>CAJVRN010000017.1:8912500-9512500 GCA_911728415.1 Lagocephalus sceleratus | reverse complement strand
AAAAAGCTAATGGGGGGTAAGTCAGCACCTGACATTCATGTGAATTTGCAAAAGAAACATATGCACTTTACATTTTTAACCGTATGTGGCAGATTTCGGAGAGAGAGAGTACCTTCCCCATCAAGAGGCAGCAGTGAAAGCTGGTCTGGAGAAGGCCGTCCAGCACAAAGAGAAACTGCTGGAATACGACAGGAACAGGTATCTTTCACTGTTTCCTGCAGTATGTAAGACTGTCACGGGACATGACCTCCCTGTTTATTCGCTGGCCGCTTTATCTCCAGCGTGCGGAGGACGCAGGTGCTGGACGACGAGTCCGACTACTTTGCCGCCGATTCCAATCAGTGGTTGTCACCCAATGAGCGAGAGAAGCTGCGGAAAAAGGAGGAGGAGCTAAGAGAGCTCCGGCACGCCTCTCGCAAGGACAGGAAGATCACGCTGGACTTTGCTGGCAGACAAGTCATCGACGAAGGGAACAACATGGACGAATACTACAAGAAGTGAGATAAGGACACTTGAAGCAGCGCTGTTAACTCATGTTAAGTGTAGTCTGAGTACCAAATGTCTCTTCTAGAATGGATGAAACACTGAAGGCTATGAACAGTGAATCTATATCAAAATCGCCCAAATCCTCTGAAGGACAGATGGGTGGGACAATGAAGGGTAGAGAGCTGGTGAACCCCAACATCAGGCAGTCTGCACCAGAGGTAAATCAGAACATTGACACATAATATTCCTCCCGCCTGAGTTTGCGTCGAGTGTTCTCTGTCAGCGCGTTGAACTTGTTCTTGTACTTTCCAGTGGGTGGATGTAAGCAGCAGAGAAACCTCCAGGAGGAAAGAGAGGGGGAGGAGTTCAGCCGAGGACAAAGGGAGAGAGGAGCGCGCCAGTTTGAGGATTCAAGACAGAGAGCTGCAGGAGATGTCTGATGGCGGCTGGTGCCTCAGCATGCACCAGCCGTGGGCGTCGCTGCTGGTCGGAGGCATCAAGAGGTGAGCATCGGGGGAAACAATAAAAAAAAAAAAAAAAGAAAACCCTCAGTGTGCTGGACATGAAACCACCGCGTCATCAGCTCATAGTTATTTTGTTTACTGGTGCGTCTTCGTAGGGTGGAGGGGAGAACGTGGTACACATCCCACCGGGGTCGTCTCTGGATCGCTGCTGCGGCAAAGAAGCCCACCCCTCATGAGATCACAGAGGTGGAAGCTATATATCGCCGCATCTACAGAAAAGGTAAATGTGCTGTTCACGGGGAATTGCCAATAAAGTCCGAGCGGCTCAAACGCTAGCTTTTTTACAAGCAGGGTATGTCTGTAGGTTTGGCCCGCCGCTCTGGCATTTACTTCAGTGAGCCACAGTTAAGGTGTTCCAATATCTCAAAGTGATCTGTAGCTCTTTGTGTTCTTTGACCTTCAGATATTCTAACTTTCTTTCAGATCTCAGATTTCCGAGTGACTACCCCACCGGCTGTCTGCTGGGATGTGTGAATGTGACTGACTGCCTTTCCCAGGAGCAGTTCAGACAGCAGGTCAGTGACACCAGATACACCAGATACACCAGACACACACTACATCGTGGCAAAGAAAGAGAAATGCTGGGCTGCTCTCTTCAGTTACTTTTGTCAATAAACCCAAATGACAGTGGAGGCTTTTACCATCTCATGCCGACTGTCAGAGTTTAGCTACTTACTTTCGAGACTGGCGACACCACGGCGGAAAAGCAGCTGCCACAGTGCATGGAGAAGCTCGTGCTTTGGTGGAGTAAACATGTGGCCTGTCAAATGTGTAATGTGTTTGCATTACAGTCCTTCTGTGTACTGCTTATTTGTTCGTCGTATTTGCATGTCTATTTGCTTCTGATATACAAATCAACTAACATAAATAACACTGAGTAGTTGAGTCAGTTTTGGTCTCCTCTTGCCATGCCAGACTCGGGTAATAACAGTAGAGGCATTGAAGCGCCCTTGGATTCTCAACACGCAATCACACAAAGGCCTTTTCAATGATTCCACACAGTACGGGAAGAGAATCACTTAAATGGATTCTTTTGTTCAAGCAGTTTAAGACATGGAGAGGCTGAGTGTCTTAAATCATTTCCAGAATCCCATCTGCACCTTTTCTCTTGAAACTTTCCCTGGAAATGATTCAGTTGTCAGTCCGCTCCAAGTCAGCTGCGCTATCACCCGCCGCCGCCAGAGGGCGGCCTGCTCCTGCAGCAGCAGCAGCAGCAGCCCCTGCCTGCCTTTCCAGTCCTCCCCACTGGTGACAGTGTGCGCCACAGAATTGCCCACTGAACCACACAGAGCTTTCAGCACACCAGCTGCCTCCCATACTCCCTTCACACGGAATTCGCCATTGTGTTTATACAGCAAACTTTCATTAAATGTGTATTTTGCAGTAATTGACAACTGCGATCCTCCCTCATTCGTGACATAGCAGTAGTTTTTAAAAGAATCTTTATCCAGTTTGTTGCCTTGACTCTGCTTTAGTCTGAATGTGTACGATGGTCAGGCAATTATGTCAATAAACTGTTTACATGCGCCTGTACACCCACAATACTTTAGTTAATTGCAGTTTTACCACATATGAATTTGAACATACGTTACACTCTCCATTAAATCATCATGTTCTATATGTGCAGAGTCACCTTGTATGTTGAATGTCATCGGAGGAACTTCGTAATTACATTGCAGCCCTCCAGCCTGGTTGTTTTGGCTTTTGTAGGCTGAGTACTAATGGTCTGGTAGCATCTTGACTTAATGTAGGCATAAACCTAAAACATACAAAATTAAATACTCTGCACATGCTCAAACCCATAAAAGCCTTCATTCACTGCATGGATTATTTTTGTAGATGACAGACTGAAATGAATCACATTTGGAAAACCCTTCTTTGCGTTCCAATTTTCTTTTTTTTTTTTAAATATAGTCTTGGAAAAGTACACATAATTCCTTTTAGGAATACTGTACTTGTATTTCCACATGTTCCATATTTTGTCTTTTTGTGTTTGAATTTAAAAGAGCATCTTTGAAATGTGTTTTGCCACATAGTTTTCCTTCTTACTGCTGGGATGTGTAACTCTAAGAGCTTTCCCCTTTTGTACTCTGTCCTCATTTTCTCCACCACCACTCATTCCACTCAGGGCTGTAAAGTCATGTTTGCAGGCAGTGTGACTGCCCTTTCATCCTGTGAAAGTGTGTGTGTGTGTGTGTGTGTGTGTGTGTGTGTGTGTGTGTGTGTGTGTCCACTTGCCCAGAACAGCCATAAATAACACCCCCACACAAGGCCCCTTCAGAAAAAATAAGGGCAGATGTAGAAAATAGAGAAGCAACCAGCCAAGAACAAAAGGTCTAATGATTGTGCTGAGCAGTCAGTTAATGCTTATTTTAGTCACCAGGAAGCAGGAAAAAGAGCAGACACTAATGTACTAATGTTTGGATGAACAGAGCTGAGCGAGTGTGTGAAATGCAGGATTTTGGTCGTTGTGGTCTGCTCAAAGGGGAGGAGGGATTGAGGACAGAGCCATTA
The DNA here is from genome assembly GCA_911728415.1 of Lagocephalus sceleratus. Classification (NCBI taxonomy): domain Eukaryota; kingdom Metazoa; phylum Chordata; class Actinopteri; order Tetraodontiformes; family Tetraodontidae; genus Lagocephalus; species Lagocephalus sceleratus. Next base: position 9,508,976 of record CAJVRN010000017.1, on the reverse strand, counting down.
TTTTCCAAATCTGTTTGTATGGAAATTTTTCGAGAAAGTGGGGCGTTGAGTCAGGGGAGCGTTTGAGAATACAGAAACTACCACAAATGTAAATATTTGGATAATCTCCATATGGTGTAATAGCGTTAGGAAGCCGCGCGGGGCGCTGTTGCCCAAAGACGCGCCAAAAGACCCGATACCCTGCTGACAGGCAGTGAGGATCTCCGACCCCAGGCAGAGCAGGATTTCCATCTGCTTGACTCAGACCAATTCTTTCCCTCATTAGAAATTGACTGCTGTATTGATCCATTCCCCCCATAATCTTCCTCTCCTCCCAGCTCCCCAGCCCCCTTTACCACTGATAATTGGCCAACCATTATGATCTGTGCTCTGCCTCTCCACCACCGCCTCTCCCCCACCTCCAGTGCTCACTCAGCAATGGGCTGAGATACACGCCTGACCTTCCTGCTGCAGAGAACAGCGGGGGGAGGGGGGGGTGGGTGGGAGATAAAGGTGTGCTTCGGATTGGAAATGAGACTGTTTCTCTGGTAGAGACGGGCTGAGATAATTAAAACGGATGGGCGAGGGAGGATGAGAGCTCCAGTCGGAGGCAGGCATGTTTATAAGCGGTGGATACGCTGCAGATGGTTTCCTTCACACATACAAATGACACTCTACTGTACACTATTTCTCCCAAGACCGCGCAAAAAATAGAGCTAAAACATCATTACTTTATTTTGAGCGCCACGTTTATCCACACATGCACGCGGGTGTATTCTCAGTCTGGTTCACAGCGGGTGCCGGGGCCCACCGCGCCCCCCCACCGAGCTCCAATCGTACCATCAACCTACTCCCGCCGTGAAAAAAATTGATCGGATCAATCCACACTCATAATACGCCTCTAATTTATTATTCCTTGCCAGAGACCAAATCCACAGCTCTGCACTTTTATATCCTACTGCAGCAGAGAAGTGTGTGATCTGTTCATAATGTGCTGTAAGAGAGGATGTCGTGAGGATGAAATGTTGGTGCAGCAATCTGAAACTTTTCAGCCTTCGCAGATGTTTTTGGACTGCAGAGTTTCGCAGGAACATGTTTTATTCACCTCGGCTCTGTTGAAAGCGGACGTAACGTGTCCCCCGACACCCGGCTACATCAAATAGACGCATGTTTGAGAGATAGCTTTCTCAGTGGTTTATCGCCCTGAGAGGTTCAGACTCTGGTTTCACATTTCTTTGACTATTAAGTGGTGGACGCTTGCAGAATAAATTAACACCGTTTCAGGGTGCTACGTGGTTTCAGCTGTTGTTACTGACTCTTCTCTGCTAAAGTATTATAAAATAAAACTACAATACTGCAAAACTAGCACATTTTTTGTGACATGATGCTCTGGATTTGTCACATTTGTAGTTGTTTGAAAGCAAAAAAGTTATTTCCTGATAACCTGAACAAGGCTTTCTGGATATAAAATAAAACACGGCTAAATTTGGATTCAGATTGATCAAGTGTAAAGATAATTTATTTGAATGTAGTCTATAATGCATTAATATCAATTCCTTATATTTATTCCATCAATACTATTTGAATTCTACTTCTTTTTAGATTAAACTATGTCTTAATTATTTAACTCAAATACATTTTTTGATGTAGGCTATGTACATTAACCGTGTTAGTCTGTTTGAATGGTTACTTCAAATGTATATTTTTCTTTGCTTAAGTGCAATTAAGTGTTATTTGCACTGTAGTTTTAGACAAAAGTGTTCAAAGAAGTGACTCTTGAGGAATGGCCATTAAAATTTGATATTTTTCTTCAATTATCTGCTTTTGAATTACTAATGAAACTAATATAGAATATTGTGTATAATAATGAAATGTTAATAATTTGGTATAAAATACGTCTTTGACAGCCCAGACTGCAATCATCGTAGAACCATTTCTCCCCGTATTAGTAGTCAGCGTAATCTCTTTCCACCGTTTTGTCTCGGAGTCATTTTACATGCCGGCCATATCTTTTTCTAACATCCAGCTCATAAAATCTTCTTAATCTCCCGTGCAGCTCTCGGCTTCTTTATGACACGATAACTAACAGCATCATACACAGCTCATAGGCTGCAGCTTTTTAGATATGTGCACGCTGGCACGTGTGACAGAAGTGGAACCGTGGGCTCATACGTTGTAGCTTTGCTGCGGGCACAGTCACTTAAGTGTCGCAGAAGTGTGGCTTTCTGTGGAATTCCATTTGCGCGAGCTCTGACCTCCAGAGTGGTGGAGCTCCTGTGCTTGTTAGGCCTGCTGGAGTTTGGTCTGATGCCTGCCTTTCCTTGTGTGGTAATGTGATATTTATATGCTGAAAGCCTTCCTGCCAGCATGCCGCACACGCACACACACACACACACACACACACACACATTGTCTCACAAACACAGGATATATTGGAAGCATTCCAAAGGAAGGTAAGTTTCAGGGAAGCTATTTTTCTTCCCCTGTTTTCTGTGGAGTTGTGAGAATCCTCCCCCCTCCATCATTCCATATTTTCTGCACTTTCTCCCTAACAGGCTGTTTTACTGGTCAGGGTTGTGAAGTTTTATGTTTTCACTGAGAATTTGGATCACAGATGTACACGCTTATCCGCTGCTATGCATTTTTCCCCTTTCCCTCCCAAACTGTGTCCCATGCTCACACACTCGCATTCCTCCCCCGTCCTCCCTTTTCCTTGCTGGGCAGTTTGCCATGGCGGGGAGGTCAGACGTCATGTGATTCTGCAGTGGTGTGTAGAACGCATTCAGCCCGGCGTCCCCAGGCACCGGATGACAACCAACCAAACCAAAACGCAGGTTTTCGACAACATGAAAAATACATGGACCCATCTGCCAGACTTGAGATGGCCTCCTACCCTGTTTAGAATTTCCCTGCGTGTCCTCGGACCACTTCACTGAATGTCACAGGGTTGCTGCAGTCACCGGATCTGACGGCTTCGCCTCCCCCTTTTAATCCGCAGTCCTCCTCTGTTTTCCTGCTCATTTAATGCCAGTTATTCCTCCTACTGTATGCTGATCAGAGGAACCTGGAGTGACAGAGGCAGCTCGGCCGTCTGTTTGATCATCTCGAAGGCTGCAGCATCGATGAAAATAAGTCAGAATCCCGGTTAGCTCGCTGAACGCTGGGCTGCATGAAGTGACGGAAACCGAACAAGTAGAAATCGATGTCACTGCTCACTTAAATCAGACTTATTAGACATCATATTTAGCTTAAGATGCAGCAATATTGTCTCTCTTGTTGCGAAAATCATAGTCATTATGTCATTATTATTACCACAGTTGAGAGCATTAGACCATAAACAGCACAGCCTGTAATTTCCTCTTAGGCTGGAGTGTTTACAGGATGTGCATTAATAATTCTTCCTTAGTATTTTAGATGTGATGTTAGTTTGTAGCCAAAAGAAAACTGACGTTTACATTTCCTATAATGCATTGAAGGTATATGACCAGGCTTGTTTCTAGCATAAAATAATACCTTATTTCATCAGTTGTTATTCATTGGACTCAATCCTCTGTTCCATCCACTAGTAAATGTGCTGACAGGGCTCAGTGAATGGCATGAAAATGAACAGGAATCTTTACAGCCCCGACTTAAAAGGCCTGTAATTTTGTGTTTAAAGTACAGTGGATTTAGCCAACCCTCCTGCCGAATGGGTATGTTTGCAGTTACAGCTGGTTTTGTCCCTGTTCGTGTAAGTGGGACAGCATGTAACCGGCCTTTTTGTTTCCAGAGCCAGCCTGCGCTCTCTTTGAAATAATGGCACAACATGTGTTTCCAGAGAGCGAGGAGCGCGTCTGCGGATATTTATGCCGATGTCTTTCGTGCTTTGACTCTTGCAAATGATCTCCTCGACAAAGCTCTAATGAAGCTTAGCATCAGTGTGTTTGACATTTCGCTCCCTTCTCAACATCTGGTGTTTGTTTTTGATGCCCCAAAATGGCTCCTCATGAGGCCGGCATCTGTGCCAGCTCGCTGGAACGGGGAAATGTTGCGGCGCTGCGTCGAGCCAGCCTTGTTACTCTACTATCAGGAATTCTGAGAGCCCTTCATTTAGTTGTTAGAGTTTTCCCCGCTCCCAGCTCGAGCTGGCATTATTTCAGTCATTACATCGTGTCCTTCTGCCAGACACTCCAGGCATGCCTCTGCAGTTGCTGCAAGTCACACATACCTCCCTTTGTGTGCTCATTTGAGAGGAGATCTTTATCCATTTAAGCTCCTATCCATCAGCGGTATAACCACAACTATCTCTCATGCAGACTGAGAGACGGAGAGCGGAGACTCTCTGCCACTGCGGGGTCAGAGATTACTAACTCAATTGTGCTCTGCTGGCGACATGTCTGCTCAGAAACTTCCTGCTGGCACATCTGAGAGGAGGAAAGTTTGGAGGAGTGAAGGAAGTTGCGCTTTCAGTGCCATTAATCTTTTTCTGGGTGCAAGAGAAGCATGAAGCTGGAGTAGCTGGGCGATTCAGCCGGGCTTAAAAGCAGCTGTATTGATCACTGCTGTGCAGTTTTGGCCCCGGTCCATTAAAAACAAAACACATTACAGTTACTGTTTCAAGGCGGCTGTTTTATTTTTCTGTATTTGTAGCCAGCAGTAAGACTATGAAAAGTAGAAATGCGCAGCATTTTAACTGGCTCTGCCAACATAGCAGCTACGTGCTGCCAGCACACATCAGAGTTTAATATGTAAAGACTGGCAGAGTCCTTAAAATATTCTCACTTCAATGGAGGAGACACCAGGCTTAGAGGCCCGCGTTTCACCAAAATCTCCCATATTTCTGACATCTGAAGCACCAGCCCGGCGTTTGTTCCCAGTGCTCCAGCCAGCTTCCTCTGTTAGCAACTTTCTTCATGCCACAACAGGGGGATTTGCACCTCCGCGCCGCTGTCGATTTAAATGGCAGGAAGAGCGTGATCGTTTTCAGCGAGGCTCTAATGATGTGTGCTGCGGGGAGCAGGGAATTCACAGTCTGTTCATATACACCATGTGCCCTGTGATCAGGAAGAATTAGCATCAAACGTTATGGGCTTTCTCTTCCTCGTGTCTCGCTGAAACGTCTCTTACTTAAACAGCTGGAAGGAAGTGAGCTGAAACTACTGAGAGCCTTTAAAGCAGGAAACCCCTCAGTTTAGAATAGGTCATTTGAAAAAGTCTATAACAATTTAATTTAAACTCTCCTGAGCTTTAACCTCGTACTAAGTTTTGAAGGTCAGGTTATAAATCGTTCTAAATATCATATGCAGAGAACAACCTTCTTTCCAGAGGGTTTTCTGAAGAATGCACAGGGAATGAAAATAAATGAATGCCATATTCATGTGTTACAGACTGCACCTCTTTGTCAGCCCTTCGGCGCATATTGGTAAATTTATGAGAGCTGCTTCGATGTATTTTGTAGTTTGATTTAACATGCACATCTCCAAACATTATGCAAACGTTTATGTTGTTTAATGGTGCGGCATGGTTCCCTTTCCTCTCAAATACTGTGTAGCTAAGTGCTGCTAATGTTTCGGTTTATTTAAAACGTGGGCGCTTTATTGCAGCCAACTGTAACCTCAACTGTGCCATCTGAGGACACATCTTAATGAAATACAGTGGGAAATCCCCAGAAATAAATCCTCTCTCTTGACCTTAAATAGTCCTGACAAGATATTTAGTGATCAAAAGAAAGTTAGAGAATAGAATCCTCCTTTTAGGAACATCTTTCTCTGGTTATGTAGACACCGCACCATGAAAAAAACATCTCCTGGCAGCCGCAGTCCAAGTATTGGTTACTTAAAAACTGTGTCTGGGGAGTGGTGGGCAAACAGCCTTGTTTTGTCTCATTGTTGACCTTCATTATGCAGAGCTAAAAACAGATTCAAGGCCATATCAAGGCAGGAACGTTTCACAGTGATCTCAACGGACTCCAACTGCTTTAATGTGAATTGAGAGGACTCACTCGGCACCTTCTGCACGGGGGGTGCTATATTCTCTCTTATGAGTGTATCAGAGGTCTGGCTGTGTCTACTGCAGGTTGGAGTAATGACCCGTGGGCTAGAAGAAACCCAAAACTTGACCTCCATCAAGGATGCTGCCTTCGTTCTCAGCTCCTTTTTCAGAAAGCCTTGAGAGCAGGAGGGAAGAGACAGTTATTTCCCGTGGAGGCTGAGTGAACACAGATGGGGCGGGGGTTGTTCCCCTCGTGTTGGGATATCAAAGGAAATATTCACCTTGAGAGGCAGACGTGTGCACAAACTCCCCGGACCTTCTCAGTTTCCACGTCCCGACACCGAGCGGCCACTGTGAGACGGTTCGTTACCTTTGTTGAAGTCTGAGTTAGGCAGAGCTGGATTTGTGCCACCGACCGTGGTGGAAAATAAGAAGTTTTAATGCTTTAGATTCCCTGGAATTTTCCTTTGAAGTCTGCATTTGTGAGCAGACATGGTAATTGTCTCCAGGGGCTCTCGCTGTGTGTGCAAAGGAAACTACTTAGTGGAATGGTTTGCCTGTGTGGTTTTCTGCAAGTGCTTCAGCCTGACACTTCAACAGAAAAATAATAAAAACACGCAGCTTTTTTTTTTTTTTTTTTTTTTCCTTTTGTGATGTGTAACTACTGGATGTAATAGACTGCAACTTTCTCTTACTGCCCCATTTAAAAAAAAACAAAAAAAAACATTTGTGTTTGTTATTCCACACTGCCATGGTTGCGCAATCATCAAATGGAGGCTAAGCGGCGAATGGAAGAGAAAAGCCCGTTTCCTTGGAACGATACAGCAGTTGGCTTGTTGAGTCTAAAAGGCTCTGACTGTTGTGAGGCAGCCTTGTTTCCTCCTTGCCTGAGGGCCACGGCGGGAGGAGAAATCATAAACATGGCTGGGAAAGTGAAACTGGGCTAAGCGCTGAGGTCTGTGCAAATCTTTCTGCTGAAGCGCGCCGCAGCTCCACACCCAGCGAGCTGAAGAGCTAATTTAGGGAGCTTCCTCATTCAGTGGGAAGGTGACGCGGGTTTGACGGTTTCAGTCACTTTAATAAGTCATTAACGTCATTAACCTCAGTAGCGACGCTGATGGAGTCGTAGATTTGACATTTGCAAACCGTAATAACCCTCCGCCCTGGGGAGAATGGTTTCACACTCTGATCTACCTGCAGAAATCTCCAGCTGGAGTCTTTTTATTTATTTTTTTTTTATTGTACCAGAATATGACACCTTTCGCTGCACAGAAACACCTCCAATGTGAGCTAAAGGCACGCCAGGCCGACTGACAGCGTGGCGGTAATTGGAAAATCATGGGCCCGGTGCCGAGCTTCTAATAATGAGCCGTCTCTAGCGTTGAGGATATTAATAATGAAAGGATTCAAGAGCCGGTGTTGGACACTCCTGGATAATTAATGTTCGCTCTCAAACCAGACACCGGTTGATTCTGCAGGTGAAGGAGTTGAATTTTTAATCATGGCGGCTCGACTCTGAGCGGCTCCAAATGAAAGGGACACAAATGAGCCGAGGGAGGACTTCCTGTCCTGAACGTGCGCACTGAACATTTGAATCTTTGACTTCCTTTTGTAGGGGATTTCTCCGGGCACGCGTCAGTCCTTGCGGTTGACGCGCCGCCGCTGCTCTTTGTTGCTCTCCGTCGACGCTCCGTTCATCCCGATCAGACCCTTAACTCCGCCGCCCCGCTCAGAGCTGTTCTTAATGAAACTCAACACTTCCTGCAGATGTTTCACAGCATACGTGACGTGAATGGATGGTTTCTCCTCCACCGCTGGGAGACTTTTAATGTGAAACTGATGGAGGAATGACTTTGCATTAACAGCAACCAGCAGACGGGAATAAAGCACAGACCTTAGTGGGAGGACTTGAAATAAACGCTGCGCGTCATAAAATGTGCCACTTTCACACTGAGTAGTTGTATGAAATGGGCCCCCGAAGAGATCCCTGAGAACTATTTTCCCACAGGCCAGTTTTTCTGGTCGCATTAATAAAGGAGAGAGTGTGGATTCAGCAACGTCTCATTGCTGCAAAATCGTCTTGGACCACTGGGTAGGAAGCTCAACCATGAAGCCACCGTCTTCATGCGTGTTGATGGACGCCAAACAGAAGCTCTCCAGCCGAATCTACAAACTTTAACGATCGGTTTCAATATTTTGGCACCTCTGCTGCCTTCGTCTCTTCTGTGACTTTTACAAACTACAAGTTGGACGCGGTGACTTTCGACATCGAGTTGGAAGAACAGCTGCACGTCCACGTGTTACGACAGCGTTCGTAATCGAAAGGTGACAGACCTAACAGGTTGCTAACAGAAGTGATCCTCCAGGAGCCCGATTACTCTCGACGGTTGCCTGAGCTCCGGCCCTGTTTCGTGCAGCGGTGGAAAAACAAACAGGCTTAAGTGCGTGCAGCAGAGCCGAGAGGCGGTTACAGCGCTGTTTCCTGAGGGCAGGCGCCTTTCAAGGGTTAACACATGCCAGGAGCGGAGGCTTGCATTGTTGGGCGAACACGACAGATTAGAGAACGATTGGCAAACGATCGGCGCCGCACGCAGCTCCGTACAACACCCTTTCACCTCCCACGTGTAGCCCAGTATCTCTGAGACAGCCCATCTGCTCCTCCACTCTCGGGGTGAAACCAGCCTTGACAGATCTGGCTAAGCAGTATTTCAAGTGTCCTCAGTGGGGAGACACAGTTGGCTTTGTGTAGCTCCCTATCTATCAGCATCTCTGCCTCTGCACGTCTCCCCCAGCTTAGTCTTATTATCTGTCTTTCTCACAGAATCATACACCTCATTTTTGTTCCCAGGCTCTCCCTCTCTCCACCTTCCCTGCTTTCTGCCCCCTCCCCCCCTTTTCCCTTTCTAGCCTCCTCATTTTTAAAAGCCACATGCTCCCAGCCCGTCTGGCTCAGTTGCACCCTGCCAATGAAGGGCTTTTTATTGGGCTGAGATTGAGTGCAGCCAAGCAGGGCCTGGCTGGGGCTGAAGCTGGGGCCAGCTCCACTGCACCCGCCCCCTCCCCCTCCCCTTACACAGACAACTCCACATGCCTGTTCTGGTCTGGCCCTGTCGCCCAGAAGCAGATTACTTGTCTCTGCTGTCCTTAATTGCCGACAGCAGCTGAAAAGAGCCAGAGCGAGCGGGCGAGGGAGGGAGAGAGACATTGTGGAGAGGGGAGAGAGAACAGTGTTGGCTTGTTGAACTGTTACTTGACAAGCTTGGACTCAAAGGTTTGTGTTCCTGCTGTCAAATCCTGGCTATGCATTAGTGGCTTTTATTAAGATGGATGTTGTTTTCATCAAATGTTGGTGGGAATTCAGCATTTGTTTGGGGCCGTCCTGAGAATACAGTGTGTGGAGCTCAGGCGATATGAAGGGAAGCTGATGGAGTATGTGGTCAAGGGGGAGGGGGCCCGTTTTGCCTGGCCTTTAAGTCATTGTTTGGCTGCTGTTTAATCCACTGTGACCTGATCCCAGCAAATAATTGAATTTGTACAACGAAGGAGCTGTGAAAGTGTGAATGTGTCACCCTGTTAAATGATTCCTGCAGGTTATATGAACTGGTTGGAGCTGCTGTTTATATCACAGCACGAAATGAGCTGGCATTCAAACACACTTTTATGTAAACAGACACCTGATGAATATATTAATCAGGAGCTGGCGCGCAGGCAAGGACAAGGTTTGTATTTTGTCAGGTTTGGGTCAGATTGGAATCCAGCCACATAGCAGATGTGTTTTTATTGTGAATCTGACCCAGTTGTCACATTTAGAAAAAGTAGCTGCCGAGTCCTTGTCCTGACTTCTAAATTGTCCCCAGGCAACCTTCTACAAAGACTCACAGTTGAGATGCTGTTTAATGCACCTGTCGCAAGAGCTGTAATGCCCATGCCCTTCCCCCCATGCCGTACTCCCAGAATGCCCAGAGGATAGAACTCCATCCTTCTAGACAAAGGACACAGATGCTAATTAGTGGCATTACTGAGGCTAATGCTAATAATTGATCGGTGCCATATTATCACTTTTTGCTGACTGATGCATGTTTCTCAGTCAATACAGTAGGCATTTTCAAAATAAAAGCATCAACAGTAATGAAGTATGGTATTGTGCTTAACTATTTCTTGATTACTGGAATCTAATTGATTTTGACGACCCACTCTCGACCACATTTGTGGTCTCCTCCTGATGAATATGGATCCCCCCCCCCTTCTCTCAACCATAATGCTTCGTGCCCTTTTGATTAACATGGATGTGAACAAATTAGCTGAGGGGAAGTGTTGAGGCAAAGAAGCAGAGCATTCGACAGCTTCAAATGTTAATTAGTTAATGGAGGATGGAAGCAGCATCTCACGTGAGCACACTTTTTAACGTGGCCGCAGCCACCCTGACTCCCTCTGACTTCACCAAAACCGGCACCATCTTGTTTTCTCGTGTCCCTCAGATAATCCGGCCATCTTGTACATGGTAGTGTGTTTTATTCTACAGGCACTTCCACAAACACTTTCCTTCATTCCCGTCTTTCATCCCGTCTTTTATCCTGATCACATGGTCGCATATCCGATTTAGACGTATTCCTGGTCTCGTTTCTGTGCACGTTCACTTCTTCATACTTTCTTCACGAGTGGAACTTGAGAAGACACATTAGTGTTGTAATTACTTGTTATTAAAGTTTTTTTAACCTCTCCACTGATCTGATATGAGCAGATAATGATCTCATTAGTAGTGAAATTAGCTCTGTCACCGTTTCCGAGCATAACTGATTTCGTGCGCAAGAGTAAGTATAAAATGATCAGGATAGCATGGCGTTAACTTTATCGTCCGTGCTATGTGGCCGATGTGTTTGAGGAGCGTGTCACCCCAGAAATGAGCGCGTCTATTTTAGTTTTTGCAGGTTATTTTTGTTTCAGATCATCATGTCCATCTCAAATTGGTTAATTTACATATCAGGATTTTCTCCTTTACCAGAATAAATTCACTACACTTAAAGAAAAAGCCCCAGATTATCTCGTTGCCATCTTTAAGGGATTACTGACTTTTTGCTGTCACACTAACGTAAAGATGAAAAGGGCGAGTCTAAATGAGGCTTTGTGTGTTTCTGAAAAACATTTGACCCACTTACACCAGACTGCTGTCAAAGTTAAGTCACTGTTATGCACATGGGTCATGTGCAAATATTTCCATTTGTATTTCATGTGTAAATATTTGACTGTAAACTGCTAATTGTATTATATTGGCACATCACTGGGTTGAAACAAATGTGACTTCAGGGCGTCTTGGTTGACCAAGTGACAAATTAAATATTTTGTATATCTACCTACATTATTGAACCATTTATGTGCTGGTTTAGAACAGGAAATAAATCCATATGGCACCTTTTGATTTTTAATATGTTTGTGGACTCATTGCCTTGATCTTGTTCAACCCATTTTAATTTACACATCTTTTTTTCAAGAGCTGTCTGTTTCTATCTTGGATGAAGATTAGACCTAATTCAATTGCAATCACTGTGAGGAATATTGGGGGCATGCTATGGATCCCTAACAATGTGTAACATCTTGTGGTGCTTGCATGTTTCATCACATATCTGCATGTTACGCTTGTGTTAACATGGAAAATCATCTGACATAAACGTCTCAATCAGCTCCCCCTCCAGTCTTTGACGGCCATCTAGACGGATTGCACTGACTCTTGATTTCCCTTAAAAGCCCTAAATTTGTCACAACCTTCAGTGCTCCTTTGAGGGAGATGGAGATGGTGAATAGAAATGTGTGTGTGTGTCTCTGTGTGTGTGGTGTTGGGGGGGGGGGGGTTGGCTTCCTGGCTGGTTAGATGCAATCATGGGCGCTATCTGATGGAGCTGGCGGAAATTGGATGAGCTGAGAGCCGTTTGCTGCCAGTGATGGGAAAGATGACTCCTTTGTCACTGTGTCAGTCAATTCCCCACTCACCTGAGAGACCAATCAATAAGACGGGGGAGGGGTTTTTGAGCCGGAACACACCCTCACCTTCGCAGGAATGCGGCGAGAAATGTAAAGTACAAACGGATACCCACGTGGATGTGGTAGAAACGTTCCTGAAGTGCGCTGTCAGTAAATTACGGTGTGTTAGATGTTAACTCCAGAGTGTGGGTTTCTGTCAGGGTCGCTGTCAAGATCTCGCCCGAGACCCGCTGCAGCAGAAACGGCAGCCTCCTGTGTGATTTCTCTCTGTGATATACTGCATAAATAAGAATAAATATCAAGTCCTGACGAGCAGTCAGATGGCGAGGGAAACAGCGCTAAGTGCTTTCCGGTGACGGTACGCTTGCGTCTCTCGGCAGGCTTAACGTTGTCAGTCGTGAGCTGCTAATGAATAAGCGACCAGCCGTCACCTTCCCGTTTACGCCGCTCACTAATGCACGGCGTTCGCGAAAGGTCACGAGGCTTGCAATATGATGTGGGCAGAGATTCATCTGAGATTTAGCCGGAGATCAAGGGTAAAGAAAACACAGATGGATCAGTTGCCTCTCTTCTTTAAAATTGTGGAGCGCTGAAACAGCGTCTCATTAGCATCCACATCATTAGTTGTGTAATTCTGGAACATCAGACCCAGTGAGACTGGTGTGGGTTGCTGTCAGGCATGTAGTATTACATCAGGCGCCGAGGACATCTTGCATGCTGTCTAAACAGAGACGCTCACTGAATGATTCATCAGAGATGCTGGGCTTCATGAAGGTTTAACACATTCTGCACACAACATGGCTGAGGTGATTTTTAAACCCATCTTTCCTTTGTTTGACCTTCTTGCCTCCACAGTTCCCCAATACCTGTGACGAGTCGGCCTCCCCGTTCGTGTTCATCTGCACCAATCCCCAGGAGCTGCTGGTGAAATTCCCCATAAAAGGGAGGCACAAGATCTGTAAGTCCCACAGCTTTCATGTGAAGGGAAGTAGAGTGGATTAAATTAGAGTCTACAGCAGCTTTCTCCTTTGGATGTTAGCACACATAAATCCACATGTAGAAGAGCAACGACACGTTTTTATTGCTTATTCCATGAATAAAACCAAATTACGCACGCACGCACACACACACATACGCACACGCACAGATCCTCTCCTGGAGCCATCTGTAAAGACGTGGCTTTACTGTCAGGTTGCCTGGGGTACAAGCCAGGCCTGGGTGTGCGATGTTACTGTATTGTGTGATTTATAGCAGGGCTCAGACACATTTTCCCTCTGCTGCCATAGCTGCTGCAGCAAAATGATGTACCTGCAAGCTCTTTTGTTAATATTTCAAAACCCTTTAAAGACACGAGAGGCTTGTTTATGCAGCGCTGCTCCTTTCAGATCTCACCAGATCGATGACCTTTTTTTGAGAGGCTCAGGAAAAAAAAAAACTGCATAAAATACACGACAATGCTTTCTCTATTTCAGGATTAAATAATATTTCAGATAAAGAGGCTGAACTCGATGACACATGACTACAAGTGTAATGTCGCAGGTGCTGCACCTACATCATTCACCCACGGTGTCCCTTGCAGTTTTATGAGTCAGCCATAAATATGGCTTTGTGGAACTTGCCAATAGTAAATATTTAACCATTTAACCTCAAATAAATGCCAGACTTTGCATTTTGGGGCGATCAAATCCCTCTTCAGATGGAATAGAAACACTAAAGCCCTGGAATAGGAATACTAAAGCCCTTTACACTGCAGTTTAGTTTTGACGCCTTTACATGTGTAGTATCATAAAGAATGAATACCTCAGCAGTATTTTTAAATGGCTTCCCCTTTTATAGCCTGCTGACCCATGCAGGGGTGCAGTAAAATACACCGTTGCCCTGATTATCTAAACTTTGCCTCAGCTCTGGCACTCGCATATACTGTAAAATATGTTATATATTGCTCAGCTGAACATGCACGCCACATCTCTCACACTCCCACTAAAGGAGACGGAGCTTTCTACCCATATTCTGCTCATTTTAGTCCCAGGGACCAGACGTTGCGGTCCCTGTGGGAATTGTGGGAGCTCTGTTTTGCACTGCAGCCAACAGATTTAAAAAGGAGGGAAGCTGCATGTTAGTGAAATGACAGCAAAGGAGAAGTGGAGGTCTGCAGCAGGGCAGTAGCACACGCTCATGCATTGTTTAACATCCACACTGCCATAAAGCCAGCATGAAGGTGTGAGGGCAGCGATGGGATTGTTGCGTGTGAGCACTGTTTTTTTATTTTTATCTGTAATGTTAGCATGGCTGTGACAACCTCGGAGCTCCACTTCATGTAAACAGTCCAGTGTCCTTGTGTAAATATCAGACACAGCAATCCCGTGAAGCAAAATAGGATACATGGGTGATTGTGTAAATGTTATGCTCTCTATCAGCATGCATATATACAGTCACAGGTGGATGTTTTTCCACAGAAGTTCAATTCTTTCACTGCATTTTCCAGTTAACCTTTTGCTTCCTGCTCTTGGTTTTGTTTTCCTGGCTGGCTGGACCTTCACAGTCTTGCGTGTCTGATTCTTCTGTCATTTCTGTGTTGCTCTCTTGCCCTTTCTTCCACCTCAATTCCCACCTTATATTATGGGTCAGGGCATGACCGTCTATCCTGCACAGGGAGGCTAACTGCGAGCTCTTCTCGTTCCCCTGGCGGCTTACGTTGACAAGAACTGCTTGTCACTGACATCTCACCCCATCTATATCAGAGTGAGCAAAGAATAATGTGGGGCCCTGCTGTTTTACAACTACCAGCACCTTCTGTGCTGTGTTACAGAAGATATCAGGTATTTAAATCATAATACATAACAATTTAAAAAAGTAATTACTCTGAAAAATTGTCATTTCTTTCCTCTTGGTTAAAGAGAACAATTGAATTGCCAAACCTCGGGTTCATGTAGTTCCTCCGGATATTTTCACTGACTGGAAGGCTAAATGAAGAGCTAAAGCCTGCCTGATGGTCTGCTTTACTGACGGTAATAACCTTTCATGCTGTTGCTGGAATCATGACAGAGACATTCACGTGCAGATGAACATTAAAGGTTGCATTTGGCAGACAGTGAATGATGTGATTCCCCCTGTCAGCCCGGCCAGTCGAACAGTTATCTCTATGGATAATACACTGGGTTATGCCAGCTGCAAACTCGGGTTGATCAGTGATTACCCCCGTGGAGGAGTCTGTGACATTTAAAATGGCGTGGAGCCAAGGCTCACTCCCTGTAATAAGGAATGTCTATTATGGTTTATGGTCACATCCTGTGAGCGTTTGTGTGTGCGGGTGCGAGTGTGTGTTTCTGCACGCTCACTTCTCTGTGAGCTGAAGGTCAGTCTGGGTGTTGAAAGCTATTTGGCTCTCTGACGTGAACCTACATTTCCCTTTTCTCCTCCTTATAAATGTCCTTCAGCCTGCTGTCCTCTGCGGTTGAACAAACTCCACTGCTGTGTGGTTGCTCAAGGTTGCATTCCAACATAGTTAATGCAGTCTTTATAGATGTTTTAGTGTTAATTCAAACCAGAATAACAAGTATGACTCTGTGACTGGGTGTTATCCAAACCACAACAACCACAAACTTTGAAAATTAGCTTTTTATTTGAAATATGGTCCTGAAACATCAAACCAATCAAGGAGAATATGCTAAATTGGCACCAGGACGTGATTTTTAACATGCAAAAACAAAGAAGGCCAGTTAAACACTCATCAGGCCACAACATTATTATAACCTGGTGATAGTAAAATGATTGTATTTAGGGTTATTTTTGTAAAGATCTTTGTTGAAGGAGCTTGAATCTGCAGAGGAATTCGTGGTTTACTTTCTTATTATGTGGCCTCCCCAGAATAAAATCCTATTACGTCCGAGCATGAAGAGCGTGTTGCCTCGGTAATGCTCTGTGAGTGAATCAAATGGCTTCGAGTGCTCAGCCAGCAAGAAAAGGAACGTCTCTCTTGTACAAACACGGAAATATTCAACAAGCAGAAACACTGAATTAATCAAAGGAGAGCAGCCGCTCATCAGCCTGTAATGTTCAAGCCATTGATGAGCTCAGAGAGTCATTAAATTTCAAATTGTTCCATCTCTCAGGATCTCGGAAGGTTTGGAATAAAGCGTCACGTTATTAAAATTCTGTTCTGTCTTGGAAATGTGTTTTACAAAGACTCCGAAAGGTTTATCCGACCAATGTACTCCTCAAAAAAAGTGCCAAAGGGAAGGAAATAATTGTCACCGATTACAGAGACAAAATGGAAAGTCCTTTAACAGCTTTTAAAGAAGAAAAGGTCACTCTTCGCTCTTTGCTCACGCTGCTGCCGAGCGTATAAATCTTGTGATATGACACATGAATCCAGTGAGTGCTTTGTGAATATTGGCTTATCTTCTTTTTTTTTTTTTTTTCCCTGAGAGATTAGTCAGACTGATGGCTCCCTCGCAGATACAAAGGAGCTCTCTTCTGCTGGGGTTTGATCTGACTACAGGGAAGAAACTCATGGATATAATTGCTGAGATGAGGAATTCAGTTCCAGCAGGGGGTCAGGACGAGATCCGTCCTTTATCAGTATTTGCGTAAGTCATCGACATATATAATCTTAACATCAGTGCAAGCTGGAGTCGTTTCAAAGGTCGATAACATAGTTCTCCTGTCTTAAGCCCCAGGCTCATTTCCTGTTCTTCAGATAATGTTCAGAATTCCGCTCTGTTCTGTGGTCATATTGTCCACCCCCCCACATTCAGCCACTTTAGTTATCCGACCACTAATCACAACAGCATCTGTATATCTACATGCTGTAGGTGTCGTAGGAGATTGAATCTTCTTCTCCTGTACAGACTTGTCAATACTGGTTTGACAGATTGCTGTTGATGCACTGCCTTGTTTGGCCTGTCGTGGTTTGATAACTAAATCTCCATTTTCACAGCTTCTGCGAGTTAAAAGCAACTCAACAAAGAACACAAAAAAGAACAAAAAAAAAAAGATTGTGATGTTCATGGTTGCTGCTTTTTCATCTGCCGAGTGAAGATCTGCGATGCTCCAGCCATGCTTGTTATCGTGCAGCAACAGGAATTGATTTCAACATGGAAAATTGATGAATAATCTCCCGTTTTGCTTCAGAGAGATCTGTGATGACATGGCATTATTGACATGGAAACGTTTTTTTTTTCCTCTCTCATTTTAAAGGCCGTGCTTATTATCAGAAGAAGCTGCACTCATTTATTTGTCCATCGATCGGTCAGCGTATCCAGTTGTTTTCAGGTTTGTGAGGCACGCTGTGTGGGAAAGTGCAACAGTCAACAGAGCATTTTAATTAAAATCTGTGCTTAATATTCTTCAGCAAAGCAAACAAAGCCTTTTTAACAAGATTCCCTTGCGCTGTTGGCAGTTTCGTTTTATTTAGCACACACATTCCATTGGGATTGGACACAGCTAGCAGACTTGGCTATTGCCCTTTCTCCAACACAGGAACATTTTTCATCGACCCATGATTTTGTAAACCCCCTCCTCCTCCCCCTGAGTCATGGGGTAGAACTTTTCAGATTCTCCAGAATTCCGGGCGGTGCTTTGTGCTGAAAAACGGTTGGTGGAGCACAGTTGCAGCATTCCACGCTTCCATACACCCACCATGTTATAAGGGAATAGTTCCTGGGAATGTTGGTGGAAAAAAGTTGAGGGTTTGGTGGGGCTACAGGAACGGTCCAGGAAAATAAGAAAAGAGTAGATAAAGAAAGCCTTCCTTTGATTTGTTAAAAAAATATAGATGAATGAGATTGATTTCACAAAGATCATACCGACAATGATCGTTTGAGGACAGTCTCGTGTAACATAATTTGTATTTCATGTATACACGGACGTTCCTGTGTTGCTGCATTTCTCCCAGTATTGCTGTGACACATCATCATACATCCAGTTCACCCTCACATCTTCACCACCAGCTGCTGCCGCTTGTCTTCTGATTTGGCTCCATGTTTGTTGTTTAAGAAATATAGAGCCCTCAAAGCAATGCTGTACATATTATGCACCATTACAGGGATCGCTTGAGGCATGATAATCTATATTTACTTGTTCTTGTGTAACAGCCACGTGCAAAGGGACTGGTGAATATACATTACAAATAATTGATCCTCTTTACTGCTTTGTTGCTCGTTCAGTGTGTTCCCTTGTACACACTGCACTTCCAGTGCTCTCTCTCAATGTCATTTGCATTTTCCACGCATTCATTATCAAGCTGCTGCAGTGTGTTTTGCGTTTATCCCTCAGGTTGCCCCACATATGAAAATAACACATCATAGTCCCTGAGAAAATAGCTTGCCATTGAATTCTATGCTGCTAACCATCAGCTGCACTCTTACCTCCTGATTACCTCTTTGTTTTGTGTGGAATCACAGCACCTTGGGACCGAAGTATAGAAAAAGCCAATTACCTCACAAATGGCCACCTTTTCTCCTGAGGTGGTCAGGATGTCCCCCCCTTCCCTCCTCCTTTGTTCCTCCCCTGTGCTTTTCAACTGCTGGGAGACAGAAAGAAGGTTAGCACGATTGGAAGTCCTTTTTGGTTATTTATTCATGGATTTTCCATTTAATATTCATGTCTTTTTTCAGCACTATCGGGATACAGAGCCAAATTTGCTGCCTCTGAGGTGGCAGGGGCCAGAAATCAGGTTTCAGCTCCAGTGAGCCCACTGGATGAAGGGAAGAGATAGATGGATAGATAGAGAGGGAACAAGAGAGCAGGGTTTCACGTGTTCTGTAGTAAATGGGAGGCAAGCCTTGAAGGTGACAGGCTGTGTTTATTACTGATCTGTCAGCCGGTTAATGGGAAGCAGAGAAGAGAGAGCTGAGACCAAAGCACAGCGATATGGGAGCGAGAGGAAGCCCCGAGCAATAAGCTCAGTTATACTGGCTCTTCTTGTTCTTACAGCTCTGAGAACAACACTTGTGCATGCTGAATTATATTCAGCAGCAACAATATTTTGGTCCGTAATAAAAAAAATATGGATCTGTTTTGCTCTGTGGGAATGCAAGTGTTGAAACAAAATAAACAGATAGTATGACTTCACTCCTCTCACGGTTGGGTGGGTGCTGAATTGCTTGCTGCTATGTTTTCAAGTATTTCTTATATGATTTGGTAGTTTTAACAAAGTACTAATTTCAAATAAAAGCAGGCCGCTGTGCATGTTTCTTGCGGCCAGGGCTCACAGGCACAACATTCCAATTATCACCTGCTTTATGAGGATGTTTTATTCCAGCACCATCGATTTGTGTGGATGCTGCAGCCTCTGTCTGAACTCAGACTATTCACAGTGTTAATGGAATAGATCACTCCTCGCCTTGTTAATTGCTCCAGTTGTTTAATTGTGAATTTGTGGATTGTTGTTTTCATACATCAAACATTCGCCTCAGTTCCAGTGTGAACACATGCAAAAGTCACACTTAAAATGAGAATAATCAGTCAATCAGCTGTCATGGTTTTGCACGACAGTCTTTCAGAAGGAGCGGATTCTCTTATAAGATTAGAAATGTGTCAAACAGCCATTTAAGCCATCTATTTTTAACAATTTTAAGCTCTTGTACCCTTGATAGAAGCATGATTTGCATGGGAACATTTCGATATTTGATCCTGCTCGAGCTGCGAGGTTTTATCAGCAGTAGTTGGTAATGAACCCACTTGGCTTTTGTGTCTCGCTAAAGTGTGAAGAATTTGTCTTTATTGTTGCAATAGATTTCTCCCTCCTTATCTCAGCCAAGCTTTGTCACTGTTATCAGTCAGTGCAACTCAACAACGCCCTGCAAGCAGCATTCAGGATGCCAGATTGTTACTCGGTGTCACATAAAGTGTACGGATGCTATTTTTAGACCCTGATTGCAAAGTGGAATATTTATGATTTCATTTGGGAAATCTGTTTGCGTTTCAGAGCTCCATGCAAACATATGGCACTGGTTCAAACAGCCTGCATCTGTGTCTGAGTCTCAGGGTCTCTGGTGGCCCGTGAATGTGAGATACTGTTATTTTTCCAATAATGCCTGAGAGTGCTGTGCTGCAGAGTCCTGGTGCAGAAATGCAAAAGCTGGATGAAAACTGCAGCATGGAGGGTTTGGACATTCAGCCACTCATGCATCACACACAGCAGCGTGTGTTTCCTCTGTGGTCTCGCATTCTGTATTTATGTGGGTCAGTGGAGAAACACAGTATGAACCGCTCTGACTGGTTCACTGCAGTGCTGTTGGAACTGGAATGGCAGGGTTGTTTTTAATCATAATATAGACAAGTTGCAGCCGTGTATGAACAGATGAAAGTATATTTGAATCTCTTCTCCCTTTGATGTGTGTGCTTTCTTCGGTTGTCCTTTTGTTCTTCCTATTCTTTCCCATCTTTTAGCCCTTTTTGGTTTTCCATGTGGGCCGTCAGAGTAATCAATCTTAGGAGGGGGAAGCAGACAGATGTGCTCACAATGAGATCGATGTCCTTGATTAGTGAGTGATTACTCTGCTGTCTCTTCCTCTGTCTTTCTGTACAACCCAGAGGTCCGCTAGTTAGCATGAATGTAGTTAGCTCCGCTACCTCAATTCTGTTAATTTGCCGACTTAAGAACCGAGAATCAATGGGTGGATTATTTCCACTGTTCAAGTAGTTAATGGAGGTGAGGGTGCTAAACCAGACGTGACTGATGAATCACCTCGGATGGTTAAAGTGGACGAGTCAGCGTTGTTTTGTTTTTTCTTTTTATTACGATACATTTACGACATTAAAATTAATAAATACAAAGGAAATTCACTGAAAAGTGTTTAAATCAGTACCTGCATCTCCACTACTGTCAATTTTGGACTATTATGCCTCCGTTGACTTGTTTTGAGCAGCAGCCGTTTTAAAACCATCTCACAAAGCCTGCCTTGTTAAAGTAGAATATTGTGCTGGGGCCCAGACTTTCATCTGGGTATTACTTTAACATCAGCCCACCAAAAACCACCGCGTTCCTCACAGGATGTGAAAGAACCCAGGGTGGAACAGACGACACCCAAATGATGCACGTTCTTAAAGCAGTTAAGAGCCGTTGTGGCCGTTGTGGGCGACCGTTGCATCATTGATGTTGTGCGCTTTCTGCTGACGTTTGTCACGTTTGGTTGGTGGTGGAGGGAGCGGCCTGTGAAAAACACAGATGTTTTAGTGTAAACATCGACGCGCTGCAACCGTAGGGTCATCAGTGTCTCTTTCAGAACCATTGTAATCACCTTTACTGCACCCGTGAGAAAAATCAACACCGCGAGTCCCCATCGTGAGGAGACTGTCAGCTCGCTGTCAGCTGTCAGCGTTTTCAGAAGAGCATTTGATTCTTGTCGGCCTTCTCTCTCTCTCTCTCTCTCTCCACTAAAAAGCAGACACATGTAATAGCTATTAGCCTCGGGGAGAGACGCGCAGATGTGTCAACAAGGCTTGACTTTTACAGTCCAAGTGAAGTCTGAACAAACAGTGGCTGTGTAGGGGCCTGTGTGGCTGTGCAGTGATCCTGGGACACGGTCGTGAGGCATTGCCCCAGGACTCCAAACAGACCGTGACTCCAGTCCTCATTACAGGAGAGGGTCAGACCACCCCCAATATGGAAAATAAATAATGCAGGGGAAAACCTGAGTGCTGTCTCCTCGCTGACAACATCCGCCCAGCCTTGTCCCTCATGCATAAGTGTTTCCTCCTTTTATATACTCACACTCTCAGCTGTCTTTTTATTTCCATATTTTGGTGGTTTTCAGTGCTGCTTTATTCTTGAATTTGCTGGTTATTGTGTCAGCTCACTTCTCCAACACAAACCAGAAACTTAAAACTTTATAAATGTTTATCCAGTGAAAGTTGAAAATTATGAGTGTTTTTTCTTCCCAAATGGTGGAGATTCAACATATGCTGCCATTAAAGTAGACCACGAGGGGGCGAAGATTGTTTTTGACAATAGTGTGATTCAAACCTTTGACATGGATTGATTAGAAAATTACTAATCATTTACTATGACGTCCTGACGCATCTTCGTCCTTGTTGTCGCAGCATTTTTCTCAGAAGATAATTTTAACCACATGCTTCTGATAAATTGCTTCCCCACTGCTGCACGAAAACAATTTCTTTAGTTCAGTTCTTCTCTTTATGCATATAGTATGTGAGCATTGGCCACCAAGGGGAATTTTTCGTCAAACAGAGAAACAAAACCTCTAAATAATTCATATTTTCATGCATACTTCTATAGTCCGTGCTGGGTATTTGCACGCGGACAGTTGCCTGCTGCTGTTTTACTCTCCACTGCAGTTCAGTGAACTCATTTTCTCTCTGTAAAATCCTTGAAAAGCTATCAATCTTCATTCAGCCAGTGTCCTGCAGCAGTGGCACCAGCCAGGGAAGGCATACTTGAAATTATAATTAAGCTGTAATGGCATCAGCAAGTTGATATTTCCCCTCCCCATGTGTACTCTCTAGTTAGCTCTCCCCCTCCTTCCATGTTTAGCTTGATCTCTTCAAATTTATTTCCTGCTTTGTAACCAGAGGCAAGAGCCCTTGACTCGCTGCCCCCACAGCCACAGCCAAGGCAGCCATTTAGGTTGTGATTAAAAATTAATGGTTGAGTGAGAGGCAGCAGAGAGGGAACAGAGGGAGGGCAGGGAGACGGAGAGACAATGCTTGGATGAGAGGATATGATTTGGAGAGGGGAGTGAGTCCAAACAGCAGCTGCTACCCTGATCGAGGGCTGGAAGGTCTTCTCACAACTACGCTGTGTTTAACTGCTCCACTCACGCCCCCACCATGAATATTGCATTACCGCACTACAGGGCTCCTTGTGTTTCCCCCCACTGAGTGTTGGGTAGAGCAGCACCGAGGCAGCCATGTGCAGCCTGACCCCCGTGGCGGGGTGGGCGTCCACATTTGGGCAGATCAGCTCACAGACCAGACCAGCTTTCACACTATGTGAGGGCCAGACTGATTTATAGGGGAGGGAGGCATTTTTAACAAGCTCAACCGCCAAAAAAGACGATTTGCATGCATTTATGCCATTTTTATTATAATTTTAGGCATGCGATTCCTACTCAAGCTTTTTCCAAAACCTTCCAGGTTTTGTTAGGAGCTGTTTTCCAGGTTGGGCGTGTAAAGGGACGGGGAAGCTTTCCATTAAAGCAGCCAGCATGACAGAGTTTTATTACATTCAAGCCATGTTAATTCAGGAGGAGGGTCAGGAATACACGCCGATCAGTTAACCGAACACATCAACCAAACTTTGTGATTTCCTTTAAAAGCAGTGCAGAAATACCACAAGACCACACAAGGTCCCGACCTTGACTTTACCAGATGATGAGCTGTGGCACTTAAATCACAGGCTGACCTTTTCTTCCTCATGGCCTCTCTCTTCATACCAGTTCAGCCCAGACTCCATTACATGCTGATACGTACACTCTTTCCCCTCTAGTGTGGCTCAGCACGAATTCTGGGTTGATGTTTGGATTTGCAAAAGCAGTTGTGGTGGCTGGATATTTACTTACTTTCAAGCAGCTCATAAAAACAGTCTGGCTAGATGTTACCTGGTGGCTTCCATTCTTTATGATCAACAGTTTGATAGTACGGATGACCTTATGTAACATTCTGCAGATGTGTACTCACCAAAACATGAAATCATTTCCTTGAAGGATAAGCTGTTCCTCCAGGTATTGATTGATTCACTCTGCAGTAGTTTGACTTGGAAGGAGCAAAATAACTGAAACATGAAGAAAATATTCTGTCATTTTCACCTTTTTTTGATGTGGTTCTCAGTAATAATAATCACAAATATCAGGAGAATCACTAAAGAATGACATGTCCCCTCTATTACGACCAGAATGCCTTGAGCAGTGCTCCAGCACGGCCTTAAAACTAGCCCAGCTGCAATCAAACAACTTTGAAGAGACCATTTCGCAGTGGATAAGTGTCTCCAGCCATTAAACATAATTCAGGTTGAAGTAATGAAGCCGAACAAGAGTGTAGAGAGCTTTAAGATTGACTGGAGAAAAGGAATCATTTGGCATTAGAACCATTAAACCAGGCGGCAGCATCAGGGCTTAATGAAGGTTTTTTCGGTGCTCGGCCCAAAAACGCATTAAAGTTGTCAGAGATTTGAGCTGATGACAAGACTAGCAATTAATCACATTTAACACTTTCAACGAGGCATTATGAGGGGAGACATTTTTAAAATGTTGATTTTTGTTGCAGCCAAACAGCCACAGATATTGTAACAAAGATCATATCTGCTCCACAACCTCTGCTCCTCCTCTT
This sequence comes from Lagocephalus sceleratus, assembly GCA_911728415.1. Classification (NCBI taxonomy): domain Eukaryota; kingdom Metazoa; phylum Chordata; class Actinopteri; order Tetraodontiformes; family Tetraodontidae; genus Lagocephalus; species Lagocephalus sceleratus. Next base: position 9,484,760 of record CAJVRN010000017.1, on the reverse strand, counting down.
CTCCACAATTCTTACATAATTTGATAATTCTGTCCTATTTCCTCTGCCGCTGCCATCACTGCTCTGGCATTAGGGCTCATTTGCAATGCTAATGAGATGAGGCAGCAAGTAATGGTTTGCTGGGAAGCTGCCTGGTGATATGGTAATACTGCTCGCCTTGGTGTGCAGGCAGTGTTGATGGAGCAGAGCTCCATCACTGCACAAGCAGCACTGGTGTCATGGTGTTGTCAGTTTTATTGTGTCCCATCCGCTCCGTCAGATTGCAAAACAGGAATAATTTAAATTAGTGTCTTGCATAATGTGTTTGAGCTGATAAAATAAGATGCACTAATTCATGCAAAGCCTTTTCTTTAACATTTCACTTATGCCGTGTGACATCCGTGTTGAGAATAATCAAAACTTTCAACAACAGGACCTGTACAAGTGTGAAAATGACCCTCTTCTAGGAACAAAATCACACAGTTTGAGCCTTAATTTTCAGCGTGAGAACACAAACTGTGTTCTACCTTCGAGCTCCTTCCCTTTTCCCATCACCGTAATGGACCAGACAATTCTTGGTTAATGCAGCAAGCAAGAGACCATTATTCGATTTCAGGCCTGTCGCTATCTTGCAGCCTTCAGTCGGCAGCTCCTCACTTATCTCCCTGTACTGTCCTTGTGATTGGAATTACAGTCATGCCAATAGCAGAGGCAGGCAAATGGATTATTGAACAACAGTAAGTGGCTCACTCCACTGGGCTGGATATTTGTGCTCGATGGCTACACACGAATAAAAGCTAATGATGTTATGGTCCAGATGTCTGATGAGCTGAGGAGGTGTATTTTATTTTATCCCTAAGTAGCTAAAAACATTTCAAATTACATTAAAAAATGATTAAAAACTCCCCAAAAACCTAAACAACTGGATGGAATTGCCATCTAATACAGTGGGAGGAGGTTTTTCCCTTTCTGCATCCTGCCACCAGGGGGTAGTCTGTTGTTTAATCTCTAAACCACAGCAGTTTCTCTTTGTTAACAAAGTGTAGTTTTTCCTCATCTGGTTATATACGAAACCTTCTGAAACATAATATTTCCCCATTCCTGTTCCGCCTCTTACTGAAGGATTCTGTCAAATGTTTAATTAAAGGAGCTGAAACGGAAAACAGCAGCATCATCATCACCTCTAAAGAGCATGTTGCTCCTGCTCTTACCACCACTGGTGTTTTATTAGTTTTTAATTTATTCACAGCAGTGTCGTCATTCTTCCTTTTATTTTCTGTTGCATGTTGTCATATTTCAGCCGCTGTTATTTATTCGTCAGCGGGGCAACAATCCCAGCAGCCTGCAGGGGGTTCACGGATGTCGGTCTGTGTGTGTGAAAAGGAAAATCTCCGTCGAGAGAAGTCATGTCATCGAACATTGGAATCAATTGGTTGTGATTCACTATATGTCAGGAGCAGAAGGACAGACATAGAAATGATGTACTGTCCACTAAAGAGATATGGTCTGGAGCTGTCACTGCGCTGTACCGGGGGTTTAGCGGTCTGCAAAATGGAAGGCTGCAAATGCTGAGCTCACCCTCGGGTGCTGTATTCTATAATAGACTGCCTGAGTAAACAACACACAAACCTGTCAGATACGAAATGTAGATTATGAGTGTATGTTTTACTGTCGGGGCTTGCTGCATGAAAGAAACAACGCGCCCGATGCAGAGAGTATTTCTCTTTTTATGGTTTCAAACTCGACTCGGAGGACGCTCCAGAAAGGAATGGAAATCTGGAACTGTTTAAAGGCAGCCGGCTGCAAAAGGGCTGGGAGAAGCCTTCCAGGAGAAGCTCTGCAGTCGATGGATTATCTGTCCATCACATCACATCAGTGAATTTTAACAAGGCTCTGCTCCATCTGCACCGCGGTGCAACATCATTTTCTTCTTTTTCATACAGCAGACCGAGTACAGTACAGTTGAGATTATGTCTCTGGAAAGGAGTTCATAAATAGATACCTAATTAATTAATAATGATGACAGATAGAAAGAGAACTGAGCTGCAGTCTGCAGACAAAGCTCTCAATTTAACATCCTCCCTCACTTCTGTTCATGAGCTGGGCCTACAAGTGGCTTTCCTGAGCTAGGCTAGCACCCTAAAAGACACTACTCTGTCATTATACAAATATAAAGCCCTTTATTCAGAAAAGACCGGCTAAGACAATTATAAGGTAAAAGAATAAAACCATTAGCATTAAACTAATACGCCCACGTTCCAAATTCAAGCCAACAGGCCAAAACATTTGTCACAAGATTATCTGTAATACAGTCTTTCACAACAAATTGTGATCATGTTACGAGACCATAATAACTTTATGTGTGCTGACTATGATGCTAATATCAGACAGCTGGTTGTTGTTTGCAGCAGATGTGATTTTGACCACTACACGAGCGGAGAAAAGGAGGACACATTGCCTTTCACGCCCTAAGCTCTTAAGTCTTTATCTTACTCTTTTCTCGCTCTGCATCCCATAACCTTCCTCATACTTTGCCTGCGAGCACCTGAGCTTTCAGGGAAGGATACATAAACACATAGATGCACTTGGAGATCAACTCCAGCTGAGCCCTCCGCTGCTGGAAATAACCTCAAATAAGCACATGCAACAATAGTTATTCTTGTATTTTAGCCAGTTTTTGTTGAAAATAGCAATTGTCTCATCAAAAGTCCCATTGTAAAGTTATCATCCAATCCTAATAATCAATGTGCTTCCCTTTTGAGGCTGACCAAACTTTAAAAGTGTAAGAAATTAAAGAAAAAATTTCTTAAAAATAAATTCCTTAATTGGATTTTATTTATGTTTTTTTTTTTTGTCATGTCCTCATGTCATGTGGGATGATTTTTTTTAAACTCCATCAGGATGTGATTTTATTTTTATAGTAAAAGTGCATCAGAATTTCACTTTGATGAGGTTAATACAGCTGCTCAGTGAGTTTTCATTTCCCCTTCCTGCCTGCTTTATAATCCATAAACATGTCGTATAGACGGGTTTGTGTCTGTAAAAGAAAGGAACGTGAGCATAACCGATGTGAAAAAGACTCCTGAAAACCTCCCTGTGCTGATCTCACTGCTCTGACATTAAACTCCCTGAAAAGGTCATCTGGAAACACTTCTTCATGTGTGAAATCCTCTAATGTGTTTGCTCTGTGTATTATCTGCAAATGTGAAAGAAAACGGCAAAGAGAAACTCTGAAAATGAGCAGAAAGGCAGACATCGGATTCTAATTAAACCTTGACATCAGGACAAGTGAGAGTTAGACTTAGGAAGAGAGTATAATGCTAGGCATACAGAACAAATAGAGCTGAATATTAGGAGCTAAAATGGAAAGCAGCATACATATTAGCACAGTTTTGGAGGGGAAAAATGCATAAAATTCCTCTGGCAGGATCGTGCCAGTCCAGCTTCACACCCACACATTCTCTCATCCTCCTCTTCCTTGAAAACCCCCCCAGACCTGCCTTCCTCCTCTTGCTAATTATCAAGTGTGCTGCCTTTTTCTTACAGCAGCTTGTTAAGCTCTCCAGGAGCACAGCTGACCCACTTTACATGCAGATCTGCAGACTGGAGCCCTGCTGATGAATTTCTGCTCTCTGTGCCCCCCCCTCCCCACCACCACCACCACCAGCACCCTATCACAGTCTCTTAACACGCATCAAATATTGGCAATCTTTGCCTCTGATGCTGCTGTGTTGGGTTTTTTTTTTATTGACAGTGCATCCGATGTTTATTCATGAATTAACAAAATATAGACCACTAACAACCATAAATGACTGTAAATCAGTAAAATAATCGAGTCCCTTTAAAGTCGCAGGGCCCTAAGACTTTAATTTCCTCTGCGTTTAAACTTTGACCCGGAAATTAGTAACAGACAGCAGTCAGAGGAGGTCACGCTCGAGTTGGGCTCATTATTGGTACATCAGAGACATAATCTGTTTAAAATCAGCTGCAAATGCAAGTGTGACGTTGAAATGCACAAAATTAAAGAAGCGGAGGAAGGGACAGAGTGAGTTGATGTTGTGACTACAGGAAAAAAAAAACTAAAGCTATAGCGAGCATTTAAGCTTCAGCCGATGTGGAATTTTTCTGTGGTAGAAACTGTCAAAAGAGTTTTCCCATCTTGTCAACATGGCTACTACCAGCGGCTTCTTTAGAATAGCTCCTTATAGCAGCATAGTTGCTGGAGGCAGAGTGGGCAGCCTGCGGTGGAGCAGCAGTCTCGCATATTTTTGGATTTGACATAAATTGGACGTGTTTATTTTTAGGGCTGGAAAGTGAAATTCACACGTGGTGATGGGTGTCAGTTAATGTCTGCCTGCGTTGGGGATCAAGGACCCCGGCACCAGTCATAACCCGGCTTTTGCGCTCGTCGGCGCCTGAAACTGCGTCGCAGCGCCTCTCCCCTTCCGAAGGTTGACCCCGCGCCCGATCCGCCGGACCGCTGCGAGCGTTAGCGCGGCTCTCCCCGCGAGAGAGCGTGGAGCCTTTTCTGAAAATTTCCATCATTAGCTGTAGCTCCTTTGTGCTACCCTGCCCCCGCTCGTGAAAAAGAAAGGAGGGGAAAGAAAAAAAAAAAAAAATCAATAGCATCTGCTGCTCCACAGCGAAGCTGGCGCTCCACCGCTGGAGGAGACAAACAGTGGGTGAGCACAATTGATTAAGCATCAAGATATTTTCAGGGATGATGATTTCCAAGTTTGTCCACATTGATGAAGCGCTGAAAGAGAGAGAAAGAAGGCGCCGCTGCCATGACACGAAGGCTTGAGCGGCTCGGCAGCTGCATTTGTCACATGCCAACGGTGGTTGAGGGTAATTAGTGCGTGACACAGAACGCTGCTAAGCGAACAAACGACACATATAAGGAAGCTAATTGCATGTTGTGGCATATTTGCGGTGATTATCAGCCCCACCCACCTCCACAGCCACCCGGGCTCTTCTGAAATGATGGCCTCTTTAAGCATTATCATGCCACACGTGACAGCAAACTGTTAATCAGGAAGGGGCTTTACTTCCTCCCCGCTACGTCCCCTTCCCCCCGCAGCCTCTGTTTATTTGCCCAGCATCTGTTTGAAGTGTTTCTCTGACGATACGAGTGGCTTTCTCTGGCGGAGGAAGTGTTTGTGAGCCACCGCACCCCCCCCCCCCCCCCCCCCCTCCACCCCCACTCCTTCGGTGGAGATTCATGTTTGTTGCATAAAACCAGCTATGCCATCAAGATAGTTGTGGAACAGACACAGAGCAATTAATTAAGAAAAAAATCAACCATTTATGCAAAAGCTGTCCTCTTAAGTGAGGCGCAGAGCAAAAGCGTGCATGCACCACTGATGACACCCGGCAGTGTGACGCTGCATGGAGGGAAGGCATAAATACAGTGTGTGCGCGGTCCGATAATCAAGCTTTGCATGTGCGAGGACACGCTCAATCAGATAAATTGACGTGTGCCTGCCTCTGCACATGAGAACAACATGACTCCATTTCCATTTTTATGAACAATCTAGTTACCTCTGGCAGGGAGACTGATGGCGAGAGGTCTGCTGGATCGATGTCAGGGCGCTGCTGCCAGGATTGGCGCCCACCGCAGCTTCCACTCGCTCGCACACGTGCGCTCTCTCACGTGTCGGGGGCGCCGCGTTCATCTCACTCCCTGACATCTGACGGGCCCATCAGCGTTTTCGCTCCTCTGATATGACGGACAGCCTGCCTGCCGAGACCCGATTGTAACCTTGAACCAAGTCGACCCCCGGTCTAATGAGCCACTTATTCAGACCCGACAGGCTCCTCAGATGTTTACCGGCCTCGCTCGTCAACACGGAGCTCCAAAGGAGAACGGGCGGGCGGAAAAGCTGCAGAAAACCCTCAACTGGTCACTCTGGAAGCCCCAGCTGTTATTGTTTTTGTCAGAACCGCAGCTTTCACCCACGCAGGAGCGCACACACACACAGACACACACACACGCATGCTCTCGCACGCCACCGGGCCCGGGCTTCCATCAGGAGCAGAGAGACTCAGGGAGTGCAGGCACTAATGCTGCCAGCGTTTGGGCTCTTCTCTCCACATGGAGAGATAAATCCACCAGAGGTGATTAGTCAGCTGTTGGACAAGCGGCTGTTGGACAGCCTCTTTATGCGGATTTCGGTGAAAATGCGCCACTTAAGTCTCTCTTGTTGTACTCTCGCTCTGCTTTTTGCATAATTCTAAGGGAGAAAGGTCACGCCGGAAGACGCGATGTCTTCATGAAATGGTTTTTACTTTCTGTTTGTTTCTCCGGAGATTGCCGCACTCCTTCTCCTTGTTTAATTGCTGCTTTTTCGCTGCCGCGGTCGGATAAATCACAGACAGGAAGCCAGTCGGAGTCGTAAACGAAGCACGCATGAAGTCTTCCCCTGCAGCCCCTCTGAAGTCTCAGCTTCATCTTTTCTAAAATCTTAATCACATCTCGAACAAACAGACAAACAAAAAGGAGTCACTCCCACAGACGAGGCCTTCAGTCATGCAGCTCCTTCTGCAGCGATCTAATTAACACGTTTCTATCTGCGAGCCGAGTCAGACCCGCTATTTATCGACCAGCTGCAGCTGCGGCGCTCTGCATCGCGTCTGTCCACCTCCTTGTCCGCCCCCCCGGTTGTGCAACAGTGCACGTACTGTATATGCCCACAGATATTTGGGGGTGTGCAGCAGTGGGCCGAGCCCCTTCCCCAGGGACCGCGCTTGGATCTGAGCCGACAAACGCTCGACTGTACATGACTGTGCAGGAACAAAACAACGCACACAGCTCTCCCATCGCCTCGACCCTCCCGAGCACGGGGGGGGGGGGGGTGGGGTGTCAGCGGCAGTTTGAGATATTGGGCTTGCTGTCAGCGCCGACACATTTCTCCCTCTGCATCGCTGCACAGATATGCAAATGGCTCTCCTCAGAATGCAGAGCGCTAGATCAGCTTCAATTTATTCCATTCTGCTCTCCACCTCTTCCTGCACTCCCCCGCCCTCCCTGTTCATTTTTCCTCTCCAGTTCTCTGCCCCCTCCCACCCCTCCACCTCTTCCTCCTCTCACCACTGTTTTCTATTTGGTCTTAGCTGCTCTGTTTCTGGCATGTGCCCCCGCTGAGGGGTTCTGCTGGTGAGGAGATCTCTCCTGAGCACCTTCAGGACGACAGCTTAGCAACAAGCAGCTCTATTCCCTCAGTCTTGTACTCCTTTTAAGTGCGTGCTTTGGTCTCGGTGTTGTTGAGGTGGGGTGGGGGGGGGGGCTTGTTTATGTTGTGCTCACGTGACAGTGTCGCTCTCCCGTCCCTCCTGTTTAATTGCCAGCGATGGAACAACAGCAGCAGCACAATTAGTCAGCGGCCGGGCTCTTCTGCAAAAGGCTATCTGACCAGCACATTGTGTCATCAGTAATCTAGTCTGAGCATAATCTAAATGCCAATGTCTATCCTCTGTGATCCCGGCCCGCACCGCATTTACATTATAATTAGATGTGGCCGAGGCCGCTTTCTAAGGACCCTCTTTAATAACACGGCTGCGTTCACCTTTTCAGAGTCCCACAGCGGCAGTTTAAAAGAAGAAAAACAAGCCATGCTTTATATTTTGTCTCTTTGACATTGTGGCTGCTGAGAATTTAAGTAGCTTTGCAACAACCCCCCCCTCCCCCACACACACACACACACACACTGTCTTGTGAAGTGAGTACGTGTCAAAATAGGAATAAAGCCAAAACATGTTGCTCATCATTGCGGATTAAAGGGTGCGTGTCGGAACCTGGAATCCGTGGCCTCTTCAACCCCGGGGTTTAACCTGTAAATCCATAATCAATCGCCCGGCCTGCTCTTAGCTGCACTCAGGACATATTTGTTATGAAAAGTAAACCCTCGCAGTCATCCTCTTTGCGCTCAGTGTCTGTCTTCATTTCTTTCGTATTTAGTCATCCCATTTTCCGGCTTTCAGAGCGCCGTTTCTGGTGGTGGTATTTGACGTCTACTTTGGTGTAAGAAATAGATGTGATAGAAGCTGGTGTTGAAGGAGAAAAAAGGCTACATTTCCATTTTTCTGATGTCCCCCCGAGGGAAGCGAGGAGGCAGGTCGGGATTGTAGATTATTTTATTTTAGCAGCAGAGGAGTAAAATCACAAGTTCTGAAATTTAGAACCGTCGAGGAACAAAACAGTTGAGTAACGTTTCTAAACCCACAGTGTGTTTTGTTTTGTTTTTTTTCCCTTTTTTTTCCTAACGGTCGTCCAAATTAAACAAAGGAAAAAATATCCCATTTCTGGGAAGCAAGAAGATGAATTTTGGCGCCTTCTGAAACATTTGTAACTTTGCTGAGCGCGCCTGTTAGCTGAGTTCACGTGTCAGGGTTGTTTTAGGCTGAAGCAACAAAAACAAAGTTTTTCACCAGTTGCTGAAGAACAGATGAGAGTTCTCCAGCCAAACGTCTTACACTGGTTCACAAGAATGTTCCAGTTGGAATCCAGAACACATTCTGGAACGCTACCAGCTGCAACCTTTTGAGTTTGGCTCCTGACCTCCTCATGGTAAAACGCGGCGTGCGCTCGCGGTGCGTTCAAGTACCTCTTCTGTTGTTGCTGTTTAGACCACAGCACACAAAATGCTCCAATAAGATTCAGATGCTTGAAGAAACATGTGACCATTTTTTCCACAAATTCATCAAATTGTTTTCTATTCAAGTATGAGGGGAAAAACGATTTCCAGTATGTGACTTTGATACAGGTCTGTTGGGAAAACATTAAATCGAGATCCTGCAGACGATTTATATCCGAGTGTGGTGCGCTGGCTTGATTTAATTTTGATTGTCAACCACCTTCTCAGCTGCTGACTCATTCATATTTCCAGGTTGTGAATTCAAATGGAAAAGAAATAGACAAAAACATGTCTCTTCACACAGCACACTTCAATTACATTCCCTCAAAGGACTAAAAAAAAAAATACTACAAAAAAAAACTGCAGCCAACCATGTCATGGAATTCAGAGCTGCAACTGCTGCGTAAATAACAGCCGCGGCGTGTGAAATCCCCCACGGTGGTCCATCGGCGATGTTCCGTTCGGATTATTGTGAAAGTATCTGAGATGTGATTGATATGCTGTGAAACTCCAGTCCTGCCTTCTGGCCGTGGGGGGGGGGGGGCTGGAAACTATGGCTAATTCCAGTAACTGATACACTTCACTCAACAGTTTCCTGGTAGATGCACACAACAGCAGCCTGGGCTGAACTGGTTTGAGTCTGAATTCCACTCGGAGGTGTTATTAAGAGCCTGCTAAACAGAAACCACAGGCGGAACCCTGCTCCGAACACTCGTCAGACTCTTCTCCTGTATTTTATGACTGAAGAGATTCCATAATCCTCTCAGTTTACACTTTATCTGTTGACAATAAATGAGTAATAAAATGGAGAGTCCTGTCCAGCATACTTTGGCTGACAGATGCAAACCGTTAACGCTCTGGCTGAGCTTCTCTGACTATTTAGCTCTTCTGGAATTCAGGCAGAACGTGGGACCATTTATGTAACAACAGCAGGCCGTTCCTTTTAAACTCGGCTAGGAACAGACTCAAGGGCTTCATTTATGCGTGCAGCGTCACACCGTCGTCTAGTTCTCAGTTCAAGCATGCACACGTCCATTGATCAACACAACAGCTACAGCATATTTGTATCCAGTTGGACTTCCCTTTCCTCAGACTCTTCCCTCCTTCCCCAGGATGTTTGAGCTGCTAACCCTCCACTATAATCCACACTCTATGACAAATGTCCGCGTCAGCGCCCTTCCACTCGTCGGAAAGGCTGCTCTGGAATTTGTCAGCTGGAGATGATCTCCATTACTCAATTTTGTAACTTCCTGAAAGTGACGTTCTGACAGTCACACTCGCGCCTTCCGCAGCAGCCAGCCAGGTGTGCGCCGAAGAGAAAACAGGCCCACTTCCAGATGCTTTTCCACATTTTCTCTGAATTACACAGCGGTCCCTGACATGACGGAGCCTCGTTTGTTTGCCGCGTTGACGCCGTTTCTCCAGCCTGGTCGTTGTTGTGCAGCTTTTTAGGATGGTTCTGGAAAGCTCTGCATTGGCCTGAGGACATCTAGAATTCTGTTTGGCGTCCTTTATTTACTCTCTTGAGTTGGTTCCGTAAGCGATTGGCTATAACAGGTCGCCGTACTGTGAATTCCAGGAAGGTGCAAAACACAGTGTTCTGTCATAAGCCGGTGATTACGGCTGCAGTCTCTGCGTAGTTAGCGAGGTATTTCTGGAGCTCTGCAATCCGTCGCAAAGTGCAGTTGATGAACCGCCGTAGGCCGGGAGGGGTGCCGTTGGTCGGAGACGTCGCTCTCTCAACCGCCGTAGCTCCCCGCGGTCCGGGAGGAAGGTGAGTAGCCAGAGACAGGAGAGCGCGTCGTCTGCAGTGGGAAGCATGCTTGATGCTTCGCTCTAGCCCCTTGCAAACAGCACGCAAACACAAGCACCTTCTCTATCCACTTCTGAATCCACCGGCTCGGCAGCACGACGAGGGAATGTAAATTAGGTGTGACTAACAGCAAGCTGGGAACCCAGGCGCCCCCCCCCACCTCCTCTTGCTACTGAGGGTTTTCTACACAAGCACTTTCCTGCAGTGCTCCAGGCTGTCAGCTCTCCTTTACGTGAAGAATGATTTCAGCTGGAGGTGTACTAATCTGAGGCCAGATAAGGAAGAGGGGATAGAAAGGCAGTGTTGATGTGCTGCTGTTGAAATATGGGACACGCTAATTCCTCCGAATTATTTTCAGGGTGCACAGTCGCCGTTGAGTCACAGATGAGGCTTACAACAGCTTCGTTTAAGCAAAGTAGTGCCATGAAAAGAGCAAAAATAATACCTGACCTGACCCGTGTAGCTCACGCCTGATACAGATGTTGAGTTAATTACACTAAGTACCCACAAGTGTTTTAATCCGCATCTGAAAATAATTCCCATCAAACGGTCTATTTTCTCTTGTTTGTGTAGCCGTGATAAACTCCACCTTTCCCCGTTGAATGACTCGAGTGATTGGTCGCGCCAAAAGGACAAATCACTCTGCACCAGCTACACATCAGTCCCGCCGCCATTCCTTTTATGTTTCCATGGCTACCGGCTCCCTTTACTGTACGACATACCCAGGCTAGCGCCACCTTCCTGCGGTGCACCGGTGTCTGCCGACGTTCTCCGACGTCTGATTTTGCGGTAGGTGTAGGGAACGTAGCGGGCATGCTCCAGCTGCTGGTGAAAGGCAGAACAGATTATGCTTGTTTGCCAGAGGATCCACCGAAATGGCTGAAAAGACAGACAACTGGCCTCCCTTTGAACACATTTCTATCATACAACCTTTTTTTTAACCAAACCAAATACTCTCCACTCGTTAATGGAGTACATACCAGTGTGTCAAACCATTAAATCCTGCCATTTACTGGTCCTTTCTCCCTGCAAACGTCTTCCTGCTCTGCAGGCAGCGTACCTGTGATAGATTTTGAATTGGCCATTGTGGGAGCCCAGTGGGATTTAATGGAACAGAACATGTTGAAGGTGCTACTTTTAATCAAAGTGCTGGTGGCGCTCCACTTACCATTCCTTCTCTGCCTGGTGTTGGCTCAGAATAAACCCATTTTTGTCAAAGCCATAACGGCAGGCTAACAAATGTATCACAGCTCAGGTTATTTCCTGTGGTTTGATATATATAATTTCATAATTGACTGTAGACGCAGACACATTTTAATGCAAATGGCATGTATTATATTCTGTGTAAACGTACAGCTGTTCTGGGTTTATTGGAGTGGAGGGACTGGGATGTAATAAAAGCCTGGATTTCTTCACACCCCCCCCCGTTCATGTGAGCAGGAGGAGGAACAGAAACCAGTTATTTTTGTGATCATTATTGCAGGAAGTAGTCATTATTGATGTCAGGGAGCGCGTCAATGGACCTCGATTTCAGTCGATAAGTCCTCTTTGCACTGCTGCTCCTGGATTTTTTTTTTTTTTTGTGGGGGGGGATGTTGTTTACTGGCGCTCTTTCCTTCTGGATCCTCCCGTTACGATGTTACTGGAATAGCACATATTCGGCGGCGTTTGTGAACATGTGGGAGAGTGTCCAGAGGACTGTATAGATGAGTATCTGTGTGGCTGACTACGCTGTGTTTTACAGCCCTGATGATGGAGAAGCAGCCCTCTGCAGACAGCCTGACTTTATTTTATGGCCTCCTCCCAAACTGCAGCATGTGGGCAATAAACCTTTCTCCAGCAATCCCCAAACAGTCCAGCAATCAATGCGAAATTATGTCTGCAATCGATGGGCCAGCCTTTCTATTTCTCCCTCTCGCTACCTCTCCAGCTGTCCTCTCTGTATCCTTTCTCCGAGCCCCCCCCTCCCTCCCTTCTTCTTCTCATTCTTCCAGTCTCATTCTTTCTGCCCCCCCCCCACACACACCCCCCCCCCAGCTTGACTTGCATTCCTGCCAGCACTCACTGCACCTGAAATGCGACAGCTCAGCAGCTCCGAGCCGTTAACAGAAGTCGCCTTCACCCTCAGAATATGCAGGGCTGCAGCACTGACTTGGCTCACCTGTACACCCCCCCCACACACACACACACACACACACACACCCCCCACAGCTGTGACAACAAGCCCCGTTTGTTCGACATCACCCGGGTGAGATCTCGAGTGGTTGCAGAAAACGGTGTTTGTTTGCAGGTGTGTGTGTCTTGGAGGAGCTTCTGCTGCGTCGGACTATCTGTCAGGCTGTAAACCCCGAACAGGCGAGGACGGGCCCGTTTCTCACCGACGGAGGCGCGTCAGCGGAACGCCGCCGGGCGCGCGTTCCAGACCCGAAAGGTTCTGGTTTATCCCCGCGGCTCTCAGAGTTAGCCACACGCCAAACATGTAAATGCAGACGGCACGGGGACTAAACGGAGCGGAGAAGTCGGCTGCCGATGCCAACTTCAGATTGCCGGGCTCCTCAGACTGCAACAGTTGCTGCCCTGCGATCGATTTTCCTGGAGACGCTGGGGGCTCAGGCTGCCAGACGAGCGGCTCGCGGCACGATCCTTAACGACGAGAAGGCTCTGACGGGTGTATCTGATCTCGAGCGCCGTAATGACATAATTGTTATTTACTTTGCTTGTCAGTGTTATTGATGGTGCGTCTGATTGGTGTGTGTGCACGCGCGTGTGTGTACATGTGCGTACGGGGAGGGATGATGGAGGGAATAACAACAGGCGTGTGCTGTACGGCTCAGCACATTTTAGCCTACAGAGCTCCAGACTTCAGCAGCTGTAACATCCAGAAATGTTTTTCAGCGATGACACCATTGCCGGTGGTACAAACCAGTTTACCACCACGGTTTATCGCCGCTTTCCAGTCGCCCGCCACCTGGGACGACTGGACTGTTGCGTAACATTAGGCCACAATGCCAGTTCGTCTCCCAGCGGCGGTTTCCCGCACGAGCCTTTTCCGATGCGGGAACGTTTCCCTTTTACCCGGGCTTTTGAAAAACGTTTCCACAGAAGTTATTCAGGGAATAAACTCTCTCCCAACCTCCAACTTTCCCAGAAGAAAGTGCTTAGCCGGGTGCTTTCAGGGCCTCTTTGGGGCGGGGGGGGGTTCTATGCTGACAAGCACTGATTGGTGGAAAACACTTGTGGCCGCCGCACTTAATCTGATGTGCGAGAAGCACTGCAAACATAAAAAGACGAACGAGCACCCTCCCCCCCCGTACGTCATCACCCCGGTTTCAGACCACAACCAGAACAATCCCACAAACGGCCCGTTTCCTGTTTGTCGCTGCGTTTTTTGTTTTTTTTTAATTGAACAAATTACAATTTGTCAGCGTTCGCCCTGCATCGAACCATTCGCTGATCGTTCCCGGTGTACACCCCGGTTACGCGCGTGGCTCAGACTCCACCGGCGTCGTTTTCCATCTGCCTCCACTCAGAGGGATCGGACAGCTAATGGGCGGCTGTGACTCTCAGGGGTCGTGTGTTATATACAGGAGCAGGGTTATTGTTTGACCTGCAGTTAAGGATGAGGTCGGCAGAGGTTATCAGCGCCCAGCAGAGGTTGTTCTGTGCGCAGGGGGATCTTCCAGCGAAGCCTGCTTCACGGCGCTCTAATGGAAAAAAAAAAAAAAAGAAAAAATTAGAAATGCGGTGGGTAATACGAGAGCTTTTCAAAGAGATTAGAATGTCAGCGTTGGTCGATAGCTGCGGGGCTTTGATCACACACGCCAGCTAGCTGCTTTTTTTTTTTTTTTTTTTTTTGAACGGCAACACGACGGATTATTTGTGTTCGGATATATCCGAGCAGCAACCTTTCCACGGAGGAAGCTTTTCAAAAGACCGGAGAGGCAGCTTTAATGGAAACGGTGTTGACGCTGCAGAAGGAGTGCTAACGAATAAATACCAGCGTTGGCAATACTGCACTGATGACGCAATCGTGACTGTTGAGGAGTCCCACAGGGACAACTCCTGGAGCCTCCCCTGTTTACAGAGCTTACTAACAGAACATTCATTTTCCGATCATCTGTGATAATATTTACTCAACCGATTAGAGCGAAACACTTCAACACTATTTATTATTATTATTATTGCACAAGACACAAAAAGAACCGGTGCTCAGCAGTAGCAGCGTGCCTCGACTTCTCTGTCTTTGTGTGATCATTCTTTCTTTAATACACATGTTTTATGATCAACAATCGTTTGTTTTCCTGTCTGTTAATAGTCAGGCGTTTTTCTTCTTAGTTCTTTTCTTCTGTGTGAGAGTGAATCACAAAGCTGCAGGTTTTCAGCCTGTACGCTTGTAAAAATACACCAACCGACAGGAAATCACGTGAGGCGCGAGGAAGACATGTTGCGGACAGCGGAGCCCACGCAGCAGCCCCACCTGCAGCCCGCAGACGTCTAAAAGACATTTCACTGTCGGCTATGCAGCCCTTCTAATCTGTAGTAGTCTCGTCTTTTGGCTCAGGCCGGTGCAGACGGACACCTTATTTAGCCGCCGCCGAGGTTTTCGGTGTCACCGATCTTTCCTGTACAATAAAAGTCCCGTTGGCCTTTTACTTCACCAGCCCTCTCCGCTCCCCTTTCTCTTCGCTCTCTGTGCAAAGCTGCCTCTAATCAGCAGCCCTTGAGCTCTCAGAAAGGTCACATTGTCCCTTTGATGGTGTTTTGATTCATCCCTTCCTTTTTCTCCCCCCTCCCATCCTTCCCTTTTTCACCACCTCTCTCTCACAGGGAAGCTGGAGAGTCAGTGCCACCAGGGCGCCAAGAAGGGGCTGCGCCCATCGGCCGCTGACTGAGGAGAGAAGAAGGAAAAGAGCTCGCTCTCCGCACGTTGGCGGCCTTTTCCTGCGACGGCAAATAACCCCGAAACAAATCAGTTGAGTTTGTACTCTGATCATTAAAGTCAGCATTTGAAAGCGTTCCTGTTTACACGAGCTCTGTTTTCTCAAAGCCGTGCCCCCCCCCCCCCCCCTCCTCCCCAGAGGCGGGACCCTTCCGACCGCCTCACACTTAACACCACGTTTGGCCGGACAAAGGCCCAGTGTTAAGAAACACGGCCATCTCATTAATTTCAATGAGAGCATTGCGGTTTGCGGGGGGGGGGGGGTCAGAGGGGAGGAACAGCCCAACGCATCGGCCTCCCTCCCTCACAGGAACCCGCCGTGCGCTGACACGGACACACCAAACATCATCAGAACCTCAGAACCCCGCAAAGCCCCCCCGTAAACTGTCGTGGGAGCTGCTTTTCCGGACCGCACCGTGTCCAGCCTTCACTCCTTCTCCGGGTGTCCAGCCGCTGAATCACCGGCTCCCGCTCCTGTCCCGTTCCAGGCGCCCGCCCTCTTGACCCCCGTCACTCCGATCCACCAACCACCTCCTGAGCTGCGGGTCGGCCTCAACTCTGCACTCGGCATCGTTCGGCGCCGGGACGCATAATCGCGGCTGCCCTCCCGGTGATCTCCCACCCGGAGAACGTGAGGAGGTCTCCTTTGTGAAGCCTCCCTGCTGAAGGTGTTCTTTTGCCTCTCCATTGAGGTGGTGCTTAACTATTTACTAGGGGGGGGGGGGGCTTAGCCCATGGGTGGCCTTTTCTTCCCAGATCAGGCGCCCGTGTTCAACACACCCAAAGCGGAACAATTGAGCACATGCAGGTCTCAGTCAGCCACAACCGCGGGATCACGTGACGCTGTTGTTTTTCTTACCCGGCACACTCGGTGCGCTTGTGCGAACGTGTGAAATATTTGTTATTCCAACGGCGGTTTTACTTAATTATCGAAGCAGGCAGACTGCCGGAGTGAGCCGCGAACGCTAATAAAACGCAAACGGATCCGTTTTCAAAGGAGCGGCCTTGACGTTTTCTGACATGTGCTCCTCGGTAGTTTATCGCTGTGGCGGGGAGGCGAGAAAACCGATACCTCCGACGCTAACTGGAGTAAAAGTCCGGAGCAGGAACGTGAGAAACTGGGAATCCTGCCTCTGTCAAAGGTTAACCAAATGAGCCTACTTCTGTCTCCAGAGCCTCCCAGTTGCTGCGTTCCATTTCGCCAGTTTGATCTGTACAAAGAGGAGCCGAGTGTTGAATTGACGCTTTGATATTTCGCTTTGATCTTTCTCCCTGTTCCAGTGCGGCCCGAAAGCCAGGAAGTCGTTCATTAACGCCAGAGCGCCTCTAACGCTGGGCTATAGATTAAGAAAACAAGACAGCGCAGTTGTCTTCGCTTCAATTTGTCCAGCGTAAAAAATGTTACATCAGCTCACTGGGGAGGGGGGGGGTGGGGGGGTCAGCGAAACTCGACATGAAAATGGCTCATTATCTGCACTGCAAAGACGAGCAGCTCCACTTCCTGATTGAAATCAAACGTAATTGACTCCAGTCCAGCCGTACGTCCTCCCGGGCCATCGAGCCAAGTTTCCAGTTGTAGAAGCAGCGGGACCTTTGTGCACTTGCTGGGAGACTGATTGCTCCGGATCCCACCCCCACCCCCACCCCAATCCCCACAGGCCTCCAAGAGGAATTAAGCTTCAGAGCACTTTAGGAGAGGTGGCAGCAGGCCGGGGAACAATACAACCTGGGAACTGCTCGCGGCTCATCCATCTCACGAGGTGTCAGGGAACGCTGTCGCTCCAGCCGGGCTGGAAGTACAAAGGAAATGGAAAAAGATGGTGTAAGTGGTGGCTCATCGGGAGCAGGCTGACAGCAGGATTTATGGAAATCATCACAACATTCCCTCCTTCCTGTATGTTCCCACTGCGTCGCTCTCCGGAACCCGTTTTTAGATCTTTTTATTCCAAGCCGTCTTCTGACGGATGGCGATCGACGCGGCGCTGCGGCCAACTCAATTTAGGGGCGCCCGAAGACTTCCGCTCGCCGACCTCGAGGAGGTTCGGCCATTTCATTGCCTAAGTGTCGCTTTTGTTTTGAAAATACGAGCGGGCGCTCCACAGACTCCTCTGAAGAAACTTCAGAGAGGTTCCAAGTCGAGGAGAGTTTCCGCTCCGCAGTGCGTCATGGTTCGTCAGCTCTGGTTATTCAAGAAGCTGGGCCCCATCTGAGGAGGGGAAACACGTGAACTCTTGTCCCCGCGGGGGGGTGGGGGGGTGAGGGTGGGGGAGGGTGGGGGGGGGGCTGAGGCTCCCTTTCCCTCTGGAAGGTAAATATTAAGACCCCAGATAGTTCCTCACGTCTCCGTCCGCAGCAGGTGAGCAGATGCGCGAGTCCGATTGAAATGGATTTCCAATCGCCGGTGGCCGCCGCTCCTCGAGATCGGCGGTCGATTCCGCTCCGCGACCTCCCGACCTCGCTAAACGAGCGGGCACCTGTAGAGGACACAGAAGTGACGTTTGATACTGAAAAGTAGGGCCTGGTAAAGCCTCCAGAGGGAATACCAGACGCAGCACCGGGGGAAGGAACAGAAACTCCGGCTGAAAGGGACTTTTGTGCCTTGATTGACTTCGCTCAGAGGAGCCCCCCCCCCAACCTCCCCCGCCTCCCACCATGGTGTCTTTATGGATTCCCAGAGGTTTTCTTTATTTTATTTTTCTTTCTCTTTTTCTCGGGAGGCACGACGCCGCGGCTGAGAGCTGAGAGCTGAGACGATGGTCTGTCTTCAAGGCTGCTCATCACGAGGACTAAATCTCTGAAAGCAGTGATTTGTCAAGCTTCAGTCACATGAAATATGTAAAATAGTCCCTCGCAGGCTTCTCCCCAGCACAGGCACTGGAACAGATACATAACGTGATTACTGTGGATTACCCATTACCATATTGCGGTATGATAGACAACAAATACTAGTCCGTATTTTTGCCACGGGCTGACGCAGCGTCTGCTCATTCTTGTGACTGCTGAAATGCGAGAAGGTGACGGATGGAGAGGCCAGACGCAGGGCCGCCATATACCAGAGAACAAGGCCTTGATAGGGGTAATGAATATACTCACAACGGCCCACGCGTCTTTGGTTTTAGCGCTTTAATGCAATATTGGAGTCACGTGTGTGGAGACGGGCCGCTCTATGATATAATTGATCCCTCCTTGGCTCCTGGTCAGTCCCGCCTCCAAGACAGTTCAACTCTCATCAGCTGGTTAATGTGTCTCCACGGCGACCGCCCATTTGGCAGTAGTGTTGAGGTCGGGGGGGTTGTTCGTGGGGACGTAATCGACAACCTCTGGCGAGGTTCTAGACCCGACTGGTGGACCGGGCCCGTTGCGAGGGCCGCCGCTCCAGCAGGCTTTGAGGGCCCCGTATTTATTAATGAGATCAGAGCTGAAGCTAATCAACTGTCTGCTCAGTCCCCACGGAACAATAAATCAATTATTAGGAACATAAAGGTCACCGGGCGCGGTGCTGTTTCTGACAGCGGCCCGGGCTCCAGCACACACGCCGAGACGAGACGTATAAAAATACGTTGATGCTGACAAACGGTCAGAAATCCACACGAGATCGATGAGAGCGCGCGCGCACGCGTGTCGGCGAAGTCTGGATGCTTTCCCTCTTATTTACGTCTCTTCATGGATTTCTCCAGAGTGCAATAATAAACAAGTAGAATGAAGGTCCTCCTGGACCGTTTTCCGATTTTTTTCTCTCTGCAGAGACTTAAAAAAGCTTCCAATTAAAGAGTCATCTCATTATGAGACTTTAAAGCTGCGGGGGGGGTGAGGGTGAGGGGGGGGTCAGCGGCTGCTGAGGCCTGAGGGAGCTCCAGAGCAGAGCTGGCAGGTGAAGACCACGTCCACCGATGACTCCAGACATCTAAGGGCCCACTGTAGATCGTCCTCTCCTCCTCCGTGGGGGGGGGTTGAGCAGTGTGAACCCCATCCCTCTTGAGCCCTTGTGGACGGCTGATCACCCCCCCACCCCCTCCCCCCGCTGATGGGAAACACATGGCCCCCGCCGTCAGTGCAAACCAGACCACTTGGTTTGGATCCTCGAAGGGCAGCCATCATCAGAGGCCCCCCCCCCCCCCCCCAGCTCCCACTTGCCCCTGACTGTTCTTTAGCTTTCCTCCGGAGGCCCCGGCTCCCCCGGGAGGGCCCGAGTGTGCCTGCCAGCAGGAATTCATCGGCGGGAGCTGGAGGATGTATGGAGGGAGGACAGGGGGCTGCTGCTTCCCCCCTCTGTGAGAAAATGATTCCATTAATTCACCCCCCCCCCACCCCCCACCCCGCTCCGCGCGCGCCTGTTGTCCCTGTTTGTTAGCGAGATGATTCCTCTGTCATGTCAAAGGCAACATTATCATATTCCTGTTGCCTGGGAAACCGGCGCGGAGAAAGACAGCCACTTAAAACCTCGGCGGCGTTTGAAGCCGGTGAACATGAAAGGTTATCCCCGGAATTCTAACACATCTAACCCCCCCCTCAGTGAGACATTCCCACCTGATTGTTTGTTAATAGGAAGTGTTTAGTTGGGTCTAGGTAACGCTGATGCGCCCCTTAAGATGCAGGCGGTTCTCCTCTCAGGGTGAATCAAACACGTTTGCTGGAACTGTTAAAGTTGGTGAGGACGGTTACTACAGTTACCAACCACCGCCCTCAACCCCCCCCGTCGGTCTGGTAAGTGCTGCTGATCACGCAGCGATCATGTGAAGACCTGGACGTCACCAGAGCAGCAGCAGCTGTCCCGGCGACCTGCTGCCTTGGCACTTTCGACACCGCGGCCTCGGTTCACGTCACTTCCGTTGGATCACCGTTTACGACTTCCCCCCCCCCGTTCTCCTTTTGGTTTTGTTTTATCACGTTGCAGCGTTATTAAAAATATTAAATATGTCTCCCGTGCCAATAAAAAGGAAGTGTGACACAAACACCTCAAATGTAAACTGAATTTAAATTAAAGGCAGATTGTTGTGTCATTTTTTGAACCCTTCCAGCTGTTTTGTGTAATGTCAACCAGTGTGATGCTGTAAAACAATAACAAAGCTGTTTTCACCCTCCTGGCAACCTCGCGAGGGAAAAAAGTGGTTAAGGAAAAAATAAAAAGAGAGCTGTTTTTAGATCACTTAGTTTCACACCTTTGGGAATAAAAACCTGACCACAGGACAGAAACCAAAGTTCATTGTGCAGAGCATGTTGAATTCTCCCCAAGGTCGTCCTGCTGTCATAATAAAATGTAGCGGAATAGATAAATGTTGCGCACGGTGGGAGCGAGGGGCTCTCGGAGAGGATTCCCATGGCTGTCTGAGTCCAAACATTCTGTGGCAGCTGGGGGGTGGGGGTTGCTGGTGCACACCCCCCCCCCCCTCCTTGACACCAAACCAGTGGAATCACAGTCCCGGCCGATCCAGTTCCGGGTCTTCGGCTCGCGGTTGCGGCAGTCCGGTCCGCGCGGATCGGCGGCTCCTGGATTTGCGCGCTGCCGCCGCTGCCTGGCTACATTGTATCAGTTCCCACACGGAGAGCCGCGGAGCTCCACCACAGACGGACGACACGCAGGAATTAACCCGGACGGAAAGCTCCTCGCGCTGGGAATACTCGCCGCGACGTCCCGGGAGAGCGGCGGACTTGAGGCGGCACCGAGGGAATGCCCTCCGGAGCGGGCTGCGTCGGCGGCGGACTGAGCCTGGGAGAGTGACGGCGGAGGTCCAGAGCACCGCCGGCCTCCTCCTCCTCCTCCTCCTCCTCCTCCTCCTCCCCCGTGCTGGTGGATGTCTCCTGGAGACAGCCGCCGCTGCCTCCCCCGACTTTATTTTCCAGAGGCGTTGTTGTAGTCGAATGCGACCGGCCCCGATTCGCTTCACATGGAGTGCACACCGCCATGGACACGACCGGGCTCGGAGTAGGAGCCGCCAGCTAAGTCGGTAAGTTGGGCGCTATTCCTCCTCCTCCTCCTCCTCCTCCTCCTCCTCCTGCTCTTCTTTTTTTAATCCCCCTCTCATTGTTGATGGTGCTGCCCGCGGCTCGTTAGCCATTTAACGCCAGAGCTGGCTAGCTTTAGAGCGGAGCGGCAGCCCGGCGTGCAGCGCCGAGCCGAGCCGAACTCAGCCGAGCCGAGCTCAGCCGAGCCGAGCCGAGCTCAGCCGAGCCGAGCCGAACTTAGCCGAGCCGAGCCGAGCGCTCCCGGGGCCCCATTGTCTCGGCCCGCCGGCTCCAGGTCGCTGACCCGGGCCGAGTCAGCCCCGGTTCGGTTGACCCGGGTGGGATTGGCCCGGGTCAGCTCCAGAAGTTCAACTCCGGGGCTCCGGCCGCTGCCTCGCGGGCGCGAGCGCCCGGGCTCTAGCACGCGGCTAGCGCGCGTGCAGCCTGGGCTCGGCGCGTGAAGTGTTGGGTCTGAGGGGTCAACGAGGGTCTCAGAGCCCCCCCCGGGTTCCACAAGTGACCCCCCAGCCCCCGTTTCCGGGGTAACGACGGTCGGCCGTCGAGAGGCGCGAGCCCCCCCCCCAGCCCCTCAAGTTTCCAGCCCGACAGCGAGCGCGTGACGGGGTTGAACCTCCACTTTCATTTCCGCCTCTGAAGGCCACAGATCCAGTCCTCCCAGTCACCCAGTTCCCTCAGTCACCCAGTCCTCCCAGACCCCTAGTCATTCCACTTCCCCCAGACCTCCATTCCTCCCAGTTCCCCCACTTCTCCTAGTCCTCCTAGACCCCCACTTCACCCAGTCCACCCAGTTCTCCCAGTTCACCCAGTCCTCCCAGTCCCAGCTATGTGCAGCCACAAAGCCCTTGCTGTGTGATGAGGCCGTTGTTGTTGTTGTTGTTGTTGTCGTTGGTCCTCGCCCTCTCTCAGCCGCCCTCTCAGGTTCACCCCTGCCGCCCCCGGCCCACGTCTTCCTTGGGCTGTCGCGGCCGTGCGCTGGCCCGTTGGCGTTGGTTTCAGCGGCTCTGATGGCCCGCCGCTCTGGCAGGTGAAGCCGCCCCTGGTTCCAGGGCGACACAGCGTGTTTTTGTGCTCCTGCTAGCGCGACGTATAATTGCTCACAACAGCTGAGTGGCTCCACTTAGTTTGATTAGAGGCTCGTTTCTGCCTCGTTGGACACACAGACGGACAGGGCCTTCTGTCCGTGTCCCGCTTGTCCTCAATTCCCGAGCTCATTCACGGAACTTCGGGACGCCCGACCAACTGTTGCAGTACCGACGGGGCCGTCGGGGGCGCTGTGGGGCATCGCCCACAGCAGCTTCTCGCAAAAAAAAAACCAAAAAAACATCGTCCGACGGGCCTTCTGCCTCCAAAAACCGCCGAGGCAACTGGCTCGGTCCAGATGTTTGATTGGCTGTTGCCATAAACGCAGATGAGAAAGTGTGTGAAGAATCACTGAAGTGCCAGGACCACTACGTGTGTGTGTGTGTGTGTCAGTGAGAGTGTGAGAGCGAGCCACCTGATCTCTAAGGTGGAAGAGAAATTGAATATTTGGCAGCGTAAGCCCCGATTTGTTGAGTCGCCCGGAGCGTTCCTGGCTGACGTTTCACTTTGGCAGCGCCATGGCCTGGGCGTGGCGGTTGCTCTGGTGAGACTGATAAAGGAAAACATAAATGAAGGTTTATTATGTTACACGGGCTACACACACACAGGGGTGGTTGAGCAAATGCCACTCAGTTAGAGGGCGTAATGGGATAAACATGGCCGTCTTGCGCGGCCCGCTCCTGGTTGTTGGAGAAGTTCTGACTGCATTATCCACTTAGCTGTTAGCAGCAGCGGTTTTGTGGGGCTTAATTCGGCATAATAGAAAGAAGGAGCGGCCAGAATTTGGTTTACTGGACGTGTCTGCTGCTGTCATCACACGGGCGTCTGATTGTTGTGTCAGGTGGAATTCCACAGCCACCCCTTCCCAGTTCTGAGCCCAGCTGAAGCAGACCCTTCTCCCAGTATCACCAGTTGGGCTGATTGTTGACAATCGACATTTTCAGAAAGGTCTGAAAGCTCGCCGTTTGTAATTAATCAGCGGCGACAAATGGGTGGGCGCCGTGTAGGTTCGCCTCTTTTCCCCACGTGGACGGGACGAGGCTTCTGGGGCCGCTTAAATCAATGTACAGGTTCAACTGGCAGCACGTATACACCCAATGTCAAAAGAGTCCGTGGGGGCTCTGGGGTGGTTCTTGAGATGGCGTTCTTCTTGAAGAGGCTGTAAACATTAACAGAACTGCTGAGGTTTCTCGACGGCCTCGGCCTTTCAGCAGGAACGTCGGTGTCTTTAAAGTCGGCGCTGTTTTATCCTCCTGACAACAGTCAGATGGAGCCACTCATTTAAACATGGGCGCTAGAGCCATCTGTCAGCTCCACTAACGCGATGTTTCGGTCTGGTTCCTCAGTAACGGACGGTCACGACGTTGCCGACGACGATGCGCCGCTGCGTGCATGAGATGAGGTCTGGCGCAGGAAAAACGGCACCAATGTGTTTTGGAACCAGACGTTCAGCCTTTTTAAATCTGTTTCACAGGCCTGGGGGTATTAAAGCCAAGAATTTTACAATGTTTGTTTAGAGGTCCAGCGCATCAGATTAGTCCAGGACAAGGGGATTATGTTGGCTTTGTAAGGCTTCTGCCATCTCACAGCTACACACGAGGTGACTGCAGAGTAAGGAAGGCTCTGACCTACATCCTGCAGGCAACATGGCTGCTAATTTACTGATATTACTCAGAGACCTCTCCATACGTGTTGACGTGGTTTATTACGGTGACTCTCAACAGGAAACACAGCGGTGTAAATCTGTGTAATTTCACTGTTGTAATATCAGCGCGCGGGTTGTGATAAGATGGAGCGCTCTCGGGCTTTTGAAAACATCATCCGGCATTTCCCCAAAGTAGATTCATTTGAAGTGGTCTTCCATAAGCGATGGGGGCTGGGTTGGTGCGTTTGAGTGCTGGTGGGAAGCTCTGATGCTTTCAGAGCGCGCGGGGGGAAAAAAAATACAGCTTTACATACACGACTCCACTTCCAGATGGAAGTCATTTAGTGAAAATTCAAACGGGTGGACGCGGCAGGGATTTTAAATTCACAAAACTGCACATTCAGCTGCATGTTAAAAACGCAGTGCAGTGAACGCACCATCAGAAAATGCTTAATAGTAAAAACAGAAAGATTGAACGGAGCTTGATGTGACAAAACTGGAATGTTATCTCAAATCTGCACTGTCTTCACGCTGTGTTGATTTTATGGTCCGCATATTTATTTGCCATTTATTTTGGGAGCCAGTACGCCCAGGCAATCTGTCTTTATCAACTCTTTCTTTAATCTCCGGTTTGACTCCTATGATGTTTTGATCTCTTGATGGCTAGCCCACCTTCCTCACCAGCCAGGGCTTCATTAGCTCCATCTTTACGGTGTCATTTTATATGTAATGGGTCAGATTCAGCTCTCTTGTTTGTGCCAGATGGTGGAGCAGCGGTACGGCGCGACCAGCTTTGCTGCTTTTCAGGTAGCCTCGGATTGGTTTTGCCGTTCGCCGGGCAACAGTCGCACGTGTATGCAAAAATGTCTTTCATCTGGGCAAACATTTTTCTTGCTTCTCATTCCAACTGTGGCTTCATGCTTGGAAGGCTCCGGCAGTTATGTTGAGTTCTGCGGTGTTTTCTATAATATCTCTCGAGAGAGACGGGTCATCTGGCGCTCTCGTGGGTGGAAGGTATTTGGATGGTGTCTTCGCTTCTTAGCGCAGCAGAGGTCTAAATGCAGTTTTCAGCCAACGGCGGTGTTTGGAAGGCACGGTTCACCTGAAGAAGATTGAAACCCTGCAGACCCGGCCCTCTTTGCAGATGTGCAGCCTCTGTAAATCTGACACTGGCGCTCTTGCAGTGATTCTTTTCTGGTTTGACTCCAGATACAGCAGCAGACTGAAATGTGCCTCTCAAGCTGATGCTGGTCTGTCGGTCTTGTTGTGTGGTGTTGTCATTAATATGACCAATAAAATCCAAAATATCTCCAGTGTTGAAAGCATTAAGTGGAATTTCTGACAAGCAGATTGCCAGTTACTGAGTAAAGCTCCAAGATTTTGGATGCAGAACGGCTGCTCGGGCATTCGCTTGCAGTCCATCTTTTCCTGGGACGCGAGCCCAGGTTACACCGAGCTCTTCTCCCACACAAGCTCAGGAACTACTGCCAAAGCATGTGGTGCAACCTAGTCCATCTCAGAAATTTCCAGTTCGCCTTCGCTTTGATGTATCGCCTCTGTTTTCAGGAATTCCACAGAAGTTGCAGGTCAGAGTTGTTGTGGATTTTTGAGCTACCCCGATAACAAAGCCCATCCAAATTGCATCACATTTAACAGGCTCTTGCTTTCACCGCTGCCTTTATTCAGCCAACCATCAGCAGCGTGACCTAATTTATCACACTCGCTTCACTTAATCCTGATTCCTGACACCACCGATCTTTCCCATTGACGGTTGCTCACTGCAGCTATCCATCTACAAATGGGTGATTAATGCACCGATTTGAAGAGAATGATCTACAGTTGTGGGGTTTTAAGCTCAGTCTAAGCACCTCCCTGGTAAATAAAGCCAGATCTGGTGTATTTGAAGGTGCCACGGGCTTCTGTTGAGATGCGCAGATGCCATCTGTATCTCTGTAGTGCAGTTTGGAGCTTTAAAGGTCTGTGCAGACGAGTTGTGTGGGAATCCCTCCAAGCGCAGCAATGCTTGAATGTGGTAGCAGTGAGTGGGTGGTTCTGTTCCCGTTGTAATTATCATCCTGCAGAATCCACTGCGGTCTCCAGAATCAAAGCCAAAACTGTTGTTTCCCTGAGATGAAACGCCTCTCGCTGGAGGTATCGACAAGTAAACCACTCAACATCTGCACACTTGCAACACTTTGTCAGTAACATGCGATCCTGTAAAATAGCAGTTGCAACCAGGATCAAACTGACTTTGTTGCAAAGTTGGCGACAGCTTCAGCTTATAGGTCAGTCAAGTGTCTTACTCACTTTGAGTGTATAAAAAAGAATCGGCAGGGATCACAGGCTTTGGTCCATTTCTCCAGGATATATAAAAATTATTGGCCTAGTTTATTAGTCAGAATGTGAATCCAGGTCTCTGCTATTGAAATTGATGCCAACAAAACTCTTTTAATAGGAGCCTTTTAGTATTTTTAACATGGTTTGTTACATTGGCAGTTGTCGTCCATGGAGAATTTGTGAAACCTGTTGTCTGTCTGGAGGACCGTGCTTGCTTCCTGTAAGTAATGACGCGGTTGTCTCCCATCATTCAGGACTGAATGAGAACATGGAACAATGGTGACAGTTGCTCTGCAGAGACAAGGTGTGATTAGCAAGAGAAGCCTGTGAACAAAGAGGGAGAAAGCCCTGCAGATGATGAAGAACAGCCTTTGGAATGTAAAGCTTGTGGCTAAATACGGCTGCAAACTGGCAATTAACCTGTTCTTGCATCCCAGAGAAAAGAGCTGTTGAGTCCCTTTGCTTGAGAAATGAAAACTAGTGTTATTGCCATTGTTGGTGTTTACTCCCTAACAACGCCGATACCTCAGAGAAACTAGCTCGCTCTCATTTTCCATCGTTAACGTCGAGGTTAAGGTTTTTGTCCTCAGCGCTTTACAAATGTCTTTTGTGATCCTGAAAAGCCCCTGAAATCTGAACCACGGCAGCCAAATCGCTGCGTGTAAAATGACTCTGCGTAACCTGGTAATATACAACAGCTGAGGTAAAGGTGCAGCTGCAATTAGCAGGTTAAATCCCACTCTGGGTTATAAATCACCTCCATTTCTGCAGCTCTCTGCAGCGGCAGCCCAACAAGTCGACGGAGAATCGTAAATTCCGCAGCAGCATTATTAGCGAAGGAGTGAAATATTGGAGTCCTCCCAGCTGTGAATACGTCAGACTAAATTTGAATATTTATGTGGAGCAGCAGCTCCGTGGCAGCACCCGTGTCGTTTTCCGGCTGCTCGCCGCCTTACCGGCATAGACCATAAGGAAAATATGATAATTCTAAGTTAATAAACGGGCAGAATGAATAAAAAAACTCCAGTTGGCCCTGTTCTGCTTGAGCAGTTTGGGCGAACGTGGAGCAGCGACCTGGCCAAACTGCATTTTCACAGGTAGATTAACAGTAGTGCTGCCTCATCCTTTAATGGATGACCGAACAGTAGTAGAGGGAGCTAATATGTAAGCAGATTTGTTGGTCTCCGCCAGCTCGCTTGGAGCCATATCTGCCCTGCTTCAAAACACGGAAACTGTGTTCAGAGTTAAAGACCACCTGACGGGCTTCCTGTCCAAAAACAGGGATGATCGATGAGTCGAAAAGCAGGAGTGAAAGTCGGCGAGAAGGTCAAGCACACATCCAGTGCCAAGAAGCAATTACGGCGAGCCGGAGGAGGATGAGCCGGTCACTGCCGAGTTCACCACCTCGCCCCTCACCACGGCTCAGCACCGCCGGTTGTAGGGGCTGTTCTTCTGCAGCGAGTCGACGGAGGCCGACCTCGCAGGGCACCATATGAAAAAGACAGAAACCAGACTGGGGCAGCCGACACTAATTGACACTTCACTGTCACTAAAACGGGCGCTTTAGCCCCGAGAACCAGCGGTCTCTCAGCGTGGCGCCGAGGCCTCTTTGGAACGGACCGCGCTTGCATCGATTCCTGAAAGCCAACGTGCGAGAGTGACAATGGCGTCCAAGGCCCGGGAGAACAGGGGCGGTTATCGGAGGTTAATGGTTGTCCGTGCCCTCTCCCCAGTTAGACGTTCACGTGGCAACACCGCCGCCGTCCACCGGACATGCGGTGGCTCGGTCACTCGGCAGTAGCCCGTTGACTCCTTAACCTGTGCAGTCGTAAGTGGACCTGACGCTCATTCTCGCGTGCTGTCCGCAAAATATCAGGTTAGTGTGAAATATCGGGTCAACCGGTACACCGTATGATGTGGATGATTTATGTCAGTAAGGGTTTGGGGTCGAGTTTCACTGTTGGGTCACGTTTAAGAGAGGATTCGCTGCTTGCTATGCTCGGGCTTCAACATCTGAAGCTATAATTTACCATTTTTCATGGATTTTTTTCTGGGATTTTAGTGGTTACATCAGCTCTTGTGATGCAAATCTGGGGATAAGAGACAGGATCATGGTAACATTTTCCCATATAATCCAGCAAATAATCCAGAAAACCTTATTAATACGTTTTTCATTTCATTTTTATAATTGTCTTTTTCTAGTAAGACTGAAGAAAGTGAAAAGCGTTATGTGGCAGAACAGTGAGTTTGGATCATTAACAGGGGTGCTAATTTTTTGCCTGACACCGAGTATCAGCTCAAATGAGTTTCTGAGGTTTCAGTAAGAATCTGCTGGAATCCTGCCTGGCAGGCTGGGTGTGCAGGAATGCATGTAATAAACAAGGCACAAAAGACAAGTAAAAGAATGTCTTTATCTTATTCTGTTACACGCACACACACACGCACACACTCACACACACACCTAACAGTGTTAGACAAACAAGTGTCTGCTTTTTAGCTTCTGGCTCTTTCACAACAGTTCCTTCTCTCTTGTATTTACATTTTCATTTGAAGAGAAAACAAAAACACTGTCAGCAGAGCAAAACACACACACGCACACACACACACACACACTTTGTGCAACTAGCTTCTTTGTCTCTGTTCTTCTAGTTGTACTTACATTGATTAAAAAAAATGGCCAAGATTTAATTTTTAATGAGATTTCTTGATACGTTCTGGATCATATATTCCGTCTTAAAATAAATGTCTTTGTTCTGGCTTGGGCGGAAACAAATGTTTGATTTTGCAGATGAGAGGGAAACCGAACGAGACCAAAATACACGTGCGATTCCTTGGCAGATGTGGTTGTAGGACACGTGTGTGTTGTTAAATGGCAGCTCCGTTGTCCTGCTGCCTCCTTATTCTGCACCGAAGTGGCCAACAGCTTTTTGAGACAGTCAATTGAATGAAAACTGAAGCTTTTATAGACACCAATACTCATTTCTGACATTAATCAGATGTCTTTGACTGCTCCAGGACAAGCCCACCTCGGGTTTGTTTACTGGCTTAGGCAGAGGCCCAGCCCAGGAAAAGGCCGTTCAAGTGGAAATGCTTATTTACCAGAGCCGATCAGATCTTAATTACACAGCAGCAGCATGGGAGTGTGTCCAGCAGGAAACTGAGCTGTTTATAAATATTTACTTTGCAACTTGTTTATTTACAGGCGCAATTGTGAGAGAGGAAATAATATCTCAGATGTGGATAATGAACCGGGCCTTGTTTTGAGGATAAAGTCTAATATTGTGCTGACAAAGCCACTGCCCATCAGCTGACGGACATCCTTGTCCTGCGCATTCACTGTGTCATTTACATTCACTTCCTGGGGTTGCCACGCAGGCTGTAGCGATCTTTGTTCAGTCTTTGTTACTGAAATCAAGACCAGGAACCCAGTATTTTGTTTTTATGTTAAAAATGTAAAAATGGTGTAATAGTCTCTTTGAGGATTTCCTTAAAATGCTGCCTATATTACTTCCTCTCCCATTGTCATACCATTATTATTGGCTATTCATTGGTTATGCATTTTTTGAGTCTGTGTTTTCAGTTGATTCTGGGTTATTATGACTTTCTTTTGACTAAATTGGTTTCTTATCGCGATCCAACCATGATTAATATGACCGTGGAAAGGTTACCATTAAATGATCACCCCATTAAAGCTCCCCTTTTATTAAAAAGTTGTTTGGAACCAACCCAGTTAATGACGTGTCCATCTTAGTAGATGCGCCACATGTTAGATGCTCACAACTGCTGTTTATTTCTCCGTCTTCTTTATAATTAAAGGGATGCCAGGGGTGACGCAAGACCTGCGTGCGTCTTTTCATCACACCAGAACCATCACTTCAGGACAGCACAGCCTAATCAGCCGTGGAGTAGTTTGCATATTTCACACTTCTTTGGTCACGATTTGACTCATTCAGCTGCCAGCTCAGGAGATGCAGAAAGCTGCTGCAGAGGGAGATTAAAAAAAAAAAAACCTTTTGCAGTAATGGAATCGTTCTGGAGTTGCCTTTTTTTAGTGTTGATGAGCTCCCAGCCCTGCAAGTTCTACCGATTAGTTTCCAGGAAAGGTTAAATGTGTTGTTTTGATCCAAAAGATGAGACATTTCGCTAAAGATAACTCTAAACGCCAACGTTGGTGCCGTTCAGGCGGTTTATTACTCAGTTGTAGATGTGGCTGCTGCTAAAGACACCAGCTGACCCCCAGATTCCTGATCACCTGGGTTGGCTGGATGCATTTCTATTTTGGTAATCAGCTCAAACGCAAAATCCAATTAGCCGGAGGTTACTGCGGGGCTGCCTGGACAGAATCCTGCCTTTTCAATGACCTACGGAGAAAATAATGGGCCAGACAATGTTTCCTTCAAAATTACTATTTAACATGTCATACCAATACTCTCAGTCCCTTCCAACAATAGGCAAAATATTTTTAGATTTTATTTTTGCTTACTTTATTATTCAGTTGTTGGAGGAGGGGGAACTATTTCTTGTTTAAAGAATCATCTAAGGGTACTTAATAATAAATGCAACCATAAAGTGCAGTTTTAATGGAAACAACGACCCATAAAGACTTTATTAAACGCCATTTGAGCGGTCCACAGGGAACTAATATTTAGATAACGATATTGTAAAACACTTGTGTTGACATGTGTCTATTGTTATTTTATTTATCCTCCAACCCAGAGGGTCTCTGATCCTCCAGTTATGAAACATCCAGGCATATTTCAGCGCTGTAAAAGGTGAAAGGAATGAGTCGTGTCGCACTTGTAGCAACATAAACGACTTTCATTCCGTGCACAGATGGAAGTCCGAGCTGCGAGGTGCGGAAAAGTCAATTTTTCCATGTCTCGTTTAGTTTTGTTTTGCAGCAAATTGAGCAGAAATCAGCCTCCCACCCCCCCCCCTTCTTCGTTTTCACCGCGGCTCATGTGTGCTGCTTTGATAGATGTCTAAATGAAACCGGATCTTTGAAAGGAAAAACAACAAAAAGGACAGGCACTCTGGGAGCCGCGCAGCTTGTATGCCTTTTGCTCAACGGGGGCGCGAGCTGGGACATTTCCTCATTAGGGATCTTTTCAAAAGGGCTCAAGCTGCACTTCCAGTACAGTAGGTCAACTGCAGATAGAGTTACAAGCTCTCTGGTGGAGGTGTTGGACAAATTAGACCCCACAACTGTTTACCCAGTCAAGCAGGGACAGCTGCATCTCTCCGCCCTCTGAAACCTGCCACCGACTGCTGTTCCTTTGGGGAACCATCTGGGAGGAACGAGCTTTACCTCCGTCACTGCTGGGGGTGAAGTGAACGGCCTCTCGACTGAATCAGCGAGCAGTGTGCAGCATGTGAGCCAGCTGCCATTTTGGACCGCTCGGCTAATGAGTGCTGAGTAATCGGCGGTTCTGGATGACTGCCTCTTTGTACTCGGTTGGGAACGAGCTCCGTTTCCAGGCCCGGTCGTTGACGTGTGTGTTGGATCCATTTGTTTGATTTCTTAGATCCTTGTTCCTTTAATTCGTCTTTGGCATCCGTGCAGCTGTGATTCCTGTCTGCAGCAGCATAAATATTACGACAGTTTGGGTGTCGAAATTAATGATCGGGCTGGAAAAACCCAAAGCCCCATTTGGAAATGACTGTGTTGCTGAGGGTGTGAGGAAATTTATAATGACATTTGTGGATTGAAAAAAGTTAAATATTCTGCACTTAACACCTCAATTAGAAAATAGCTTCCAGCTAATATTTATGTTTGATCCTCAGTTAATTATAATTCAATTATGTGGGCTTCTTCACTGCAGCGTTTTATTAGAGATACAGTAATTGTCGGGTGGCAATTTGAATGAAATTCAAGGTCCACATCGCTCAAATGGCAGAATACCTCAAAGCATTCAAACGATCTCGCAACAAAATGTTGCGTGCTAATAATTACTTGAACTGCAGAACAAAACAGACACAATAGCTGCTAACCAGAAATTAAAATCAATATTGTTAATCTCATTAAAACGAGGTTTGCGGGCCCCTAATGTTTGGCTGTTGTCAGCCAGGTTAGCGCCGCACAAAGAGAATCAACAGACTTGGTGTCTGTTAGAGGCGATATTGATCTAGTCGCCCTCAGCAGCACTCCTGACTCTCTGCTCGGGCTTTTCATCCTTTATTGGTTTTATTCTAAGAGAAGATGAGAAGCACAGATGTGTTAGTCGCAAGGATAACAGAACAGCTATTCTTTCTCTTAGATTGATTTGTATGCACAATGCAATTTATTTACACTTTCTGGAGGTTGAGTTGTATTGAGCCGCTGCTCTGTAAGTACAATTTCTTTAAGTGCTACGTTGCGTTTTTCGGTGCAACAGATGGCAACAGGGTACTGCATCAACACGCAATAATGCTCGTTTTTCTGTTGCATTGATTTTAGTACGTTCAGTCATCTCCTTCGAGTGTGACTCCTCTTTGTTGATGGTGTCTATTAAATTTCTGTCTGATGACGTCCGCACTAAAACACCCTGATGGATGACGCCATCGATCGTCACGGTCAGGCGCTGGCAGCTTTTTAGACTTTTCCACAGCCATTTGAAAATGGAGATTCTTCACCAGCTCAGCACTGTTGTCGGCACAACCGGTGGCCTCATCCATCTTGTAGATTCAGGCTGCCTTTGTCTGCTGACCTGGTAGCAGGAGTGGGAGTCACGACATTGTGACAATTTCCCTGTCAAAAATGTTGAGTAGCTGTAGATACTGATCATATTTGTATTCATCAAAACTTGAAATCACCGAATATATTTACAGTAACTGTTTCACAAATAAATAAATAGCCAATTGCTTAATGAAGAGCTGTGGCATTGGTAAAGCAGCAGACGCCATGTACATGTGTTGTTCACACAAAACGCTTTTGGTGCTTTACATTTTCTCACCTTATCAGTGCAAGTGTATAAATGCAAAAAATAGTTTATTTCTAAATTTCTCTTTGCAGTTACTCACTCACGACATATGCTCCAGCAAATGAGCCGAACCATTTGTTTAGCATGCTCGTCCTTAATTAGTCGCAAGTTTTACATCGTGAGCTCTGCTGATATTAAGTCTCTAAACCACGCTGCTCTGAAAATGGATGGGTCTGCAAATAAACGTGTGCAAAATGACACCGGGGGCCCGTCCACAGACCTTTCAGCCCAAGGCCGTAAAACACGGGGACCTTTTGAGCGTAAAGCAAATAGGCCAAGCGACGTTCACCTGAGACGCACACCGCTTCCTTCATGCTATTTAAGCTTCCTGTTAATACAAGATTACCATTGTGCAGCGGAGTTGAAAAGGCACGTCTCTGTAACCACGGCGGGGGTGTGTTAGACCAGCTACTCCTTGTTTATCAGCGGTGACACTATCAGCAGTGCCTTGTGAAGAGAGAACCACTCATTCAGAACAGTGGGGCCACCTTGGCTGTCAAAGCAGGATTTAAGCTACATTTCCCATGGTTGCCATGACAACTGTGGGAAGTGATTATGAAGAGAGGTTTTCAGAGCTGTGTTGTTGCACCGGTGGGTATTACCATAGTGGTTTGAGCACTGATCACCAGAGAATTACTGGCTCATGATCTCTTTTTTGTTTTGTGCTCCATAAAATTCTTTGTTTCAGAGCTGTAGTACTACTGTTTAAATGTTGGAATTGCTGCACTAACGGAAGCCTTTTTTCTTCTTTTTCTAGAGCAAAATGTGGATAAATGGGACAGGAACAAGTAGACCGTGAGGATTCTCTGACCCTTGCCCCCGAGTCCCAACCGTCTGAGAGGGTGTCGGACCTCACCGAGGCAAACCTGGGCCGTTGGCACTAAAATGTCCCTAAGTGGTGGCACTGCAGGCGGGAAAGGTGTGGACTCGAATGCGGTGGACACTTATGACAGCGGAGATGAGTGGGATATCGGTGTTGGAAATCTGATTATTGACCTTGACGCCGACTTAGAGAAGGACAAACTTGAGATGTCTGTTACCAAGGACGGCATGGCAGCACCACCCAGCGCAGTCGCGGCGCTGCCCGACAACATCAGGTTCGTTAGCCCAGTGTCCGGCTCTCAAGGCAAGGAAAGCAAATCTAAATACAAGCGCAGCAAGAACTCTAAAGACAATAGTAGCAAAGCCTCAACTGGAGACGGAGGCAAAAAAGAAACCACGGGACGGACTCAAAGTGAGCCGACTGGCACGGCAGCGAGCACAGGACCCGCTGGCAACAACGCCACCTCTGGGAAGAACATGGAAAAAGGGGGCAAAGCCCCTAGAGGTGTCCTGGGTGGTAAAAAAGACAAAGACGGTGTTAAAAATAAGAAGGACAAGACAGACGGAGCCCCAGTGGTGGCGATCACAGCCGTGGAGAAGGATGTCAATTCTCAAACTCAGATTTCTTTGGGGAGTAGTCGGAATGCGTCCTTCGAGAACACACAATCAACAGACTTGGCAGAAGCCAATCCGATGGGGAATATTGCACTTGAATCTGTTGGGATCGTACCAGCGTTGACCGCGAAAACTGAACCAGAGGAGGTGGAGAATGGCAACGGAGAATGCAAGACGATAAAGAAAGTGAAAAACGAGAAGGTACGTTCAGGTTTTCTGAAGGTTCCTGGGTTTGTTTGCTGGGAGGGGAATTTCTTTGGGTTTCATTGGGGAATGTTTAGCATGCCGCGTTAAGGCTTTCACATTTGCAAGCCAGCGACAGTCAGAGGGAGTTTCTTTTGTCAAGGAAAATTATGAAAACAACACAGGTTTCGGCTGTCAGGATCTGACTTGGTATGAAAGTATGAGAGTGTGGGGGGTTTTGAGGTTGTACTTTGTGATAGCTTGTGCCTCACAGCAGTCTCTCCCCCCGAAGCTGCCTGACACATGATGCTTAAAGAAAAACTGCTGTTTTCTTTTTCCGATGCCACATGGTGAATATAGGTGCCCTTGATGAAAACAATGCTGCAGCCAGAAACAGGAAGTAGCAGACACAATGATCCCATTTCCCCTCTTCCTTTTATGACAGTGGAACCTTGATTAATTGTGACAGGAATACTCAAGTGGTTCCTTATTAAAAAAAATGCAGTCCCTGTCATGTGCAACCTTAATACCAGCTATCGGTTGCAAATGACCATCAAAGTGTTCTGGCGGTGCATGTGGATGGCTAAAGCCTTACTAATGTCAACAGGAACATAATAGATTTTATCAGCCGTACACTACAGGTCAAGACTGTGAAGTCAATGTCAAGTCTTGCCCGTTTTTTTTTCCCTTCCCAGTTTCAATGCAGACATTATCTTAGAAGAACAATATAAAGATTGGTGTATCTATTCACCCACACTTATCTTGTTCACTGGTGGAGTTAATCTATCACTGCGTCTATTGTACACCTCATAGCAGCCTTTTCATGCTCTGGCAGAATAAAAGACAGCAGAGCAGGGAGGTGCTGAGGACTGTTTTTGTCTGTCATCGTGTTCCATTCTTAATCCCACAAGCCCCAGCAATGCCTGGTGGAGCAGTGTGTGGGGGAGGGAGCTGGCGCAAAGCACGCCTTCGTCGTTTTTCCTGCTGCTCTCAAAGTGGCATGGGGGATGGGTTCCGAGAAGGCCCGCTTTGATTCCTTCAATCCTGGACGCCCAGTCTTGAGCGAGTAAGCGGACCTTTCCTGCGCAATGGGGAAATTACTGGCGATTATCAGCAATCTTAATTTGTATATAAGGGAGGATCTACGACGCTGAACAAACAAGAGGGGTCATGACTGCTTTGACATGACGAGCTCGCGTAGGGTGTCGCTGAAAGCATGATTAGACAGATCAGCTTTGGGTTGAAAGCAGCTTTTAAATTTGCAACCCCTGTCAACACCCCCCCTCCTCCACTCCCCCACCTCCCCTACACACACACACCTATAACAGAATATATAAACAATCAGTGTTTTAGCATATTTTAATACCTGTAGTGGTGTTGTTTACGACATTCTCAAATGGAGCAGTTACTCCATTTAATCGCCTAGAGGACCAACTCCAACGTGGGTTCCATTAGCTGCGCTTCGACAGAGCGCATGTAGGCATCGGTGCTAATGAACAGCTAATGCTTTGCATCAACAGTTTTCATACTCGAACTGGTGTTGACAACAATGTAATTTCCGCCACAAACAAGCCAGCGTTTGAAGCAGGAACAGACGTGAACCTCCGTGTTAGTTTGAGTGAAATTACCATTTCAAACATTTTTGTTTTTGCTATAATTCAGATGAATTGGACGCTGTTTTTAGCCATCCGACATATTTACTGGGGTAAAAACCAAGAAGTAGATGGCCTACTGTGAGCCAGACTAAGGACGGATGGAGGAGGACAGGAAACGTGCTTGAAGATGCTCGTTAGCCTGCATGCCCAAATTATTGAGCTGAATATTGCTGTCCGTTTAGTCGTCCTGGCAACAGAATCCAATCATCATCGGCATGCGGTCTCGCTCTGCCTTTTAGCTTCTTCCCTGATGTCCGTATTGCACCCTTGCATCAAACGTTTGTTTCTGTCAGCCATGTGAGGGAGAATCCAAATTGGTCCTAGTCTTGGTGTCCACAGGCGAGAGTCTGTGGCAGCCTTAAAGGCCCTGATCCCGTAGTAAGGACGAAGCTGGCAAATGACGAGTGACCTCGTTTTGGTGCCCCGTGGCACTTTAAAGGGAATCCTAATTATCTTGTGTCATGTCTTAACCTTGTTGCTAATGATGTGACACCATTACGCCAGGTTACATGCCAGTCTGTCATGAATATTGTATTTATGGATATACCGCTGTCAAATGACGGGACTGATACAACACAATACAAGTGCATTATTTATTAAAAAAATGACTGAACAGAAGTGTAGATTTAAAAGTACGAGCTGTCCCATGTCTGCCGTAATTCAAACATTAATTAGTATGTGTCTCATCAGCAGTCTTCCCCTCCACCGCGGATGTGTAATAGCACCGCTACATATTCAGTGTCCCGAGTTAAATCTCCCCAAAGCATCAGCCCTGAAATGTTGAATAAATCATCTCGACTTTCTCCACACAACCGCTAACCACCTCGGAGTGCGTCTCACTCTCCCACCTCTCATTATAAAAATCGAGAGGAGCGAGGCATTCTTCAGTTGCCTGGCCGTGCCGCTAGCCTTGATAAATGGAGCACCTCTCATGGAAAATTACACCGGCAATGTTACTTTGAGGAAGAGGGTGGGAGCGCAGCCATGGCTCTACTTCATCGCCGAGGGTGAAAAGGGTTTCATTGCAGTTTTTTTTCTTTTTTATTCTCAGGTTTGTATCAAGAGGTATTAGCAGAAACAATCAAACGCTGGTATGGCTGCATATTTCTATGCTACCTGTGTGCTGTGCAAACATTGCTGGCATTTTAAGCCGCTACTTTAATCTGTCAGAAGTGCCTGTCGAATGGCCTAATGCCTCCAGGGAATAGACCCCCCCCAACACACACGCACACTCCATGAATCTTTCCTGTGTCTGGTTAGCAAGCTCTGACCCTTTCTGAGAGTTTCTGACACCGACGAGCCAACATTGATTCACTCGCTGCATGGTGTCATTTCTCAGCTATGCGGAGGCGAGAAAAGAGCCAAGATTTGACAGTTTCCTGTACTCGCAACACTTGAGATTTATTAAATGCTCGTTCAACACGTCCTAAAACTCGACTCTAGTGTGTATTAGAAGCATTTATTCTGTATTATATTGTAAGTCTCAGCAATATAGTCGAACTCTGGTAGATGAGATTTTTTATGTTTTTTCACTCCCTGTCGGGCACAAAAAATGTAATTTATGTTCACTTTAATCCATGAATAGCTTGAGTTTTTAGCTCCAGCTTTCGCTGAATCCCATTTGGGAAGCAGTTTCAGACAAATAAATATGTGATTTCATGTTATCGAGGCTGGATTCAGCAGATAGCTGATGAATTATCTCCCAGCCTTTGCTCACGACTGTTGCGATTCATGCATTGTTGCATCTGCCTGCGTGAGGCGTTCACCCTCGGGGAGTCCCTGGCTGCTGCAGAAAGAAAACATTTGACACTAATTGTTTTTCACAGCTGCCATTAACCACTACCTTCATTAAAACGTGTGCCGGTTGGAGCTTGTAGGCAAAACAAAATGCTGGAATGATAAAGAATAGAAAAAATTAAAGGACTATTGATTTCATTTAAATCAACAGATGTTACAGTGGCTATTAAATTGTCATCGCAGATGGAGTGGAGCTTTCAATGACGCAAATATTTCCTTTTAATGTGAGCAGATATGTCCCAGGAATGCTTCTTTCCCTATTCTAAGCTGCTCAACACTGCGATTCCAAAGATTGATTCTGCATCCGTGTTGTACAGAAACGGGTGTGACCAAACCACTGCAGAGTGCAGAGTCATTTGTGTGACAATAAAAACCATTTACTGCTTTCAGCGGTGACTGACCTGATTCTTGAAACTCATGTTATTACAGTTTCTGAAGATTGTGGTTCTACTTTCAGTAAGCCAATAACATTATAGTCACAGTCTGGAGAGGTGTAGACATTTTACCGTTGCAAATGTTCACAACTGTCTTCATAAATGGTCATTTACAATCTTCATTCATGTTATTTGGTTTTCGTTCGGTTCTGCATATGGACAGTATGTTGCAGTACCACCAGAAATCCTTGGGGGCAGTGTAGGAACTGTCAAGCAAATTAAGTAGACTAATTTTCGGGTTTAAGTATGTGTAAATGTTATCTTGCATAGGTAACAGCTGGTTGATAAGATAAGTTGGCTGACAGAGGAGCCAAGTTGGGCTTGACGCCATCATGTTTCTGTTGTCATAAGTTGTGAAGTAAAACTGAAAACCGGTCCAAACTGCACAGCTTGGTTGTCGGCTTACCTTTGGAAATGTGTCACAGCTGGATCAGACCTTTGCCCTTAAGCGTTGCCTGTAGTCGCTTGGACTTCAGTGAATGTTTAGCCCGATACGTGTCCTCTGTCTCCACTTCCCAGTGGCTTTTGGGATTTGCTGTCAGTTCTAATATCGACTATAAAGTAAGCTTGCTTTTACCACAAGACCAATCTGGAAAAATAAAAACTTTGGAAGTTGTGGTTGGAATGAGAGCAGCAGTTCCTCAGAAGTGAAGGGATCAAATTCTTACAGGGAGAGCTGTACTGGCTGCGTTTCCTTCAGCCTTTTTGATGTTTTAGATGTTTTTTCCCCTCTCTAAATTCTTTCTAGCAGGCAATTGTTTTATCACTTACTCAAGCTTGCAATAGACCACTGTATCAAAACTCCTACTCCCAAAACAGGAACGATCTGTCACACCAGCGTGCTATTTTACCTGAGATTAATATCCTACAACATTTAAACAAGACAATAACAGTAAATAACCCACAGAGTTTCCATTCTGATCTTTATTTGGGAATGCGATCGGATTCTTTTAGCTTCCGGCTGACTACAGCACCATCGTCACTCTGACCCCCGTTTGCTGGGGAAATCGAGGTTGAATAATTTACTGTCTCTGTTACTTGTCAGATAATTTCAGCCTCTCCCTGAAACCAGCTGTGTTGAACAGGCTATACAAACATGCACACATGAATTACACATGAGGCAACAAATCGGGATGTTGGGATAATCAGTGCAAATATAAACCTCAGGACGTCATGCTGGCTTGTGTGAATGGCATGTTGTTGCGTTTTTAATAGCGTATCTTGATGAATCTGGGAGAAATTACTCTGTGACTCCCACTTACACACTGTTTTTTCCCTTCATTTCCTTTTGATATGCCTGTACATGAGTACCTCTTGTGTTACATAAAAAATGTCAGATTTAGTTAATCAGTATAATTGGATTAACTTGACATTTTCTTTCCCCAGATTTTAATCTGAAATATCTATGGATCTGTATTTATCATTATTCTTGACTAATAAACTCACAGACTTTTAAATGAAGTAATTTAATGCGAGCCATCTGTCGGCTCTTTTTGAAACCTGGTAAATATTTGACATCATAATTTTAGGGTTGATGGGTGGATAATTTCCCAGGAAAACGTGTAATTTTGTGATGGTTGCACAGGGACTGGATGTACTGACACTCATCTATGCCTGCCTCCATACAAACAAAGCCCATGTCATGCTTTGTCTTCCCCTATCCCAAGCTTTCCAGGAGGTGTATTTCTGCGTCTGGATGAGCTGGATGCGAGGGAGGCAGTGGCGGGGGGAAGGGAGCGAAAAAAGGCTTGTACGACTAATTCAGCTCATGAAAGACTTATGCAGCCAGAGCAGCTGCCTTCCATTGTCAGCCTGCAGATTTTAGCGCGCCTCGTTTTGCCACTCCATGCGTGAGTAGGAAGAGAGGCGAGGGGGAACGGAGTGGAAATGCAGCAGAATGAGATGGGGGGGGGATATCAAGATGTGCATCGCACGAAGTCAGTGTGGGCTCAGTTCTGTTTCTGCTATTTAGAGCTGTGGTGGGTGTGCTTTTGGACCTCGGTCTAATAATAAACCCTGAGACTGCTCAGACCTCGATTGCAGTGCACACATAGACAAAAAAGAGTGCTCTACTGCGGTGGTGGGGGGATTAGGGAAGGAGGGGAGGGAGCGTTGAACAGCGTTATGAATGGATAGAGTCTTTAACCCCCCCTCAAATACACTGAATAGTTTGTCACAGGCTGCTGCGCTGTATGTGGAATGAGAGGCGCTGGCTGAGAGCTCTTGGATTCCTGAATCCTTGAGGCATGTGGTCTGATTAGCAGAACAAAACCCACACAGTGGGGAGGAGCAGACGTGTCCACCACACACCCGCCCACCCCCGACTGGAATTTTCTACCAGTGAGGAAAGAAGAGGTGGCTCGAAGTGGTACTGACTCGCTACGGTTGTAAAAGAGTCCTGCAGTGTTTCTGTGTGCTTTTTTTTTTCTGACCACGTGAAAACAATTCCCTTCTCTCATTCTTTGTTGGCATAACCCTTAAATTTATCATTGCCCTACAACAAAACACGATAATAAAACCACTGGCAGCACTTCAGCGTATGCTGACGACTGCACATAAAGTGTTTTTAGTTTCTCAGCGTGGCAGTGTTTGAGCAAGGAGTGATTATAGAGAGGATTACGTGCCTGTCTTCCCCTCCCTTAATGCTTTCCTCAGGGGATTGTTTGGAGCCAATTTGTTGTTAAATGGAAGGAATTTGGAAAAATGTTCACGTTTCTGTCGGCGTATCCTTATTTCCTTGCAACATTGCATCAGATCAAATCATATCCTCTTCTGCATCAGTAACAAGTATCAACAATATTTTTCCATTTATATGAACTGTGATATTTCATCATCTTTTACATGTTAGAGCTACAGCTTCAGGGGGGACAAAAAAGAAAAAAAACGCCTGAAGCTAATAAGTGGCTCTCACAACACAGCTGAAGTGGATAAGGTTATTTATTGGTGTAAGAAAAGTACTTTGTCAACATGTTCTAAACCACCCTTCCAGTTTGACTGGTTGTATGCCCTGATGTTAACTGGAATACTGATGGTTCCCCAGAGATACTGGGCAAAAGGAGCTACTGTAGGCGTTTCCAGGGCAAGCTGTATCATGACCACGTGAATTTCGTCACTAAGGATACTAAAGCTGGCCTTGAACCTTGACAATCACGGCACATTTTAGGCAAACAACCTCGACTGGAACACTAAGTCACCAAGCCTGAAAGTGTCGGCCTCGTGGTTCAAGGTCTGCAGTTTAGAGATGAGCCGACAAATTCCAGCAGCGTTGGTTGATGTCACGCCTCAGACAGTTATTGGACTTCAGAGATTTGAGACAGCTGACCGCCATCCCAGTGTCCACTGGCCTTCAACCTGAGGCAGACAACTGAGCAAACACACACACATTCAATAATCCACTTCCTTATCGTTCAGATGTTAAGGTCTGATGGGGATCTTTGGGTTTATCCCCCTTGCTACCTTTCGCTGTCTGTCTAAAGTCTGCCTGCTGAAAATAGAACAGCAGTCTGCATTTCAGCATGAGAAACTGGAGAAGCACGTTGGATCATGCGCTCACTCTCGCCTTAGAGCCAAATGTGGGGGGGTTGGGGGGGTTCAACCTTGAGAGCAATTCTTTTATACAAGCTTTTCTCTAATCCAGTGACTGCAGTGCCCATTTGGAGTGTTTGGGAATTTGTTGTCTCAAGCACAAACAAGTGTTTCATGTATCCCAAAACACGTCCAAGCAATTTTCTAAGAAATGCGTTCAGGTTTTGTGTGTCGTGTCTGTGGGTGAGACTGTGCATTCGCTTCCAAAGATTGGAAGTACAGATCTGAGATGAAAGGATTTTCTTTCCCATTCTAATCCACACAGACAGCTAGGCCCTTGTGATTATTCCCGCCCCCTTCTCTCCACTCATCTCTTTGAATGCAGGGCCTTTCTAATTCACCCTAAAAAGGGTTTCAAAAGGGGATTATACCGTTGATAGAAATTAAAGGGAGAACACGTCCGTCCTCTGGGACCAATGTCAAACATTCATGAGTAGATGGATTCTTGCACAGTGCACGGTACAGAACAGTATTTGGAAATGCTCTGCTTGGCTTACTTCAAAGTTGAATTTGTGATATTAATGGTGCAAAAATGTTGGATATATTTTTAGATTATTTAAACCCAGATTATATCCCTGTGTGGAGGTGCACCATATTGTTTCCATCTCAGGGAAAAAAAAAGCCACACACTGTTACTCATTACGGAACAAGCATGCTTCAACTCAAGCCGTCCGCAGATATAAGCATCCGTAGGACTCTTAGTCACAACATCATAAAGCATGCAGGCTGCTGAAATGTACAAAGGCATTTTCACAAATGTCTGGATATTGCAAAGTACATGGAGTAAATCAGCACAGACACACTATCCTGCAAATATAAATACTACTGACATATGTTTCATGCAGGCTACAGAACTGGGCTTTATGCAAGTCCAATCTTAATCATAAGTCCACATTAATTCCCACTGTAAAATATATTATATTATTTTATCACTTTATTTTATCATCTTTTTCATAAGCCAAGTTGTCAATATTTCCACTTTCTGCCTAATATTATTCCTTTCCTTCGGCGGCATTTCCCCTACATTTACTTATTGGATACGGGTCCCGTGAGTATTATTACCCTGAAGCCCTTTGTGCTCAACATGCTGAAGAAAGAGGGCATTTGAGAATGAGGTAAAGAATCGTGTGAGTCACTGCCCGGGGGCCCCAGGCCAACAGCTAAATGCTCCACAACCACCGAATCTCTTAAATCCTTCAAAAAGAAACTCACAGATATATAATGTGTGCATCCCACATATAATTACAGTTGGATTACACCAGTGTTGCTGTTGACCAGCATGTCCAGTATTTTTAGTTAAATAGTTACATTTTTATAGCCTTAAATGATAAATGGGCACTTGGCACTGGGTTTACCGGTCCTCCCGTGCCGTTTTCTTTTTGTTCAATAGAAGCACTACATGCATCAAAGTCACCGCCGCCACAGTCGCGTCTTATGAATGCTGATACGCTCGATGGAGAATGCATCAACGTCCTTGAACACAGAAGCATTGCATTATCTGTTGTTGGCAGAGAGGCTGCCTGTCAGATCAGCGTTCTTGTTTTCTCTATTTCAGCTCGTCTTTGCTTCAGTCACATTTGCTGTCACTTTTCTCTTTATTCATTTCAATGTATTTAGCTGTGTGCCACATTTAAGAAGCGAGCTTTACTTTACATTAATGTGTTTATTGCCAGAAGAACAGGCCCAGCTATTTCTACACACTGCGTCAGCCTATTAAATATTGATGAAAAGTGCACATTCCTCATAGATAACCACATGGTATCTCTCCATCACTGTAAAATCACATTTACTCTATTATAAACCTTTTACCCAGTGTTGCTTTCTGATAAAACAAACTCTGGGATATTCAACTTAAACTGGAGGTTGAATTTACTGCAGCGTCTCTCTGAAATACAGTCTTGTTGCTGTCCACCTGTAAAATCCACAGATAATGATTTAGAACTGGTTGTAACCAGGTTGTGGTCAGGTAAATGTTGGGGTTCTTCTCACTAAGAATTTCTCCTCCAGAGTGCAGCATTGCAGTATTTTCCACTGTGGACTATAGCTAAATAATATTAAATGCTTTTGTATCAATAATCTTGCATTAATTTGGATTAATTGGTAAAAGTGGGCAAAGGCAGAAAAAACATAGCATGCAACATTCTCAGAATAGTGTATGAAGTCTGACTGGTGAGTTAGAATGTCTGTCTGCTGATCATCCGCGTTGCAGACTTTCATCTGCTGGTTGCACCAAGAAATCATTTAAAGTATGAATAATTCAGCCAGAGTCAGACAGGCTTGCATTTGCTTGTTTTAGTCCTGCGGTATTTCCAAACTGATGGACCGAGCGATGATAGCTCTGCCAAGGCCAAACTTCCTGAATTAGCAGACCGTTCTGTTGTATTGCTGAGACGCATTTTCACATGCACGCTCACCCGGAGAATGAGTTTTCCTCCACATTCACTGCACAAGTTCCATAAATAATGAAATG
Organism: Lagocephalus sceleratus; assembly: GCA_911728415.1. Classification (NCBI taxonomy): domain Eukaryota; kingdom Metazoa; phylum Chordata; class Actinopteri; order Tetraodontiformes; family Tetraodontidae; genus Lagocephalus; species Lagocephalus sceleratus. The sequence continues at coordinate 9,439,850 of CAJVRN010000017.1, read as the reverse complement.
ATAGAAATGCAGAATAGGTAAAGGGCTCAGTAAAGGTGAGTCCTTAGCTCTTGGATGTCAGCAGACTGGAGGATTGAGAAGACCTTGGTGGTTCCCTCAGCTAACATGAGCTGCACTCTGAGCTATGACCATCAAAGGCCATTTGATCTGTCCATCCTAATTCCAGTCATTAGAATTTGAGGTTTCAGTTCCTTATTTCTCTAAAAATACACAATTTGTTGTGCTGATCTTACATTCCTTTGGAAATTGGGATAAAGCTTAAAAAATGATCAGACTGTCAAAATGGTGGCTTTAATTATTCAGCTTAGTCTCGTCTGGTTTAACTCATTTGGCTGAATGAGACCCAATCTTGGGAAACTTTAAAACCCTTAAAAACAAATAAGGATTTATGCCTGGTAGGGGCTAAGTATATTGAAAATAGGCAACGAATGCACCATGAACTTGCACTTAATGAAATCCACACTGCATATTTGTACAGGGACGTTTGATAACAGTTTTAAGTCTCGTCTTAAAAAGGAATCTCTAACGTCCAGTTACAGCCATACTCGTGTTCCATGGGATAAATAAAGATGGAGGTATCATCTGTGTTTATGGACAGCAGCTGCAGTCAGAGAGGAGGAAGAGACTACAATGGCTGCAGTGACTGTTTATTTTTATCATGGCATTAGCAGATTAGGCACTCAAACTAACAAGGTCATCAAACTCTGATGGCTGAGAGCAGCAGACCTCTGCTAAGCAGCTGGCAGATCAAGCGGAGATTTGGTGTGTTAGAGCCGGTTTCACTTTCCTCCTCGCTATGCTCTGACTTGTTATTGCTTTTAATGACACGAAGGACACACAGATATGATTTGTTCCAGGATTCTCTGCCAGGAGCCACGACATGATGGTTCACTGTGTCGTTGGAACAGAGCAGTACATTGAGTCAAGGACTTGGGAACATGTCGGCACACAATCTTGACTTGTTTTTATGATAAAGTGCATCTGCTGAGCAGTTTAAACAGATTTAGATTAAAGTTTCACCCTAGAAAATGCTTCTTGGACTTCAGGGTCATGTGCCATTTGCCACTGCTACATGTATATGTAACCCACCTCGGGTTTCCACAATTCATTTTTACTGTTTGATGGTTGCTTTTTCTGCACAGTTGGTCATTTTGTCACATCAGCAGGGGGGGACATCTTGTTTCATAGAATTTGGTCATAAAGAAGCAGAACATTGCTGAAACAGGAGTGTGTGGGATACTTCTCTTCCTCACCTGTAGTGCTAGCCTGCTGTGGCCCCATTTTATTTTAGACATACTTTCCCAAAAAGTATAGCTATTAATACTTTTTACAGCTGTATGCAATTGTTTATAGCCTGTATGTATCCTGTATGCAGGAGAACAAATGATTGCCATTGTTCAAAAATCTGATGTTGTCAGGGATTAAAAAGAGGGATAAATGTCAAAAAGTGGTCGTAAAGACTAGAGTAACAAAATGAAAGGGAAAAATATCATGATGTTTGGTTGTTTAGAAATGAATAGTAGAAATTAGAATATGAGGGAATAGTGGATATATCAAATCAGCTGATGACCATTTGGATTTTCCATCCAAGGTCCACTAATGTGAGACGTCAAGCAGGAGCACATCTCAAAGTGCAGCGTTACGCAGTGTCCACAGCTGTAAACATTTACAAACACTGTAAACGTTTGCCTCCAGCACCCGTGCACAAATGGGCTCATTAACCTCCTGTTCGCACTCTGCATTCGTTCCATCCGTACTCCTGCGTTTTTCCTGAATGATCCCGGATCCAGACCACCCATTACACTACCACTGGGAGAAGATTGTTTGTGTCGCATCGGTGCAAAACTGAAGTCATGCGGTGTTAGCTTGCAGGATGAGCTGCCGCACAGTTTATTAATTACAGGTGATTGAGGTTGCTAGGAGCTGCGAGTGTTCAGCTGTTGCTCAGATCAACGTCCATTAAGCCAGACTTAGTTAAATACGAGCTCTGTGAGACAGCCAGCAGTGGAGGTCAGTCAGAGTAGCAAGCTCCAGTTAAAGCAGCAGCAGCAGCGTGAGGGACGCGGAGAATGCAGCTGAAGTGCTATCTGAAGACCACTCCTCCACATGTACTAACACAGCCGTGGCCTTAACCCCTCACCTTTTATCATCTGCTTTTCTGTCTCAACAGCTGAAAGTGCTACTGCATTTTTTACAAGTTGTCAAGCTGAGAATAGATGTTGGAAGCCTACTGAGGGATTCCCAGCTATCTGCAGACCTTCGTTTTTATTAGCGTTTTTATTATTTATAGACCTCCATGGTGAAAATTATTTGCTGTAGTTTTCATCTCCTGTTCTGGCTCCCTGAAAGGGAACCTGTTCTGCAGTGTCCTTAGCATGGAGCAATAAAAATAAATACTTTAAATCCAGCGCATCAATGTGTTGCTTAGGAATATCTTTCTAATGTTTGGAGAAAGCACACTCCACCTCACACATACACACCCATACAAACACACAGTAGAGCATCAACACAAGGGAAACAGAATAACTGTGAGCACCTATTAATAGTTTGAGGTTGGTGACTCTGGGGAAATCTCACGACCTGAATAACAACTTGTTTTCCTTGTTTAATACATTTGTCGCTCTGCTGAAACTGTTTCTGTTTAGTATGTCTGTTTATTTCTGCCGTGGGCATTTAAATTCAGGAGGGCCGGCACTTGGCGGGGTTGGACTCTGCACTACACGGGAAGTCAGCTTTCTTTCCAGGTTGATTGCAAATCCACAGCCAAAGCCTCAGATTTTTTTAGACCGCAAAGAGTGAATCATCGGTATTTGGGTGGGAATCTACGTGGCTGAGCTGCTGATGACAGGCTCTCGGTTTGTTGTCAGGTTTTTCTGTGCTGTGCGATAAGATTTATGACCGTGGATGGGGCCGGTGAGAGAGAAATCCTCGCAGGCTCAGCTTTCTTTATCTGGATTTCAGCTCCCAGCACAGGCTCTCTCCCTGTCAGATGCAAGTGGGTGACCTTGGCTAGAATGTGGATTACCGTTGTAACAAATACTGTTGTTGTCAACTGACCTATGGTCAGAGTGAGAGGATGAGAAATGGGAGAAAGGGAAAAGGGGAGAGATTACCTGACAGAGCCTTCAGCAATTAGCATGCAAATTCACTTCAAATTTGTTGTCAGGGTTGACAGTGTAATCTGGTGGCAAGAGGCTTTGGAGAGCCAACAAGCATGTTCCTTTACATGCATTATTTAGAGACAGGGTTCTTTATTTATAATTGCATTGACTGGTGTCTGGTTTCAGCTGGTTGGATCTCGCATGTGACCAAACGTGACTTTAAAGTCTCCCAAGCAGACTTTAGCTTGGTTGATACATCATGTCAATAAGGAGCCTAAGAAAGCATCATGTGCTTTAGAATACTAAACAATCTATGTTTTTGTTCAGAAGGTAGCAGAAGGCTAATAATAAGCTGTTTGCTTTCTGTAAGTTTAAGCAAACATAAAACCAGAAACCTCACCTCACCTTACCTCACTGCACCTCAGGCATATACTTATTGAGTTACAAAAGGAAAACAAACTATTTTGTCAGCAAAAATAACTGAGCAATCCATGATTTAAGTATGTTTCCAGACCATATCTTTATGTGTTACCAACTGTAACCAACAAAACCTCAATGTAAGGGAGGGAGGCTTGCATTTACATATTTGCCTGCACATCCAGAGGGATGTTTTTGCTGTTGTCCTTCCACCAGAAGAGGTTTTAGTGATGCCCAGCAGCCCACCCCATTATACTTGCAACCCAACCCCCCACCCTGTCATCTACTAAACAATAGCAGGCGGGGGCTCGGGCTGAGCCAGGGAGGTGAAAGGAAGGAATTAGGTTGACAAGGTCAAGCTGAACCAGGACGAGAGAGAAGTGCACCAAACCACCTGCTGTGTGTGAGTCGGTCACCAAACCAGACGAGCAGCTCGGCTGCAGGAGCTCACGGCTGAGCAGGTACAATTCATTTCAAAACTACTCTAAGGAACTATTGATAGCCTCTCTGGTGTTTGTTGAATTGCAGTGTGAAATAGAGAAATTCTTCCTCCCTCAAGGGGTGATTGACTTCTGTCTTCCCATCTGTTACTCTGTGTTAACAACATGGCTCGGGGTTACGATTAGGATAGGAAATGTTTAACTCACGCAACTTATTATAGCGAGGACTTGGATTTCTTCTTCACTTCGGTTCTGGACCTCAGGACTGCAGTAATGGACAGCTGTAAACAGAAACCAGACACTGGGTCCATTGTGTTATATTTCTGTCCAGGCAAAAAAGATGGAGGCAACATTATAAATGTGATTAAAATGCAAATCTGAGAAACTATTGAGAGTTTTTCTCAACCGTGGATCACGGCAGTACAAGCTGATAACAGTCAGTACACATATTTTAACTGACAAAAAAAGATGCTTATTGTAGAAAAGTAGAGAATTTTCTGTGGTTGCATTAATAAGGTTGCAATGTCCTTGCATAAGAACATTATTTATCACATGGCCACCCTGAACTCCTGCTTCATGCTGCTATTCTGGGTCTAGATGATTTCTGGATGTGTGAATTTTGTGCATAGTCGTGGACGTCCAAGGCGTTCAAGTGCAGATTTAAGAATTGGAGTAACAGGCTGAAAAAGCATATAAATGCCAGCATAATAGAGTTTTTAAATTCTATGCACCAGTCACACATGAACACGCACATTTAAAGAGCCAAAAGCTTGAAAACAAACCCTCAATTTTCCCAAATTAGTCCAAATTGACTGGGGTTTAATTGTTGCAAAAAGAGGATTTTATTTTCCCCTCTAACAGTCAAATTGGGCCACTGCCTCAGAAGTAAGCTCCACTTATCTTGGCTCAGTCCTCTCCCCTGCAGTCCCCAGTGCCTTCTGTCTTTTTATATCACTTTTACTTCCCATCATGCAGCTGGTAGCTGTGGGAGCAGTCTCTTGACTAATGCATGTTGGTACTTTCATCATCAAGTGAATATGTCACTCCTTGTAAAGCCTTCTCCTCTGAAAAGGTCCGGGTTCCACGAGCTTTGTGCACCTCTCACCACCAGTATAATCAAAAGGTGCCTTTCCACTGCAGGAACTTCAGGGTAATTTTACGGGGCTGGAGCCATCGGTGCGTGTCTTCACTGCAGAAACCTCCCCTGAAGGGCCATTTACAGGAACTTTTACCAGTCCTAACTGAGTCCCTGCTCCAGGGCAGGTACTTTAAAAAACTGCTGGGTGGAGCTTGAGGTTTATTTTACCCTGATTAAACCTAGAGGAGGATGTGACTCAGAACCCAGCAGAAGAGGAGAATTAGCCCCGCAGACACCCCTTCCCCTCCTGCTCAAATAATCTGCCACCATGCATACAAACACCTAAACCAGAAACTCTGCGCCTGTTTCGGTTCCTTCCATGATTACTGTACCTCCTTCCTCCTTTGTTAAGATTTTTGCTTTTGGCAGCTTGCCTGGGTGATGTCGCAGTCTAAACTTTCGGCCAGCGATTACTCACCAATGGAACATCGCGCCACCGTCGAGGGGTGCTACCCCGCAGTGGAGACACGGCCATCGAGAGGGCCAAGTGAGAGGGACAGTTCCTGGCCCCGGTATATACCAGGAACTCCCGCAGTGGAAGCACGTTTACAGCAGTTACGATAACATTATATTTGATTACCAGCGAAATTAACAGCGAACGCAGGGGCGTTACGTGTCCTTCTGACCGTTGAAGCTGTGATTCACAGCTGCCGCTACAGGTGGAAGGATTTAAGTTTACCCAGCACCGAGCATGAAACTGTTATGTTACAGATGTTTTCATGTTTGTGGTCGCGCTGATGCGTGTTTCTGGGATTAGTTGTGGAACACAAATTTGTCTTCTGGCTCTCCCCAAGTCCCGTATATGAAATATGCATCATTTATATGCATGACTCGGGGCCTGTAAACCTTCATATGGGGTGGATAATAACTGTTTCCAGTGATCCCAGCTAACTCATTATGCCTGAAAGATATTAGGTCGTGGGTGACCGACTTCATCACAGCTTCGCTTCCTCTCTGTATTATTCATGTGCGGTTGTGCTCTCCTGAAAGCACAATTAGCAGCTAAGACCGAGGAGAGTTGCCTAGAAACAGAGCCGGTGGTCTCGATCAGGTGTCCCTGTTTACGTTCTCTCTGCTCTGTGATTTTTCTCAGCAACTTAAAAAGAACGACAGGCTGTTTTAGTTGAAGAATTAGGCCAGGATGCAGTGTTTGAAAAGGCTTTTACAACTTAAGAGTCTTTTTTTTTGGTTCAGTTTCCCTTTTCTTGATCAGAGACTGTGTGTGAGACTTTGTGTTTGTTGGAATTGTAATAAGCGTGCTCTCATAATGTCCCACTTTAAAAGCCACCCAGTAATGAGGCCACATGCTGATAATCAGCCTCTGCAGTGAAACGCTTTAGTTAATATGACGCTCTTCTAAAATTCATTATTTAGACTCAGCAGTGTTACAGATTCTGGTCCCCACATTGTTTGTAAGTATTAACAGTAGTGTATGGTTCCTTGTTCCACTGTGTCCCAAACGAGGCTCAGCGGTACCAAAAGGTGACCACTGACACATGGAGCTGTAATCTCCTCTGACCTCACTAACTCACCAAAGATGTTCACAGGGTGTGCCCCCGATTGTCAAAAAGAATTACATAATTGAAGCAGGAACACTGAACTCGGGCAACTAATAGCACTTTAGAGAGGATCCCTTTTACTTAATAATGGGCCTTTGTGTCAGGATGGATTACATTTTCTCTGTTCAAGATGGATGTTTTCATTCTTTGGTTGTTGAATTTGGTGGGATTTCCCAGGATTCATCAGGTTGGAGAGTATCTATTGTGTTAGACCCAAACATTCACCGGATTTTTTTTCCCCTAATGCATCTACATGCTCCACAATAGTGCATCAAGCCCAGTGATGAGGATTACATTTTGATATCTCTGTTTCTCTGAATCTTAACGCAGACTGAGCCTTTCTGAGTAAATGGATAGAAAACCAATTACTCACGCAGGGAACATTTCCGTGTCCCTCCTGAGTGTTTTCATGATTGCTGATCAGAGTTAAAGCTGATAAGAACCCTTGACTACCTCAGTCATTTGATCTGAGAAGGAATGTTGATTGTACCCTTTGCCTCGGAACAAAAGTGTGTGTTTTGTCCAGTGTGAGAGGCGGGTAATAGTGTGTGTTACCTGACCTGGCTTCAGGACGCCAATTCTGGCTCAGGTTAAACGTAGGTATGAAAGGGTAAGTCCTTCAAGGGACCTTTATTTGCTAATGCTAACAGAATTTGAACAGCCTTCTCGCTACTGAACTGAATCAACGTGAATGGGTTTTGGAGTATCTATGTAGCATGCATCTCCACATGCATCTCATGTGTCCATTTGTAAACATATCTCACACAGCATGTGAGGAAATGTGCAACATTTTGTGTGAAATTCAGATTTCCTTTGCAGTGTAACATATTTTTCTTCGCCTTTTCCACTGCAGGGTACATATTGTACTCGCCTTTGCTCTATTTATAATAAAGTGGCTGCTTTTCATCCATGAAAAGCTTGTCTTTGGAGCGATATAAAATTACACCATCTTTTTTTTTTTCAGTATGTGGCAGACTGTGACAATGAGGAGACGGATTTTCTTCAAGAAAAGGCTGAAGCCAGCGGGATTATAGCTCACTACCATTGAGAATGAAAGCACAATCCACACACACACACGCCCGTTACCCTGGGGTACCTATATATTTGGGATGTATTGTTAAGGAAGAATGTTGACTTTCCAGCATAGATTTCCTTGCAGAGAATACTTTATCTTAAACGCCTCTCACATTTCAGCGGTTGTCTGTCAAATAAAAATGGGGGCGCAATCAACCACAGTTACACGCTGCCCACTTTGGTGCAGTCGAGACTGGTGTCTAGGCACGACACTACAGCATAATCCTTCAGTAATCCCCGCCCTAACTCTGTGCTCGGTTTCTTAATCCCAACTCTAATAAACAATTTAAAGCTGCAGTTAATGTGTCCAGTAAAAAGTGCAGCGTGTGTCTGCCTGCCAAGGGCAAATGATTGTGCACAGCTCCCTCTCTGTCAGCGCGTCGAGGTGTACTCAACACCAGGCCCAGATTAATGGGATGTTTGTCAGACAGTTAAACATTTGTCCTGCCAGCGTGGGCTTCTCCAGACGTTGGCATTGGATTTCAGTAAAGAGAATGTTTGCGTGCCACTCTAGCGTTGCGGTCTGTGTGTGTTTTCGGGGGCGGGGGGGCTTAAATCTATGTCTTAAAGTCGGGGAGAGGAATCATGGAATTTGGCATGGACTGAGCATCCGGCAGAGCCTTGCGTAAACTGACAAGTTGTGTCGTTTACTTGCCTGCGGTTTGGAAACCCCTGACAGGATGTAAGGCATTTGAGTGTGTGGGCTCAGATTCTGCAAACCTACAGTGAAAGTGCTTTTGTTCACTCATCCATCGACAGGAGCTGGAAAAAGAGAGCCACTGTTCCTGGTCCCAGTTCCATTGTGATCCCATTCAGATGGTTTTGTAGCATTTCACGGAGAACGGTTCCTTTATGCTTGCTCCGGCACTACCGCGGTTATAATTTTTATTTGGAACAATTGAAACATCACCGTGTTTTTGTGTTTGTTTTGATTGGTGTTCTCTGCAACAGGATTAAAATGTGATCCAAGCTGTAAAAGAGAAATATAAATTAAGTCCAAAGAGAGAGGATTCTGATATGAATGTTATTTTTTTTAAAAAAAAAAAAAAGCAGATTTAGTCCTTTATTCCTGGAAACTATTTCTGTTTTGTTCCCGGGATGTGTTTGGTCGTGATTAATAACACAGAGAAGCGATCGTATGTCATAACGGGATAGACATATTTCCACGCTGTCATTAATTTAAGTAGACTTGGAGAAATATAAATATAAACCAGCCCAATAATCAGTCCTGTCTTTGCAGAGTCGAGTCAATTTAGACGAGTCTCGGTTTGCACCTTTTGCCTGTCAGTCTGGAGGAGAGTTTGACGTGCAGTCTCTCCTTAAGAGCCATGAACAGTGTGTGTGTTGACAGCTCAGGTGATTACCTGTCCTGTCTCATTCGCTCAGCTGGCCCGCAGCCTGGCCCTGTCACGCGCCAGAAACAGGCACCGTGTCATTACTATGTCGTTAGTCCCCTCTTTCTGTCAGTCCCTGCACGTTAATTAGCTCTTTTTCTGAAACGCGCTAGCCGCCTTGGTGTCAGTAAACCCTGATATTATGAAAAGTCTGATGGCAAGAAATGAGCAGATATTGAATTTCATCGGCGGATGGTGTTTGACGGCTCAGAAATGATCCTGGATCGCGGATTAATACAGCATACTGTTAATCACAGCGGTGGCACTTGAAAGCCTTTTCTATCAATAATCATCCTTATTTTACATTAATCGCCATTCACAAGTAGATTAATTACTCTTTTGGTTCGAGAGTCTGCAAAATAGAATGTTGAGCTTTGACATTACCTCTGCTAGAACCAAAGAATAAAATGAACATTCATCCATTCACACAAGTCCCAGAGCTGTGGCTTGTTATTGAATTACTTTAATCCGGTTTGTCAGTTGTCATTCTGTCCTTTAAGTCCAATCAGGTTCAGTCACTCCTGAGTGTTCCTGTCATGTTAATAACCGTGTGTTTCTGGGAGTCCTCCTTTAGCTCTGTGCTGAAGGTTTTGATCCCCTTCATGTCGGTTATCTTGTGTGAAGGGGCCCTAAGCCTGGTGTCACTGCAGCTCTTAAATAACCATCAGTCTTCCTCCTTTTTGCCTGTTTCCTGCCTGCTCATTTTTCCCTGCCCCTCCCGTCCTTTTCGTTTTCCCTCTTCAAGGCCCACCGTCTCTCCATCGCTGTCACAGTGTGTCAGAACAGGTGGAATCAATTACTGACCCCCAGCAGCCCGCTCCACTGCCACAACTAGCTTTTTAATTGAGGGAATTAATGAGTGATCAGCCTGCGAGATGATTCGGTGTCCCAAATCCTGTTTGGCTGTGTGTCTGTGTGAAGAGCGGGAGGGGGGGGGGTTGTTTGACCAATCCTGCATAACTAATGCTGTCCTTCCACAGAGGCATTTGAAGCAGTTAACGTGTCCATCCTCATCTTCCTCGCCTGCTAATCACCCCCAGGCTGAGGGAAGACAGCGCAGTATTGCAGCGCTCAGCAGGGGCACGTCTATTTTACTGATTAAGATTGCTTTCAAGGACCATTTGCAAATCAGGATGCGTTCGTGTGCTCGACACTTTGTGAACTTTACCTCGTGGCAGCCGTTGACTGTATCTCAACATCTGCTCTCTTCATGTTTATATAGAAATTCTGAAGTGCCTCATGTGTTTTCTCTCCCTCTCTCTCTCTCTCTCCACCCCCACTCCTTCCTTCACAGATGGAATCTCCTGTCTCCACGCCAGCCCCTCCACCCCTCCACCTCCTGGCCACAGTAGGCAACAGTGAGATTGCCTCGCCATGTGAGCAGATAATGGTACGCACACGATCCGTGGCCGTGAACACGTCGGACGTGGCCTTGGCCACCGAACCTGAGTGCTTGGGGCCCTGTGAGCCGGGTACCAGCGTCAATCTGGAAGGCATCGTGTGGCAGGAAACTGAAGACGGTAAGTCGAGGCCATAACGCGCTGTTTTATCGCGGGAATCTCACGGTGGGTCACAGTTCGAGTCACATGTTCGGTTTGCTGAAAACAAGCAGTTCCCTGGATTTAACGGGGGACTTTGTGTGAAATCTACATGAACCCGCCCCCCCTTCGCACACATGTGTGTCTGCTGCGTGACAGTGTGAGACGCACATTGTGACTGACGAAGCAGAAACCAATCAGTTTTTTTCCCAGGTTATCGCTGCCAGGGAGGATATTTTCTCCATCCTGTGCTGGCTGGTTAGCTTGTGAGCCAGTCCGGCTTCACTTCAACGCTCTTTGATAGAAGGACGATGAGAGGTGCAGGGAAGAAGCACGCTGTCAGGCCTTGGCAGTGGTTCTCTTCTGCACTGGTACGGGTGCCAGAACACAGAGCACAAAAGGGGGCGGGGCTTGGTATTTCAATAATGGAACGACTGTTATCAATTTATGTAGCAAAAACAAGTTCAATCCAAGTAGTCAGGATTCAGCAGTGACATTTGCTTTATACGTGTGTTGTTGCTATTGCTCATTATTGTTTGTGCAATTAAGATTTTGCTTGTGTGATTAACTCTGCGTGGTACTTCATTCTTAGCGCTCGGCCCACGCAACCAGGATCGGGCTTTGCGTAACAGTCCTGAACTGAACTGCTCGGGAGTAAAGCAGATTATGTTTAAGGCTCGTGAATCGGGAAGGTTCACTGCTTTGATCTGGGCTGTTTTCATAGCCGATGTGGTGATACTTCAACATCAGAGGTATCGCTTTCTCAAAGCTCGAGCGAAGCCTGTGTTTAAAAAAAATGATCTCGCTGTTGTTACCATACATATTTTGGCTGCTAACATGTAATTGGATATGTCTCGACTGCCCCGGGAGCTGGTGGTGGTACTCACACATGCTGCATGATATTGCCAACAAGAATAGCAGTTGGCAGGCAGTTCTTAGGTGGCCTTGATTGTGTTTTTTTTTTTTTTTTTTTTTCCCCGGGAATATGCGGACAGGAGATATCTGCCCTTAACAACAACATGCCTCGCAACGCAAAGCGTGCCGTTTGGGAATCGACCGGGCTCCCTCTCCGCAGTCCAAGTGCAACTGAACTCTGAGATCCTTCGATTTTCTTTCTTTCCTTTGATCAAAACTGCGCTCAGGTTCTTTAATTTTAAAATGCACCGCTCCCACCGTCGGCTTCTGCCGGTTCTGAGGAACGGCCCGCTCTTTCCCCCTCGCATGCGAAACAGCGCAAACACCTAATCTTCAAAGCGGGCCCGCGCTCCGCTGCTCCCCGGGCATGCCGAGCACAAATCGCCCACACATCCATGGTGCCACTCGCTGGTTCACTCGGAGCAACCAAACAGACAAAAAGTTCCCTGCCTCATTAACATTCCCAAAGCACAGTCCCAGCCATTGAATGCCCCCCCCCCCCACCAACTTTTTCTCTTTTTTTTGATTTGTGCTCCAGCCCTGAGCATTGGCTGATTCACCCCTACTCTGCTCTGTTGCAGCCTTTTTCCTGTTACCAAGCATCCAGCCAGTCACCCCTCCAGCCTGTTTCCAAGCAAACTGAGAGAGTGAGTGCAAGGCTGGGGTTGGTGCCGGGGTGGGGGGGGGGGGGGGGTGGAGGAGAGTTGGAGGGGTGGGGGTGGGGGGCGGACAAGGCTACTTCTGTTAGTGACACAAACATGGCTCGGAGCCAGCACCAGTGCTGTGTTTATGCTCCCTCATTCTCTGCCTCCCACAGAGTGATTGACCCCCACCCACCCACCCCCATCGCCCTGCCCCCCTCCCACCCCTCCATTTCTGCATCCATGCCTGTCCTTTGCCTGCACTCGCTCTCTCAGAGCTACTATTTTGGATAATAAGGCAGGGGTCTGGCCTGATGGGACCTTGTTTTCTTATTACTCTGCCTGCTACGGTGGTGCAAGAGGAGCTTTCAGGTGTTTTCCGTGTTATGATGGAGAGCGGAATGGTGGTGGTGGGGGGGAGGGGCCCTGCAGGTGTAGTGAGCAGGGTGGAGGTGGGAGCACGGTGTGCTTTCCAGTAACGCTTTGATTTCTCTGAAGTCTCCTCTTGGATCTGACAAAACCCACTATCGGCTGCACAGCGGGCGTAATAAAAAGATAGTGTTCTCATATCCAGGCTGCAAGCTCCAATTGTTTTCTGGATTAATCGGTTAATTATTACTGACACAATCTTGTCAGTTTTCAAGTGGGGTGTAACAGTTATGGTCTTTATATAGAAACCATTTTTTCATTCTGCCCTCAAAGTATTTTAGTGTTCTTATTAAATGTCGCCGCTTCTTTTTTTTGTGTGTGTCACCTTTAAGAAATGGTGCAGGTTTTTTTTTTTTTTTAAATCTAGGCTCTGGATTGTGTTTTGAACTTCTCGGTTGCCAGCACTGTCTTGCGTTCTGTACCCTACATTAGACAGCCCAGCCACGCGATTTTCCTCTACGTCATTTTAATGGTACGAGCCTCCAACGGCCCACCGGCTAACGAAAGAGACCCCAGATGCTGCTCCCTCCAAACTGCACTGCCGCTCTGCTGTTTTTCCCAGAGAGACCTTTGAAAGCAGACCCCCCCCCCACCCTCTCTCTCTCTCTGTCTCTCTCTCTCTCTCTCTCTCTCTCTCTCTTTTTGGGCAACTGAGCAAATGAGAACCAAATGAGGAAATCAAGCGGACCCAGGCAGAGTACCAGAAGAACAGAGGCCCCAAAGACGTAGCAGAGGCATCCTGATTAGCAGTGAAGTTGAGCAGTCTGCCACTTCTCTGCATGACAAGTCTCATCTACAACTGTTTAGGTGTGAGTGTGTGTGCGTGCGCGCGCGTGTGTTTCATTTAGCATGCCAGCCAACAGCTGCTTCATCACCTCTGCCTTTCGGCCTTGTGAGAGTAAATGAACAACAGGCTCTCGGTAATTGTCTGAGCTTCACCCAACTCGCTGAGCACGGCAGCGAGAAACGAATGAAACGAAACTCCGTTGCAGGATCCACACCTCTGCTTCGAGATGACAGGGATCCTGTCTGAAGAGGAGGAATACATTTCTCATCCGGTGAAATCTGAGCACAGATGCCACGGCTGTTTTGCTATATCTGGATAGCAGCGAGAGTGTGTGTGCGCGCGCAGTGATCGGAGGGGAAACGGCCCAAGGAACATAAAACAGAAACCACAATTTGGCTCATTAGGTCCACCGAGGAAGAAAAGATGATAGCATGAAGAGAAGGAAAGTGAATTACGTGTCAGTCACTCTGCGGGTAAGTGAAGCGTAGTCGGAAGGAGGGGGACCGCTGTGGTATTTTAAGGCCCAGCACTGATACAAATCCCCCCAGCGCAGACGAGGCAGTGGCAGCTCCCAGGGTCACGTCAGCGGAGCGGTGGGCGGACCCCTCCCCGACTTAGCATGCTGATACCTCCAAATGTCATCTTTAAAACGCTGGAGAAGTTTATTGCTCTTGAAACGCGGCCCGGAATACCTTGGCTTCTGCTCCAGGCTAGAGAGAACACAGAGGGGGGCCCCTTTGGCCAAACAGTCCAAAACCATGCCAGCGAGGCCCCCTCCCCATCCTGCCGGTGGCCACACACACACACGCACGCAGACACACACACGCACACACACACACACACACAACCAGATCTTCCCACAGCAGGTCTCACATCTTCTTAAGCTTCACGATAAATAAATGGTTGGTGATAAATGTTTATCTTGTGGATTATTTGTGCAGCACGCTTTATGTCTTTGTCGCCTTCAGCAGGGCCGTTTAACGCTGTTTGACACGTGAACACAAGGGAGGTCAACGTGAAACGGACATTCCCTTCTAAACATTTAAGACAGCTCTTTTTCCCCCTCCAGCCTTGTCAAAGAAGGGGAAGGTTGTGTGAAAGGATTACTTGGTTCTGTAACTCACTTGCCAGCTATGCTTCCTTGCTCTTTTGAAGACCACCTGTCAGTGGCCTCATTGAAATGTTTTCACAAAGCCGAGCGAGTGAACTCTCCATAGAAACTGTCCTTGAAATAATAGTGAGCATTCTTGGGAGGCCCTTAGCCCCCCGCCAGACCAATAAGCAAAAAGAGGACGGAGTGGGGAATAAATCACGGGCGACTGAACTCTGTTAACACAGGGTGTTTTCAGAGGAAAGGAAAATTCTGCCTGTTTGCCAGGTTCGGTTGATTTTGAGTTTCGAGGGTTCGCGGCGGCGCTCACGTGGGGGTCAGTGTCACAAAGAACTGTCCCTGTCCATTACAAAACACATATCGATTGTTAATTCGCGGCGTTAGTTCAGTGCTAACATAATGGGGGTCTGAAGGACCATCTATAAATCACCAGAGCCACACCGTAATGTTAAATTGATCTGTATCTTCTTGGCTGTTCGCTGCATGTGTCTGTATTAAGTCAGGCTGTGTGCCTATGTGACACCATGGTCTAATCGGCTCTGTTGCAGGGGGTGGGGGGGTGGGGGTGTCGTCGTGTTTTCCTGCGCTCTACCTCTTCTCCGGCTGAAACGCAATGAGCTTTTTCCACCACGGTGCAAATCCCTCAAGAGAGGCTCTGCTCATACTCAATATTGGCCGACAACTGCCTCTTTTTTTTCCCTGTTTGAGCACTTGCAACATAAATCATGCGCCTGGCGGAATTGCAGCCTTTGCCAGTGGTTGTCATGAGAGATCATGTTTGCTATATACACGTCAACAAGAGCTTGAGTAATGCAACTTTGGCAGACCTGTCTCTTAATCTCAGCACCATCTTCTTGAAGGAAAAACACCAGAGGGTTTGTTTTTAGCAGACCGTCGGTTTATTCAGATGACATTTCAGGAAACAAGCGCTTTGCCTGACTGTAAACATATTTACAGTAAATAAATGAATGTAAGTCTGGTGGGGATGACAAATATTTATATTTCTGTCCATTACCTTTGTTCCACGCGCGCCGTCACCCAGTGTTGCCGTGGAAGTAAACACATGCTGATGCTTTTGCAGAGGGAGAAGCTGCTGCATGTGGCCGATAGTGCCGCCACAACGTGGAAGGCATACTAATGCTCCGCTGCTCTGCTTCTGAGGAAACTGACCTTCTCTGAGGCTGTTATTCTTCTGACTTCACGCACTTACCTCTGATGAACCAGAATGCGGCCTCAGTCTTACAAATGGAGCTTATTTAAAAGCCGGTCTTTCTTTATCTTTCACCTTGTTTTTTTTTTTTTCTTGGCAATACATATCACAGGTGGATGTTTTTTTTCCAGATTGTATGTTGCAGCCTTGCACAGAAATAAGAATACTATTATTTAGCTCTGATGTTGGGCACGTTCCATGGTGCCAGTGCGGAAAGGAAGTCTTCCGTTTACTGCAAACTGGTGTTACATCAGTTAAACTGGCTGAAATAATGTTTTTTTTCCCTCCCAGATATTACAATTGATTATTTAAAGATAAATCAAAGGGGTTGCTGATTAGTTTTATGTTGTGCTAATGGGCTCCTCGTTTCAGTTCAAACATTAATCTTTTTCTCTCCAGATTAGTTCCACATTCCACTTTATAACCCGTTTTTCAGTGACAGCGTCGAGGAAAGGTTAATCTTCGGACGCTGTGTTCTGACACTGACATAATAGGACAAGCTCGGTTTCTTTTTATGCTCCACGAGTGCTGAAACTCTCTTAAAATGGACGGCTGGAAACATGCTGCGACACTTGAATGCTCAAATGCTTCATTTATCAGCATTACAGTTATTGCTCGTGGCAGCACCCAGCTATCTTTTATCTTCCCCCCGTAATGAATACTGACACTGTTTTTCTCATTGTTCTCACTTTTTTGTCGACAAGCAACCTTGATGATCTTCCCTTTTTCATTTAAGAGCGGGGGGGGTTGTCGTCTCGGAGAACACAAAGAGCCTGTTGATAATTATTTTAGCAGAAAGGTTTGCAAGCGCTAATAATCGCATCACAGAGCTGTGAAACACATTTAAAGACTGACACAGACCAAGAGCAGCCTTTAAATGTCACACCCAATTATTACACTGACGTGAACCCCCATTTCTAAAAATGACAGGCTTTCTGTCTTTGACAAGGGCAGTCAGGGGAAAATGTCATTAACCCCAGTGAGTTTCTGTTGATGTGTAGCAGAGCAGAGGTCAGCCCCTGAGTACACAGCCTCCATCACCAGCAACAGGAACTGGTATTTTGGCCCCACCACTAATGAAATGCGTTAAGAAAGGGCGGGGTGGGGGTATTTTGAGGCCGGGGGCTGCAGTCACTCATGCAGCAGACTACCAACTCCTGACTTAATTTGTCCCCTTACATCACCCTCTTGTTCCAGTAATCCTATACAAGTGCACGAAGGAGGTTGGCGCGTCAGGAGGGCCGACACTTGTTCTTCAGCAGCGCTGAAAGGAAATGAGTTCTAAAGTTGCGGGCCAGTTCCTCTTCATTCAGCTGTCACCAGTGACCCTAATAACGCTGACACAAGTGGGACCGGGGGAATCGGGTTCGCTCCAGATCTGTCCAAATCTTCCCCAGAAACAAATCCGGGTAAATGAAGACGCCGGCGGCAGCTCCGGAGAACACCGACGCATTCCCTGCGTGTAAACAAACGGTGGAGCACAAAGAGCCATCTCAGCTCGCCACAGGGAAATTTGTCGAGGTTGTTTTGTTTCGGGCTTTCTATATTTAGACAGACTTGGCATCGCTATCTCCGCCTGGGCAGCTTCATTTATTCCTAGTATGAAAGTGAAGAAATATTTGAGTACTTTTTCAGCATTGGCGAGAAATGGTGGGGATTCTTATCATCATATTAAGATAAGCTATGAAATAGTGGAAGCATTGCTTATTGAATTAGATACATGCTGTCATTTATAACCACTATTAAAACTATATTGAAGAGCTAATGCATCAGGAAAGAGGCATCTCAGGACTGTCCTCAGATCCCCAACCCCCATTCACACCTCCACAACGGTGACATGAACGACTGCCAGTATGGACAGGTGGGACCACAGCACACAAAGAGGGCCCACCCAACCATTGTGATTCAAACAGGTCACATGATCAGGGGTCAGGGACTGGTTAACACCTTACAGGGATGGTCCAGCCTTAACAAGGGGATAGATGTCCAGCTGTCTTGGATTAGCTGCTATAACTTAAAACAACACATCAGTTCATTGTTTTTCAATACCATAATAAGTTGTTTATAACTGAAAAAAATCAACCTACTGAGTTATAATCCCACAAGCGACCCTATCATCAGGCATCCAGCGTAATTGGGATGATTTAAGGGGCATATTTAATGCAAGAGTCGAACACAAATGACTAATTCATGAAGCAAAAACAAATATCTGTAATTTATGCTACATCAAAGTAATCTGGAGTGTGTTTACATCAGCCATTTCAGATCACAGATAAATGAATTTACTTGGGTGTCACTCATGAAATCCCATTTGTCTCGTGCCTGTAAAGTAACTGCTTCATCATTCAAAGCTTCTGTTCTTTCCGCTGAAAGCCTCTGAAGGTGCAGCTTGTAATTACGGCCCACATGATCTAAATGACAGGGGGTTAGTGTTTCACCCCTTCCTTCCCGCACTCGCATTGTTTAGCTTTAATGGAACCACCGTAACAATAAACACAACGTCACATCGTTAGCATATCTAGAACCTCTCCCTAAACATTTTCCCATCGCTTGTACAGTTGATACATAGAAATCGCGTTTTCGCGCACCCCGGGACAGCTGTTTAGTATTTAGGCTGATTTATTTATGTTCCTTATCTTTGCATGCGAGCGTGGTTTCTCTCCCATGCAGATGTTTGGGATGTTGTTAAAGGCTGCGTCTTCTGTAACCCCACCGAAATAACTCGGTGTTATACAACAAAGAAAATAAAAGTTGATAAGCATGTTAAGACACGTAGCTTTCCATAGCACAATACGTTAAATTATATCATGCTTTACATAGATATTTTGGGCACTCTATTATACCACTCTCCATTTTGTACTTGAGGATATTTCATATTTAATCCCATAAATTGATCCTATAAAGGATATTAAACATCAAATTGGGTTTCATCCAAATTATTTTGAAAGTCCCTTTTAAGATACCCCACATATTTTTTTGTGGAGCTGCTTTATTAAGATTCATGAAAAGTACTGCAATGGCAAAGAGATCTGAGGTGACCAGAAGCCACAAACCACTCTGACTGTATTACAGAGTTTCTTGGATTCAGCAGGGAGGGTGGCCAGACAGATGCCACAAGAGAAAAACTCTTGACAGTGAGCAGAGTCACCAAAAAAATAACCCTGTCAAAGATTCTGAGCCTCAACCGAAGAAATTGATGGATTAAAACGTGGATGGCTCTATTCAAAGGGAGGGACGTTGTTACATTTAACATCTGGAGTTTAGCTTAAAGCAGTTGTCCCATGCTTTAGGACACAGTTTCATAATTAAAACACTAAATGTGTCTGCATGTTCGTCAGCCTGGTTTAGTTAACAGAACAATCGAGATAATATAAGTGGGAGTCGAACGTTAAATAAAGCCATTTATGACCCTCTGTTGGCACATCTGCCAGAGTGAGGAGACAATCAAACAAATAGAACCTGTTTTAATTTAAAAAGATTAAAGACTTCCCTGAACATCCCGTGGTATAATTTCCATGCCTCCTTTGTAGAAAGCAGAGAAAGCCATATCCTGCTCATCATGAAAGGCTACTCATTCATTTGCCCTGGCTTGATTTACATCCTGTCACAACCAGCTGCCAGAGCCATTTTGTGCTGGAGTGTTTGGAGAGCTCGCGGGGGTGGGCCGTCGAAGGCGTTTCAGAAAAGGTCTGTGTTCTTTTAACATGACACAGGATCTGAGCTCAAGAACCTCTCTGCTGCCCCCATGTATGCCAATGTAATGAGCATTTGGACGTGGCATTGAGCAGATTCTGCTGTTTTGCGGGCCATGGGGTGAAGGAAGAGACTTGTGGTCAAGTGTCAGCAGGTTCCTGTAAGCATAAATAAATGTCCTGTACACTGTGACTGCTTTATGCCAGAGGCAGCTGAAGAAAAATGAGCTCTGAACTATGACTTGTGTGTGGGAGGGAGGGGGGGGTGCAAGGCGAGGATGGTTGTACCACTGAAGGGAGGAAACAAGGGTGCGGGTGAAGGAGAGAGGGAAAATGGGGTGAGCGAGGAAGGCTTCCTAAGCTAATAAAATGCTCGGAGGGACGGAAGCTGCCAGCCAGCATTCCTGTGCCATTAGATAAGTTAGCTCACTGCAGCCTCCAGTTTCTCTGCAGTGCTGAAGTGGCAAGCTGAGGTCAACGTTGGGGAGTGAGGGGCGGGGGGTGGTGGTGGTGGTGGGGGGCAATAAATCCAGAATGTTTCTGTGCACCGTGCTTGGCTCCTAATCCTCTGAAGCTGCTCACTCGATGATTTGCTTTTAAAATTATGAGCAGTACAAGAAGTTATGCTTCGTGTCCCTGCAGTGTGCTGTCTGTTTGAAATGCCCTTTGTCCGCTGACTGCCTCTGCATTCACAGCACTTTTTTTTTTTTAATGCAGTTAAATGTTCAACGTGTGCAGGCTTCTAACTTCAGCAACACTGTATAAATACTGGACTGTGACATTTTGATGGAGTGCGAGCCAGATGACTGGTATTTGGTTTCTGAAGGAGAAACATATGTGTGATTTGTGTGATCTTTTGGAGCTAATTTTAGAGCTTAAACGCAAGGTCGGGTATCCCACTCGGGACAGGTCAGCTTGTGTAGCTCGCACCGATCTTTACCAAATTCACACTTGCCAAATAGCAGCAGATGAGCCCCCCGGGGTGAGAAATTGCAGCAATACCGGTGAAGTCAAGGAGCTTCTCCTGCTCGCTCCATGACATTCACCGTTGAAAGTGAAGCACTTGTTTGTTTTTTAAAAAGCTGTAGTTTAAATCTGGATTCTCCTCAAGGTTGTTTTATTGGCCGTAAAGTGAGACGGATGGTAGCAAGCATAATATCATTACTCCAATAATTGTCCTTCAAGGAAACATCTGAGTGATAGCCTTTTATTCAGTGACTACTCCACAGCATGATCCAAGACCTCGTGCCAGGTCCATAACGGTGTCTGTTTAGCTGTCGGCCAATCACGGCCCGCAGGCTTCCTGGTCTATTATTGATGTTCCTGTAAAGCATTCCATTTTCCCGTGTGTCACTGCAAAAACTGACATTTTCTTCCCTGTCACACAGGCATGCTGGTAGTCAATGTTACCTGGAGAAACAAGACGTACGTGGGTACCCTGCTGGACTGTACACGGCATGACTGGGCCCCCCCCAGGTAAAGAGCTTTGCTTTTTCATGAAAATGTTCTCATTCTCTTCTGGTAGCTGTGTTTAAAACTGATTCGGCGTACTATCTTTCTCTGTTGGAGGATTTCCTGTCACACTCTGTATTTGTAAACGTCAGGCTGAAAAATAATTCATGATTGTCATGAATCATTGATGCTTTCTCTCTATCCCAGCTGCACTGGTCTCTTAACCTTTTCATATTCTGTGTGATACAAATCTGCTGCAGTAGCATCAGCTCAAGGATATATGGCTGAGTGAACTCATGTTAGCCATGCACAGCTGGACCTTCCCAGTCCAACTCAGTCTTCATCTCCTAGGAAGCAGGATTAAGGATTGATCTTCCAGGAATTGTTGGTAGAAATAGAAAGCTTCTTTAACAAGTGAGATTGTGGAATCCAATTGTTAAACTAACAGCTTTTTCCCAAGACCATATAGCCCTCTCTACTGCTAAGGCTGCTGTTTTAAATCTAGTTGTGCAGCTTTAGATGTTTACCATTTTCAGGTATTCTCTTTTGTTATGCAAATACACATGTAGTTTGAATTGCAAGTACTTGCTTTGATTGAGAACACCTGCGCCCTATGTAAATATAAATCAATACTCGAGATGCATGGCTAAAGGCAATGAAAAAGCAGATTAAAGCACATCTAATGGAAAACACGGAGAGTCTGTACCACAGTAATGTTCACTAAGAGGGGTTTGCAGGGCTGTGTTTGCACCAAGATAGTCCTACAGTTGCAGCATGGCTACCTTAGGGACCCACCATGAATAATTCAGAAAGCTTTCAACAGACCGAATATAAACTTGGGCTTGTAATGAGTCTAAATTCCTTTACCACTGTCAGACTGTAGATGTGTTCTCAATCCCTGCTGGAACTGAAATTGTTTGGAGAGACTTGGAGAGGAAGCTGTGAGTCATAGCAGCCTGGTGCCTCTCTTTGTCACAGATTACTATCCCTCACTGCTGCACAGTGATAATTACTCTACTGTTACAGAGAGATAAGGCCAAACTGGTATTTTTATGGTTTTGAATGACTGTGTGTTATGATTCCAAACCAGCCCAAGCATTCAGTGATGTCTTTTCAAATTATGTTTGCACGCCACTTTTATTTTTTGCACAGGCGTGCAGTTTTACTGATTTATAGTAACAGTAAATATCAGATTCAAAACTCAGACTCAGTTATTTTGCCATTGTTGTATGTCTGTTTCCTGAATTTCCTTTCTTAGCCTGTGTACACAAGTTCAGGGAATTGGTTAATTATATTTATCTTGACAAAAGATTGGACTGTCAGTAGTTCCATGAAGTCTGTTGATATTGTCTTAAAGGACAGTTTTTCTCTTGCTGAGTTTCATTATTTGACTGATGTTAATTTTTAAGATTAACAGATTAAGATGGATTTTGTGAATATATTATTGATCATTGTTTGATAATTTTTGCTGGTACTGCAGGTTTTGTGAATCGCCTACGAGTGATCTGGAGATGAGAAACGGACGTGGTCGGGGCAAGCGAATGAGACCAAACAGCAACACACCTATCAATGAAAACAGCAACTCGTCAGACAACAAGGGTACCACCAACAACAAAACACGTGCTGCCTCCAATAGCAAAGGCAGGAGGGGAAGCCAGACACCTTCAGAGCGCCGCACGCCGCCCAACAGCAACACGGAAGACATCAAAGCCAGCCCCTCCTCGGCTGGAAAACGCAAGACCAAACCGACCTCGGATATGGAGCCCAACTCTAGTTCAGAGGACAACAAAGGCAACAAGCGTATGCGGACAAACTCTAACAGTGGAGGCGGAGGAACAACAGGCCTCCCCATCAGTGCGATCAAGACTGAGCCACTTCCCCCTCCCCTAGATCGCAGCTGTCCTTCTCCAGTTCTTATTGATTGCCCACACCCAAACTGCAACAAGAAGTACAAGCACATCAATGGTCTCAAGTACCACCAAGCTCGTGCACACAATGACGACGACATAAAGCTGGACTTGGATGGAGACAGTGAGTACGGAGAGGACTCGACCATCCACCCTGAACCAGGGAACTGTAACGGGGCGTCCATCTCTCAGAAAGGGTGCTTGTCTCCAGCACGTTCAGTTACACCAAAGGGTAGGAATTTGGATGCTCAGAGTCTTTCTCCATCTCCTGGTAAGTTTGGTTCGAAGCAGACTAAAAAGAAACTTGCAGAGACTGACACGGAAATGGCGGGTACACCAATGGACGGGTGTGAAGATGGACTATGCCTCACAGATGAAGCCAGCAACGATGGTCTAGATGACAAGAGGGGTTCCGACAAATCAAAAAAGGGGAATACTGGTACAAAGGCGGATAAATTATCCCAGAAAAACATGAAGTCACCACGGCCAGTTGGCTCAGGCTCTACGGCATCACAACAGATGTATTCTTTTCCTCCTGGAAACCCAAATTCTTCTCCAGGGCTTAACCCAGTAATACAAGCAATCCCCAAGAGTCCCCAAATGAAAGGCACACAGCCGAAAGCCCCTGCAATTGCAGATCCTGCCTCAAGTAGCTCCAAAGACAAGAAGAAGAAAGACAAGAAGAAAAAGGATTGTGGGAAGGAACCAGACAGCCCCAAACCTCCGGGAAAGGGAGGAAAAATAGAGGAAGGTAAACTTCAATATGCTGAAACTTCTGATCAAGCAATGAAGGGTGAAGGACTCCTCAATGGGTCTTCTGACCCACATCAGAGTCGTTTGGCCAGTATCAAGGCTGAGGCTGACAAGATTTACAGCTTTTCTGACAATGCCCCCAGCCCATCCATTGGTGTAGCTAGTCGGATAGATGGAGCTGGAATGCAGCAGCCTCTTACACCGCTCCATGTAGTGAACCAGAATGGTGCTGACAACTCTTCAGTTAAAACTAATAGTCCAGCCTATTCTGACATCTCAGATGCAGGTGAGGACGGCGAAGGGAAACTTGAAGGTGTAAAAGTCAGAACAGAGGACCAAGCCATCAGGGAAAGTGTCAAAAAGGCACTCTTCCCTAACCAGGTGCCCAACAAAGATTCCCCATATTATCCCGGCTATGAGAATTATTACCCCCCAAATTACATCAACCCAGGTCTTGGCGGGCCCAATCCAGGAATGCCACTAGCAGAAAGTCAGGTAAAGATAAAAAAGGATGAAGATCAGGACCAAGGTGAGGAAAAAATCAAGGTAGAGATTCACGAAGATCGTAAACCAGACAGTGTAGTCCCTGGGCAACCGCAGCAACCCTCAGTCATTCAACAGCGGTCCAACATGTACATGCAACCTCTTTACTACAACCAGTATGCTTATGTTCCCCCATATGCATACCATCCTGATCAAGCCTATCATAACCACTTACTGAACACAAATCCAGCCTATCGGCAACAGTTTGAGGAGCGGCAACGGCAGATTGCCGAACAACACCGAGCTGTTGAAAAGAAATCTGATGCAGCCATAAAAGAGCGGGAAGCCTCCATGAAGGAGGAATGGAAACAGAAGGGGCCAATGCCACCAAGCCTCTCCAAAGCTCCAAACCAAGGAGACCTTGGGAAGGTGGTGCAGTCTTCGGGTAAATCCAGGGAGTCTCCCTCCGAGCCTTCCAACAAATCCCTTGCAACCATGAAAGGGGAGGACCCAAAGTCCCAGCAGGCAGAGGGGCTGAAGGTAAAGCTTTCCGAAGGAGGCCACCACGGAAAGGAAGACTCTAAGCAAACACTGGACTCCAGAGGTCAGTTGGGGATGGAACAGGCCATGTGGTACAGACAGGTAAACCAGTCTACTAATGCAACAAACATTTTTGCGTACGTATGTTGACTTGTGCTGACTTTGACCTTTTTAAACCGTGTTTAGCAGTACCCTGAGAGCCAAAAGCCTCAAGCAGATGATGAACACCAGCACCAACCACCTCGATGGAAAGACGAAAGGGACAGAGAGCGAGAACGGGATAGAAAATTAAAGGACGACCGGCCCAGGACCAAGGACAGTCAGAGCGGTCCTAAAGAGGACATCAAAGAGGCTTGTGATCCCAGAATCAGTTCGGAGGACCTGCGGGTCTTGAGCAAAGACTCTCGTTCCAATCCCCACATGCAATTCTCATCACCACTAGCACAGCATCAAGGGTACATGCCCTACATGCATGGTTACCCCTATGGACAAACTTATGACCCCAACCATCCTGGTTACAGAGGCATGCCCTCGGTCATGATGCAGAATTATCCAGGTATGCCTACTGCCTCTGAATAATGACTGTAGAACAGGAATGGTCCTGTTGGTTTATATTTTTGAATCCCACATGCAGTTATCCATATATTTTACAACTGTTCTGCAAGGTATGCTGGCTGACAGCTCATTCACATAAACTCCAAAGAGCCTCAGTAGTCCCCAAATATCAAATATTCAAAATATCCATTCTTTCTGTCAACACAAAAGCAACCTGCCAGTGAGGAAGTAACTGTGGGTTACGCTGCTGGTTAATGGATGCAGTCCCATCAAGCGGACAATGTGACATTTTGTCCAGAGGTCGAAAAGACCTAAAATCAATACTGTTGACGCTTAAGCGTGATTGATGAAGCACTGACCAGATGGATCAATCCCACTTGGTCACGCTTGTATTCCACATAAGATGACTCTTACATCACTAATTTTCTGTGCTATTTTTAGGTCCATATCTACCTGGAGGTTATCCATTTTCGCCGTACGGTGGTAAAATAGCCGGAGGAGACGAAGGCAGTGACAAATCGCGCGCTAGCCCGACTGTCACCAAAACTGCAACGGACTCCAAAGCCCTGGAAATCCTGCATCAACACGCCAGCCAATACAAGAGCAAATCCCCAACGGTCGGCGACAAGCCGCCCCATGACAGGGAGAGGGAGCAGGACAGAGCGACCAGCGACAGAGATCGGGAAAGGGAGCGAGACAGAGAGCGAGACATGGACCGACCGCGGTCGTCGCCCTCCCAGCGCATCATGCCCTCTCACACCCACCTGGGATACTCGGTGCTTTCGGGGCAGTACGACCTGTCTTACGCCACAGGTCAGTCAGCAGTCACCCCCTGTCCGTCTACTGCTGGATTGGTAGATTACTTCCAACTACTTAAGTACGGCTAACTTGTAGGGTCCTGTAAATACATGCAGATATTTGAGTTACTGACGGTCGGCGATCTAAGATCTTTTCCGCTTGATCGTTGGTTTCTCTTTAGCTGCTGTGGCAAGCCAACAAATAGCTCTTTACCATCACCACCAAGGTGAGAAAAGCATGATCTCGTTACCTGGGCAGTCACAAAAACTGGTGATCTGTTGGGCCAATGTGGGGGAGAGACGCTGGCACTCACATTAGATGACGCGTTCTTCCCCCAGCTGACTTGTAAAAATGCACCAGATGTTGTTTTCTTTTTTCGTCTCTGGTTTGCTTCATCTAAGAGAAAAGCTCTCTCAGAATTCTGCAGTCTATTACTCTGTGCAGTGCAGCATTTAGCTCCTCAGCTCATCCATCCTAAGTAGGTCCTCTGAGGACAAGCGGATCACAGCCTCCATAATAGAGATGTTGGGAGCCCGCTCAACACTCCCGCGGTCTGCACTGACATCTGGCGTTAGATGGTGGAATTACACCCGAATGCTCCATCACGCACGCCCCCCCCGATATTAATTAGACAGTAACTGACAGTAAATGCATTAAAGGTGATGTCAGGAATTGTGTTCCTCATCCTGGGACGGCTCATTCACTCTCTCCCGTGTCTTTCACAGGGAAACCTGACCGCCACACCTCAACCCTGCAAAGATTCATGTGACTGGCTCACATGTGAAGACAACGTCCCCGGTGTTTCTATCAATGTTTTTAGTTCTTCGACCCCCCCCCCTCGCCTCCGAGACGAGGCGGACCCCCTTCCCCCCTTCCTGCCTCGTAAATGACCCCCAATGATCCAGACTGTAACAGAACTGATGTAACCCAGGTTCAAAGCCATCGCTCTGCCTCACCCTGCAGAGGAAACATCAACCCGCTGATTATCTAGTCTTTGCACTGTCAACAAATACAATGCAAAAAGAGACTATTGGACTGCCAGAACAGCCGTGATTTTCGTTCGTTTGTTGTTTTTTTTGTTTTTTTTTTTAAAACTGCATTGTTTTTTGTCACACGCAGAAAGATGTCGGCAGCGGATGTTTGGTGGCTGACGGGAAAGGGGAGTTAAAAACTAAATTAAAGACTGAGAGCAAAGCGAGGCGGTTTTGGCTGATAGTACGCCGTGAAACAACAGTATATCCTTAACTTGACAAACATTTGGCTGTATTTCGTGGGGAGAGGGAATATGGCAACAGCTGCTTTTATCAGAGACTGAAGTTGTTCTTTTTTTTTTTTTTCTGTTTTTTCCGTTGACATTGTTGGTCCCCCCCCCCCACCTCCCCTCTGAACCCTCGGTTTTTGTTTCAGGGATGTTTTTTTTTTTTAAAGGGGCCGCACACACCTCAAAGGAGAAATAAACACTACTTATCTCTTTCTTTTCCTCCTCTATATGGTTTTGTTTGTCCTGGGATCTGTTTGACGCTGGAGTCGGTCCGCTCATCCGCCTTTCCCTCGCTTAAACGGTGAAGCCACATAAGCAAGCCGAGGACCCCGGCGGCCCCTGTGGCCCCAGCAAGAGGCCCCCCCTGTGGAAGACTGTGTCCAGCTTTCTGTCAGCAATGTGAACTTTCACCTTTTTTCTGCTGTAATATAGACGTTCACCACATGTTTATATTTATCCCAGAATGCAACTGTTTCATATCTCTCATTGTTAAATATCATATAAAGATCTATGTGCTCAGGCCCATTAAGGTTTGGGAGTCCTCCGGTGTTGTTTTTTTTATTTTTCCCCTCCGTCAGGCTGGTTCCAGATCTCTGACCGGCAGCTCGCTCTGACACTCGGTGTGAGCTGGGTTCACTGGGCAAAAGTCGCAGTTTTCCCTCTTTGCTTGCTGGTGTGGCTTCACCGCAGAACACCCATTCGCAGGGCAGCGGTGGTTTCCAGAGTGGATGGTTAGCCCCAGACTGGGCCAGTGCGTCTGAGGAAAAGCAGGTTCTATAGAATGACGGATGGCACGACGCCTCTTTTTTTCCTCCTCTGCATCAATCTGAAGTTCAGACCTCAGGCTGTAGCCGCCGCCTTGTGCAGGAAGGTGCCGCTTGTCGTCATCAACGAAGTTAATGCTATTTCTGGTGGCAGACGCATAAATTTAAAGTTTAAAAAAACCACTTGAACGCAGCATGATCCGAGCTCTGACAAGACCTAAATGGCCCTTGAGGTGTGGTACCGCGGTCGGCCGCCAGGGGGCGCCTGAGCTCTGAAGCCTCCACATGCAGACAGATGACCTCGGAGCAAAGGTGGTAAAACTGTCCATCGGCTCAGGCCGAGGTTCTGAAACAGCCGGGGCGTCTGAAAGGTGTCCATCGGGACAGGAGGGGTTAAAACCACACCGTCGGCTCTGAACTGGAAGCCTTTCACCCCTCTGGGGCAAACTGGCTCAGGATGGGAGGAGAATCAGCAGCTCCTTCCCCCGCTGACCCTCTTCTGTCATTTTACACGTTTAGCTTTATTTCTCATTTCTGGTTCCACCCCCCCCCCCCCAACCCCCCAGTCCCTCCTGAGGTTTGCAAAGACTCTGTTTTGCTTTGTTTTCGTGCGTTTTTAAAGGACGTCTGACGCGATGAAGCTGAATGTGGTGTTCGACTTGTACTTATTCTGTGAGGGTAACCTAGGCAGCTGCGATGTCGTCATTAACGTCAAGGGGGGGGGGGTTAGTACCAGCAGACTGCATCCAGTACATAGTTTTATCAGACAATGGTTGTGACAAAGTGCATTTGTTCTCTCTCCGAGAGTAGTAACGTTATCTCAGTAGTACGCGAAGCCCAGTGGAAATCATATATACTAAAAATGTATAAAAAGCCAGAAAAGTAACGTTTGCTATCAACATATTGGAAAGTGCTTGGCTCTTGTATTTTGCAGGACTGTATTTGTTTCATGGTGAAGAGTATATTTATTGGCCAGCAGTTGTCTCAATTGGTGCCTAGTTGAACCTTCTTCTTCTGTGAAAACGCAGAGACACGCGCTCGTTTTGTCTTCTCCCCTCCTCCTCCTCCTCCTCCTCCTCCTCTTCCTCCCCGAAAATAAATAAATTAAAAAAAAAAAAAAAAAAAAAGCACCCGTCCTGGTGCTTTGCAAGGATGTTTACAATGTCTTCATTTTCTTTGTGTGTGAGAAGTTTCAGATCTCGCCCCCCCCGCCCCCCTCCTCCTCCCCCCGGCGCCCCCCCCCCACCGTTCTCCCGCCCTTCAGGAGTTTGTGTAAAGTGTACATTACCATGGTTCTTTTTTATACAATACTCTGTAACTTGCCTTTGTAAATTTGGGCTTAAAAAAAAAATAAATCTTTTTATGAGACAATCTGTCCTGGGACCTGCTCAGTGATTCTGCCAGTGGCTCGAGGTGCCCGCCGTCCACCCGCCGGGGGCCCCCGATTGAGCGGACGGGCCCCCGACACACACACAGACGTGGGGCCCGTCGCCCCCCCCCCCCAGTCAGCGGCCAGCTGACTTCTCCGCTCAACCCACATCAGACTCGAAGCTCAGCAGACAGGGACGTTTAGCTTCTGTAACCATGGTTACGGCAGGTTCTGTGGGCAGGTGAAAGTAACCCCCCCCCCCCCCCTCACAGCACAGGCCCCTCTAACAAAACAGCTGTTAGGTTTGGAGCCACGTGACCTGATGACGCCCTGATGCTCCGTCCTCCCATTACCTGCCCCCCCCCACTCCCCCCTCCTCCCTTAGGTGCGTTACTGTGACGTGACCTCTGACCTCCGGCGGGTCAGAGGTCACAGGGACGACGTCACAGACGCGAGCGCCCTGCATCTGCGGGCTCCTCGGACTGACGGCCGCTTCTCGCTGACTCAGTTCGAGGCTGCGGCGAGCAGCAGCCGCGCCAACCAGCTGCCCCCCCCCCGTCTGTGTGGGATATTTTTAACCGCTCCTCAAGCGGGGGGGCGAGAGCGCGCTCCGCATTAGCAGAATGCAGCACGGGTGACAGCGGGTGATTACGCCGGAGATGATTTTGTTGCCTCTAAATGTGAAATCTGATTATCCTCCCCGCTCTGGGGCTGGGGAGGGGGGTGTGGGTGGGAGGGGGGGGGGTGGGTGGGAGGGGGAGGGCCCGAGCTGGAGAGGGACGCCACCAGGAAGGAGGGGTTAAGGCAGCGTTGTGCTGAGCCAATGGCTTTTCCACTGAGCAGCTGGCCGGCATCAGGGCAGGACGGGCCGCTCGGAGGAGGACGTCTGCCCGGAGGACGCTCGCTGCAGGACGCCGGGGGGGGGGAGACTGGAGGGGGCGTTCATGGGATGCACTATCTACGCTGCCAGCCCTAAGGCTCTGCCCGCCGACGAGGCGCCGGGCCAGGACGGCCACTACCGGCTCCGCCAGTGTCGCCAGCCTCATGGTACCTGCAGCCAGAGGATCGCAGCCAGGTGAGGAGAGGCCACGTCTGGTCGCCACGGCGACGCGGACCTGCTGCAGCCGCAGCATCTGCGGCGCCCCGAGCGCCGGCGCCGTAATCCTCCTCCTTTGCAGGCGTGCGTCCTCCTGGTCCTGTCCCCCGTTTATCTGAATAAGCGCAGCATGGCAACGAGTGAACTTGCGTTCGGGTCACGATTAAGTCACATTAGAGTTTAAAGTCCTCTCGTGATGTTGGGGGGGGGGGGTCGTCCTGATTGAACCGATGATCAATACCTGTAATATAACAGAGTACCAGCATGAGCTCCCTGAACACCTCCACCAGAAACACAAATCCTCTTTTAACGTGTCGATTTGAACCTTTTAACTCCGTTTTTACTCCCGCGGTGTCTTCAGTCCGCTCAGTCTGCTCCTCCAGGTTGGGACACTTCTGCACCAGAAGAAATAAAGTTTGCATGAATAATTTGCATGACTTTCCCTGCCTGATGGACCCCCCCCGCGACCCTGTCGGTGTGTGTGTGTATGCATGTGTGTGTGTGTGTGTGTGTGTGTGTGTGTGTGTGTGTGTGTGTGTGTGTGTGTGTGTGTGTGTGTGTGTGTGTGTGTGCGTGTGCGTGTGTGTGTGAGAGGGCAGAGCCGCCGTAATCCTGGGGGGTGTGAGCAGCCTCTCCGCCCGGAGGTGAGCAGCTCCGGCCTCACTCACTCACTCACTCACCCGCCCTCCGACAGCCGCTTCCCCGTAAAAGCCGGCCGGGGCTCTTCTTCCCCCGCCCGCCCGTGGCCTTTTTTTTTTTTTTAGGCCAGTCGAAATGATTCCAGGGAGAAATGAGGCGCGCAGCTGAGGTCTTCTGGGGGGCGACGAGGCGACATTACGGCCGAAAAAGTCAGGACTTGAGGAGCGCAGGTAGGAGCCGATTAGCGTCAAGCTAGCGACAGGGCGAGAGAACTTCCGGTGCCGTTTTCCAACTTTTTATGTCTAATTGATAAACTTTATGGTTTGACTCTAGAAGGTGGTTTTTGCGTTACCGTCTTGACTCTGATTTGGGGATTAATGTGCACCTTTTCGTGCACAGGAGTTGTCAGCTCTTAATGTGTCTTATTTACCGCCCCCTTTGTGCTTTTATTGTGAAGGGTCGCCTCTTTTCCGCACCGCTTCCTGCCTAAATGTGTGTTCTTGACAGTCTTTGCGAGCCAAGGACAAAACGCTAAAACTGTCAATAAATCACGTATAAACTAGTAATCAGGGTTAAAACCTGACCGTGGAGCAACAAATAGTCCGTTTTGACTGTAATATAATAGCAGAAAAGCCTACTTTATGCTGTAACTTGAATTTGACTACATCAGTTTTTTTTTTTTTTTAGTTTTTTCCCTTTTTCCTGTTTAACATTTCTCTCCTAATCTCAGTAACCTCTCAGGATCTAAACTGTAATTACAGCCTTAAAATGGGCTCTGGGCTGTAAAACACACATGCATCCGCCATCAAAGGTTGTTTTTAAGGTGTTTTTTCTCTCTTTTTTTTGCACAATGGAGAGGTTTATTTGTGGAGGTCTCAGAGTCCAAAGGCTGAGCCGCAATCGCCAGCAAAACATAAACTTCACTGACATTCAAACCGCCAGGCTTCACTCTCACCTTTTGCGTTTATTGACACTCGGACTAGGTTGAACACCATAAATCACACCCGACTGTCCGTTTAGGCAACAAACATTGGAGGCGGTTCCACCTGGCTCACCTCTCCCGTCCTCTTAGATCCTCTGACGGCACGTTTCTGAGACGTGTCGGGGCCCTGCCTGTGGTTTTACTGCATCCTACCACCAGGGGGGTGTTGGCGCTCACCTCTACTCTGGTGAACGTCGCTGCTGACACAATGAGCGTCGATCATGTTTGTGTTAAATTTGAGAAAATACGGGCGACGTTTGTCACGACTGGGCCTTTTTAAGTCTGCGGAAGTAAGAAATGTCGTCATTTGGGACGGTTTAGCCTGCAGGCGTCGGAGTCTGACTCCTCGGAAACACCGACGTTCCTTTCGTGATCCTCAGCGTGACAGAAGGGCCGTTTACACACGCACGGCGCCCATGCCTTCGTTTGAAACGGGGGAGGTGAGACGACGTCTACGTGACACGGCCCCGCCGGCGGCGGAGGTGTGAGTTAGCGCCGCGGGTCGGCTCGTTTGTACAGAGCGGCGTGACCGAGGGCAGACAACAAATCCTCAGCAACAATCTCTGTGGCGAGCGGCTGTAATGAGATTACCGTGATTGGATTCCAGGATGTCTTGTGACGGCACAAAATGTTTTCCTGCTGAGACGCAGAAGGACGAGGAGACGGGGGGGGCGGGGTTTGAGGGGAGGACACATCTGGAGGGCCCTCATCTGCCTCCTGACCCCCAAGGGTCAACGGGTCTGGCTGTTGTGAACGTGAGGCTGCTGCCTAGACGACATCGATCAGTCCGACTGATAGAAAAAGTCAATCAGGTGCACGGAAACACTTCAAAGAACGACTGAAACCTCTTCAGAGAGAGAGAGAGAGTGTGTGTATGCGTGTGCGTGTGTGTGTGTGTGAGAGAGAGGGAGAGAGAGGGAGATATCTTCTACTTGTATACTTTGTACCAAAGTATGCATTCTACTGTCAAAAGAGACGACATTTGTCTGTGTCTGTGTGTGTCTGTGTGTGGGTGGATATCCACAGCTGTTGGGTAAAAGGTCGCAGCCTTTTTTTTTTCAGGCTGAAACAAACAATAACCGATGATGCGTTCAGGTGCGTTTGTAGAAACGTAGTTAAAATTCAACCTGACTTTTCTCTCTTTGGGGGGGTTCTGGTCAAAGCCTTTTCTCTAACCTGGGTCTTTCTCCGCCATCACGGATGAGGCCGCGTGTTTGAACTGGTCAGACGGTGGCGCGAAGCTTGGGACCAGTTAGACCAGCACCTGTAACCCCCCCAGGACCCGCCGCCCCCCCAGCAGGGTAACCATGAGGAGCTCCGAACAACGGACGTGGTATCGAAGGCAGAGGTCGCCCGTTCGGCCCAGAAACCTTCCTTGGGGGGGGGGCAGGGGGGTCTTGAGGCCGAAGCTGCGTCCCAAAACAAACAGGGACGCGCGGCGGAGTGTCCAGCGGGGAGGAGGCCGCCGCTCACAGGGGTGTGTTTGTGTGTTCAGGGCCAGGAGCATGACCGAGCAGCAGGAGCAGAGCGACGAGCCGGGCCTGGTCTCCACGCAGGACCTGGACCCCTCCAAGGAGGACGATGGACACTTCAGGCAAATCTCTCACAGACACACACATACAGACACACACACACACACACATACAGACACACATACAGACACACACAGGCATGCACACACACCATCTGCATCCTGTGTGCAGTCATGGGTTCTAGCCCCAGGAGATTCATTCTTTTTGCACCTTTTTGGTGCTTCTATTTTAGATGCACTTGATCGCAAACAAGAGCCAAGTTTCTCACGACAGCAGAGATTAACAGAGATTATTTCCCCCCAGAGGCCCAATGATGGCCAAGGGGGCTGTTTTTATCACCGTGATGTGTTTGAGGCCACGTTTGCATGATCTGTCCTTTAAAACCAGGACACTGCTGTTGCGTGTGTACGTGTGTGTGCCTGTGTGTGTGTGTGTGTGTGTGTGTGAGTGGTTATGTCAGAGAGACTCCTGGCAGGTGAATCGTAATCCAGGCGAATCTGACCTTGATGGGATTATCACTCCAGCCCCGTGTTATTAGACCGTGAACGCAGGTCCCGCACCTCTCTTATCCCACGCCATTCAGACACTTCTAATCACATATGGGTCTTTTTAGAGCGCCAGCAGGTGGTTTGTGGCCACTAGGGGGCAGCCTTCGGCGCAATAGCGACTGCGCCACAAAAATATGGATCGTAGTTGCCTCGGTAAAGGACTCAGGGACGAGTTTCACTCTTAGATTAACGCCTTTTTTAAGGGACTTTTAGCATCATGAGTTCATAAATTCCAGTGAATTCCCGAAGCCTCGGGATTTTCCACTGATTTATCAGCATCAGAACAGCTGCTCCTGGTTCTGGGTCGCTATACCTGGTTACTATAGCAACCTATGGAAAACCGCTGGGATATCAGTGCACGCAGAAGTGTTTTTTTTTTTTTTTTTTACAGTTTTGACTCTTTTTGTGGGCCGTTTGCAGGAAAATCAATCAAACTGGAGGGTGTGGGAAACTTCACCAAAGGGTTAAACATTTGGCAACATTTAAAACGTAAACATCACATAAGATCAACAGGAACAATTTGACCAATCAAATCAAAGCATCTGAGAGGAGCCGGTTGGTTCCGGGATGCAGGAGCCTCCCAGCGGGGACAGGCCGTCACAGAAGGCAGATGTGTTTGTTCCCCTCCACAGCTGTATGGTTTCTTTACCAGACCGGTTTGTGCTACATAATCCAGGCTTTTACAGCCACTCTGGGATTACGGTCTCTGGTGCTCTCTGGTAATCTGTGGATGCTGCTGCATCATCGGTCGGGGCTCAAGTCTGCACCGTCCTCCGCTCTCACTTCACCTTCATCCAAGACCTCTGCACGCTTCTTTCAGTCCCAACGTCTGCTCCTTCCTCTAGATTATCGGCTGAGGCTCCTCTTCTTCACCGGCCACCGATGGGAGGTGTCCGCTTTCTAATTTGGGATCCAATTTAGGGTTCTTTGAGCTGGTAATTAGGTTCAGTATCCAGGCAGGAAGGGCTCTGGGATACCCTGACGAGGGCACGCGGATCCTCACGCAAACTCAAGGGCTCGACTCATTTTCTCTGAATCCGTCCCAAAAACGAAACCTCAAGTGATGGAACCTTCACCCCCTCCCGCCCCCACGCGTCGCCCCAGAGCGACCCGGAACCACCCGCGGTGGTTTTTCCGCTCACGCTGGTCTCGATGTGGTCTGAGGAGGACCAGAGCGGAGGTCGGTCCCCACAGAGACGCCTGTGTTTTTAATAATCGCTCCCCTCTCTCCACCTGGGAGCGCCGGGCCCCCGCGGGGCCTATTTATAGTTAGCAGCCGCAGCAGCACACACACACGCTATTGTTCACAACACGGTCACAGGACGACGGCCTGGCCTTTGTGGGCGGGGCCAGCCCGACCGGGAAAAGGATGATCTCGTTAGAAGCAGTTCGGATTTCCTCGATCGGGGCGGTTCAGTCAGGTTTAGTGGGCAGCTCTGGAGTCAGACCGAGTTGCTGGGGGTCAGAGGTCACCCTGTCTCAACTAGAGTCTCATCAGAGCAATGACCCTCGCTGGGCCGCTGATAAACGGCCCTTTTAGCACGGCAATTCCTCGCTGGCATGGCAACGCATCGCCAGCAGAGGACGGCGATGGAGGGGAATACAAATGTGTCTGGCATGTCACCAAGTCCCTGCTGGATTCAACGTTCATGGAATACTCAGTGGAAATGTGTTTTTTTTTTTTTTCATAGCCTCTCAGCATTTTCATCTGAAGGCTCTACACTTTAATTTAATTAAGCGCCACCTGGTGGACAAAACTTTGGTTAGGAGCGACTGAGTAAATGTTCAAAGAGGATCAGGAGGCTCCTGGTTGGTTGTTCATTCATCAGTAATCTACAGTCAGTTAAGATCCCTCATAGACGTGATCGGCTCCTTCAGGCGTGTCAGAGCTTCTGCTGGATGAGGGTCATGCTGTGATGTGTGTGTGTGTGTGTGTTCATGCATTCAAAAACCAGCATGAATAATCTCCTGACCTCCCGTCAGTGTTTGTATTCAAACAATGCTGCATTTGTCTTTGATTCCATCTTTCGTTGCCCCCCCCCCCAACCCTTTCGTGCACATATAGAACCTGCACACACACACACACACACACACACACACACACACACACACGCACAGAGCTGAGATTCAGAGATGCTTTGTTTAAGGTGTGATTTGTTTGGCTGCAGGTTCCAGATGATTGAAGACCTGTCCTGTGAAGACGTGAAAAAATGCTACCGCGGCTCGGTGAGCCCAGTTTCATGTTCTCATCATCTGGACTGAATGTTGTGCGGGAACGTCAAAGACTTGAGCCGTGGTCACAGAGCTGCTCGCGGAGACGCAGATGCCGTTTCCTCAAATCCCATTTCTGCAGCTCAGGCTGCAGTTTTTGACGGTCCTGCAGGAGGATTCCGGATAGATTCCAGCTCCGGATCTTTCTGTGTGGAGTCTGCATGCTCTCCCTGTTCTGCAGTTTAATCCCACAGTTCCCTGAACATCCTGTCTGGAGCTGTGTGTGTGTGTGTGTGTGTGTGTGTGTGTGACAGAGAGTCCTGTGATGGAGTGGTGACCTTTCCGGGGTGTATTCCTGCTGGGACCCTGCTTAGGAGTCAGTCAGGGCTAGCTGCTTAATAGTCTCCGAAGGAATCATAATTTATCTGATCGTTGGGATCAAACCCTCTGGTCATTCTTGTATCCAAGCGCAGATTCCCGGGAACAGGAGCCGCTCCATCGGCAGCTATTATTAGCGAGACAAAAACAGGAGCGGCAGGCAAACAAGCCGGCAGATACGAGTCAGCAGAAAGAGACGGGAGGCAGGACAGCACGGAGCGTCGGAGGAGCGTTAGAGGAGGAGAGGGGACGGAGGAGAGTCAGGGGAGGGATGATCTGACGGAGCAGAGTGGCAGGACAGGCTGAGCCATGGAGAGTCAGAGGCAGAGAAGGAAAAGGCTTCAAGTGAGTGTGCGCGCGCGTGTGTGTGTGTGAGTGTGTGTGTGTGAGAGAGAGAGAGAGAGAATGGGTGCCTTGTAGAGCTCAGTAGCTGCCAGCTGCTTCTATTCTCTGTAGTAGTGTGTAGGCCTCCGTGTGTGTGTGCGCGCGTGTGTGTGTGTGTGCGCGTCCTTGCAAAACCCACCGCCACTGACCATTGGCAGGGGAACAGTGTGTGTCTTGCAGCAGCCTGCTCCAGGCCCTGGATGTGCGAGAGTGTGTGTGTGTGTGCGGAGCCAACGTGCTGAGCCTGGTGCAGAGCTTGCGCCCGCTGGGGGAGAGGGCGGTGTCGGCGGCGGCGGCGGGCGGAGCCGGCGCGGTGGAGGCGAGGAGGTCCACCAAGGAGCTGCTCATGACTCTGCCCTGTCCCTCTGCACAGACCGTCAGCAAGTACAACTCCCAGTTCCACAAACTGTTCCAGTGCGTTCCCAAGGACGAGATCCTCATGAAAGGTGAGCCAGGAAGGACGTCTGCCCCTCCGGCCGTCGCTCACGGCGACAGAACGTTGAGCCGTTACTTTGCGCTCTTCGACGCCAGAGGTGCTCCCAGGTCGCAGAATTCAGGATTTTCCGCATTTCGTCAAAAGTCAAACAGACGAGAGAAAACAGACTCCCGACAGGCGGCCTTTTAACTGTAGAAAATCCAAACCAATCAGCCGCTCCTCAGTTTACCTCTTCTTTATCCTGATCAACCACCGCAGGGACACCGCTTCATTGTTAAACATTAAAAACCTTCTGGTCGGGTGAAAGGTCCCACTTCTGGTTTTCCTGTTCAGTGTAAGTGTCCGGCAGCAGCCGGCGGTTAGAACCCGGCAGAGGAAGGAGTTTGATTTGGAAGCAGCGGGAGGCTGTTTTTAAGAGCGGTCCACCTGTTTTTCCCGGCGCTCAAAGGCTGTCGTGTCTCTTCTGTTCTCAGTGTACTCCTGTGCTCTCCTCAGAGACATCCTTCTGCAAGGACGCCTCTACATTTCCAGGAACTGGTTGTGTTTCTATGCCAACCTCTTCGGCAAGGACATTAAGGTAGGGGAGACTGACGGCCGGGGTCCCGCCCCTGGAATTTAGAATTTGAGCGGGGGGGGGAGTGGGCCGGGATGATGACCGCCGCCGCGCTCGCAGCGAAAACATTTGAGTCCAGGAAGAGAAGGAAGAGGAGGAGCGCCACCTTTAGCCTTCAGCGCTTGTGGGGTTTTTCCCTTTGATGCTGCGCTTTGTTCCTTTTCCCTCCAAACATCTCCTGACGTCGGAGTGACAATAAGCCACTTATCCAGCCCACATTCCCGACATTCTGACCGGCACCGGGACCCTTTTTTTCCCGGCGCGGCGGCTCCGTCCCCGCCTCTGAAACCGTCGCCCGGCGACGCCTGAACCCCTCACAGAGCCTGTGCTCCTGTCGTCTAGGTGGCCATCCCCGTTGTCTCTGTCAGGCTGGTGAAGAAGCACAAAACAGCCGGCCTGGTGCCCAACGGCCTGGCCATCACCACCGACACGGGCCAGAAGGTAAACACACCCGTCACCCCCCCCACACACACACCCCGCCGCACAGCGGCGTAATGGAACAAAAACAACTCTGCGCTATAGATAGAAGCAGCCCAGGCTGGTTTTCCACCACGACATCCAGAAGGCCTGCTGCCATCAGGGTCGTTATCAGAGACAGCTCAGCTGCACGAGTCAAGAAGAACCTGAGCTCAAGACTACCCTTACACACACACACACACACGCACCTAATTTCTGCTGCTCAGGAGGCTTCGGGCCACGAGGAGCGCGCCCGTCCCATACATCGTTTGTCTTACGGGCTCTCCGTCACGGTGGTTGCGTAAGATGCTTTACGTAACCACGTGATCACCTGCTGAAAGCCGCCAAGGCTCAGAGTTAATGACTCGTGTTGTTGCTCGTCAGTTGTGGCTGAAAGCTCCGCCGCTGCTGCGGGCGGCGCGCTGGAGAAGGAGGCTCGGAGCCCCGGTGCGTTCCTGGAATCGGGTATTTAGGTTCGCTTTTACCGACCTGCCACTCACAGCAAATATCCCCTTTGTGCTGGGATTAAGGCCCTGAAGCGTTATTACATCCATAAAACAAACACCCGCCCACTTCCCTGAATGCCTGAGAAGATAAAACCAGCTGGATTAATGTGGCGTGCTCTACCGTGGTTATTTGATTGATTAAAGAGGCCGAGGTTGTGGTACATCAAGGCATGAGGACAAAGGTTAGCCTGTCCTGGCTGTTCCTGTCTAACGGATCCAGCAGAGAAGAACCAGGGCAGGTTAGGACTGCACCACGAGATAGGGAGGACAGCTCAATTAGAGGCAAGGGGCAGTGGGGGGCGGGGCTAAAAGTCAACCCCAGTGGCGAGACAGCGATACAGAATTATGTCAAAGCTATAACGGGATGTCTCTCTTCCTCAGTACGTCTTCGTGTCTCTGCTGTCGAGAGACAGCGTCTACGACATCCTGCGCAGGATCTGCACTCACCTTCAGGTCAGAGGTCACGCACCAGCGTGTCCGCGTAGCCTTTAATCATGCCAGAGAAACAGCTGACGCCGTCTTCCTCTGCAGGTCAACGGGAAGAGTCTGAGCTTGAAGCAGTTCATGGAGGAGCCGACCTTGTCTTTGGTCAGTGGGGGCGGAAACATCAAAGACAAGTTTTAAGTTGTGATCATCAGCGGGGGGGCTGAAAGATGATATTGGCCTCACAAAGTCATCCTTTAGCAGAAGGCTGACTCCACACAGACGATCAGTAGATCTTTCTCTCGCCTTTAACGTTCCCTGAGCTGCTAAGATGCTATCAGAGAGTGTGTTTGACCTACAGCCACTCTGGCACAGAATAGCCTTTATATTAAAGGATAATTAGCCTCTTTGTGCACAAGTGTCCTTGATCTCACTTTGATCTCGACCAAATTCTCTCAAAGGGGCGGGGCTTAGGGGTTCTTCTTTCCTTTGATGTACGATATTTAAGGATGAATACAGCTGATCGGTCATCTTTCGGTCCTTCGACAGATAAAGATCACTCTCTCAATTTTTTCATGAAGGATGTCTTTGATGAAAGCGCTTTGTTCCCTCCTCGTCACAGGACGAGTTCCCGGCGGCAGACGAGCTGGTCGACGAGTTTCCGTCGGTGCTGAAGTGGAGAAGCCAACCGGCGGTGGTGTCCATGTCGGCCTCGCTACCCGACCTGCTGGGGAACTCCAGCAGCAACCTGAGCGCTCCCGACCAGCCCGCCAAAGCAGAGCAGTTACTGGAAGGTGATAAAACACGGTGGAGCGCCACGGCGTGCTCCTGGGGGCAGAGTCCAAGGCTGTTACAGCTGCACGCTGAGATTCTCTCTGCCGCGTTGCTTGGTCACGTTCGCATCAAAGCTGGGATGAAAGCAAAAATGAAAGGGAGGACGAAAGACACGAATTGCACGTAAAAAAAGGAGAGAGAGGAGCAGAATAAATGTTCTTTTTAATGGCGCCCGCCGGCTGTAAAGTGAGTTAAAAGCTTTAAAAACCTTCATAAAACCTGTAAACTCTTTAAAAGGGAGCGGCCCGAGCGGACCTCAAAATCTGCTTTAGATCAAAACCTTTTAATGATTAGAGAAAAAATGCTAAAACTGAGGCATTTTTATCATTCTTCCTCTATATAATGTAACAGAAATCAGCTACGTGAGTCCTGTTAATGGCTCAAACTTCTAAATTCTGGAATGTCCATGTCAGCTATAATCCTGTGCCCGCATTATATCATCGGTAATCTCTAGAGATGCATGGGGGGTGAACGGAAGGTGGCCAACAAGAAAAGACAAATGAGCGCAGCGCCCGTCATCACACGTGTTTGAGGAGGTCTGGAGGGAATATTTGCCTTTGGACGGCAACGGTGATGTTACGCAACAGCACATTAAGATCCAAAGGGAGATTAAAACCCATGGGTGCTTGTATTTAAAAAAAAAAACAAAAAAAACAAGCTGTGGCCGGATGCAGATTAAATCAAGATTATCACAAACGATGCGTTTGGACACCGACCTGCAATAATGTCTCCGTCTGGTCCGGCTCTGTTATTTAATCAGCCTCAGCTTTTGTGTGGGAACATCACCAGATCCGTGCTCGCCGCCGAATTTCGCTCATGCTGATGCCAGGGTTCACGTGTTTGCAAACTTGTGGAGGAACAGGGAACAAAAAGGCAGCGAAGGCAACACAATGCTGGCTTTATAAAGCCTGATACCTGAGATTAAATGGGAAAATGAAGAGATCTTGAACAGCACTAAATACCTACATGGGAGCCCTGCAGGGAGACGTGTCTGGTTCAAAGCTCTAACATTTAACTGCAGTGATCGGTGTTGCTTAATTATTTAGAGGATTGTGAATAACAATGGTGCAGCCTGCTGTCTCACCCCTAGGAGGTGCCACATCCAACACACACATATGCACACACACGCACACAACCCTGTACAGCGATAAAGAGACCCCACTGTTTTTATTTTAGAGCTGGAACATCTCAGCACTGCATGACAAACAGGTGTGAGAGTGCTGTTAAACGTCCACGTGTGTGTGTGTGTGTGTGTGTGTGTGTGTGTGTGTGTGTGTGTGTTACAGAGAGAGCTCTGCAAACAGACAGAGGTCTTTTATCAGAGCCAGTGGCAGAGCTGGGCCAGATGGAGTACCAGCTGCTCAAGTTCTTCACCCTGCTGTGAGTGTGCACACACACACACACACACACACACAAACACACACACACAGTCTGAGCATTAATAACTTGTCATAAAAGCCGTATTCAGAGCGCTGGAGCTATCACAGGAGATCAGAGCTGTTAAAACACCATTTTCTCTGTATTCTCCTCAAAAGAAGATGGCTCCCATGAGAGTTAATTACCAGGACTCCCTTTAATACTGCTGATGATGTGCTGGAGCCACGTCACCCTCAGGTGCAGCAGAGCAACGCAGTGACCATGGAGACTGTCCTTCACCCACAGAGCACGCAGCTTGTCTCCACAGCCGTCCTTGACAGGGCAATCGGCCCTTATCTGTTCCTGGAGGGTTCTGCTGTTGCCAACAGGACACTGAGATACTGCAGAGCAAAGACTAATCCACTGAACCACGAGGGCTTGTGACTGAAGCCTAATACCCCGCAGAAAAAAAGAAAAGACATCACTTCATTTTCCAAAATTGAGAAAGAATGCAGTTGATGAGGACTGAAATGTGTTCATATTTTAGAAGTCAGCAGCAAGATCAAATTTGAAATAGTTGTCGCTTTAAGTCACGTGGTGCTCTGTTGTCATGTTGAAGGGATGGCGAATGTCGCCCTCTAGTGTTCATCTGTGCGTGTTACAGCATGCGTGTTAACTGACCTGCAAACCTCCTCCTCTTCCTCCTCCTCCTCCTCCTGCTCCTCCTCCTCCTCCTCCTCCTCCTTTTCTTTTTTCTTTTAGTATCATTCTCCTCATCCTGTCGTCTTGCTACTTGGCCTTCCGGGTGTGCAGTTTGGAACAGCAGCTGTCCTTCCTCAACCCAAACCTGCCCCTGAGAGAGAGGTGAGAGGTCAGCCAGTTACACCAGTTGCACTTTAGAAAAACAGGGAAAGCAGAGGTTTGTATTTCAGGAAAACGATGAACGTTTGTCAAGTCTCTTGACCAACACGGCTGCCCTCACCTCCTCCAGGTAACCTCCGCTCTCCGCAGTGACCCCTCCGGTGGCCTGGTTATTTCTCTCACCATTAAGACCAGTTCCCGGGACCAGCAGCAACAAGCCCGTATCCTGCCCTCTCCGCAGGAAGAATTCCTGCTGTGCGATCACTTCCAGACTATGCAAACGGACTGTTTCTTCCTGAGGTTAAATCTGGGTTTTACCGTAGACCGCGGCGCCCGCCGCCGCCTCTCCCGCCCTCTTTGACCCCGTGACCCCGCGACGGATGGAGGTAGAAGATGGAGGCGATTCCATGTGTGATTTACTTGAAAGGACTGATGCTGAGGAGGCCTGTGGGCTGACTTTGTGAATATTAATTAGTGGACAGAACCAAACGTTTGCCTCCTCTTTCCTTCAAGGAGGCTCAAATTAGCTGCAACTGTGCACTTTCTCATAGCCGTTGGCGTCATTTCAAACATATGCAACTATGAAGAGTTTGTGTTTTGCTTGATTACTGGTACTCCCGTCACTTTTGAAGGTATTTGTGGAAGGAAGGAAGATTCCCAGGGGATGTTTTTTTTCCTTTAAACATTTCAAATGAAGT
Source organism: Lagocephalus sceleratus (assembly GCA_911728415.1). Taxonomy (NCBI): domain Eukaryota; kingdom Metazoa; phylum Chordata; class Actinopteri; order Tetraodontiformes; family Tetraodontidae; genus Lagocephalus; species Lagocephalus sceleratus. Next base: position 9,396,569 of record CAJVRN010000017.1, on the reverse strand, counting down.
CACCAAAGACTTGAAAATGAGGTTTTCATGTTGTCTTATCTTTGTCTAAAGATATTTTACAGATTAATATTATTGTATGGAGATTGTAGTTTTGATTGAAACGGCATGTTGGAGGATGATGTGAACTCTCTATGAATTAAACTGGCAGTGAAATAGAGATTAACACAAAAAGCTGTTCTTTTTGTGGCCTTTAATGTGTTTGACAGTGGTGAAGTGTGTTTGGAACAGGCTGCCTGGTCTTGGCTTCCTGTTGTTTCGGATCCCAGGGGGGACCTGGACTTCCTCAGCACAGAACGTGTTGGGAACGTCTTCATCCCAGGCTGGATGGGAACCTGGAACCTGGCAGCGAGGCTCCGTGTTTAATGCGTCGCAGGTGGAGCGCTGTTGTGTTCCCTCCACCTGTTTCTGTTTAATGACTCCTCGGTCTTTTCTCAGGGTTTAATTTTATGTTTAGATTTACCACAGAGAGAAAAAAAACATATAACCAAAAACAGCCAGGGGAAATCAGCTAAATCACTACTTTAGATGTAAAAAAAAAAAAAAAAAAAAAACCCATCAATGTAAGTAATTCTGAGGGATTCATGAAACAGCACACTCAGTTTTGTTGCTGATTCTGTAACAGTGCTGACGTCTGCTGAACTTCTGGTCACCATGGTAACCAGAGTGATTGATAGCTGTCACCTGAGTCTGCTTCCTGTTCCACAACCTGGAAAAATAAAGGCTGGTTTGAATGTGGCTTTCAAATAAGGACGACTACAGGGGTGTCACGTAAGCCTTAAGGTGTTTTTTTAATTTTTAAAATCAGAACATTGACGTAAATGTAGAAAGTTCACGTAAGTGTTTCATCTCAAGCAAACATTTTCCAACATTGGCTTCTAATTCTATTTATTCATTTGATATAAATTGAAATATGAGTGACCGTCTGGAGGAATTTTCTGCATTTATTCGCCTTTCCAATAAGATCTTATTAATCAATCAATAAGATCTTCCGTGAGATAAGAGGTTCCAACCAACAGTTCTGGAGGGTTCGCTGGTATATCACAAGCATTATGTAACTTATCTGAAGATGACTGCTATTATTTTATGAATACATAACTTACTCATGCACAAACATGAGTAAATCTCTTTTACTTTAAGTACTAAATACCAGATTTAATGTTTTAGAATATTTAATTTTGCTGACAGCTTCGAGGGCTGTAAACAGAAGAGAGCAGCTTCTGTAATGCGACATTAGGAGGCGAGTTCAGCTGCAGGGCTGCTCAGAGCAGATGGGCCGACAGGCTGCAGCCTCATCCAGGCCTCCGGGGACCCGTACTGTCTCTGCTGGAATTTTCTCTCTCCGAGTGACCTTTGACCCTGCAGCGTGAAGGAAAGCGCAGGAATTCTGGTCGTTTCACAGCGCTGTCATGTTGTTGGAGTGGGCCGCGTTGCTGGAGTTTGTCACATGACCTCAGCGGTGCATGAAATGCGCACACGTCTGCACAAGAGCACAATCGGGGGTTTTTAGGGTAAATTTATGGAGTGGGGGATGTTGTGTTTCCCCACTAGGCACTGTGTTAATAGCTCTTCCCATGCCAGGGGATTTTTTCACCGATATCCAGAAAGTAATTACAAACACCAACAACGGAAAAGTTGATTTTTTTTTATTCGAATAAATCTTTAAAAACATTAAAATGAGTACTTGTTTCCGTGAGAACCCAGCCCGGAGGAGGAGGGATGATTTGTGTGCCCACTAATAAGTGAGGGCAAGACATTCACACCCTGGACAGCTGCCCAGAGCCCCTCTGGGAATACTGGGAGTAACCAGTTGAAGACTGTATTTCTCCAGAAAATGGATTTAGATTTGTTTCCTAGGTTGATCATGTGGAATAAGAAAGAAACCCGTGCCTCATTTAGTATGCAGGAATGTATTTAGGCCCCACCCCCGGCCCTTCCTGGCCCCTCACAGGAGCTGTCTCCCCTATCTCATTGTGTTTTACCACTGGAGTCACATGTTTGGTATAAACAAAGATTTACATTCACAATGTTCACCCTCCTCATCCCAAAAGTTGACAGGATTGATCAGCGGCGACATCTTGGTGTCAAAACTGTGATTTTCAGCAGCTACTTCGCGGTTTTGCTCTCTTTTAAAGGTTTAGAGGGATCGCTACAGTAACGCTTGAGTCCTACTCCCCATTTGAACAAAAGCAGCCGCTCCAGAACATTTAACCACCTTCTTTCTGTTGCCGTCACGGTTTCTGGGACTCCCTCCGTGCAGGTTAGGTCACAGTTCCCTCTTTGCCCTGTTGCGATGGGGGCCTGGCCTGCTTCCGTCTGCCGTGGCCCTGCAGACACCTGCCAACAGGATGGAGCCGCCTCGGCTCCGGCCCCTACGGTACGATGCTGCTCGCTCTAATCAGACCGGTTCTCACGCACGCAGCTGTACACAAAGCTGAACGCTCCCATGCCGTCTTAGTTGGATGCAGATGTGCTGCGACGTGACGTAACGTCGGTTCGTATCTGTCTGTGTACATTTGATGCAAACATGAAGCAGCTGGCGGGTTCAGGAACTTGAAAACGGTTGCAAACAACACCCAGAAGAGTTCAGAAAAGACCAGACAAAACAAGAGAGCTGCCTTTTTCATGCGTTTAAAGGAGATATCACATGATCGATTGATGCCAGAATGTCTCTGTGGACATCGGGGGGGGGGGGGGTTTCTACGGTAGCCCTGAGTGGACAAAACATCACTTCTCAGGTACAATCCAGCACTTCTGAAAGTGGGAAAAATCCATTTAATTACCCAGCAGCCTGGGGGGGGGCGGCGCTTGGGTTCTGTATTCCCACCACCAGTTGCCACCAGATCTCACTCGCTGGCCCTGTTGATCTGTTTCCGGGTCCCGCTGGCGTGACGTGATGAAAACGACGGAGGCCGTTTTCTGGCGTGTAGAGTCACGCCGACTGAACCCCGGAGGTAAGTTGTGTTACGGCCACATCAATGTCCATTTTGACTCACGCCGAAATAAAACCGCCAGTAAAATATATCTGTTTCAGTTTAGGTTATTCGGCGTGTTACGAGCTGCCTTTAAAACGACACCCAGGATCTCGCTGGATGCCTGAACTCTGGAGTGGCCGGTCCAGAGTCCTTGAAGGCTCTCAAAAAGTGGGTTTGGTAAATTTCCCACTTAGAGGCAAATCTGTCTAATTTAACGGCCGTCTCACTGGGCCCTTTGTCTCACTAATACACTGTGGTGCCTGGGCGGTGAGTGCCCCAGCTTTGTGGCATTTTACAGGACAATAGTAAACCCTGTTGGCTGGTCCGACTGGTTACTCCAGTTGAAATATGCCTGTGGGATGTAGATGAGCGCTGGATGCCAGCGGAAGGAGAGCAGAGGGTGGAAACAGTCCAAGGAGAGAGAATTTAAGAGCGGTGTCGGGCTCTGGGCCCGACTGGGAGGTTGTGCCTCTCCAGGCACCACAGACCAGCGACCTGGTTACACCGTGTGTGGGCAGAGTCACAGTCATCAGCCTGGAAACCAGTCAGGAAAATAGGTGTTTCTCTGAGCTGCTCAGGGGAGACGCAACCTGTGGGACAAAGACGCATTTTCTTCTCTGGAAAATTAACATGCCATCGGGATTTAATAGGAAGGAACCGGACATCTGGTTGTAGTGTGCTCAAACGAGCCAGTCTCATCGGCACTAATATTTCCCTCATTTCCTTCACAAATACATCTTCAGCAGCGATGCTCCCAGTGGTGAATTACGACACTTTTATGCATGTATTTTAAAAGCCCACTTTATTTTAATGAGAAATCATCACTGAATCACTAAATCATCTCTGGGGCTGAAAAGCAACTTTACTGTAGATTTGACTTTCTAGGACACGTAGTTTAAGTCCAGGCTGATGATTTTTATTTTCCTATTATGCTCCCTCTTCCCACAAATTCACTTTCTGGAGCATTTTCTGTTCATCTCATGTGCGGCATAAATGTGGTGAGCATTACTGTGCTGCACGTCATCCCATACTGAAACCATAAAATCTTGCTCTGATAGTCACGCTCGCTCGTAAATATGTCAGAGAACGGAGTCCAACTCTGAATACTTCAGCTTTAAATAAACCCTGATTCAGCCTTCCTGCGCGCTTTAATTTCAGTGACTGGCTGAATTATTGTCCACGTTCTGCTTTTAGGAGTGAGATCAGCGGATAGTTTGTGCTTTTCTAATAATTTAATCCTCCGATGTTTAATGCTCAGCTTTGTTTACCCTGCAATTCAGATACATGACTTTTACATTTTTGTGTAGACTGAACTGAAACTCTCTGAATAAGGCTGAAATTAGCTGATGTGAGGTATGTGAAAGAGCACAAGAACAATAAAAAAAAGGGATATTTGTCAACAAAAAGTGAAAAAGCAGAGTTTATTATCCAACCAGACAATAAGCTTTACGTTACATGGTTTAATATTTTGGTTTGTCCCACCATCTCTCAGGTTTGCAATGATGTACGTTTTAAAGGAAGAAGAGCTGTGGCATTAATTAAGAAGATGCACATCCTTATTGTCACCTCCAGTTCATTTCTAATGACCCTGAGCAATAATCTGTAAACATTTCCACATTCAAGCCAAAGTGATGCAAAGAAACAAAGAATTCTCTGTGCTTCCTCTTCCCAACGGTCATTTTTTATTAAATACGTATGTACATGGAAGTAAATTCATGCTGGTGTTCCTGTTAACATGATTTTTTTTGCAGTGCATATACAAGGAAGAAGCTTAACACCAGGAAATAAATGAATCATCAAATACCAGGTAATACTGTGTCTGCTATAGAGTATGACGCCTGGAGTAGAAATACACGCGTGACCAAGTGCGTTCAGGTGCTCCAGCAGCAGATATGTAGAGGCTGTCGGCCGAGCTGCAGACCAACATTCGGTGTGCTAGTGAGGAGACAGAGAGCAGCGGAGGTCCGTCTGGGCGAGACTCTGGATCAGTCTGCACCACTCGGCTCTCTTCTGGGTGATGTAGGCCGGCGTGATGACCTGAACAGGGAGGCGCGGGGAGCCCTCCACCCTGGCCTTCTCACACAAGGCCTCCGCGATGCAGATAACGTACATGCCGCAGTCGTAACTGTTCTGCTGCGACGGGCACGGCTCCTCCACGAAGGATGCTTTCCTCCCCGCGCCCAAGAACGGCTCCAGCTTGCTCGCGATGCGACACGCGTGCAGGGAATTGCTGCCATTTTGAGAGTCATAGTGGCAGAACCGGTTGGAGTGGTAATGGTAGACCAGGAGGCTCCAATGGGACCCTCCAGCAGTCTGGTTGGAGTTGTCATTGACAGCCAGGAAGACCCAGTGGCGAGAGGGAAGACCCAGTGGCTCCAGAAACACAGCCAGTTCCTGGTGGCAGGAGGCGTATTTGATGAACTGGGTGACCTCCGGGCTGATGAAGACGACGGTCTCTCCCAGGACTCTGAAGCGCTCAGCGCTGAAGTACTCGAAGGCAAAACCGATGACTTGGTCGTTGAGCCAATGAGGCCCCTCCAGTAAGGAGACGTCAGAGCGCCGCAGCAGGCTGTCCCGGTAACTCAAGACGACTGGATCCATCCTCCAACAGTGGCCACGCTGGGCTGAAGACAGGCTGGAAGACAGCTGGACATCAATCCCTCCACCATTGCACATGTGTGATTCACTCGCTATTTTTAAAAGCCCCTCCTCAAATGTCGCACTGGCGGATTCACCTGACCACTGACACTGTCCGTGACAACACTGACCACCACTTTAAGACGCAATCGGGGGCTTTAGGAGTCGTGTGAAGCCAAACTAAACCAGAATAAACCAACCTTCAGCACCAGGTTACTGCGTCTGACTGGTTCTGGTCAGTGTCATCTCCAAAGGAAGCGATCATTGTTTCGGCGGTGATCAAATGCATGTTAAATGTGGTCGATATTGTGTGTCCGTCACTGTGAAACCTGTTTTCTTGCGATGCCCCTGCAGACGGTCCCTGCTCGGGCTTTAGCTTCGGCTAACCTCACCTTGGCCGTCGCCTCAAACCCCCCGGTCAAAGCGCAGCGACACCGCCAACACGGACCCCGGACCGACACCTTCTGACACGCGCGGGCGGCTGCAGATTCCCACCTGAAGAGGAAAAGCGACTCAGAGGAAAAGTTCTCCTGGAAGTGAACACTTGCTCTTCATTGCACCGCGTGCCGTAAACCGGTTCCACAGGACCCGAAAACATTTTACGACAGTATCCGCGCAGGACGTCAGTCGGCCCAGCCGAGTTACCTTCACCGACCCGACGATGTGTCGGAATTCTCCAAGACATAGTGTTTTTACGTCTTCATGAAATAACACGTAAAAAAAATCAGCATCTAAGTTAAAAGAAAATAAACATGATCCTTTTCAAAGAGTGTCGAATGCGAAGATGAATATTCTGGGGGAAATAAAAGACCGAAAACATTCCAATCCCCCGCTTTTCTTTCTATCTGGTTGCAGCTTGGTGCAACGAGATAGAGGCAGCTTGTCTCCTTTTGTTGATCACACATTTACGCAGTTTTATATTTTGGTATTGCTGTCGTGTTGTCAGAGTGCCTCAATCTGTGTATTTGGACAAACTACTGGAAAAGTCTTTTTAAAAAACCCCAAACTTTACCCAAAGCATAAGCTATTTTCGACTTAGGGGCATACAAATAAGCATGCGTTGTCTTTATTATTGTTGTTTGTGAATTATGTGTTGTCATAATTCACCGTGAGGGCATAATTGTGTGTCGTTTAGGGCTCAAAACAAACATTTATCTGGTGTTGCGGGTCCCTCAACCAAGAGGGCGCTCTCCTCTCTGCGGACGGGACCTGCAGTACCGCGGCCGGCCGCCAGGCTCCAGCCCGCAGCTCCTCTCCCCGGGGGGGGCCGGAGCTTCTCCCCGCCCAGCGGCAGCGTGAACGCGCACTGTCCGCCGTCCCGGAGCCGCCGCTCTGATTTAGTCGAGCCGGAGCGGAGGTCCGGGCCACCGTCACCGAGGGGCGAGGGACCGCGACGGGACTCAGAGACGGAGGCGGCCGCCGGGGGGGGGTCTGGATGTGGAAGGGTCGGCGGGAGGGGGGGTTAGAGCAGCGGGAATGCGGGGAATTAAGTAGAAAGTTTATCCTCTCCAAGTGCGCGGTCCCCGCATCCCGGGAAAGACGACGGCCGTCGGCGGGGTTGAGTTCAGCGTCCATGTCCGGAGGTAAGAGCGGGGCGGGTGTCCGAGGGACCCCGCGCTGGGTCGCCCCTCAGCGGGGACCGCAGCTCCGGGCCGGGGGGTGGGGGGGCGGCTCCGGGGTCGGGAAACCTGCAGTTTTTCGGTGGTTTGCTCTTTTTTTGGGGGGTGTGTTTGAATGAGGAGAGACCATGGAGGTGCGTGTTTTGGGTCGTAAACTATTAATCTGTTGCCCAGTGACCTGTCATTTCACACCTACGGGCTCCATATACTCGCCAATAAACCACCAAAATTATTATGTTAACTCCAATATAATGAACTAAGATGGTGAAAGTTATGCTTTCCCACAACTAATGCACAAAGTTGGATATATACTCTTTTTAAAATAAATGATATGACTTTGCCTTTGAGTGCATTTAACTGGGACGTGGATGCTCAGGTTGTTGGGTCGTGGTGGTTCTGATTTGGTTTGGATCAGGAGCTTCTGTGCTGCTCAGAGGTCAGATGGTCTACCAGCTAATGCAGGCGATGCAATAAAGAGTCTGGTGCAGATGTAATCATGCAGGGAGGCCGAGGAAGCTGCTGAATCATGTACAACTAGAAATCAGACGCATCACTCCTCCAGACTCCCACCGCTTCTCACTCCTTCCCTCTCCGCTTGTGTCCTGCCCAGTCACAAATCGTGATATTAGTGCCGAGTAAGCTCAGGATTAAGAGTTACGGCATGTTGCAAATGTCTACTAATCACTGTCCGTGTGTTCTACATCACTTTTCTAACTGTTAGGGTAAAATCCCTTCCCGTCTCCCCCAGCCTGCACCCCTGCATTCTTTCACATTTGCTAAAAAGTTGTAGAAAGTCAAGTAGCTGCGAGCTTCTCCTGCGAGCACGTCCTGCCCTCAGATCAGCGCAGGTGATGAGAGCAACGCAGGCCGCAGTTCTGCAGGAATGTGAGGTCTGAGAAGACCCAGCTGCCGCTGCACGAGAGGCCGAGGCTCTGGCAACTGGTTCCCCGTTGACATCTGACACCCGCCAGGCCCAGGCTGCCTGCTATTTCTAAGAGACGGGGCCTCAGTTTGGATCAGGCCGGGGCCGTGTCTGTGCTCGGAGACATCGCTGAAACCATCTGAACGACTGTCCGGGCACTCTGGTTAGGATCTCCGTCGCTGCGGTTGTGAAAACATGATGACCCCCCCCCGCCCTGTCGCTCAACCTTCTGCGCCCTGAAGTTTGGGCAGGTCACAGCTGCGTAATCCGGGATTCAGCCAGCATTCTTGGGGAAACTAATGACTCCAGGTGTGGTCTCGGTCATGTACCTTCACCTTCGGGTGTGGCACCGCTCTCGGCCAGTCCGGTTCTTTTGCTCTGACTCACACTTGTGTGCATGCCTCAATCTGTCAAATTGAAACTGTGACCATTATCTTTGTCTAAATGACTCATTTACATCATTTTGTTATGGATATTAGTTTTTATGGTTTTGTGGTAAATATCGATGTGTCATCCTGCTTCTCTCAAACCTATGGAACTATACTGTCTTTTGTTCCAGAGAACTACTTTTTAACACAGATATCTGCTTTCAGAAATTGTGGACATGGTTCCATTCCATTCTCCTCTCCTAATCTGTGTCTGTTTCGGGGGCAACAGTTTCAGTAGGGAAGCCCAGGCCAGGTATCCATAGCTTCCTCCTCCAGCTGCTATGTGAGAAAGCCAAGGTGTTCCAGGGTCAGGGAGATGTATTTCACCCAGCCAGAACCAGGATCTTCCTCAGAGTGTCCTCCTCCAGAGGAAGATGTGTTTACGCACCATGATGAACAGTCCAGTTCATAATCAACCACCGACCCTCATGATCGGGATAAGTAGTTAACCTAATTGGCCTACGGCTGGTAGATATTCCCACAGAATGAGTGAATGGATCTGAGTGAAGCCGATATCTCTTAGTTGTGGGAAACGACAAAAATTTATATAAATTGACGCTGCTTGCATGCCTGGACACATGTTGTTTTATAGATTTAACAGTTGCACACAGTGAGTCATGTGTGCAGAGCTATAACTTGTGATTTGCTCGTATTTGACACACGTGAAAAGAGCAGGTTTTTGTGAGCTAATCTGTGTTAATCCACCTTTGTGATAAATGAGGGAGCCCATCTATGAGATTGGGCTGCTTCACAACACGTGCAGCACAGAAACATCAGAATCCCATTATTGCAATTCCTTATTATTTTACTGACATCTTGCATTTGTCCTGTAGTTTCTCGATATTGGGAAACAGATGGAAGCGGACATAAACAATGACCCGCGTAGAGGTCCGCATGTCAGAACTCTTACATCTTTTGATATTTTGTTTTTAGGGGTTTGTCCTTGAATACGTCCTCCTCTGGTGTTTTCCATCCAGTTTTACCTGATATATAAACGATCCTGTTCTTTTCAAGTCCATGAGAATTAAGATAACCATCGCTCTTTGGCGTTTAAAGTCCACAGGTATACGACACACAGTAAAACTGCAGTGTTTGTTGGTTTGACACCAGTTGCAACAGTGGTCGCGGCCCTCCCAGCCGGATGACTTAGATATTCCTTAACAAGACTCACACGATGGGGGCGTCCCGATAAAGCGCTGCGGCCGCGTGATGCGCATGTGCGGCGTGTGTGATTGGCATGCACATGAAGTCATTAAAGAGGAACCTGCTTGTGTTGCACCAAACAAAGCCCCCCTTTCTTTAGTGGGCCATTATACGAGCGAGGCTTTGGCCTCGGAGGCTCAGCTTCCCCGCGCTCTGCACTTCCCCTCATCGACTTGGTGGTGCTAACAGTAGACAGTGGGAGGCGGAGAGGTGTGTTCTGTTTATATGAAATGATCTTGAGTTGTTCTGTCAGCATGATGGCTTTAAACCAGCGAATGCTCCTATTCTTCTTCTTAGACGCCCGCTTGTTTCGGTTTCTACACCAGACTTTTCTACATCTTGTAGTTACTTTGTGAAGAGCTTGGTTCGTGTTCTAATTTGTAGTTTTAAAAAAAAGAGCTCTTGATGAGTTTAAATTTAATTAGATATGGTCATGGATGGATGCTTTCATCCTAATTTGTTTCCTGGTTTAAGGAGCTGAGTTATGGTGGCTTGGATGTCATGTGGAAACAGCTAATTAGTGGAGGAGAGGAATTTCGGATTTTTTGACTTAATGTGGAAATCTCACCGGGTAAAAACACCCGCGGAGGCCTGGTTTTGATAGGCCGACACGCTGCCAGCGGCTGCGTGACTGCAGGTTTTTTTTGGCACTGAAACTGGGATTTTTGTGTATTTTGTGACACAGCTGTGACAATAGCTACCGGCCCCCTGCAGCCTCATGGTACAGACAGGACAGGGCCCATGGTTAATCCTGAGGTATGTGCTCTTGTGTAATGCTACACAACACTGTCATACATTCTCAGTGCGACACTGTCATTAAACCACTTTAACAATCAGCCAAAGGCGTGATTATGCTGTTAAATCCTTCACGACAGGATTAGCACGAGCACATGTCTCAGGAGCAGGAAATAATAAAATATTATTGGGAGACTTTACAAAAAATTTTGGAAATTGGGGCAAAATTTTGTCTTTTAATGTTTAGAGATCTTGATTATCACCAAATAAATTCTCTCCAATAAAATGTTGACTGAGTCAAACAAATCCTCTGCTTTTCAAGTACATATTTTTCGGTGTGTGAAAATTTGTATGAATTCATGAAGAGTAATCCTCCTCCAGGGAAGAAAGGATTGCCTGTTATCTGTGAGGAATTCTGTCAGTTTACAGTAGTCTGCGCTCTGTCAGAGTGAGGCGAGAGGGCGGACAGAGCGGAGATAGTTGTGGCTAACTGACAACAAGCAGGCTGCGATAAGGTGGATTTCACATACAGCCTGAGACTTGTGAGCCAGCTGCTGGAATGCCTCTCCTGTCGGAACACATACGGCAGTTATCAGTGCAGTAAATGAGCAGACAATTTAGGCTGCTTAAAGAGCGCGCCCTCTCGGTCCTCCCCCCTGCTGATGGATCACGCTATTGTCCTTCCTCCGTCGCAGCTCGTTGTGGCGGCTCCAGGACAACGTTTCTGCCTTTGCTTCTCCCCTGATTTTTTTGTCCCAGATGATCATGCAGCAAACCAGAAACTAAAGCATCTCGCAATGCATCCTGTTATGAAGGCGAGTTATGGTTGTGGGCCGCTGTGTGGCTCTCTGGGGACCCCGTGCAGACTTTTAAGCCTCACGCTGAGCTATCCAGACTGCACCTATGTGCTGCACATTTGTTTGACAGCTATTTTCAGACAAGGACGATCTGACCCTTTCTCACAGTTGTGGACTGAACACAGGACGTCTTGATCAAAAAAGTCTTCAAATGGGAAAAAATGTGCTCCGCACACCTCACCTCTGCAAAATTGTGCAATGAAATTCTCTCAAAAAAACTGCCCAGAATGAGTGGAAGTGCTTATTTGTTTCACTTTTATAGGGGTCTTCAGCAGTTTTGTGTTAAAAAAGGAGCATTTGGTTTATCCTCTTCAGCCTTTAATGTGTACTAATCAGCTGTGGTGAAGGAGATCCTCCAGTGTAATTCCATTATTTTGCAGCTGCTACTAGGAAAAGAATTGCCTGCAGGATGAGCCGTCAATCTTGATGAATAATTTGCTCCCTACAGCTGCAGTCTCGTGCCATCTTTTTCAGTTCATGTCTCTGTTCTTATTGACTCTGGCGCCCCCCGCAAATGAATCCTCATTACCCACTGATGCATTCCAAAGCCGGCATTTACTGCTGTGACTTATTAGCCCGCTTGATTATGGTCAGACGCCCCGGAGACGGTTGGAGGGTCCCTCTCGTCCCCCCTTGATGCCAGAGTTCTGCGCTCACACACAGAGAGCCCACTTCACATCGAAGCTGCCTCCGCTTCTGTCGCTCCTCATGTGCTGCTCCAGAGCAGGTGAAGCCTGAGAGCACCTCCAAATGCACTGTGGAGCACTTTTCCCACGTCCTGGTTTTTTTTTTTAGGTTAATAAGGGCTCAGATGGAGGGCTGGCCCCATCTGACCTGCTCAGATGTGACAATGAGTTATTGTTGTGGTGGAATAGCGCATTAGTTCTAAATGTTTTATCTAGATGGAGCTAGATGTGCAGCTTTGGAACTTGCACAGTGACTTCCAGACATGTTAGGGCCATCCGAAGTCAAGGCAATATCCTGTCCCATCAGGATGGAACTTTCCTTTAATCTGCAAGTGGTGTTTATTTCTTTCATGTCTTATTTGAGCAAGGTTTAAACAAATATTGCCCTGCGTCATCCCTCCAACTCCGGCAGTCGATGCAGCCCCGTTCTGTGGTTTTCGCCGTTCCATCATTCTCTGATGCCTGCAACCAAGCTCGTGCTGTCATCACGCCGAAGCTTTTTCTGTCTCCTCCTCGGCCGAGTCCCCGACTGCGCCGGCGGGGTCGGATTTCAAAAAGCCTGCGGTCTGCCGAAGACAGAGAGACCACAGTCATCCCCCCGTCCTCAGAAAAGACGGCCAGGGCCGCTGTAATTCTGCCCTGTAATTACATGTCGTGTTTTTCCTAATAGGCCAAACAGATGTGCTTAGGACGATGCTAAACATTCAGATCGCGAGTCAGACCGGGGAACTGTCATCCTCTTCGGCGGCTGTTTCAGTTGCACGAGCAAATTTGATTTCGAGATATTGGAGACATTTGTTCTCTTCTGTGTCATGTGCCTCTCTGTGTGTGAATGTCGTACTTCTGCAGCCAGAATGTGGAACTCTGGGTAATACGCCTTGATCACTGTCGTGTTCTTGTATTTCACAACTGCCGGTATTTGTGCGTAGGTGTCCCATAGCCCAAGGGAAGAAGTCCTTCCTCCTCTATTGTTTGTCAGTCCCGCAGAATAATTCCAGAGCAGTTACCTGAATCAAGTACACTGTCACGCATGTAATTGAGCGTGAAGCTCTTATTTGAAGGTTGAAGCTTGTTGACGGTGCTTCCATGTTTTGGCTCTCTGTTTGACCGGACCAGAGGTCAGAGGAAACAGAAATGGGAAACACATTCGCATTCACTGACATGTCCGTGATACTCTGAGGTTTAACGCATCCTGGCGCTGTGTCATATCACCATAGCTGTCAGTGCTGCTCATCCTCGCTCAGTCCAGAATGTTGCACGGCTGCTCTGAGTCAGTGATTACAGAACAGACAAGGGCCCGAGCTCGGTCAGACGGTTCATGTTGGAGTTTTGTGTGTGTGCTCCCAGGTTCTCCGTAGGTTGTTCACGCTACGAAGGTTCTTTGGAGGAAACGGGCCCAGTCTCTGCTCCTCCTCAGCAGTGTCTTCTCCCGCTGGCCAGGGTCCATTTGGGCCAAAAGATTGTCTTTGTGAGGATGAAATGGAGTGGACATGATCTGGGCTAACGATACCTCTCTGTCTCCACCGTCCTCCTCTTTTCGCCACCTCCCTCTGCTGGTTTGGGAACTGCATATTCTGACCTGTTGGGATTTTTTTGTCTTGAGCTAGAACCTACCTTCCTTTGAGGCAGATAAACTGCTCGTTAATGTTTTTTCTTTAGTATAACAGATAACATGGCTCTGCAACACATCCAGCTCTCACTCCATCTCAGCCCTCAGGTCATATGACATGCAAATTTTGCATGCAAAAATGTGCAAACTATTATCGTTATTGATAATCTTGTTAGAATCGGCCAGTAGGAGTGTTCTTGTCCTGCATCTCTAGTTGTTTTTGTAGTATTACCTAATATATTTCTGAATATATTAGACTAAAAGTACTTTAATGAAGTTGTTTTTTTCAATATTGATATTTATCACACTTTCCTGCAGCACATCATTGTTTCATTATCTGTGTAATCACACCTCTTTATAATGTTTTTCTTGATTATGCATCCTAGCTGTAGATTTATACTGCTTCTCCCGCCACAAATTCAGTGATATTTAATATTCCACATGCATCTTTGTGATGTGTGCATGGTTTAAATTTGCTGAGGTCCAGAGACGCCAGCATGGTCGACATATCTGACACTGAAACAAATACTCATTCTAATGAAATTAACTTTTACTCTCTCTAAAAGAGAGTTTCTGGGTTGTATTTGTCAGAAAGCCTGTAACCATAAATACGTCATCGTGCTGCTAAAGCAGCAGCTGTTGATGATGTGCCTTCAAATTTAGCTGGCGGTGCGGCGCTCTTTTCCAATTCTTTCAGCCAAATGGAGGCTGTGTAGCGTCATATTGTTATTTCCAGAGCTGGACAGATAGAGAGGGGAAAAAAGGCCATTTTTTTCCGTTCCCTGAAACAATAAAATGAAACCGTGAGGTCAGTCCAAGAGCGGCGACCTCATTTTTGGTTTAACAGAGGAGCTTAGTGAAAAAGCACAATAGACACGTTCTGCGTCATGACCGTGCACTCAAAATGCATGCACTGCGACTGAAACAAGGAATTTCCTTGAGGTGTTTTAGAAACATGAAAATACGGTTGGATTGATTCTTTGGATATCCAGGAGGGGAAGTAGAATTAAGACTAGGGAATGTTGTTTCTGGCACTGTTATTGTTTCCTGGTGTGCAAAATTATGGTGCACATCACACCAACGCTCAACAGTAGACCCTCACTAATTGTCTGTAATGCCCCGTGACTGGTTGTATTGCATTTTAAGGTGTTTGCACACTTTCGTGGTGTAAAACAGGCTTTACCACTCTTCCCCTGCAGTCATTGTCTCTGGTGTTGAAGAGCCTCCATTTTCATTTTTCTTGTGCATAGTTCCAGCTTCCGTTAATGTAGAAATTGTAGTTTTTCTGTACGTGTGCATAGACGTAGTAACACCAGAGCAGTTCCATGACGGTGTTGTTATGCTGATGTTCTCCAGGGACACTTCCTGTCTCACCCAAGCAGCTGTCATTGTCCTGGGAGTGGACGCAGGAAGTGGAGCTCTCTGTGGCGACAGTGTAGGGGTGGTGCTGTTTACTGCTTCTGTTGCTCTTTTTTTATACAGCTATTCTCCATAGTAGTCTGTGACAGAGCCTGAACAAAGGACAATGCTTTGGACCCCGTATACAGGGGCCACTCCCGAAAATCATAGCCATTCATTGTAATATCAATATGAATTTTATTCAGTCCATTTTTGTCTCCGAGCCTCCGACCTGACCTCAGTAACTTTGACAGCTTCTTGATGGTGAAATATAATCTAAATTCCTGAAAATTTAATACGCAAGCGGAAATCTGCAACAATGTGATAGTAATTTGAATTTAAGAGATGTGATTGTGTTCTATTTGTTTTGTTTGGTAAAGTGTTTAATTTATTTAATGATGAGGATGGTGAGGGCAATTATGTACCAGGTATTCTGAATTTCAAAGTAAAGTAGATCACGTTTGATGGCTTCCGTGGATTTGATAGGCTGGTCTGTAGGGACGTATTGGTATTGTATGTTTTTTTACAAAGTTGCACTGGTGCAGAAACCAAACCAGTTTTGTTGGTTGTTACTATTTCTATTTTTCTCATAGTTTTCCTCCACTCTCATTTTCTCACAGCTCGGATTTCAGGAAACAGATGTCCTCCTCTCACCTTCTGTATCTGCCTCAATCATTTTCCCAATTTCACTCTCAGTTTTCGCCTTGGTTCATTCTCTGTCCTCCACTGGCTCTCTTATATTTCAGACACAGCTCATGTTCCATACTTCCTAGACATGACGGTGGCTGATTGAGAGCTCATGTGAGGGGAGAACATTCTTTAGAGCAGCTAAAATGAACGTAGAAGCCGGTTTTGCTCCAGGGCCTGAAACCACATGTTACTGTATGAAGACAGAAACGAGTCCTCCTGCCTAACCTCAGGTAACCAACCGGCCTAACCTCAGAACTGCTAAGGTTCACTCCCTAAACTTCACCGTGCCTTATTCTTCTCTAATGATTCACAGGTAGATCTAGATGAACAAGATACTAAAGCGTCATTGTCTTATTATTGACAGGTAATGCAGCTGTAATTACATCACACTTGTTTGAAGGTATGAACTGAAAGGAGTGCTGATACCCACATATTTGCCTGACTTTTGCCTTAAAACATATTCTTGAAGCTCAGGACGTCTTTAGTTTCATCATTTGTATGCGGAAAACTTAAATATACATCTGATTTTCCATTAAAAAAGTTCTCGGGATCACTTCAAATCTCAGGGCCTAGAGCTAGATCAGCGCTAGCAGTTGTAAGAAGACTATTTCCCGTTCTGAGAACTGTTGCTGTCATTCCAAAATAAATCAAATCCAGGTCCTGGAGGACTGAGTTGAAGCTTTAGGAAGCATTTGCATGTATTAACTGCAATTTCCACAAAACCCCCAAAAGCCCAATCGTTAAAGACGCTGACGGCAGCGCTGGCATCCCGCACTCCTCTTTCTTTCCATCCACCCAAATTAGCGTCAAACATGGTCATTCACTAAATACAGAGGGGAGTTGAGGGAAACGCTGCAGTTGCTGTATCCTCAGGTTCCAGGCAATTTACCACACTGCGAAGAAAAGAAGTTGACCTGTGTCAACCATTAACACTGTGGGCAGCTTTGTTGGTGTGACCCTGAGAGCTTCTCTAAAGGAAGCTGGAAGGCAGAACCAGCTACTGGGGGCGCAGACACACTGCTATGCTACATTTTGTGGCGAAGGTGTTGACCTGTAATGGCGTGCGCGTCGTCGTTCGGTGCCCCGGCGCTTGCATGCCGCCCTCAGTGCTGCATCACTCACCTGGCCCTCATCGTTCCTTCCATGGTCCAGCTGGGACTGTGCTGTGATCGTAAATGGTTGTTTTGATTGATATCGCCGGAACAATCTGGCATAAACAATCACAGTTTGTGGTGTCACAAGTCGGCAAAGCGTCTTCCCCTTACTTCTCTGAGTGCACCATGTGACAAATCAAAGCATGTTCTTTTTTGTTCGTGTTCACGAGCAGCTCGTGCCCGTCCCCTGTCTTTACCCTTCGCTTTACGACCGCGCTGAATGGGTTTTATGTCTGAACTACAATTTCCTCTGCCAGTGGTGGGGCGGGGAGGGGCGTGCTTTGCAAGGCAGCGAAGCCCCATTAAAAGCAGGGAAATAATTATGTGTGTGGTATGCATGCTGGTCTGCCTCTTATCTGTGCAGTGCCATTATCAGCGCCTTCTATCGCCCAGCAAGACACCAATAAACCAAACATGCTCTCTTTTAAATGCCCTATTGTGAAAGAAACTAACAGATATCTGGGGACCGACAAACAGGCCGCAGTGAACTTTATAGAGTGTCGGATGCAAAATTCTCTTGCCAAATATTTATTAGACTTCTTTTATTTTCCTGACCAACAATACCATTAAGGTCTAAAGAGCCAGGGGCTTTGATGCGACCTCTGAACTCCCTGTCTAATCAGCTGTTTGTGGAATGCAGTGGACAGTTCCCTCTTCTTGGCTGTTTCTGTACCAACTCGCCAGTGGAACACATTTATAGTAACTAGCCACCCAGGGAGCCTCCCCGGGGGAACTGTTTTCCTGTTGCATTTATCGACCTCACTAGGGAATAAGTATTGTCGGTCCTGCGGCATTAACGACACCAAAACCTGGACCCCTCCTGTCGGGAAGGAGCGCTGCTCCCTGTCACGTTTGTTCTGGACCACCGAGACCCCTCAGGGCCTTTCAAGATCTGTACTTCGTGAACTGGTATCACAGGCAAACGTAGTTTCATCGGCGGGTGTTGCTGCACAAGGTGTGTTGTGTGGCGCTTCAGAGCTCATTCTCAGTTGCTGCGGTGCCACCGCACACGTTAAAGTCGCCTTTAGCTGCACCGCAGATACGCTGGCTTCGTCACTGGGGCTGGTCTCTGTATTACTCCATTTTTTTTTTAACAGTGGAGGATTGCAGATCATTAACTGGCACGAGCTCGGATTGTCACATTCAATAAAACTTCCCCAGCTCTTGAGCTGCCGCGCTGACAGACAGAGGTGTGGAATCATGACCTCCTGGGCACATGACATCATAAGTGTTGACTTGTAAAATCAAGATGGCCTAAAGTGTCTCGTAATTACAGGAAGCAGGTCATTTACACGTGGTAAAGACCGTTATCTATCGATGTTTGGTGATTGTAATTTGTTAAAGTGATCAAAGGGGGTGAACCTTAGAAGTTGTTCCCCTCAGCCGTCGGCGTCCAGCTTTCAGCAGCGCTCGATTCTGCTCCGGTGATGTTTGGGCAAATGAGCACAGCCCCTAAATTTGGCACCTCCGAGCTCTCAGAATTCCAGCCGAACCCTCAAAAACATCTAGTGCGGACGCCAGAGATCACAAACCCGCTCCAACTAGCATAACGTAGCTCAGCACATGTTCTCGTCGGCGCTGTGGGTATGCCAGCATAGTCCTCAGGACACATGCACACACACACACCCACACATGCATACACTCTCCCACGGATGACTTCACCTCACAGAAAGCTGATCAAACTTGATCTTTCACTCCTTTTCAACAATGGCAGCCATTGAAGAGCCTGTCACATGTTCAAACCTCTGTCAGGATCCTGTCAGAGGGAATCTTGGTAGAGTTCAACCCCAGTGGTACGTTCAACTAAAATATCGACATGTTTTGAAATAGCCCTGGTGTTTTGATGGATGCATTTCCAGTATCTGTTTTTCTCACTAAACACGAAGAACGCCTTCCTGTTACCTTCATGCCACAGGTTGATAACATCTCACCAAAGTTGGACTTACTTAAACAGGAATGCTTGAAATGCCTGTTTGCATTTCCAGTATTTGTGTGAATTCCATCATTATCTGCGTTGGATTTCATCTGACCTGATCTCTGACCTGATCTCTGATCTCTGATCGTATCTCTGGAGAGAGAGGTAGTCCCCTCCGACTGCGATTGTAGTTAGTGCAGCTACTTTCCGTTTTTACTGCTGGTTTCCTCCAGCCGCACAAACCATTCTAACCTGGACTATTACCTCAAAGTACCTCACACGTACAGCCCCCCTCAGGTAAAAATGACATCACGCCAAAGACATTTTAATGTTTCCTGCTTGTTATTTTCTGTTTTTAGCAGCTGAGTTACTGAATTGAACACCGTTGTGTGAAAAAACATTTATATTCGTGAAAACACATATGAGATGACATCACAGGAAATGTAATGAAAGCAACTTCGGTATGAATGCATTTAAATTTTAATTTGGCTCAAATCAAAGCTACTGAGGGAGGTGGAGGCAGGAGCAGAATTCCTATTCTGCAGCCAACATGGTGGCACACTTAAACTTTAACACTGTTGCATACAGTTGTTTAGTCTTGGTGTTATTCTATTGAGAGTTGTGGTACATAAATCCTTTTTTTTCCCCATTTTCTGTGTTGAAGGGTCCATTGTTGTTGGCACTGGATGTGTGCATGCACTATCAACCCCATGATGCCAAGGCCACCAATTAGGCCTCTGATTTTTGACATGTCAGCCAATGGTAACCCTCGACCTCCACCTTATCTTCCCAAGCCAGCTGCCCTTTAAACCAGCTGAACACTGTATGCTTGAGTGGAAAACACTGTTTCACATTGCACATGTCAAGCTGTGAGTTGTTTAATATAAGTTGGTATTATTTCTTTCTCCATTATATTTGCATTAGTATGCTCATTCCTGTTTTCAGAGGAAGTAAAATTGAATTATTAGTGTGCAGACAGCAGCGTAGCTTGGATATACTGAGGCATTAACGCTGTGTGGTGTGTGAGGTTTTCTGATGTCCATTAGATGATTAGCAGAAATGCAGCCAGGGTGGCCTTGTGGTGTTCAGCGCTGCCATGACTCTAAATCTCCCCCTCCCTTGGCAGCCCTATCCTTTAAGCAGCGAGCTGACCATCTGTTCCAGGCAGCCGGCCCTTTAACTCCACACACACACACACACACACACACACACACACACACACACACACACACACACACACACACACACACACACACACACACACACACACACACACGAGCCAAAGTGAATCACAAAAATTCGTCACAGGTGGACTCAGACATGTTCAAGTACGGTTAAAAGCAGTGATGCGTTTTCCTGCTTTTGGGAAGGGGAGCATTCCCGTGGGCACAGGTGGGCGGAGCTCACTTCTGCTGAGATGATCCAGGACACAAGAGTTTTGACATGCGGCCACAGGAAATGATCAGTGTGTCATGTTTGGTCAACATGGCTGGCCGTTTTCACCCCATCCCTCTTCCATTTCCTGTTTTTACCTTCTTTTTTTTGCAGCTGCTCTCGTGCCGATTTAAAAGGAAATTGCTTCAAAGGGAACAAGAGAAGATTTATTTAGTTCAGAAGTCACCTGAAGGCTTTGGGTTCATCTTAGTAATATTTAATGGGTGAAACTGTGTGAGTGGGAGACTTTGCTGGCTCACTTCACGTGACAAATAATAACGAGATTTGACATGTCAAGTGTCACCGTGCTAACCAGGGACATGGAGGGGATGCCACTCTGCTCGCACTTGTTATAAAGTTATAAACACATCCAAAGTGATCGGTGACGTAATGAAGGTAATTAAGACTGACAAAATACCAAATGTAATTACATTTTAAAAGCTCTTTCAGCCCGATTTATTTAGAAGAGCTTTACCAACCAGTTGTGACAGGAAGTCCAGAGCATTAGCTCAGTCATGGAACGTCTCTCCCTTCCTCATGATGTCCCTCTGCTGTGTATTAAAGAGGGAACTTGTGAATGGCGTGATTGTGTTTTGAGCAGGGAGGGTGGCAGCTGCCGAGCTCGGCTTTGGCAGGAGCTTATGTGTGTGTTTGAGAGTGTGTATCTCTGTGTTAATGGTAATCCTGGAGAATCCTGATGACTTATGCCTGATCCTTTATGAGTGTGGATGCTAGGCTCCAACAAAATAATTTGGCCCTTTAGTTGATTACGCAATCGCGCTGCAGCCCTTTGTGACATTATCTGACAAATTTTGTAATCTGACGGATTGGTTTTATGGGCTGGGCTTAGACCAGCAGTGGCTCAAAGTCTCCTTTATTGCTTCTCCTCATCACCATTCACGAATGGTTTCTGTCCGCAGAGTTTGTGTCTAACGTTGCTTTGATGCTGTTTTGGTCTCGTGTGTACTGATCCCTGTTCTTTCCTGTCTCAATTCACAGAGGAGATGTCTTGATTCCGTGGCCTCCCCATCCCAGTATAGGACGTGCCAGTGCCAGGCGGTCGCTAATGGGAACTCCTGCTCCGCCATGAGTGCTCGCGATGGCGCCGGTGGCTTGGGCACCCTGGGCCGGCGGCAGCGCTTCGAAAACTCAGAGATCACTGTGCGCATCTACCCGGGCGCCCTGGCCGAGGGCACCATCTACTGCCCCATCAGTGCTCGCAAGACGACCACAGCCGCGGAGGCCATCGAACGCGTGATTGAGCGCCTGCGGCTGGACCGTACCAGATGTTACGTCCTTGCGGAGGTGAAGGAGTTCGGCGGGGAGGAATGGATTCTGAACCCCAGTGACTGCCCCGTGCAGAGGATGATGTTGTGGCCACGCGTGGCGTTAGAACACCGCCCGCTGTCAGGGGGCGAGGATTACAGGTTCCTGTTGAGGCAGAAAAACCTGGACGGCTCCATCCACTATGGGGGAAGCCTCCAGATGTGGCTGCAGGTCACAGAAGAGCGCAGGCGCATGGTGGAGCGCGGACTGCTGCCGCAGCCCGACTCTCAGGGCGACCACGCCGATCTGTGTCACCTGCCGGAACTCAACGAGCGCTCGCTGCTGGACAACCTGCGCTCGCGGTTTCTCCAGGAGAAGATCTACACTTACGTGGGGAGCATCCTTATCGTCATCAACCCCTTCAAGTTCCTGCCCATCTACAACCCCAAATATGTGAAAATGTATGACAATCATGCACTGGGAAAGTTGGAGCCGCACATTTATGCCGTGGCGGACGTGGCGTACCACACCATGCTGCAGCGAGAACGGAACCAGTGCATCGTTATATCTGGGGAGAGCGGATCTGGGAAGACGCAGAGCACAAATTTCCTCATTCATCATTTGACGGCACTCAGCCAGAAGGGTTTTGCCAGTGGAGTGGAGCAGATAATATTAGGGGCGGGGCCAGTGCTGGAGGTAAGAGTGATGACAATTGATCCTGCTTTTGTTTGTTTAGTGGGGGATTTTTATTGTTTTCCTGCATCTCAAAGATCCAGCTTGCTGATCAAATGGATTAAGTCACTGCATCTCCTTCAGCATAATGCAGGTTTTTGTCAAATATTTCTTGGTCTCGGTGTTAGTCAGGCCTTTTGACGATTACAGTGGTGGATTCTGTTTTTGTGAGGCCTGCACAGTGGAAATACTGTCTCAAGGTAGCCCTCACAGAGGCCCAGCCAAAGGTTGTGAAGGAAACTGGTTGTTTTCATATCATTCACGACATTCCACTCATATTCTTTGCTTCGGAGCCTTGTCACCTAAATGCATCTCAGTCAAGTCTTACACAAGTTCACAACCATGCATTTCTTTCTTGCATGTCTTCAATGTTAATTATATCCCAGAGTTTGCGTAACAGCCTTCAGCTATATGCAGAGTTCTTTCAATAGTGTTCACAATGTTGACTTATTATTCAGAGTGTTTCTGTAGTTTCTGCAGTCAGTCACTCGCTGTCAGGTAAGCTGAACTTGATGCCCTTGCTGCTATTGTACCAAGAGGAAGCGTGTTTCTATTGTTTATGTCAGTAAAAATCCTGTACTAATGAAGCCAATGTCAAGTTAAAGCTCGCAGTCTTTGCAAACATTTGATCTAAATGCTGTTTTATTGCTCCCAGTTTGACAAACATGGCACTTGGGAGTGTCATCAATTAGTGTACCAGTGGGGTTAATGAGTAAGCATATAAAGTTAATCCTCAACGCGGCCGCATGAGCGAGCAGTTCTGAGTGCAGAGGAGCAGCCTTTAATTGTTTGCACAGTAAGATTGCATATCTGCCTGCTGGTGATTAATGCCAAGAGTTGGAGCACCGCTGCTACTGCAGGGTAAAGAGGAGATGGGGGGGGGCAACATTACCTCACAGGAATGCTTTATCTTCATTTCCTCATACCTCTTTATTCAAGACAGCAGCAGCATCTCTTGTTTCCCTTTTTAAAAATGCATTTATCTCCTTCATTTGGTGCCTTATGAAGTACCATACCAGGATTCCATTCAGGGGAAGTTCAGTGTCAGGGGGGTGGGGTGTCACCCTTCACTGGCCCTCATCTTAATGTAAGAAGGTTTATGTTTAACCTTGACCGGCCGGTGGGTTCAAGAGCATAACTAGCACAAAGGAGAGCCTCTCAGATTGTACACATCAAAGTTGGTCCGAGGGAGCGCTAATGCATCTCTGGAAAAAAAAAAAAAAGAAGAAGCCTTCACTGTCCAGAGGGAGGGGCGCGGCGTCTGATAAATCACCGAGAATGGTGCCATATAATCCCCAGTTGGCTGGAGTTTGTCATCCCTGCTTCAGGCGAGCAAGCTGAGGCTGCGCTGCATACCAAAGGTTCCAGCTGTCCCATGGATGCACCCACACAAACAATACACTAATATCTACACACAATGATAACACCATACCTGTTTTATTTGTTTCTTTTATGCTTGTCTAAGTGGAGCAATTTGATTGCACTGGCGCTCCCTGACTTGTGGAACTCCACCTGCCGTGTATCACACAATCAATGTGACAAGTTAAACAGCAAGATGGTAAACTTCATTCACAGCCAATGTTCAGCCTGCATGGCACGTTCGTGATTTTCCAGTTCACAAGTGACATCAGTGTTGTGGACTGTACTTCACCTACACCCTCAAGTTAAAGCTTGACTGTTTTTTCTGCTGTCAGTCAGAGGCCTGACTCGCCCTCAGGCTTTGGAGAAACGACAGGTTTTTTTCGCTCCTTAATAGAAGATATCGCTTACATGAGGTTTTGGTGCTTTTGGAGACCAGCCAGACAACTGCAGCTATGTGTTTAGACCCTGACAGGACCTGTCACTCCAGCGTGCCGGTGATTAAAACTCTGCTCTGAGGAGACGAAAACATAAAAGTCAGGTTGTGCAGGTTACATAAACAGCAGGTTTTAGGTGACTGAATCCGGATGTGTTATTTAGAATGAGAAGAGACTTCAATACAAGAGCTGCAGGCTGAAGTGGACTCTACTTCTGACTTTCACAACGCTGCTTTGGACTCTAGCTGACCCCGGATGGCAAATACAAGCATATGTGAAATATGACGAATTCTTCGTCTTCTGTTGATTTAGTGTTTATCTGCTGTCTATCGTTCCTGCGTGGTTTTGTTTACCTTTTGGTGACAGATATGACTGAAATTAATATTTCACTATTGATTCTTTTCAAGGCACACATTGGAATTTGCTGTTAAAATTGTTTGGCCTTTTTCCCCTTCTTTCAAGGCCAACGTGATGTGGAGTAAGTTTGACTGGTTTCCAGTCGCGTAACGTAAAGCATCATTCTCCGTATGTCAGTGGGCGATGGGTTTATTTGCAGGGAAGCTGTTACTTCTCAAGAACTGTGAATGTCCGTTTGCTGTCTCTCCAGATTTCTGCACATAAACGGAACATTGTCTCCTCTCCCTAGTGATTTTTCCAAAAAAAAGTGTCTTTGGCAGTTTATGGATGCATCCTTGGTTTACTTTCTGTGTTTACTTATTCATAGCTAGTCATCAGCCACCGCTCAGACTCCTAAATCCAGATGTCGGGGCAGATGTTAAGACTGTGTTTTCAGGTGGCTACCTGGCATTTAAGAGTGATTGAAAGCAGTTTTAGGAAAGAATGTTCTTAGCGTGCATGATCACGAACAATGTGTTTAAAGCACACGGTATGATGAGGGTGTGTTGGTCCTAACTGACACAGATGGAGTAGATTAAGGGCTACTGTGGACCCATTTAAAAGCACAAAAAGTGACAGCGTAAAGTCACCATCTGCTTTCCGCAAGCAGGGGAGATGTCACATTGCAGAAGAGCGTTTAATGGACTATTTTATTTGGTTCTTGGGCATTTCAGAGCAGTCTTGCTACCAAGGTAATACAGCAAATAATGTGGTTTTATATATTAAATCTAACTGGAAATGGAAATTAATCACATGAGTGTTCTCTGCTGCTCCAAAGGTCTGCGGCCACTGTCCATCTACCTTCATATGGGAGACAAGTGTGTATCCCTTCCAGACAGCCGGACATCAGATTTATTGTTAGCTGAAAGTGTTTCCCTCAGAAGTGAGTGGAAAAAGAAATAACCCAGTCAGAGAGATGGGGAATGGTTGATGACCAGTGTTTTCCTGTGTTTAGTGTATCTTTATGTGTGTCTGTGTGGGTGTCTGTGTGTGTGTGTCTGTGTGGGTGTCTGTGTGTGTGTGTGTCTGTGTGTGTGTCTGTCTGTCTGTCTGTCTGTCTGTCTGTCTGTCTGTCTGTCTGTCTGTCTGTTAAGGTGAAACTTAGGTAAAGTGTCTAACAGGCTGCCTTTAATGCTGGCAAAACTAAGAGACGCCTCTAGAGCAACAAGCACATATGGATTAACAAAAATAGTTTTGCTTCTGATTTTTCCTTCTGGCTACATTAAAAGGGGAAAAAAGTCTAACTTGGCCACACAACATTTTACATCCAAATACATCTATAAATATAAAAGATTCATCTGTAAAACTGAACATGGGACCTCAAGCGACAGACTCAACTGACTGACCCTCTCTTTAAACTGTATTTTCTGTCATCATCTGTGGTCAGAGAGGGAAACTTCCAGTCAGCAGCAGAAAGCTGTATTCTCTGGAGTATCTTTTTGGTCTTACTCATGAAATTATACTTATATTTTACCATAGACTCCTGTTTGGATGAATGGTTATCTTCTGCACCAGCATTAAAAATATCTAAAATAATAAAGATCAGTCGATAACCAGAAATGCTCTGTGATTTATGCCTCTCATCTCACCCCGATTGTCCTAACTGACAAAAATGACTGACAAAAACTCACAAAAATGAATCACTCTGTCCTTTATTGACATCTGAAGGAAGATACCAGAGATCAATTCTGGTTTCAAACACTCTTCCTTTTTTTTTTACTCACTTTTTGCCTTTTGCAGCAGCACTCACAGCATCTTGAAAGCCTTGTGCTCATGTGATCCAAGTTATAAGAAGAAGGCTTCAGTCTTTTGAAGATGTCATTATCAGTGTTTGAAAAGTTTTAATGGAGCCCGTGATCCCCGTAAATGTGCAATATCAGCACATTTCTCCTGGTCGCTCGTTCTGAGTGATTTGTCAGCGGAGGTTATCTTCAGCGGGCCAACACGGGGCTGGTTTGTGTCTCCTCACAGATGCTTTATTCAGGCCGATGCAGGTGTCCCATCTGCAGACCGCAGAGACGGGCAGCAGTCAGCACTCGCTGCCTGACTTACCCAGCTGTCCCGCTGCATCTGCGTCAAACAAGTCAGAAAACAGAAAAAGGCTTTATCCCGTGCAGTTCCGCTAACATGAGTCTTGATTAAATAACTGACCCTGGACCTCTCACTCTCATCATCTCGTCTTAAAACTGTCTTAATTCAGATTTTGATCAGTAAACACATCAAATTGAAATTGAACATGTAGTATTCTGTGCACTGTTATGCCTGCAGTGGGTGATGTTTCAGTGTTTTGGAAGCATTCTGCTTTTAGACATTACTAGGCCACATGACATTCAAGGAAAAGTCACATGACATTCTAAGAAAATAGACGAGTGCAGTTACTGCATTACTCATTGTATGTTGCAATTGACCTCCCTGGAGTCCCTCTGACGGGGGTTATGACTGATTTTGTTATGCTGATGCATGGTTTTGATGCGCTTAGAGGTTTGATGAATGAAGCCCTTTATTTTGTCTTCTGACCCAGCTCGCGCTGAGATAAAACCACCCTGTCCTCCGGTGTAATTGTCCGTCTGCAGCTGGCCAGGTGTCTTCTTTCTGCACTAAAAAGTCTTTGTTGGTGTTGTGTCATGTCCGCTGTGGGAGGCAATGCAAAGCCACCTTCGATGCACGGTAGTATTTTAAAATTATGAGTAAACCTCTAGTAAACATTTTGAGTAAATCATGCGTCTAAAATCCTACATGTGATGTTAATAGCACTTCCAGAGACCACAGGCATTAAAACCTTTCACCACATCCTCCTTCAGGACGGGCTGTTTGATCCCTGAGCAGATTTTCCGACCTCACGAAGCATCGCCATGGTCTGTTTCAGTGCAGAAAGCACGCCTTCTTCCATGTGCTTGTGTGACTCAGATCCTCACAGGTGACCTCCACTGCTGCTGCCGCATCTTCATGTGGTTTGCGGTCATCCAGATGTGGTGTTGTAACACCCGGTCTGGAAAGTGCACACATCTGGAATGGAGCGGTGGGATTGTCACCGGGGAACCGGTCCTTTTGTGGCGGGGATCGCCTCGGCCTGCAGCTCACTGCTCTGTGAATTTGCAGTGGTTTTTCTTGGATTTGCCAAAGATGTCCAGATTAAATTATGTCAGAGCAGGAGGCCATCTGCCCCTCTGTTGTGCTCCATCTTAAAAAGTTCCAGCATAGATAGGCACCCACTTTAGAATTCTGATAAGCTATCACTGCAGGATATGAGGCGCCGTTATCATTTTCCGCATTGTGTCTCCCTCTGCTCCCTCTTCCTCTGTTGCTTCACGATGGTGTTTCTGTGTCTTTGCTGGGACGCCCCAGTAATAAGATAAGTGCTGGGCTAAGACGGAGAGTTGCTGCAGGAACTGTAGCACTGTAGCAACTCATTTACAGCCTGTAAGAAGCTTCGGAGCTGTTGTAAAGGTGAAGATATGAAGTCTTTATTGGCTGCCATCCTCTGGATATATATCTGCTTCTGATCAGTAGTTATGACACTTGGCAGCAGTGGACAGCATTTCATAATCCTGTTGGTTTTGGTCTTTGTCTTTTTGGTCAACATTTTTATCTCCATATGTTTTATGATGTTTTTCCCAGCTAGTTTGTGATTCACCAGTGAAAAACCTTATGATACAAACCTGCAATTAGCCTTTGCTGCTGTGGAGCTTTAGGGTTTCAGTGTTGACCGGAGATATTTTATTGCTACCAGCTTCCAAAATGAAGCTAAAATATGTGGAATGTGTGCGCTGCCATCTTAGTCTGGTGATGTCATATGACTTAAATGAAGATATTTAATATAGCTTTCAAAATGACATGTATCAATTTTATTATCTATGAAGGCAAATCAAAGAAATCCCATCCTTTGATTAAATTACATTCAGGACAGACGACGGCGAGGACGGATATTCCCAGCTTGGCACGGGATTGGACAGTCCTGATGTTTGTATGTCTCAGGTCAATCTAATTAGATTGACCTCCTTTCTGCTCTGACCACGTGGCTCAGCTTTAGCGCGTTGACTCCCCTCACCTACCGCCGCCGTCTTCCTCACCTCGGCCCACCGAGCCGTTAGCCTAGCGCCTGGCTAATGCTTGACATGTGGCCTACATACGGACGCGCTGCCGATAAGCCCACCTGCTCCAACTAAGCGGACAGGGCTTTAGTCATATTACTTGGGTGTTGGCTAATGATGACGGGGTCACGCACGCTGCGGTGTTCGGCGCGCGCAGACAGACACACACGCACGCACGTGCAGACACACACGCACACACTGATTTGTCTGCCAGTTGAGACTCGAGCTTACTTCAACCAGGTGCACATGCAGCGTTTGTTCTGTAGGTAGCGTCGGGATGATGAGAGATAAGCGTTCTTGTATTTTTAGGTAAATGCGTGGTGTGTGGAGGAGGATCTGTGTCAGATACATTTTTGGACTATAGCTCTCAATGGAACTTGGGCTGATGAAATGATGGATTCTGTGGAAAATTGACCGTTCCTGCGGTTGCACTTACTTTGATTGCTTTCTAATGGGTTTCTTAATCACTGTAGATTTTACAATGCTTAAATACGATTCTTTAAAACAGAATAGTTCCCCTCAGTGATGGGAGGAGCTTCCTCTGTATAAAAAGAAGACATATACTTTCTGAAAGAGCAGCAGCATTTCCAGTTGGTGCTCTTCACTGACTTCCTGACAGTGCGATTTGGGATGTGATTCCGTGTTTTCCAGGACATGGTGTCCTCCAGCCTTCACTCCCCCTCATGGTTGCATTCCATTTGAGTGTATGGTGGCCAGATTTTCTGTGCATTTCCTCTCTTTTTGCTGATGTCTGGTCTGTTTTTGCTTCTCTCTGGGCAGCCAGCGTCTGTAGATATTGTTGGGAGGAACTTGTTTTTCTGCGGCTGGGAGGAATTACAGCCAGTACAGCAATCATGCACGTAGGAAATGATGGAATCTATCATTATATTCAACGTCTGTGCAGCTTCTTAAAGCTGGCTACATCATGCTGAGCCGCTCTTGCGTCCATGCCCACAGAATATTAAGAGTTGGATTATAATTTCTGCAGCGACTGGGAGCCTGTCGCCTCTGTGTACATCCACCCAGCCATGACTCACACACAAGTATGCAGTACAAAGTACACCTACAGCGGAACCTACAATTCCTGAGTTTCCAAGATTCCTGAGTTTCTAAGATTATTTCCTGACTTATATTGTGCTTAGGTGTGCATTCCACTTCCTGTTTCCACTTCCTGAGTCCACAGCAGACAGTTATTATAGTAAGACCACTATATTAAAACAGTGATATCTAAACAACAGAAAGTATGAAATACTTTTATTCCAGTTCCGCCTCTTACATCCCTACCCACTTGAGGTCTGAGGAGGGCCCTCTGAGCAACCTGCTGCTGCAGCCAAGAGACGGCATATTGACACGGGCTCCTGGAGTGAGTGGGATTGGTGTTTGCTTTTAAAGATAGGCCTGTTTTCCTAATGGCTGAGCACATTTACTTAGCACTTGTCAAACACCTCCCTCACAGGGAGGTAAATGGCCTTCGGTCACTCACCTCTTCGTCATCATCAAAGCTCAGCTTTGATTGGAATGCCAACAAATGCCGGCCAAGGCTGTTATGTAGTGTACCAACGTGTAGATTAGTGCATCTATGAAGCACTCGCACATGGGTGTTTTAGCTCTTGTGAAGGTTGGTGTTGTTTTAACGTTGCTCTCATACTTCATATGCAGTTATTTTAGCTTAATGGCAGTCTGCCGGCGTGAGAAACGACTGTAAAATACCCAGAGATCTTTAGATTACACTCTGGGCCTGACTGCTGCTGCAGATCCAAGCACTTCTCAGTAAAGGATCTGAAAGCCAGGGCGAAAAGCGTCATTTCTGAGGTCATTTTACAAGAGCAGCAACGTTGAGGTCAGCGGAGTACGGCGGTGTGAACTCTCTTCCTGGGTTTGCATCATTTACAAATCAAACAATGCAGCGAGCAATAAAAACGAGCCGGCTGACTCACTCTGATATAAATCCTCCTCTTCCATTGCGGCGCTTGAACCTGACTTGATCCCCACCCAGACTTTAAAATAAATATTTTGAGTGATGAGGGCATGGGTGTGAGGCTGCGGCATCTACATGGATTCTGTTGTGAACGATCTTACATCACCAGCGATTGGAGGCCTCCAAACAACAGCCACAAGTTCTTTTTAGAGCCAAATACTTTATCACACTCAAAAAAAGGGAGAAAAAAAAGCCTCCTTTGTTTCACTGAGTGTCGCGCTTGGGTAATATTAGTTCATGTTTTCCTGCAAACTTAGAGGTTCTCCTGTGACCGTTGTGTGAGTCAGAAATAGAAAAGCCTCCCAGCTTTTTAAGAAACCAGCGATTTAAAAAAAAAAACAAAACAGCAAATCTGATGTATGAAAAAGCTGTTGGTGAGGCCACACCCAGATCTGTAGTACTGCATTGTCCTGGCAGAGATTCAAAGTGTGTGTGTGTGTGTGTGTGTGTGTGTGTGTTAGTGAAATGTTAATTCATATCAGCTTAAATGTCTTCATTTTTTTGTCAAACTCTGGTGTGACCCTTCAAAACAAGATTGTGTTTTCCAGAGTTGAAATATGGAGTGACCATAGCAACAATAGGAGAAGCCCGTTCATTTTTTTCTTTTTGTTAGTTTTCAGACGATACTTTTTACAAACATCTGAAATCCTCATTTGCGTGGTGAACCGACACACTCAGCGCAGCCCATCGTGGGTGCAGCGTCTCCTCTGATATTTGGCTCAACAATCGGGTCCTGTGTGTCTATATGTCGAGGGGTGAGTCACTGCGTTAAGCCGAGGCTGAGCAGCGGTGGAAGGAATGACGGCGTTTAATGAGTATCAGACATCCGCGCCTGTGTCTGGTGACATCCACGGAAAGCTGGTGGAACTTTTGGATCAGCATCTGTGTTGAAGCCTTGTTCTGGGCTATGATTTAGATTTCATGGCTTTATTGACCTTTGAACCCATATATGGCAAAAGAGCACGTCTATGGCGAGGGGTCGTGTTTTTTTCCATGCTGGGTGCAGTCAGAAGACCCGTACAAGCACAAAAAACACTAAATTGATGTTTATTTGAGAAATCAAATGTTATACTCATATTTTATATCACTGATGGTGTATCGACTTCATTTGTTTTTCATTTTAAACCCGGCTCTATTCCCCAAAATTCCATTGGCAGCACTTGCGTGACAGCTCGGCGGCGGCGGCCGGAGCTAATCCGCGGACGTCCTGCGCCGTGTTTGTGTTTCCACCAGCACCGCGGTGTGCGCTGGGTGCGTCCCAGAAGCAGATCGGCACTCCGCAGAGAATATGGAACAAGTCTATTTATGAGGGGATCAGCGCTGAGCAGATCGGACCAGACAGGAACTTCCTGTTTCAAAATAAAACACCCAGTAACAGTAGACACACACACACACACACACACCACTGTGTTTTTATCATTTGTTTTCTTTGATTTTTATCATAAATCAAGGAAAACTGAAATCATCAGTGGAATTTCTCACCCCATGACATCTTCTACAGGATCTTAAGATTGAGTTAAGACTCCCAAACACCTTTGTGTTTGAAGAAATCATTTCCCTCATCATCTCGGACCACATTAGCTCCCTTTTATGTAACACCGGGTCAAACGTTCAAACGAGAACGCGATTTTCTTTTCTCTTTGAAACCATCACATGGCAGAAGGAGCAGGAATAATGAGGAATGAGGGGAGAACAGGGAGAGACTGTGTGCCAGTGTGAGAAATGACATTGTGTCAAAGGCATTTTGACAATGTTTGAAATACAGTAAATCTAGTATGACAGACATGGCTCTCAGGGAAGCAGGGGGCCTCTCTTACTAATAGACAACAAAGCAAAGTTCAGTTTTCCTGTTCCACCAAACTCCCTTCATTAGATTGCTTTTAGGATTTGTTTAATGTCAGAAAGCGGCTGATCTTTTTCTGTCCTGAGAGCTGGAAGCAGTTTTCCAGACATGTTGCATCTCATGGCTGGTTTTGGATTTATTTCTGTTTTTATTTCGGTGTTTTTGTCCCACTTGAGCCGTCCCTCTGGGTCCCACAACGCTGGAGATCTGGGTTCTTCAAAGGAAAAAGGCTTCTCCTCCGAGGGTTGAATCAAACTAGAAGTGAAATAAATTACGCTGCCACGGCGACAATGAGGGTGAATCACCGTCATGAAAAAATAGTAATCCAGTTTGATATTTCAAGCAGGAAATTACATCTGAGAGTCATTATAGGAGAGTTTTAAAAGCTATCCCTTCTCTTCTACAGGCCTGTGAGGCGGTCACTTTCCATGCAGAGAATGACGCAACAGTCCACATCTGTTCACACTTTATTTTAAAGGTTAAATATCTATCGAACACTGGAGTGTCAGAGGACCAGCCGTAGCAACAATATCAGCCTGATGTGGGACACCTGTCCCATGTCCACACAGGTCATGTCCGATGCTTGATAAAGTGGGCAGGGTCTTGAGGAGTAATTGGTAGTTTATGTACTTGGAATGGAGCACAACTTGGGCGGTGACTGATGACGTTTCAGAAGTATGTGAGAACACAACTCCGCCCATTCGGAACTCTGTAATGATGAGGCGCACACAAACCCGGAGGTTCCAGAATCCGGCCAGAGGAGTTCACCACCAACAGGAGGAATGGCGGGTGACTCACTCGTAAAGAAAACAAGTAAACATGTTGACAGTCAACAGGGCTGAGACCAGCCTTTGTGGCCAATCAGCCGTTTCCTCAAGAAGGTGGACCACGATTCGCTGGCTGCCATCATAAACAGTCGAGACAGTCTCGTTTTTACTGGGCTCATTTGTTTTTCCTCTGTCTTCCCAGCATTCTGAGAACATGTCTGTAGCCCTGGCCTCTGGGATCCTGTTGCTGAACTCTAACAATAAATAAGCCTTTAGTGTGTTGTCTCTCCTCAGACTTTTTTTGAACAAACTGAAGATTCACAAGCGCTTGGCTCAGGGGTTCATGACAAAAATCGTAGTGTACCCTCTTTAGGATATCTTGTGATCAGATTAACTCAAGTATTTCTGTACATTTTAGATCTTTATCAGTCACCATGGGAAGCTGATTCATTCTGCAGGCCTCATCCTGTAATAAATGCTTTATTGTTGTTGCCCTTTCCCGACAATTTCCTGGATAATATACCCTCACTTTTTTACACTGCACAGCGATGGGGGACTTCTTCACAGCCCGAGGACAAGAAGACGGTCTTCTTTCAGGATCCATGCAAAGGTCTGCGATTTGCTGAGCACCATGGGAAAAGCTTTGCTAATTTCAAAGTTTTTGATTATTTGAGTGGGCTCCGGAGCTCAGGAATGCTGCTTTTTCTTTCTCTCGTGTTCTGTGTTTTGCAGCGGTTTACTTTATATGAGATGTGTATAATAGCTGAGGAGTCCTGGAGTTATTTTTCTATGAGCCGTTGCTTTCATCTCCGTCCCTGTGACTAATGCTCGTTTCCTTCTGACGAAACCAGCAGGACCCAGAGCCAGCCAAATTCTTGTCTGATTAAGAGGTTGCTGCTTTTAATAAATTAGGCTTTTCTTTCTCATTGTTTCTCCAAATTCTCCAACTCCAATTCTCCGCGGTTTATGAATCAAAGAACTTTACGGCATTTGCATTCGAGCTGAAGATATTGAGATTAAATAGCATGTTAGCAGCATGCTGTCATCTTTTTTTCCTCACAAGCGTAGCCGTTTAGGACCATATCTCCCGGTCATTAGTTACAAACATGCCTAACCCACTGTTCCTTTCATGTGGAAGATGAAAACCTCCTATTTGTTTCATGTTGACAGTTGTTAGGAGCTCTGTTTTGAGAGCAGCAGCCTCTGCCAGAACCCACATCCCACCGTGCTTTCACTGAACTGGGGCACTATGACTGCAGGATTCCCCCCCTGTGATTAAGCAACCACACTGACCGCAGTCCACTCTGGCCAGCATGACCTGAGGTGTGAGATTACAGGCGTCATGGTTACGAATTAGCCCCCGGAGAACCTTATCTGCCCACACACACTGTGACATAAGCATGACACATGTTGAGCCGGCTCCTCGGCTCCATTGTTTACATCCTGACCACATGCTGCGGTGCGCGAGAGGGAGAGGATATGAATCTACAAAGGTTGTGTGAGCAGTGCCGCTTTGAGTCACACCGGAGCTACTGTCTCGGGAGGAATGCTAAAAATTCGGTGACACTTTTCCTGAAGGCAGAGGAATGCTGTTCTCATCTCATGGCCCTTTTCACTGGGGTAACATTCAAATTCAGACAAAGCATTTCTCTGTGCTGTGTGGGATCGCGCTGTCACGTGACCCCTTCACACAGCCCAGCATGGAGATTCATTCGTAACCCCCTGAAAAGCAATTAATGAGTCAAAAAATGCTGATGTCTTTGTAAGTTAAATCAAGCAGCCTTTTGTCCACAAAGAGCACAACCTCTTCATCTATTTGACCTCCCCTGCAGAGGGTTTCCCTGAATTTCTTCATCCATGAGTCATCCTCATAAGATGAAGATCGGTGTATCAGGCAGACTGAAGGATTAAAGCATTCAGACCCAATTATCTGAATAAATTAATTTCCTCTTGTTGTGCAACCTTTCTGCTGGACTTGTGTGACACTGCTGCAAATATTTCAGTGTCAGAAGGCGCATTTTAATCCCGACAGTTGAAACTAAATGCATAATCAAATGCTTCCCTCACCTTCCACGCAACCGTACGGTGGTTAGTCAAATACTGACGGCACCATGTGACACCCTGTCCTCCCGCGCCGCCCTCAACGACTTTGACCGAGCCAGCAGACAGACACACGACACCCTGAACACGCTGGCACCATCTCAAGTCTGTCATTGGTCTGCCTTTGGCTCAGCCTGCCGTCCGAAGCCAAGAATAATATTGTCGACCTACTACAGTAACTCAAGTGGTGCGAATCGGCCTGTACAAACAGTTTAAGCTCTGGTGTCCTTTCAAAGTGGGGAAAAGACCCGCCGTGAGTTAGAATTCTGTGAGAAATTTGTGCCTTTTTCTTTACCTCAACACACCCTGTTTTCTTGAGCTTTTTGGCTTTTATTTTTCCTCAGAATAATCTCTGACTGATCCCAAAGGACGAGAAGGCCAGAGCAGAATCTGCATTGTTGTGGGTTGCGTGAAAAGTAGGAGCAAAGTCTACAGTGGAGCAGTTCAGAAGCACGTGTCAGACTGGTCAGATCGACTGAAATATTAAACCCGGCTCTATTCTAGATAAGGGCTGGACTGTAGTATCTCCAGTAGGCTTCTTTGATTTATAGAAAACATCCAGAAATTTGGGCTTGATCGTCGTTTTCTGGATACAGCGTGCTGACCACAGTTTTCTGGGAAATTTCCTATCCGTCCCACAAAGACAGAGTTTGGCATAGCTTAAATGCTTGCTGGAAAAAATGTATCTTAGTCTTAAATTTCAATTGCATTCTGCCTTTGAGACTATACTAAAAATCTAATTTAATTTAGCTTTGTCTGATCTCATTAGAAAGAACGGAAGGGTTTGATTTGATTTGGGTCTCTTCTAGTAACTTTTTTATAATTAGCATGCTATAATTTCTGTTGATTTACCTCCTGTTTGGCGAGAAATCGGTTTGCTCCAGGAGTGAAATTTTACAACCCCTTTTCTCTGACTGTTACGTGTGTGTGAAGCTGATACATACTGTAGCTGTAAAAACGTCCCTTTAAAACTCAGGGATAAATCTGGAGCTAGTCTAGGCACAAATCAAATATCTGCATGCTGCTTCCAGCTGCACTTAATTTCAGTCAGATTTTATAATAATCAATAATCATCCTGTCCGCAGATGCGTTGTTTATGCACGCAAAAGTTTTATTGGTTTTCCATGCAGGAAGTATTTTGAGTCACTGGCTGATGGGAGCCCGTCCTTGTTCGACCTGAGTCAGACAGGTTAGCTGGTTCAGCAAGAATGAAATGGAACACCATCTCCTCTGGGAAAATAAGGGAATATCAAAGGGAATATCAAATGCTGCTCTTGGAATAGAAACTAGTTCTATTTTTTAAGTTTTTGTGTATTTTTTAGATGGACTTTCAGTAAAATAAGACAATGGAGCCCCAGGGGTTGGTTCAAGTGTCCAAAATGGTCGAACGAGGTGAAACTTTTGGAGGGTGAGAAGGTCGGTATAAGAAGTAGAGGGTGTGTCAAAGATCGCTGTGGCTCCAGTTAGCCCATCAGAATCTGTGGGACAGAGATTACTGAAACTATATGAAGCTTCTGGGAAACGTCTGATTCACATGGATCTTTTGACCTTTGCCCGATATGTTCCTCGAGTTGCACACTGAATCTGAGACTGGTTCCTTCACTCATCCCGGAAGGTTTTTGTTTCGTCTGTGAATCCTCAGAAAAAGAACACATTACATTTAATCCTCTGACTTCCTTTGTTGTATTTTTATCAACCAATCAGAGCCTGCTACAAAAGGTCCAGTTAAAATTAAATTTGTCACCTGTTGCCTGCCTGCATGGAGCCTTGGTGAGGGGCGGGGCTAGAGGAGAGGTGGGCGTGGCTCGGGTGTCGGGCTTGTGGCGGCTCTCAGTTTTTTCAGTGAGGAATTTGTTTACTTGTGGTGGAGCTACAGATGACTTCAGGGTTTATGTACAGCAGAAGAAAAGAGAAGAGAAAAAGATTTCCCCCTCAGGCAGCCGTGCAACATAAACAGAGCTGCGAGGGGAAGTGCTGGACCGTTTTATTAAAGCACAACCACTACAAATGTTCCGCGTGGCCACATGGATCTCATTACTCAGCCAGATCTTCTTTTTTCCATTAGACCTGATGGCCCCAGACCCCTGCATTCTCACAATTTGTGAAGCTCTAGTGTAAAAAAACATTGTTAATCTGTATTGGAGTGAGAGGAAAAGCCTCAAACTTGACCTCAGTTGTCCAACACAAGCAGGTTCTTCTAACTAGTTATCACTTTTCACCTTTGCATGTCTTTCTCTGTCCTTGCAGGCATTTGGAAACGCCAAGACTGCCCACAACAACAACTCCAGTCGCTTTGGCAAATTCATTCAGGTGAACTACCAAGAGAGTGGCACTGTGAGAGGGTAAGCAAGTCTAAATTGTATTCATTTATCCAGAGAAAAACTCAGATTTTAACCCTTTCTTTATGTTCCCAGAGCATATGTGGAGAAATATCTCCTGGAAAAGTCTAGGTTGGTCTATCAGGAGCACAATGAGAGGTGAGAAAAGCACATTTTAAATTTAAAAATCTAAAAAAATACACATATCCAGCTGTGGAACTATGCAAATCAATGTACAGATGCACAAACATGAAAATATTTAAATTACTTTTTTGCTTTTTCAAACTTTATCCACTCAGTAACAAGTGTAACACCAGAGAGCTTGTTTGAGTTTGCTTACTTTTGGTCCATTAAGTGAACTTAGCTCTAAGTGGGCCTGACACTAATGTGCTGGACTGGCTGGGATGGTCTGGGAGGGTTATGCTCATCATGGGGGGGTCACAGCGGGCCTCCTCAGTTCGTCACCTCTTATTGAGATGGATTGCTGACTCCATGGCCGTAAAATCCTGTGTGTGTGTGTGTGTGTGTGTGTGTGTGTGTGTGTGTGTATGTGTGTATGTGTGTATGTGTGTGTGTGGGGGTGTGGGTGTGTAAGTGTAGGTGTGTGTGTGTGTAGGTGTGTCTGTGTGTGTGTGTGTGTGTGTGTGTGTGTGTGTGTGTGTGTGTGTGTGTGTGTGTGTGTGTGTGTGTGTGTGTGTGTGTGGGTGTGTGTGTGTGGGTGGGTGGGTGGGTGGGTATCATGGGGCAGCTGCTGCACAGGTTTGACCTTTAACCTTTACGCCTCAGCATAATGCCTCCATGTTCACATCCAAACAGCAGCACAAGCACAAACTGGGATCAGTATTCCTATCACGAGTTTTTGTTGCAGCCACATTTCCAAAGTGGTTCAGAGGAATGTTTCGGACTTCAGTGATCCGTGGACATTCCATGTAGCACCAAACTTCCGTCTAGCCTCATCCCTCACTTCCAACTGTCGCTCCTTTCTTTTTAAATTGACACAATCCTGCTGCCTAATGAATCGTACTGACATTGATATCTTGCTTTGGTTAAGATAGTCATACTTTGATATTGGTTAGTTACCATGGTCTCATGCTCACCATTTAAGGCTAATTACTGATCATTAAATGTAGTCAAAATTAAGACTAAGTTAATTTAATGCAGGCATTCCAAACTTCAGTAAGAAAGTTCTGCTGTAAAAACAAGAAATAAATGACAAATAAACCATAAATGTCTCAAGATATACACAGCACACATATGGAAATATGTTTACTTTTCATTTTAGACTTGATACTTAGGTTGTTGTCCCGTCAATGCTTTCTTTGCTTACTGTGACATTTTTCTTGTGTTTATGCTTTAACTCAGAAGAGGCAGGACAATGAAAACATTGTGTCTTCATTTGCTGAGAAAGCTTCTGAATGACCTGCTCCTTTGTTCCTCCAGAAACTACCACGTGTTTTACTACCTGCTGGCAGGAGCGAGTGAAGAAGAGCGGAAAGCCTTTCACCTCAAGAAGCCTGAAGAATACCATTACCTCAGTCAGGTGGGGCAGAATCGTGATGATAACCAGTGACTCCCCCTGGATGTGCTGTGTTTACTCTTACAGTGTGTGCCGTAAGACCTCATTAACTCAGCACAGCTACGGTTGCGTCACACAGGAAAGAGAGGAAATTTAGGACATAGAGGAAACGCATTCCACACTTTCAACACCTACTATAAACTGTTTACTCCTCTTTATCTCTGTCACTGTCACAGTCACCAGCACTGTTGACAATAGAACTGGTTTCTCATAAAAAAAAAAAAAAAACTGGAGCAAAGATTTAATAAGCACATGTTTTGGAATGTGGATGTTGTCCTAAACCTGCCGGATTTTTTGTTGTCCCTGTCTGATATATGTCCTGTTCCTTCACATATGTTTCATTCTGCTTCATTTATGACACAGCCTGAGGTGTGTGCTTCCTTTCAGCTGTGCTCAGGATGTTTCAAATCAAACGCTGACTGATTCAGGCGCCCTTACTCTTGATCTATAGTCGTTTTAAGGTGATTTGAAATCTGTTAGTGATAAATCACTAACCCTAAACTCTGCCTGATGTTGAAGGTGGAGAGTTTTAAAACTGTCCAGAAGGCTCATACAGACACTGATATAGTTAGAATCATGTGGTAACTGATTACAAATGTCATTTTCTAATAACTCCTCCATTAGTTCCTGCTTGGGCTGGAATTTCAGGCAAAGCAGCAGCCACGTTAATGTAAAACAGAAGGCTGAAAGCTTTCATCGCTCAGGCAGGTTCATTTGTTTTAACATTACTGTAAATCAGTGATTTCCTGTTGGGAATCAATCAGAAAACCTCTGGAGGCATTATTACAACAGTCAGACCCTCTTTCAAAGGACACTAAACGTGCACGTGTGTTGTTTATCCTTCAGCTCTTCTTTTTTTTATCCTGTTTTGAAGGCTTTAGCCCCCCTTTCCCTTTTTTTTTTTCGGCCTCCTCGCGATCGTTCGCCTTTAGTCTGACCGCTCTTCGCGCCCATGCGTAGACGTAACTCGCAAAGCCGCGGCGCTCTCTGCACCGTAGCCGCCGTTGGCAGCTCCCGAATGCGAGCGCGGGGCTCGCGAGCCGTCACTGGAATGCCGCCTCTTCCTCGCCCCTCCTGTAAACTCTGCTTCAACATTTCCAGATGACAAAGCCGAGCCGCCAACTGCACTGGGACAGTTACTGTGAGAGCGAACCGGTCAGTATCTGTGCCTCAGCTGTGTGTGTGCTGTCCATGTGTCTGTGCCTGTCGGTGGGACCTGTCAAGCGTAGCTCTCCCGTCACCCGAGCACCCTCGGCCACGCCTCCCCCCGCCTCCCCTGTGGTGCTTCTCATTTTGTTTTTTCTTCAGTTTTTCCTGGGTTGGTTTGGCCTGTGTTCCTTTTATTTGTTTCCTTTTCCTCGTGCTCCTCCTCTGCGTTCTTGCTGGTGCGTTCACTGGTCAGTGGGGCCGCGGTGACGGCTGTGTGACTGTCGGTCACGTAAACAACTCTGACTGAAATCACAGCCAAAAATTTGATTGACAACCCGGCTGATCAAAGACCGTCTCTGACGGGTGTTGGGGTCGTTTTCCATCTCCTTTGCTTCGATATCATTTGCAGCATTGTCCATCTTGCCTCGTTTATCCACATTCCCACAGCTTTTTTTGTGTGTTTCTAGTCTGAAAAGAAGTTTGAATAAACTCTTGACAGCCAGCTGTCTCATTATGAAGTGATGCCAGCCTTGCAGAGGTGGTTTAAATCAGGGGGATTAAAAAAAAGATGTTTTTCTTAATTTCCTTTAACACAAAAAGAAAAAATATTATCATACGTCCAAAAAAGGAAATATTTAAAACTGGTGTGTTACAACGATTACATCTGCGCTTGTTCCGACTACACTGATAGATTGTTTTCAGTGGAAAAAGATCTGGAGGGCAACTTTTTGTAAATAAATGCCGATTTCCCTGCTATGGAGCGAGACGGATAGTTGAGCGAGGGTTTGTGAACCAGGGAGGAAGAGGCATGTTGGTGTAAGTGTGGGTCTCCTCTTCGGTGTTTGTCTTTCTGAGGCCTCGGTATGTGATAATTATGGCAGCCCAAGTGGAGCGAGCAGCCCTCACATTACCAAGGGGAGAGGAAGGCGGCTCGCTGGGGCTCCAGCTGAAATTATTTAAATGATTTGATACGGTATGTTGTTCTGTTGATGCTGATTCCTGCACACATCACTGCTGCACACCCCACCCCACCCCCTCTCCTGAAGCTTCCCGGTCACATTAGACTCGATCCTTCTGTCCTCTTTGACTGCTAAAAGCTTCTTAATGATAGCTTATTTTACATGAGTCACACTTCAGTCCACTCTGCTGCTTTGTTATAGCGGTAAAGTAAACTTTCAAACTATTTTCAGCGCATTTGCCAGAGACTCTGTAAACATTTATAAAGTTGCTGGTCAATAGTCGTCACCCATTCTTTCTCAGGTTTGTGGTGCCTTGTTATTAGCTGTTTCTGGCTTCCAGGCCGAGATGTCGTAACCCGAGTGTCGCTGTTTTGCAGGACTGCTTCACAGTTGAGGGAGAAGACCTAAAGCATGACTTTGAGAGGCTTCAGCTGGCCATGGAGATGGTGGGCTTTCTTCCTGCCACACGCAAACAGTGAGTCGCACTGAAGGTCCCTGCACAGCATCCAGCTGCATTAGTACAGAGCGTATAAATATCCACACACACCAACACGTCTCCAGCTGACTGTACTTCTCCTCATCTCCAGGATCTTCTCGCTGTTGTCAGCCATCCTTCATCTGGGCAACATTCGCTACAAGAGGAAGACCTACCGGGATGACTCTATCGACATCTGCAACCCAGAGGAGCTGCCGGTGGTGTCAGAACTGCTGGAGGTATGGAAAAGGAAGCCTCGTGCATTTTCTGAATGTGTGTTTAAAATGAAATCGGTTGTATGAAAGCTGGGCACACACGGGGAGCACAATACCTGAGCTAAGCTGCAATGACCTGCACCAAGCAGACCAATTCTAATATTCCAGTCAAATTCAGAACTAAAACACCTTCTGGGGACTTCTGTAATGATGTAAACTATATTTAAATTATATGTTATACATTACTTCTTATAGAACCACAGAAGCAAGAGAAAGTAAACAAGCAAACAGAGTCTTCTTTCCTCAGAAAAGTTGCCACTGATGATATATGATCATACGTTATATTTTTTTGTGGAAATTTGAGGGTATTCAACATAACACTGAGAGAGTTTTGTAATTGATCTCAAATTTTTCACGCTACCTGCTTGTGCAGAGCTACACCATCTCCTTTAACTTGTTTTTAAAAATCTGCTAAAGACAGTTTTTAAACCAGTGAATGATTCTTAGATGGACTCTCATGGTGATCAAACTCATCCTTATCACTGTCATTTTCAGGTTAAAGAGGAGATGCTGTTTGAAGCTCTTACAACGCGGAAGACAGTGACCGTCGGGGAGAAGTTGATTGTTCCTTACAAACTGTCTGAGGTGATCTTATTTGCAGGATGAACATGTATTAAGCTATA
The DNA here is from genome assembly GCA_911728415.1 of Lagocephalus sceleratus. NCBI lineage: Eukaryota > Metazoa > Chordata > Actinopteri > Tetraodontiformes > Tetraodontidae > Lagocephalus > Lagocephalus sceleratus. The sequence continues at coordinate 9,353,966 of CAJVRN010000017.1, read as the reverse complement.
TGTAGTATTTGCAGGACATTTTAGCTTTAGATTTGGTATGTTTTTTATTGTCTGATCTAAAAACAGATTTATATCATTTCACTTGTGTAACCAGGGGCAATTTGCCAAGTCAATAACAGCTTCTGGATGGTCTTGCTCTTGACCTGACAGTTTACAGGACAGTCCATGCCACTCCCGGGTCCTGTCCTCCTCTTCCTCCTTGCCCCCCCAACTTATGAACACACTTACTGTACAAACACACTTCCGCTGAGCTCTGAAGTCTCTCTTGAGAGTACCAAAAACATTCAAGGCCCTCTACAGCGATCAGACCCTGAGTCTGAAAACAAAGATGGTTTTGGTCACGGTTTGTGGAAAAGAGCAACATGGCTCCATCATGGGCTGTGACGCTGCACACATGACCGGTGTGGTCAATGAATACCAGTTCTCCCATGCCACACTGGTTAAATACATGTTGCCACAGTGGCCACAGCCCAGACTAACCAGTTTGAGATACAGGGGACCTTTAATATGAATAAACAGTGATTGTTTGGTTAACACACTGGGTGGTCTCTGTGTAAATATTGCTCCAACAATCACAACAACCTCATTGCCTGTCAACTGAAATCACTCACAATACAACCTCAAAGAAATCAGAGACTTTCTGCAATACGTCTTCTCCGTTTTCTAACACTTATGAGGCCGTTTCCTCTCACATGTTTAAAATTCAACTTCCTCCAAATAATGAAAAGCTTATGTGTCAGTAGAGCCTAAAATAACATCTGTCCCGACTCACGGAGGACATATTTGGTCTCACGTTGCTAAAATAGCCCAGATTATTGTTATTATTTTTGAAGGAATTTTATCGGCTAATGAACACTTTATTGTTTGTTTGGTTTCTGGAGAGCATGAATGCAGCAAGGTCAAATCTTTCCAGAGGATGCAGCACTGAGGAAGACTCGTTCGTGTCTCGTTGAATCTGCTCATAAATGAGAAACTGTTTCCAGTGATTAAAATGGGAGAGATCATTCTGTGTTTTCCCCTTCAGGCCGGTACGGTGCGAGATTCCATGGCCAAGTCTCTGTACAGCGCTCTGTTTGACTGGATCGTCTTCAGGATCAACCACGCTCTGCTCAACATCAAGGACCTGGTGGAGACCACCAAGGTGGGTCCACACGCAAAAGGTTTAACCGAATAAAGCCAGAGAGGTTGTGAATGGATTTGGAGTAGACTTTTGGGGTTGTTGGAGGTGTCCATATGGAATATAGGGCTTTTGGTCAAGAATCAAAATCACAGTTTGAAATTTAGATTAATTGGAATGATGCCAGAGTGATGGGATGTTTTTCGCAAGGTTATCGTGCTAATGGTTACGTTTTAAGGGAAGTTGTAGATAAATGATTGATGTAGGGATGTATTTTTAGATCTCCATCACCATCCAGGAAATATTTAAAGATTAACCATTTAGCTCCTCAGTGAAACATCTGTTCTCCTGCTTCAGATCTTGTCCATTGGAGTTCTGGACATTTTCGGCTTTGAGGATTACGAGAACAACAGCTTCGAACAATTCTGCATCAACTTTGCCAACGAACGGCTGCAGCACTACTTCAACCAGCACATCTTCAAGCTGGAGCAGGTAACAGACGGGGAAGATAAAGGTGTATTTATCAAGGTCACGCCTTGACCAGGTGACGGCGTGCTTCACGGGGTAGTTCAGTCATACTTCCCAGCAACTCAGGTGAAACATCTTAAAGCACTTCGCAGATATGAATACAAATAAAGTAGTTCTGGTGTAGTTCCCCTCCTTTGCCTGTACATCTGACACTGCAGAGCCATAGATAACGTTACATCCGAGCCAGTTTAAGGTTACATAGTAATTTATTTTCTCATAAATATGATTTTCAAGAGTTGGAAAACAGAAACCCATCTTTGATGCGGTGTTTTTTTCAGACATGTATATGGGCTCATTTAGCATTTCAAAGGAGAAGCCTGATTCTTATCCCATAAGCACATACATTAGTGACGCTGGAACAATATAGGAATGCTTTATCGCTTCATGCAACTGTGTCAGTGGAGACGCTGTCCGCCCTGTGACTCCACTGGCCCCCCTTTGACCGGCCCTGCTGAGGAAGTACATATGTTCACTTAAGTGAACTGATTTAACTTCAAAGGCCTTTTTTAGCATCGCGCTCTCCCAGCTTTGCCCCTAAGTTAAACATCGTGTTTACCTTCAGATTGCCTGACTCAGCAGCCTGTCCTGACATGTTTGAGGGGCTTTCTTTGGCTTCATGAATTACGCTGAAACTTGAAGGGCCGCAGCATCGGGCGCTCCTTTTTAGTGCCGAGGCGGTTGTTCTCCAACTCCACGGTCTTAGCGCCGTGTCATAAATAAGTCCAGGCTTGTGTGGTAGATTTATCCAGGAGGAGATGTTTCAAAGGTTTTTGTTTTTGGAGGTTAGGTGAGGGAGGAGACAGAGTTATTGCACTACAGATAAGGGCTTTTCACATTTGTTGCTCGCCACATCTGATAGCTCATGTAATTGCTGAAGAATGACATTCCCTAAGCTTCACAAAGCTGGAGATATATCAAGCCTTCCTGGTGGAATTCAAGCGTTACATTTTGGAGTTGGAAATATTCTGATATTTTATTCTGAGTATTTTATTTTATTCTGAGTATTTTGGCTTTTTGTTCCATGATTTGATCCATTGTTTCTTGGAGTTTAAAATCAAAGTGGACTCACCAAAAAAGTCCCGACAGCTTGACTTTCTTTGGTTCTCGATTCATCAGTGGATTGTTTTGCTCAGATATTCGGTCATTTTCAAGATAATCAAATGCTTTCAAAGTCGGAGGTCAGATGGTTCTGATAAAGAAGCAGAACTTTGGCGCGATGGAGTCAAATTGAACCTCTCAGTCCACTAATGTACGGAAAAATCGATGAGCGCCACCGAGGCGGCCCGAACGCCTCTAAAAATGATCCAGCCAGAATAGTTTGTCCAAGAGCCGGCGTGTTTCATATTTCCGCTGAGGCCAGCTTCACGCCCCCGTCTACAGTTACAGTAGATTTCCATTCAACCGTCCAGTGAGTCACTGTCAGAGCCACCGGGGGCTAAATGCTTTATCCAGGGTGAAGTTATGAACACTTGAACTGGCATAATGCTCCGTTTTCTGATACACACACACACACACACACACACACACACAGACACACACACACACACACACACACACACACACACACACACACAGAGGCAGTTTTGTTTCACTGAATTATTGATGCAGACATTTAGACTCCTGATTGAGGCGATGCTGATCTGTCAGATTTATTTTTCTATTTATGACCTGCAGTCCTTCATCCTTCTGTACAGCAGGAAATAAACCAACAAACTTTATACTTACAGCTTGATAACTCTTGATTAGAAGTTGATGATAATTAGAAGTTTATGATCCAGAAGTTGAATTGCTATCGGATGTTTACAGTTAAAGTCTCCAAATGAATAAACTGATAAAAAGTATTGTCGAAGCAGTTAAAGTGGTGAACTGATTTGAGATCTTCTTTTTGTTGGTAGTAAAGTGGCTTTTGGGTGACAGGATAAAGTTCAAAGCTAAACTCATAAAAATGATTTAATCTACAACAAGTAAGTAGCTGCATATTGATTTCCATTTAAGAAGTCTTACGAATAAAAATTTTGAGCCATTTAGAAACTGACAAATTGTGTCATAAACCAAAATTCCAGTTGCCTGTGTCATCCAGGAAAAGCGGCTGATTATGACTATCATGGTGGATCTGTTCGTTTCCAGCATTTATAGTTCCACATTTACCTTCTGGAGCTGCCCAGCCTGTAAAGAGAGAAGGGTGAATGACTTCACTTTCCCCCAAAGACGAGAATATGAGATTGCAACGCTTGTTCTTATCAATCCTCCACTGGATTAAGTTCTTTGTTAGTTAAATCTCTTTCCCAAGACCAGAATTTTATGGAGAGGGAAACTAATTCTCTCATTATTGGACCTAAAAGAAACCAGACAAGGTCAGCAAGATTTGTGTGATGAAGTAAACACACTCAGAAATGATTGCTGCTTTGATTGTGGTGGTGTGAAAAAAAGCCTGATAAACTTAATCCGTTTGCTGCGTGCTATTTTGTTTTAAACCCTTTATTAATCCAGCTGGCTAAAAGTGAATGTTTACTCTTTTATTTGTAGTTTCAGCTGATGAGCGTAGCAGCAAATTGCTGACATGGGTTCTGGTGAAAGAAATATTAGCACTAATTTTAGAAAGCTCTTCTCATGAAAGAAGAAGATAATAGGAAGCTCTTTTATGTGTCTGTGCAGGAGGAATACAGGGCGGAGGGCATCAGCTGGCACAACATCGACTACATTGACAACACGGGGTGCATTAACCTCATCAGCAAGAAGCCCACAGCCCTGTTCCACTTACTGGACGAGGAGTGCAAGTGAGTCTGTTTCACCAATCCTGGTCCTTGATGTCCTGATGCAGAAGCTCCGACTGTCTGAGTGCAGTCAGTGATGCTCCTGCAGAGACACCAGACAGGAAACAGCAGCCGCTCAACTGACTGGCTGCTTTTTCTGATGTCTGACGCCGCCTAGTGGCGGCCCGCAAATCAAAGCAGCTTCAGCCATCTGCGTCATTCTTATCTATAAGCGATTAATCATTTTAACTGACTCTTCCCTCAATATGCATCTCTATCAATCCTCTTTATGGAATTAAATGTCAATAATCTCCACATTTTTGCCCATGAAGCAGGATAACTGTGCAAAGTCAAGGAGGCTGTTTTGCACCTCTGAGTTCTTAATGTTACACTTGCAGCACACACTCAGCTACTGTTCTGGAAGGTGAAAACCAAACACAATGGGTAGTAACAGCAACCTTCATAGCCTGTTACCACACCAGACTCATAAAACAATGGGCTATTTTTGTAGAATGGCCCTTTCTGGTGGAGGTGTTAGTGATTCTACATTTTGCTTACAGCCCACCTAAAATACTCCCATTTTTCCCAGTGGAGTGTGTTACATGGTCATGTATTCATCTGTTTCCCCCAAGTCTGGTGTGTATGCCTTTGTGAGTGTGGTGCAACTGTTTTTACAGACAGTATTTCCTTTATTTCCCTTCTCCGCACCAAGACACCGAGTTAAAAATCCTCCCTCCTGGAAAGTCTTTGGTGGTGCTGTTTTGGTAGCTCAGGTTTCCCCCCCTGTTTCAAACCCCCCGGAGACTTTCTCTCCCCCCTCTTCACTTCCAGTAAGCTGCTCAGTTTTTGCAGAATTCCAGTCTTGCAACTGGAACTGAGATCCTGATGAGATAAAAGCTCAACATGTGTCACATGAAAGAAACATTTGGAATTAGAAATCTCTGGAAATGAAAGGTTTTGAATTATTTTTGTTACTTTTTGTTCTTAAATACATTGTTTCATTTTTCAGCAACATAGTTTAATGTTATAAACACAGAAAAACACAATTCTCCATATAATTTTATCAATATTTTTTTACTTCTTGTTAGTTTCCCTCAAGCGACCAACCAGACTTTGTTGGATAAGTTCAAGCGGCAGCATGAAGGAAACAGTTACATCGAGTTTCCTGCCGTCATGGAACCTGCCTTCATCATCCGCCACTATGCTGGCAAAGTCAAGTATGGGGTCAAGGTCAGTGCATCCTTCATCACTCTGCAATTAATCAGGAACGGCAGACCAGTGACCATGGCAACCAATTGGAGTTTGGTGTTATATTTTAAATTCTTGGAAATTTGTGTCAAATTTTCTGACTGTGAAATATCTATAAATATATATAATAAACATCTCGGTTCCTCTTGCTCAGGATTTCAGAGAGAAAAACACCGACCACATGCGTCCAGACATCGTAGCTTTGCTGAAGAGCAGCAAGAACGCCTTCATCTGCGGCCTGATGGGCATCGACCCGTCTGCCATGTTCCGCTGGGCGGTCCTCCGAGCCTACTTCAGGGCCCTGGTGGCTTTCAGGGAGGCGGGAAAGAGGCATACGCAGAAGAAGACTGGTGAGTGCTCGGGCTTAGAAACTCCATTGGGATTCATGATCAGATGATCCATTTAAAGTGTAGTCTGCTTATCAGACTGTCATCCAGTCGGATGTGATTTCAGTCTTTTTTTTCCCCCATCTATCTGTGTATTAAACACAAGTAAATAGAGTTGATGTGTTTATGGTCTGTTTGGATGCTACTTTTGCGATATAAAGTGCACTGATATTTCAGAATAACTTCACATCTGAATTTTTGTGTGATGTAACATTGTCAAGCGTTTAGTACAGCTGATTGCTAACATAGTCATTAATGTGCCCTAAACCAGTGCCGTGCACAGTAGAGTGAATCCTTGCCATGCAGTAGTGATTTAGTCCCTTTTCTACCACGTTCATGATCACCGTCATCTATAACATATTGTGCCTCAGCAATCATTGTTGTGTGTGTAGAGCAATCTCAGCTCACACGTGTGTACATTTGCTTTTTGCTCCTTCCTCCTTCGAACGTAGCTTTTAGAAATCCTTTCATCTGCAAAAACAGTTTGTTTTATGAATAATTGCGGGCTAAAGCTTGAATACATTAAACCCCAACACACAAAACTAAGCTCGCACCGTGTCGCTGCCACCAACCCCAGTTTGATATGTCAGTCATTTTCTCTCCAGAAGTCTTGCACAGGTATCTTCTCCAGTAGACGACTGCATCTCTTGATCTCTCCTTCTTCGCTGTCTAATCTGTCGTTTCTTTCTTCTCTTCCCCTCTCTTCTCCTTCCTTTGTGTATTTTCCCCCCTCTCTCTTCTTTCCTGTGTTTTGCTTCTCCAAGGGCATGATGACGTTGCTCCCTGTGCAGTTTTGAAAAGTGTGGATAGTTTTAGCTTTCTGCAGCACCCTGTGCATCAGAGAAGCTTAGAGATCCTGCAGAGATGCAAAGAGGAGAAGTACAGTAAGGCTGCCAATACAACAACTAACAACCACTCCTATGTTCTGGGTTGGGGGAAACCGTAGAAACGAGGCCGACCAGCATCACCAACTTCATTAAAACTGCACTTCAATGCAGTCAGACGAACCAAAACTGAGTTGATCCATAACACCGATTCCACTTACTGAACAGCTTTTATTTGCTCAAATTAGACTAGATGCTTGTTGGTCTCTGCTCCATCTGTCTCCCTCTTCTCCTTCTCCTGTGTCACTTATCATGCATGTGTTCTTCAAGAGCTTCAGCCATCCTCTTACAAAGCACCGTAAGCACTGTGCGGGTCAGCAGCCAGCATGCGTGAAATGCCTGGTCGTGTCCATGGAAATGGTGTTGATGCGCCTGTCAGCTGGCCAGGGGTTGCATGTGCTTGTCCAGCACGCATGTCTGCAATCACTGTCACTAATCCCACATAGGCTGGTGGTGGTGGTGTTAGGGGACAGATGAGGGGGGTTGTATGAACACACATGTGAATAGAATTGTGACTAACCAGCGTTTCCAGGTCCTCCCACACTCACGGACCCTCACAAGCTTCTCTCAGAGTTCATGGTTTCATACATGGGTGTGTTCTGCTGTCTTTTTGTTTTGTGCCACCTCACAGCTCCAGATGAGAGTGAGCAGAGTGATGAAACAGACGACGGTACAGTTTAGTCGTGCCAGACGTGACCTAGGCTAACACAGACTAGTTTTCTGACTTCCCATCACGGTGACCTGTGACGGAAGACCGTTTCTGCCAATGTCATGACAGATGTGACTCCTAATAATGAGAAACTTTCATCATCATCATTTTAGAATACTGGAGTTTGAGATTTGAGTAATTATTTTCCCATGTCCTCATTGTTTCAACAGTTCATTGGCAGAAATACCCTTCCATTCCTACAGGATTAGAGTATACACTGTGTACACTCAATAGATTTATGAAGATAAAATAATAGTGTTATCGTTTGAATAAACAAGCCTTAAAGTCCAGACTAAATTCACTACCATCTCTAATCTCACACTAACATCTGGATCTTAACAGATTTTTCAACATGACGTGTGTGTGTGTGTGTGTGCGTGCGTGTGTGTGTGTGTGTGTGTGTGTTTGTTTGTGCATCTGTGTGTTCTTTATTTTCTTGTTGCACCTACCTTGCCAACATGTGTTTCTGTGACCAGGTGTGGCCAGAAGGAGTCCACGAACGCCACTGTCAGACCTCCAGGGAACCAACACCATCAACGAGAAGTCACCACGGTGAGAACGCACCTTTGTGACCCCATCCGGCCCGTCTGGACCCCGAACATTGTTCCCAACCCCCCCGCTGTTACCCCAGTCAGCACCTCCTTTAATTAGCTGGCTGGTCGACGTCTTTTGTTCGGCAGCGTCCCACAGCGAAGTCAGAATCCCTCTTTTTGATGTGCCGTTCAGCCTTCCTCACTCCTCATCTGTGCTCGGGCAGCATTGTAAACCCTCGGCTGCTTCCTCCCTGATGTAATGGGAGTGTGGACATAAAATAGAGTGGATTTATAAGGGTGAATGTGGAATTTTGGCATCAAAATCTTCTTAATCTCTATCTACTATCTCTATCTTAATCACAAATAAATGTCAGGGGAAATGGAAGGGGAACCCGGATGAGGCTGACGTCCAGGATTAAAGTAAAATATAATGTAAAGGTTGTTAATCCGGATGATGGTTGTGTCTGAAGGGCTTCTCCAGGCCTTGGCTGGAACGGGCGCGTGGGTCGACAGAGCCGTCTATCGTCCAGCAGCTCCACCACGGAAGAAGACGGCATCTTCATCAACTCCACCAGCAGCAAGCTCCTGGAGAGAGCACATGACATCCTCATGTCAGTATCCCCCCACCCGCTCATCTGAGACACCTCCACTGCATTGTTACTGATTTTAATCCCTCCAAATTAGCCAAGTTAGTTGTGTGGAATGTGGTCTCGTAGCCCCGAGACATCCTTAAAACAGCCGCACTGAAGTGTCCTCAACATTCTTAGCAGCTGGGGGGGGTTCTCCCACTGACCCTGCCCTCTGACTCCTGACCTCAACAAGTGAAAGGAGAATTTCTCCACAGGGACGAATAAAACTGACTAGTGAGAGCTTGATGACAGCTCATTTGGGAACGGTTTATGGAAGTCGTTAAAAGTTGCTGTTTTAGGATCTATTTCACGCGTTGAGAAAGAAAAGAGATAAAGCTGCTCAATGAAATTTATTTTTTACAAACAGGAGGAACAAAAACTACAAGTCGAAGCCAGTTCTTCCCAAGGTAGTGTACAGCCGTAACTGACCCGGACGAGTCGTTCTGAGAGTGATTATTAACGGAGTTTGATTTCCCGCCCGCAGCATTTACTCAACGTGAAGTCACTGAAGTACCTCAGCAACCTGACGCTGCCCGACCGCATCACCAAGTCCCTGCTCCACCTCCACAAGAAGAAGAAACCGCCGAGCATCAGCGCACAGTTCCAGGTCAGGAACGGCATGGATTAATGTCAAGCCTGCCTTAAAACAACACCTCCAGCCTGGGTGGAAGCAAAGATTCTCCCTCCAGCTGTGAATGTAACACAAGAGCTGTGGTTGCAGCTGGCTGTGGGTGGACACGGCCCTCCAACCACCATATTTGTTCATGTGTGAAGTCTCTTAGGATGGATACACACCCACCGAGAGATGTTGAGTGACTTGATGTCTGAGAATTTAAGTGGAGAAAAGGCAATATTTAGATGAATAAACACTTATTTAAAGAAAAAAAGAGTGATTTTAAAACACTGGATACCCAGTTGCCAAGTAGCATGCTGTTTGCCACTCTGCCCCCAGCGGCGGCGCTTGGTACTGCACGGGGCGTCAGTCTGGTCAGCATGTGATGTGAATGCAGAGGAGCGAGCCTGGAGTTGTGTGTTGTTGGAGGTACTGGTGAGCGCCAAGGCCCCTCTGGCAGCCAGCTCCGGCCCCTCTGCGTCCATGACTTCACTTCCCACATCCTGCGCTGCATTGATTGCTTTAATCTCTGGTCAGGGGCGGAGGGTGGGGGGCTGAATTCCTTCTTCCACTGAATTATCACACACACATGCTGACACACATGTGCTCTATTTTCACACAGGACATGGCACGTCCTGTATTTTTTGAAGACATATTGGTGATACAAATTTTAGTTTCAAGCACCGATCAGGGATTCTCTGACCTGACTGATGTCATTCCTTTTTACTGGTGGTCTGTCCTTAAGTTTGACTCGTTTTTCCTGTGTTTCGTGTCACAGGCTTCCCTTAATAAGCTGATGGAGACCCTGGGTCAGTCTGAGCCCTATTTCGTCAAATGCATCCGTTCCAACGCAGAGAAGGTAACGCGCGCTGCCTCCTACCTGCAGCCATTTCAAAAATTTACATACTTACTCTTCCAGTTTGGTTTTCAAAGCATTTTTTATTTCCTTTGATATTGGGAGTCTTTCTAAATCTGTTCACCTTCTTCATCTCTTCTGCTGTCACTTATACTTTTGTTTCCTGTCCTCAGCTGCCTTTAAGGTTTAATGATAACCTGGTGCTGAGGCAGCTGCGTTACACGGGCATGTTGGAGACCGTGCGCATCCGACAGTCAGGCTACTACATCAAGTACAGCTACAAGGTAAAACACACCCGAGGTTGGATCTTTCACTCATTAAATCATAAACATAAATAACCAAATAACTGTGTTACCCTGAATGTTTTCCCTGTTGACCAAAAACAGAGGATTAATCTGCCACGTTAAATGACGTTTTCAGTTATTCATGTGTGTGTGTGTGTGTGTGTGTGTGTGTGTGTGTGTGTGTGTGTGGTGACAGTCACCTCAGGCTAAGAATGATGTCACCTCTGTGAGAACTATCCCACAATGAATCAATCAGTTTGTTTTGTTTTGGTTTTTTTCATTGCTGATTGGAAATGAGACTTGGAGGGAGACGTTTAGGGGAAGTCTCACTCCTACACACATTTGGTCTCCCAGTTTCCACTTTGCGGTTTTGAATGTTCGTTTGTTCAGATTTTAGCCAAACATTAAGTCACTTTGTGAGTCAGTTCGGCAGATCGCAGCAGCGTTTCCCATGAAACCATGTGGGTTGTAGTTACTGCAACTAAAATCTGGCATAGCAATCACTCGGTTACTGTTCAGACACACAGGACAATCAAGAGTTCGAGAAAGAGTGTTTAAAGTGTAGATCTATTTTCATCTTGTATGTCTTTGTATTCACCTACATAATAAAGGGTGACTCGTCCCCTCTGCTCCATCCTATAAAACATCATCACAAATCATCATTATTTATCATAATAAAGGTGTAAGAAACCTCTACAGGTTAAGACAAAGCTGCCTGGTCAGTTGAGTGGACTCTGGGTAGTTGACTCCATCCGTTTTAAGTAGGCTGTTCTACGGCAAAACCTTAACTTGACAAGTCTCTCCCCTGGATTCCAGTGTCACCACTAGCTCCCTTCTTTTCCAGATCCTACGTCCGGTATCACTTCACCTCAGCTATAATTTCCCTGCCCAGCCTCAAAGTTGTGAATAAAACCTAAAACTCCACTGACTTGTTAATGCGCTCGGAGAGGGCTCATCCTGCATCCTGAACTTTTAAACTCTTCGATGAGCTCACTCAGACATTTTTAGCATCAGACAGCATCTAAAACATATTTAGCGCTGCGGTCAGGACTAATGAGAAATATTTTGGCCACAGTATCAGATTGGGGGTCTGTGCTCATCGCAGGAGCCCTCAGAACAGAGCCTCGGCTTTGTCTTCTGGTCCCTGAAACACTCCCTGTTCTTGTAATAGCATAAACACAGCATCTGTTCCCCTGTCCGCCCCCTGCAGCCCAGGGCGCGGAGTGTATTGGCTTCAGACAATGAGCCTCAGTATGACGAGTGGGTGTTCAGCATATTTACACTGTGATGTTTTAACCCCTGTGAATTTGGACACATGTGGATTCACTGTCTTTATCTGTTAAAGATGCAGCGGTGTGTTTGAGTAACCAGCTCCAAAAGAGAATAAATAAAATCTGAAACTGACGTTGTGCTTTCTCAGCGTTATTCCCCTGATGATGTTCGGTGAAGGGTTCGTTCACTTCCTTTGCTCTTGTCGTAGGATTTTGTGCATCACTTCCGCGTGCTGCTCCCAGAGGGCGCCTCTGCCACCAGAGAGGGTATTCAGCTGTGTCTGGATCAGCTGGACCTGGAGTCAGAAGGATACCAAGTGGGAAGAACCATGGTATTTATCCTCCTCTTCCTCTGTACACTTTGGAAGTCCTTCCAGAAACAGCGAAGATGCACTGTATTAGTTTCAATGTGAAATACGGTTTCAGGTTTCAATATTTAAGTAGTATATCAAAAAATAATTATAGTATTTGAATGTTGACAGTGAAGACTAGTTTCTGTTCTTATCAGATTAACCGTCTAGGCACATGATGTTAGAAAGGAAATTAAATTTTTGCAGTCGGTGATTCAGGTCCATTGTTGTTGGAGTCTTAATTAACTGGGTGGGTCATTTCTGCCCACATTATCAGTAAATACAGTCATAGACAGGCGGGAATGATGGTACTGGGGAAAACCTGTGTTACCTAAAAACATCCCCTCTCTCTGAAGAAGCACGTAATGAAGAGCTGACAGTGTGTCCCGTATTTGGACATATGTGATGAAGTCAGTGTAATTAGACTCCATACTGGGCATTCCAGTGACAGTTTATCCAGGTATTTTAGTCTGTGTATGTTGTACATGTGTGACCCGATTGAGCCCGCTGCGGTTCCTCCCCTCAGGTGTTCTTGCGTGAGGCGGCGCGTCAGCGTCTCCAGGCCCTGCTCCACAGGGAAGTCTTCAGACTCATCGTCACGCTGCAGCGGCAGTTCAGAGCCCTGCTGGAGAGGAAGCACTTCGTCAGGATGAGAGAAGCTGCCATCCGCATCCAGGTACGCAACGATGCTCTTCTTCATCACTGCCAATGTCCAAATCTGCTGCTTTCTGGTTTGACTCAGAGGGATTTCTCCCTTTATTTATACTTTTATATTTGTATGAAATACTGTGCTTTGAGAATATAAGATAATAAAGTATTTAGAATTATTAACCTGACAGCTATATCAATATGTGATTATCGGTACATATGACTTAATAATATTGTTATTGCATTTAAAATTTAAATTGATTGTAACTTATTTAGCAGCATATTCAGAATCTTGTATTTATTTATGTTTTCTCATACAAATACCAGCAGGTAATAAGTTAATATTGTATCTCCTCAGAAATGGTGGCGTTCGTCCCGAGCTGTCGAAGGAGAAGTGGAAGACCCTGCTGTCCAGGGGGGGGCAGCGCTGTGTCTGCAGTCCCATTGGCGAGGCTACGTAGCGCGTCAGCGTTTTAAGCTGTGGAGGGAAGCTGCCCTGGTGCTGCAGAGGGCCTGGAGATTAGAACTGCACCGCCGCAGCTCGGCGGCTCTGGTCATTCAGGCCGCCTGGCGCTGTCACCGGGCCAGAGAAGCATACCTGCGTCTCTGTACCACTGTGGCACAACTACAAGCGATAAGCAGAGGCTACCTCTCCAGGCAGAAGTAAGATGGCATGGCTTTTACAATTAACAGTATTTTTATACAATCAAAGGCCCAGTATGAAAAATGCGTGTCAGAGGGCTGAAAATTACTTCAAAGAATTGCTCAAGCCAACGAAAAACCAGATTAAACTTTGTCCACCGTGCTGGAAGTGTATTTTCTTGTTGTGATTATGGGCCTTGACTGTGACGGAGTATTATGCAACAATCCAACCAAAATCAGCTCTACAATCAGCTGAGCTACTCAGAGCAAGAGTGAAATCAGGCAAGACGTTTGGACGCTGCTCCAGGCTGCGAAACTTCTGCTGTGAACACCGTTGAAAATGTGTCCTGGTTGAAGTGGTAATAGTGTTTTCTTGATTGACAGGTTCAGAGCCCTCAGAGAGCAGAGGCTGAAGGAGAAAGAGGAGGAGCAGGAGAAGCTGCTTCAGCTGCAGAATGGACAGGTGACTCTTTCACCTGCAGACGAAGAGGGGCCTCCTGACAAAATCATGGGGTTGGACCTCAGCACGTGGGAGGACCGCTCCAACCAGCAGTGGGAGCGAAGCCAGTGCAGCCCCGACCAGGCAGATAAACAGGAAGAAGGCCATGCCCGGGCAGAAGAGCAGCCGTCTGCAGACGACGTGCAAGCGCCAGCTTCGGCCCTGACACACCCGGTGGTGGTGCGGGAAAGGTCCCGGACTTTGGATGAGCCCAGCCAGAAAACCACACGGGCCAAGAGGGAGAGCCGCCGGATGAGGGAGCTGGAGCAGGCCAAGTTCAGCCTGGAGCTCCTCAAGGTTCGGGCAACGGGCGGCGGAGCTCCATCGCCATCAGAGGAGCGCCGCTGGTCTTTGGAGTTGGTGCCCTCGTCCCCACCTTTCCGTTCACCTCAGGGAACACCTGACAGCCAGAGCTCCAAAGGCAGCTTTGAGCTCCTCGATCTGGATGAGGAGCCTCCAAAGGCGGTAGAGGAGTCGCTAGACAGCGAGGACCTCTGCTCCCCTCCCCCTGAACCTTACGCGGAGGTTGTTTCAACAAGCCCAGCGCTGGTTGACCCTCAAAGGACAGGAAGTTCAGACGCTGGCCAGAGCAACAGGGACCCGGCAGCCTCCTCCGCCGCCACACATCCGCCCAAAATTGAAAACTACCTCCCTACTTTTTACGTCCCGACGAGCGAGGGCAGCGCAGATATCTCCTGCCGCCCTGCGGAGGAGCCTCAGCAGAACACGGGGACCGACATCTTCGCCAGCGTCACCGTTACCAGGCCGCTGAAGGAGAGGCGGGAGTCGGCGCGGCGGCCGGTGGTGGTGGTCATCAGCATGCAGAAGGAAACCCCGGTGAGCGAAGAGCTGAAGGAGCATGTCCATCTCCCCGCAGAGGTCCGAGACTCTGCAGCCCCGAGGGCGGAGAAACGAGACCCAGCTCCTGCACTTCCAGGTCCCGTCCCCACACCTACCTCCACCAATCTGGCCAGCCAGATTGTCATAGAGAAGCTGGTGCGACTGAACGAGGAGAAAGAGGAGAGGCAGCGCAGTCAGCAGCAGCAGAACGAGAAGGAGATGATGGAGCAGATCCGCCAGCAGAAGGAAGTGCTGGAGCGGCAGCGGCTTTTCTTCGCTCAGTACGAGAGGGACATGTTTGAGAAGCAGCGAGGAGAAGCTCTGCAGAGGATCCAGCAGAGTCGGCACGGGGGGCAGGACACGGCCGCCGGGGCGAAGGCCCCCAGGCCCAGCTCCCTGCTGATCGAGAGGACGGCGGGCCTGGTCCCCCACGCCAGGACGCAGTCGGACTCCTCCCCGCCTCCTTCCGACCTCCAGGACCAGAAACCTCGCCCCCAGCTGCCCCCGCCGCCCGCCTCCGCTCCCAGGGAGAGACGCAGGCCTATCGCCGAAGGCTGGGCACCCAGACTCACGTTGGAGTCCAGAGAGGGCGCGGCGCCCAGGGCGAGGGTGGCCAACAGGAAGCCGGCGAACAACCAGGTGACCACGGTCAGCCTGACGGACAAACCGGGGAACATCTTCTTCTCCCCGAAGGACAAAGTCACGTTTGCAAAGTGAGTTGTTGAGAGTGTTGCTGCTTTTTCATGGTGCAGTGTTGATGTAAATAAAGGCATGAAAGTCTGTTTCCTCCAGCGATCTCAGTTTTAATTACTTTGATCACTCCTCCACTTACTTCGTGTCCACTTAATCACATTTGTGTTTCTGTCTGGTAGCTTTGAGAACGATGCTGTTGGTAACGATGCATCACTGGGCGTTTCCACGCCAGCCTCCAAACCGTCTAAAGCAACCAAAGGCCGAGAGGTAAGAGACCTGTTCCTTTTGTTGGTTAGACAAGTCTGTGCGGTTATATTTGCGCCGTGAGCGATGGAGGGAAGTAAAGGTCGACCCGCAGGGCGAGCACATTGTATTGAAGCTCTTCTGCGGCTCCTTCAAACTCCAGGTCGGCAGGGTTGGCCAAAAAAAGAAAGCCCGAATGGCGCGGACCCGCTCCGACTTCCTCACCCGCGCCCCCATCCGCTCGGTGGGGGGCGATTCGGACGAGGATGACAATGAGACTGGCAGCTCCCCGAGCCCCCGTCATTACACCCTGCCCCTCACCAGTCAGAGCTCCACGGAGGCCGGTTTAGGAGAGTCCTGTTTCAGTGACTCAGACATGGTAACGGGCGCCGTGGCTCCTCTGTCACTTCTAACCCCCTCCTCCGAGGGAGAGCTCAGGCCTCGATCTCATCTCTGACTCAGATTTCTGGTTCCCTGAAAAAAAAAATTCCTGTAACAGCAGGAGACATTTCAAAAACGTTCAAAGACAAATAAGGCATAAATAAATAAACGGTAAATCCTCAAACTTTCATTCCCAAGTTCCAGAAGAAAAAGATGTTTCTAAACCATCTCTAGCAGACTAAACACAAAAAAATCAGTAAATCTTTTGACTTTTTGAAATGTTTCCTCCTTCAGCAGTTTTTCCTAACATCACAGCTGTAACTGTGACTTTTCTTTTCCTCCCTAATCTTTTTTGCACGTCGCTTTTTTAAATTTATATTTTCCTCTGGGACTGAATGAAGCTGTAGTCTCTAGTTTTATGGCTTTCTTCCTGTCTTTGATCAGATCTTCTGGGAAACATTTGTTTCTTGTTGAACACTCTGCTATTTTCACTGAAGGTGTGACTTGTTTCGCAATAGTTTCAGCCTCCTGCGTGGTGCTGCCATCTACTGGCGACAAGTAGCACAACAGGCGGTACGGCCTGGCTTAAAAATGTGTGTTTAACACTTGTCTAACCTGGTGCTGTTTCAGCCTGCGAGCTCCGAGGACCATAAGAAGAATCAGAAAGCCATTTCATCAGTAGATTTAACCAAAAGTGATTCGCTCCGCAAGACATCGCAAGATGGAAGGTTTGTTTCTGCGTCTCTGAGTCATCTTCCTTATTATTTTTCCTGGTTTTGGCCAGTATTTATCAGTGTTGCTGTGTTCTTGGATAGGGTTCGAGGTAAGATGCGTTTCTGGGGTAAGACCAAGTATGGAGAAAAGAAGACATCCAGAGAGAAGCTGATCTGTGGGGCCGATTCTCTGGATGGAGACTATGGAGACACTGGACCTTTACTGGGAGAGGGTGCGTTAACCTGAACCCAACAAAATGTCTTCTATTGAAGCAGCACATTAAGGAAACTGATGAACGCTCCTCTGCCTTCTCACAGCTGGAGCAGGGCAGGAGAACGTCTCACCGCCCTGCAGTCCCGATCTGATGCTGGATCGCGGGTTCAGAGACATGAAGGAGAACAAAGAGCCATCTCCCAAGGTGAAGCGGAGGCGCAGCGTGAAGATCAGCAGCGCCGCCCTGGAGCCAGCTCAGTGGCAGAACGACGCCCTGCAGATCCTCACCTGCACCAACGACTACAGGAGCATGAACGACTTCCTCATGAAGAAGGTGAGCAGCGAGAGTCTGCTGCAACATTTCAAACTGACAGATAAACAAAATACAGCTTTGAATAAAGTCACGGAGCTGCAGGCTGTAAAAAACAAAACATTTTGAAACAGCAAAATAGGACTCATGTTCAGCCTTTATGTACTTCAGTAAGATCTCTTAGTTTTTTCAATTCTTTGCTTCACTTAGATCAGCGATTTGGATGCGGAGGACAGTAAAAACGACACCATGGTGGACGTCGTGTTTAAAAAGGCTTTGAAGGAATTCCGTCTCAATATCTTCAACTCTTACTCAACGGCGCTCGCAGTAAGTCTCGCCAACATGCAAATCAAACCACTTTAACACTGTGGCCTCCAGCAGCACGTCCTCTGGGACTGACCTCCGTTACGTTCCCCCACAGATGGACGACGGTAAGAGCATCCGCTACAAAGACCTGTACGCCCTGTTTGAGCACATTTTGGAGAAGACCATGCGACAGGAGCAGAGGAACTGGAGGGAATCCCCCGTCACCGTGTGGGTCAACACCTTTAAGGTTTTCCTGGATGAGTTCATGACCGAGTACAAACCTCTGGACACCACACTCGGCAAGGTACAACTGTCGCATGACTGCTCTGAAGGTGTAGATGGGAACTTTTTGCCGCACATGATGAGGTATTTACATGTTTCTCTGTTTTCCTTAGCCGGTAGTGAAACCTGAGGTGAAGAAACGGAGGAAGAAGGACAGTGATATTGTAAGTTGTTTGAAATCAAAAGATAAAAACACACCAGACACCAGGATATAAAGCACAAATGTAAATGTGACCTGACGCGTGCAGATAAAAGGGAAATGACTCTGTCTGATGCAGGTGGAGGAGCACAACGGCCACATATTTAAGTCCACGCAGTACAGCATCCCCACGTACTGTGAGTTCTGCTCATCGCTCATCTGGATGATGGACCGGGCCTGCGTCTGCAAACGTGAGTGAGGATCCCCACGGTTGTGGGGTGTGAACCTTTTCCCACCTGGGAAACTGGGACAAATATAGAATAAGTGTTGGTTTGAGGCTGTCACTCACAAGTGAAATGAACAAACAGCCCTAATTACTCAGCTTCTACCATCACTTCCTCTTCTTCTGGGGAAGGTTGATGAAAAAGAAGCCCTTTATGAGGAGGAATTAGTTTCTGAGGGCTTATATTTTTGCTTCATTATTATGATGAGGGAGTTGTTTTTAAAAGGTTAAGAGCAGACATCATCTGATGAATGTATCCAAAGAAAACAAAATATTAGACATCTATAGTCTGAATCAGACAGTTGTTTAGATGTTGTATTGTCTACAGAATTCTCAGCGTGCATATCTGTGTTCCTCCAAGGGGTCAGAGAGGGAAAGACGATCAGACGGATGTTTGAAGTGGTCAAGAGCAGATTAGCACACACCGAGCTACAGCACATTCCTCCACTCAGGTTGAAGTTAACTAACCAGGAAAATCCTGCTAACAAGCAGCAACGCTGCAGGAACAGGAAATGAACTTAACAAAATAGATGCCTGCTGAACACAAATATGGGTCAAATAAGCACACACACACACACACACACACTTGCCGCCTGTGTGTGCAGTCTTCAAGCTGGTGTTGGGTGAGACCGCCCTCGCTCAGCCTAATCAGATTGTCTTCAACTGGACTCATGAGTTCTGCAGCTATGTCTCACTTCCACAGTTTGTCCTTTATTTTTCACACCCGATGTCGACCTGCCGTCGGTCCCCGCCGATCTCTCGCCTTTGATCCTCTTCTCCCTTGTTTCTGTGCCTGTCTCTGAACGATGAGGAGGCACTGCTTCTCGGTGGATAATGGAAATGACCTGTTCGATGTGTCTGGCTGTGTTTACCCAGTGTGCCGCTACGCCTGCCACAGAAAGTGCTGCCAGAAGACCACCAGCAAATGCAGTAAAAAGGTGAGTGGCAGGTCGCGGCGCTCGACTTCAGCGCTGTTTGGAGCGTTTCCCTCCATTCCTGCCGTCTGCGTTAGCAGACCAGCGCAGCTCCCTGAGGGCGACACATGAGATTAGATTATTCTGTTTCACACAGCGTGTCTGATGGCATTACGTGTGTGTCCGGACAGTTTGATCCGGAGCTGTCCTCCAGACAGTTTGGAGTTGAGGTTTCCCGCCTGACCAACGACGAGAGAGCCGTGCCGCTGGTCGTGGAGAAGCTCATCAACTACATAGAGATGCACGGCCTCTACACCGAGGGCATTTACAGAAAGTCCGGCTCCGCCAACAAGATCAAGGAGCTCAAGCAGGGCCTGGACACAGGTGAGCCGTGGGAGACGGGGTTGGCACCGCCCCCCCGCTGGAGCCTTGGGGTCAAGTGTTTCCCTTTTGCCTCTGCGCAGACGTGGACAGCACCAATCTGGACGACTACAACATCCACGTCATTGGCAGCGTGTTCAAACAGTGGCTGAGGGACCTGCCGAACCCGCTGCTGACGTTTGAGCTGTACGAGGAGTTCATACGTGCCATGGGTAAGCGCTCGCTGCCGTCGTTTACCTCATCGCTCAGGCTGCTAGAGGAAAAGAGCAGCATGGTGATTAGCTGTGGGAAAATGGCCCCCAGGTCTGCAGGATAAAAAGGAGATGATCAGAGGAGTGTATTCTGTGATCGACCAGCTGAGCAGAACTCACCTGAACACTCTGGAGCGCCTCATTTTTCATCTCGTCAGGTAACGTTTGTCTTTTTTTTTTTAATAGTAATCAAAGTCTCAAAGCCTATTTTGACACTGACGTGCTTCTAGGATCGCCTTGCAAGAGGAGACGAACCGAATGTCCGCGAACGCCTTGGCGATCGTCTTTGCTCCCTGCATCCTGCGCTGTCCGGACACCATCGATCCTCTGCAGAGCGTCCAGGACATCAGCAAGACCACAGCGTAAGACGTTCTGCTCGGGGGGGATCCTGGAGCTCCACCTCGCCGGCGTGGGGGAAAAAAAACATGACGCTCTTTCACCTTTGCAGGTGCGTGGAGCTCATCATCTGTGAACAGATGAACAAGTACCGAGTTCGGTTAAAGGACATCAGCAGCCTGGAGTTTGCTGAGAATAAGGCCAAGTGCAGACTGACTTTCATCCGACGGTCAATGGTGAGCTTCAAAGACACCACCGATGGTTTAAACCTCTTCAAATGTGGACACGGGAACATCACAGTAATCACTCACCTTACATTGGAACTCGCACACATTACAGTCAATTTTACATATTTCAACATTCCTGATTCTTCTCTTTGCTTCTCACTTTCTACCCTAAGCAGCCAAATGTGGTTAAAAAGGTAAAGTTTGTTCTGGATATGAGTGCAGTAGGTTAATATTTTGGTTTGGCTTCAATTTAATATTTATTTATTTGAGAACGCGCGGGCTCTTGTCGTGTCTCACAGGGAAAAGGACACTTACAGCGACTAAGCTACAGCACGGCCTCACCTCCACTCAGCCCGCGCCTGCCCTCTGTGGCCGACGCCGTCATCGAGGAAAGCGGGGACGAAGACAGAGCCAACTCGTTCGGCGACATCGCCGAGCATCAGCAGGCGGCCATGCAGCAGGAGGAGAGGGTGCTGACCGAGCAGATCGAGAGCCTGCAGAAAGAGAAGTAAACGCAGACGTGATGGTGTAACGTGACAGCTGCACGTGACGCCCCTTAACCTGGATCTGCTCCTGCAGGGAGGAGTTGACTTTCGAGATGCTGACTCTGGAGCCGCGAGCGTCGGACGACGAGACTCTGGAGTCGGAGGCCTCCATCGGTACCGCTGACAGCTCTGAAAACCTCAACGTGGACTCTGAGGGAACCACTTCAGACCTCTCTGGTATGTCGTGTCTGCCATCTCAGTTAACTATGAACCCAGGTGTGGCTTCATGTGACGTCTAGAGAAGGAAGACCCGTTAAAGACCTCAGACCTTCTGTTGCAGAGCGCAGTCCTATGCTGACGTCCCCCCTGCCTCTGAGGTCTGACTGGAAAGGCCCCCGACGCCGCGCCCTGCGCCGACAGCCCGACTCCCTGGACTCTGTTGACTCCTGCTCCAGCGTTTCGTCCTACTCCTCCTCCTCCCACTTCCACCCGTCGTCCTCTTCCTCCTCTGCCACTACACGACGCTTTCGCTTCCATGCCAGGTCTCCGCCGGTGGGCTCGGGCGTAGGGCAGCCCACCAACGCGCCCCGATTCGATGGCTTGGAGACCAGCCAGACGGGAGATCAGGAAGGCGGGCAGGACGAAAGGCCCATGTTTACAAGCCGAGGCACCTTCAATCCCGAGAAGGGCAAGCAGAAACTTAAAGGGGCCAAGCAAACAGCCTTGAGGCACTCCAGAGACAGTGATGGTCATAGAAGGGACCCTCCAGATATCCCCCAGCAGCTGGTATTGTATGGCAGTAATGAATTCATGGTATGAAGGACCCTGCTGGAGCAAAGCGCTCCTCAACATTGGAGGAGACTCTCCATTCCTCAAAGCACTCCTGCTTCCTAGCTGCATTCAAGAAAAACCTGTCCACAAGTGCCATGTCCAGTATGTTTTCCAATTAAGGAGGGGGGGGCAGGAGAAACTGGCCGGACTCCTCTTGTGTGGACTAGACTGCCACCAAACGAGATGAACAGTGCCTTGGCAGCTCTTTAGCAGAGGATCCGAGCTTTCCAGGAGGACGGAGAAAAGGGAACGTTGGAATAATTGTCAGGGAAGCTGGAAAAAAAAACGAAGCAGTAAACAGGAAGAAATCTGACATCAGGTGGCGAAGAGGTCAAAGCTCACCTGCACTAGCTGCTTTTTGAGTTTACAGTTCATAACAAATCAGATGTAAGCAGATGTTGCTGATTACTTTATTTAATAAATTTTAATGTCACAGAAATTCTTTATAGCATATAATATACAGGTATAAATACTGTACAAAGCCGGAACACCAGCCTGTGCTGGGTAGTTGAAGTCATGTAAACCTATTTATCTTTTTTTTTTTTTTTTTAGTATCTTGGCCAGAGTTGTATGGATTTAGGCGGTGGATGATGTGTGTATGTGGTGTGTGTCTGTGTGTGGCTGTGTGAGAAGGACAACAAAACCACTTGAGGTGTTTTAAGTTTTGTGCTGCCCCCGCCAACAAGGGGAGACACTGCCATCAAAGGGACCAAGTTCAGCTGGCGCGCCTTCCAACCCAGGAGATCCCAGCTCTGTAAAGAATGTCAGACGTGTGTGAAATATTTGTTCTCTGCTAACAGCCATACAGCTATTCTAAAGAACGGCACAGGTCAAATGTACAGCAGGGTGGCAAGTGTCTGTCCTGTCCCTGAACTCACCATCTCCTGTCTCCAAACTGTTCAACAGCAACCAAACGAGGACAGAAACATTGTTGTTTGTCTTTATTAAAGTCAAATATACAACATGCTCTCGTGATGGGTCACCGTTGTAGATTTTTTACCCAGTGGTCGCGTCCTCCTGCTGAGTGATGACTCTGAGTGTCAGGGACGGATGGGGACCCCCCCGGGGACCCCCCCCCCATGTCAAATACAGCATTTATTTGCCTTCCAGGTGAAATTTGAACAGTTGTGGATCTGTTTGTGAAGGACTTAAACACTGCACCGGTGAAAATGTCTCAGCTTCAGCCGTGAATTTGACCAGGGGAGGAAGATCATTGTGATCTGGAGAAGAATGCCACATTCTCAGCTCACGTCGTTAAAAATAAAATAAATAAATGAGTGGTTTCATCCCAAAATGTGTGAACGCAATTAAGGAACACATGAAATTATTAAAAAAGGGCTAATAAATTACAGAAGAAGCAGAAAACTGGATTTCATTGTGACACAAAAATATCCGCACCGTTGTGCAACAAGCACATTTACTGAGCAGACTTGGCTGTGGGCGACAACCAACTTTGTAGGGCTTTAATCACAACACCGAAAACGACAATGAACATCTGGAATTTGAGCACCAATTCCCCCAAAGAAAAATCTAGTGTCATACTTATTGCGTTTTAGCTATTTTTTTAGTCAGGTATAAGAATTAGTCAGTTAACCTAATCGCATTTGCATTGTGGGACTTTAAAAGTTTTCGTTCCAGGTGAGTTTCGATGCCAAATAAGAGTGTTTTTAAGTCTAAGAGTGGTTTTAAAAAGTGTTTTTAAACCCCTTTATCTGCTCCTCGGACCCGCAGACGTCACGAGGACAGACTAATTATCGGGGGCGCGCCCCGCCCACCGGAGCGCGCATGCGCAGCCCGGTGCGCGTGTCCGACGGCGGTGTTGTGTTCACGTCCGCGATCATCCGAACATCCGAACATGTCCGGGTACGACAGCAACCCCTTCGCTGACCCAGTGGACGTCAACCCCTTCCAGGTGAGCCCCCCCCCACCAGCACGCACCTGCGGCTTCACCTTCCCCCCGCTTTGAGCGACCTTAACCCGGGACGGGCGCAGGCGCCGAGAACCTGTTTGGTTGGTCTCTGGGTTTGGCCTGAAATATTTCCTGGGTTGGGGATCTTCGGTCAGATAAGAAACGCGAGCCGCTCCTGACCGCCTTGAAAGCTTTGACGCGGGTCTCTGGCCTCTCCTGCGCAGGTAAGACCGCTCACCTGCGCAGGTGAGCCCCTTCACCTGCGGCTGCTCGCGGCCGCCCTTCACGCACGGCCGCGGGCCTCCGTCTGGGAGGTGGATGCACATCTGGACAGACATCACGCCGACGTCATTTAATAGACGGCGATCGATCTGATCTGGTTTGCTCGTGAGGTTGATCCATCTGATCTGGTTTGCTCGTGAGGTTGATCGATCTGATCTGGTTTGCTCGTGAGGTTGATCCATCTGGGGCCCTGAGGGCCGACAGTCCGGTCCTGTGAGGTCAAGCGCCACGGTGCGTTCAAGTGTCCACGCCGTTTGTGTGTCTGCAGGATGACTCCATCACCAGAGCGACCAGCGGCGTCGCCGGGAGCATCGGGGAGTTCAACCCGTTCACCAGCCCTGACGCGGTTGGATGCTGCTTTTCTTTTTCCTCTTTCAACGGTGGCGCGAATGACTGATGGGTCGACCTGACGGTGGGTTTGTCTCGACAGGGACGGGACTCGGGAAGGACCATCCCCATCTCCACCGCCTCCTCCCAGCCCGCCATCCTGCAGGCGTCCGTGGAGCAGAACCCACAGGTGAGTCCCACAGGTGGAACGACGTCGCTCTCACAGAAACGAGAGCTTGAGCAGAGCTGGGTTTCTTCACAGAAGCCCCGAACCTGTCCTCAAACCCTTCGTTTTGTTTCCTGATCCCGAACCCGCCCTTTGGATCCGCCCCTCTCTTGTCGCTGGCCGGAGGTCAGACGGTAAACGTTGTCGTCCTCCTCCAGGCGTCGGCGGCCGCTGGACAGGCCGACCTGCTCCGACAGCAGGAGGACCTGGAGAGGAAGGCGGCGGAGCTGGAGCGGAAGGAGCAGGAGATGCAGAACAGGAGCAGAGCGGACGGCGCCGGCGGTGAGCTCCGGCGCTCTCGCTCAGACCCGGCGGTCCGCTGGCCTCGTTAACCCCGGTGTGGTCTGCCCCCAGTGAAGGAGAACAACTGGCCTCCTCTGCCCCGGTTCTCCCCTGTGAAGCCCTGCTTCTACCAAGACTTTGAGGAGGAAATCCCCGAGGAGTACCGCAGGATCTGCAAGAGGATGTATTACCTCTGGATGTGTACGTATGATGGATGTGTACGTATGATGGATGTGTACGTATGATGGATGTATAATGGATGTGTACGTATGATGGATGTGTACGTATGATGGATGTATAATGGATGTGTACGTATGATGGATGTGTATGTATGATGGATGTATACTGGATGTGTACGTATGATGGATGTGTATGTATGATGGATGTATACTGGATGTGTACGTATGATGGATGTGTACGCAGGATGGATGTGTACGTATGATGGATGTGTACGCAGGATGGATGTATGATGGATGTGTACGCAGGATGGATGTGTACGTATGATGGATGTGTACGCAGGATGGATGTATGATGGATGTGTACGCAGGATGGATGTGTACGCAGGATGGATGTGTACGTATGATGGATGTGTACGTATGATGGATGTATAATGGATGTGTACGTATGATGGATGTGTACGTATGATGGATGTGTATGCAGGATGGATGTGTACGTATGATGGATGTGTACGCAGGATGGATGTATGATGGATGTGTACGCAGGATGGATGTGTACGCAGGATGGATGTGTACGCATGATGGATGTATGATGGATGTGTACGCAGGATGGATGTGTACGCAGGATGGATGTGTACGTATGATGGATGTATAATGGATGTGTACGTATGATGGATGTGTACGCAGGATGGATGTGTACGTATGATGGATGTGTATGCAGGATGGATGTATGATGGATGTGTACGCAGGATGGATGTGTACGCAGGATGGATGTGTACGTATGATGGATGTATAATGGATGTGTACGTATGATGGATGTGTACGTATGATGGATGTGTATGCAGGATGGATGTGTACGTATGATGGATGTGTACGCAGGATGGATGTATGATGGATGTGTACGCAGGATGGATGTGTACGCAGGATGGATGTGTATGCATGATGGATGTATGATGGATGTGTACGCAGGATGGATGTGTACGTATGATGGATGTATTATGGATGTGTACGCAGGATGGATGTGTACGCAGGATGGATGTGTACGTATGATGGATATGTACGTATGATGGATGTATGATGGATGTGTATGTATGATGGATGCATGATGGATGTGTACGTATGATGGATGTGTACGTATGATGGATGTGTATGCAGGATGGATGTGTACGCAGGATGGATGTGTACGTATGATGGATATGTACGTAGGATGGATGTATGATGGATGTGTACGTATGATGGATGTGTATGTAGGATGGATGTATGATGGATGTGTACGTAGGATGGATGTATGATGGATGTGTACGTATGATGGATGTGTACCCCCGTTGACCCCCCCCGTCTGTCCAGTCCACAGTGCCACGCTGCTCCTCAACGTGTTGGCCTGTCTGGCCTACTTCACGGCCAGCGCTGCGTATGCGGTGGACTTCGGCCTGTCCATCCTCTGGTTCATCCTCTTCACCCCGGTGTCCTTCGTCTGCTGGTACCGGCCCGTCTACAAGGCCTTCAGGTTGAAGTCGGCCGCCGTGGGGAGATCGTTCGGTCGGCGTTTCACGTGCATAAACGCTAAAACCTCCTCCTCTTGTTGTGCGTTTTCCCTCCTCAGGTCCGACAGCTCCTTCAGCTTCTTCTTCTTCTTCTTTGTCTTTTTCTTCCAAGTGGCGGTGTACATCATCCAGGCCATCGGGATCCCCCGCTGGGGCAACAGGTGAGCGGGCGCGTCGTCACCCTCCTCTCCTGTAGGGTGAAGGGGGCGGGTGGCCGTGGGACAGCCGCTGGGTGCTGATGGTCCACCTCTCTCTCTGTCTCTCCCTCTCTCTGTCTCTCCCTCTCTCTGTCTCTCCCTCTCTCTCTCTCTGTCTCTCTCTCTGTCTCTCTCTCTCTGTCTCTCTCTCTGTCTCTCTCTCTGTCTCTCTCTCTCTGTCTCTCTGTCTCTCTCTCTCTGTCTCTGTCTCTCTGTCTCTCTCTCTCTCTGTCTTTGTCTCTCTCTCTCTCTTGTTCCTCTGCCTGTGTGCGCTGTCGTCTCAGTAGGTTCGTGGTGAATGTGCGCCGGGCTCGGTGGCTTTCTCCCTTCGTCCCTCTGTGCGCGTTCTTCTCGCCTCGCTCCTCCTCTCTGGTCGTCTCTGACAGACCCCCGCTCTCCTAACCGCTGCTTCTGTAAGTGCGGGACTTTTTTTCCCCCCGTTTCTTTTCAGGATTTTCCCGTCGTTCGCCACTCTGAGCCTTTCCCTCTGTACATTTCTTCCGTCTCTCCTGAATCGTTCCCGCACTCCACCGCTTTCGAACCCCCCCCCCCGTGCGGATGCGGTCACGCCAACACTTTGTGTTTGTCTCTTGCGGACAGCGGGTGGATCGCCTCCATCAGCGTGATCAACTCAAACCTGCCCGTTGCCGTGGTTATGATGGTGGTGGCTGGTTTCTTCACAGTAAATGCTGTCCTGGCAATCATTCTCCTGAAAATGGTAGGTTCACGAGGAAAGTATTCCTCAGAATTCCCGTCGGACTGAGCTGTTTTTGTATTTTAGAGATCGGTTTATGGTCAAAAAAGGAAAAAAAAAAAAACACATTTGCAACTCCACAAAAACGTCTGTGGCGTGCGGCGTCAGCAGCTCCATCTGTGGTTCTGGTGAGCAGACGCTGATCCCTCTCCCTGCCTCTGCCCTCGCGGCCTTTGCCTCTAAGGTCCACTCCAAGTACAGGAGGACCGGCGCCAGCTTCTCCAAGGCCCAGCAGGAGTTCTCCCAAGAAGTCATGACCAACCGAACCGTCCAGACTGTCGCCGCAGACGCCGCCTCCTCCGCCGCCCAGGGGGCCTTTGGCAGGAGTCGAGGAAATTAGCTTGCCAGCGGGCGCAGGCCGCTCTGAGCGACAGGCGGCGGCGGCGTCGGAGGTTTAAAAAAAACAAAAAAACAAAAAACGAAACGGAAGTGCAGCATCCTGTTTTTTAACGCTGATAAACGATGCAGCCGGCGGTGATGTGGAGTATTACTGAGTGCACGTCCTGACGCCTAAACAACCCTCATCAGAAGGTCTGGCCCTCAGATTAAACCTGCTGCTGGTATGTTTCCCCTCACATCCTCAGACTGATCGATTGTGCCCTGATTGCATTTAAGCTTCTGTTTGGTGTAAAGCTTCTAGACCAGCCGGTGATCAATGAAGGTGACTGGATTAGATTTTATAGCTGTTATTGCCTTTGTTGTTAGATTATTGATTTACATGGAGATGGGGGATGGAGATGAAGATTAAGCCCGATGGCACGTTTTTATGGTACGATGAAACTGAAGGTGGGGGTAAAGGACTTTAAAGTTACTGACATAGAGACAGATGTGGAAGTAGTATTTAGCAGAAAGAGCACAGAGAACAATTGTTACACTGAATAAATATTTGAACTGATTGTTGCTGTTACTACTTGTTACTTATCAAGACGTTGCTGTTTTTGTTAACTTTACGACTAAATCAGTGAGGTCGGTGCCTTTGTCTGAAGATGGGGTCGGATTTTCTCTCGTCTTTGATGCGTTGGCATGTTGTACATATCGATGACTTATTTAAAGCCTGTTCCAGAGGGGTGTTTGGATATTTGAAATCTGTTCTTTCTTGACCCTAATAAACACTATTTGCTCTTACAAAAATGAGAATCTATGAATACACTCATTCTCTTTGAAATTCTAAGCGTCAGACCTGCGTATTCACACGTGAACGTGCGTAAATGAGCTGCCCTGGGTGCTGGCTGATGTCTGGCTGCTGCTGCTGCTGCTGCTTCATTTTTCCATGCAGGGGTGAGGGGGGCTTCTGCACCGTGGACCGGTGCTCCTGTTTCATCAGTCGGAGCCCGGGGCAGCACATGCCTCTCCATCACTGGTCCAGACTGTTCTGAGAGGCCTGGTGCCAATCAAATACCAACCAGGGCAGATGGGACGCAAGTAAAACACTGAACCTTCACCGAAGAACTCTAATAGGAGTCATTTCACTTAAAGTTTAGTCAGTAAATAGTTTGTTAGTGGTGATTGTTGGTGTAATGTACCAACGATGTTTTTATAAAGTAACTAGTGCCCAGAGTCTGCGGTGACGGGCTGCGTTCACGGGTCAACCTGTAAAAAATAAAATTATACTGGATGGAGAGCAGAAAAAGGGACCTGGAATTGTAATTTGAAGCATTAATACCCCAACTCATGAGCGGTTGTGGTCTATTCTTGGTTGTTACTTCCCGTCATAATTCAGCATTTAACCGTCTTTAGCTGTAGATTAGCTCGACTGTTTAAAAACTGGTGTATTAAACTTGTCAATAACTGTCACTCATGCTAAATCCTTAAAATAATTTATAGCGGTTACAGCAAACTTCTATTAAGACAATTGCGTGGACTTAATATTTTTTTTAGTCCGTTTTTATTTAAAATGTATAAAATCCCATTTCTTATCGGGGGTCAACGTGTGTGTGTCACGCGCCGCCCGACTGCGCAGCGCCCCTGTATCCATGGCAACAGCTTCAGCGCTCAAACCAAGATGGCGGAGGAGGAGAAGCCAGCGGCGGTGAGTGAAACAGCGAAGCTTCCTAATGTCTCCCCGCTGACAGCAGCGTCCGGCCGGGCCGAGCACACGGAGCCGGACACACGGGCAAGCGGGGCGCTTGGTCGACGTGCCGCTGTTTGTCAGCGCTCGTTGTTTGCAGGGTTAGCCGCCTGTGAGCGGGAGCTAAGTTGATTAGCCCGGTTGAGTCTTGTCCTGCCTTTAATCTCAAGTCTCACTAATCTACGGGAGATAAGACTCTCCAGACTTAATAACAGAACGCATCGGGGCCATCGGGTGGCTCACGGTGGAGTTTTAGGGTCGAGCTTCGATGGTCGTGTGTCCCGGTGTGACGTCACGGGGGTCCTCTCGTCAAATGGACTCATGATCTCACTGTCAAACCCAATAAATCACATTTACTGGAACATGTCGGTGTTGTCTCTCACTGAGAGCATCAGGCAAGACGTGGGAGTTGCGCATGCGTTAATACATCTGCGCCCAAGTAATCTGCTCATCGTCCATTAGTCGTTCAATCAATATTGACACATTTCTAAACAGAAACAAACATCTGCAAAGCTGCCGGACATGGAGCTTCAAACCTTGAGTTAACTAGCAGGTTTAGTACCTGATCACAAATAAATCTGGTCGACATAAAGTGTTTAAAGTAACGAACAGTTTATGTATTCTGTTTTTTTTTAAATTTCTTCTTTTTTTCTCTTAATTTTAGCTCCCAGTCCCTACCGAGGCTAAGAAACGTCGAGCTCCTAAAGGTGAGATCTGACTGTAAAGCTGACACACCAGTGGTGCCCAGTCCGGATCAGGCTTGAAGAAGTGCCCTCTAGAGGTCACTGTCACTCTTCTCCACCGTCTGTTCCACCATCCAACAGCAAACATGCTGCCTTTATTCTGGAGTAATGTGTTCAAAACCTGGATTAGACAAATTAGATGTCGTCGTGTCGATGTCAGGTAGTGACTAAACAGTCCAGATCAGGACGTTTTTTGATATGTTGGATGATATAGTTTATGACAGACCTTAGTATTCTATACTGAAAATATTTCTATATGTGTTATTACATAGTATATTGTGTCAATCTCTTAATTCATGGCCCTTTTACAGGTATCATTGGGATTTTGTGCTCTTACAATTCTCATTTTGTTATTGGATTGTAAATATAGGTATAGTTGCTACGTTCAGATATGGAGAACAATCAAATGACGAAAAATCACATTATGCGAAAAATGCACGTTATTATGAAAAACACTTTCCAGTAAATTTAATCACCGATTTATTGATTGATTGGAACTATTTATTAATGCTCTTACATTGGTGATTTTAAAAACGTGGAAGATCTTCTCTTAAGAAAGAACATGTGCAGTTGAATATCAAAGCACAAGATGAGACTGGGGGGGATTTTTACAGATACTTGTGGCAAAACTTCCAAAATAATTTCCAACCTATTTTCCATTACATTCTCCCCATGTGTCTTTTGATCTCAGCATGCCTTTCCTCCGCTCTTATCCCCTTTTAACAGATGGTTGAAGCACATGGAAATCTGTCTTAGTGTTAGCCAGATCAAATGTAACAAAGAAAAAAATTCCCCAGTTTTTTGGGGATGAAGAGTTTCAGGGGACTATATTTAGGAGATCTCCCGCTGTGATCATCTTCTCTGCTCCTTTCTACCGTTCTTTCACACAGTAATTGCAGGCATACATGTCAGATATGTTTTCCATTTCCCCCTTAGTAAATATGCTCCACTTTGTGCATGTGAAGACTGGAGCAC
Source organism: Lagocephalus sceleratus (assembly GCA_911728415.1). NCBI lineage: Eukaryota > Metazoa > Chordata > Actinopteri > Tetraodontiformes > Tetraodontidae > Lagocephalus > Lagocephalus sceleratus. Next base: position 9,322,704 of record CAJVRN010000017.1, on the reverse strand, counting down.
TGCAGGGCCACAAGCTGAAACCCGGAGACAAGAATATTATTGCTGTCTCAGCAGGAAGAAAGCGGATTAGGATGCTACAAATAGGGCCATTCAGAATCTTGACGGGGCAAACATGTGAAAGCCACGCAGCTTCACACTCGGCGATGGAGAGGATTTCTCTGAAGTCGCTGGATGAGGCCCAGTTCTAGCAGCACATCAGCACCGCTGCCTGAAGTGTTGACGGATAGAAAAAGAAGGGGAACGTATACACACACTGTATTTTTACACAAGGCTTTCATTAATGATATCACCCAAAATGTCAGCAGGCAGCTCAAAGCTTGGAACTTCATTTCTCATCGCCAGGGATTCTTTTTTTAGCCTCAGAGGAAGGGAGTAGGTGCAAGATAACAGGATTACTAGAATCAAACTCGTTTGAATTGGAATTATGTGGTTTTTCCTTTTTCCTGTGAAATGAAATGTAGTGCTTAGCCAGGAAGAAGGCAGGGAGCATCATGGTAGAGTTCTCAAGGTTACCCAACCCTGTCCAAATCTGCTTTTCTGTGTCTATGCTGCTCATACCTGCACATTGATTCCTTCATTTGTTATCAAAAACCTCTCTGTGCTATCGCAAGCAGCTATTTTATGAGAGACACGGTTGCCCTGGCAACAGAAGAACATCTTGAGATGTTAAAAAAAATGACAAAATGACTGTTTTTGTTTTGTTTTTTTTTGTTTTTTTTAAGAGAATGTCCCTTCCACGTGACATTTACAGACTGGTAGAGGAATTGATTATATTTCAGCTCATGGTTATTCATCTGTGTTAACCGTCAGATCAAAGGTTTGTTGAGAACAACGCACTTGGGATTATACAAATGGAAACTGCATTAAAATAGTCTGAGATACTTATGTGTTAATATTAAGTGTTGGTAACAAGTGTGGATTAACTGTGCAGTGTTGGTTACACCTGTCAGATTAGACTTGGTATTCTCTACAAAAGCAACGCTTGTAGGATAAATCATTCAGTTGTGGTTTAACTAGGACTTAAACGACCTCATCATGTTATATTATTTTCAGCTCCAGAGCTTCCAATTGTGGAAAGAAGAAACTGGCTAATCCACCAGCACTATGTCCGTAAGGACTACGATACCTGTAAGGTAAAGTCACGCCTTCCTCTGTGTTTAACCTGTCGTTGTCCTGGTTCTGATCTGCTCTGATATTCATGACAAACATAAGAAGATAATAAACTGGCATGTTTTGGGATCTGTCTGGCATCCAGCTTGATGGTGGCCTAATAAATTGCATCCACCCATGTATTCTCACATGAAACCAGATCTTTAAATAGATCTGCCTCCTCAGACGGTTTGTGGATACACGAGTACATTCTCAGCCAGTCAGATCACTGGGCTCATTGCTCTGAAATAGGATTTAAACAGATTAGTGACATCACAATTTAGTTTTACTTTTGCTCTTTCTATATTGAGCTTCCCCATAATACACCAAGAATGTAACAGCTTTTTTCAAATACTCATTTAATACATCTATTGACAGGATAATGTTAAATTAATGGATTGTTTACATTTAAGACCAATTCCATTATCTTTGTTAGTGTGCATTCATCTGAGTTAAAGTTGTGTTTGCTTATGTTCTCAAAATCATCAGAGTTGTTCAGAGTAAATCTAGGTCATAAAGACTTTGCTGAGAACACATGCATACATTTACCTCCATTCATTTAACCAGTTTAGAGGAGCTTGAGAGGGAGAGACCAGCCCAGGCGGGGACGGGGCCTGATGTGTTTCTCGTGATGTCTGATGACCCCAGTGAAGACCACAGGCCACGTTCTTCTCTATTCTGTGTTGCAGCGCTTTGACCCCTGCATACCTTTGCCCGTTTGACACAGAAATACCACACACAGCCAGGCATTTTTTAAATCTATGAAATCCTACTCGGTACTGGTTTAGACAGCCACATTGAGAACTTTCCATTGTGGCTGTTAAATTTAGCAGCATTTGTAAAACAGTGTGTAAATAATAACACTGTCTTTATCTGTCCACGTAGGTGATCATTAAAGAACAACTGCAGGAGACCACTGGAATGTGTGAATATGCCATATATGTTCAAGGTAAGCCGATTTTCCACCGTAACACATGTAACTTCAAAAGTTCCCTAAAGTCAAAGCTTTGTAGCATTCAACCCACTTATTTCTCAATACATAATTCAGTTCTGTGCACTGGACCCCATGCTGTGCCTTTGATTTTAATATGCTTTTGTTACATCCGGAGATAAGTGTGGCTTTTTGTATTCTAATCTCTCGCCACAGCACTAATCTTGCGTCTCGAGGGCAAGATCCAAGAGTCCCTGGAGCTGTTCCAGAGCTGTGCCATCCTTAATCCCAGCAGCTCTGATAATCTCAAGCAAGTGGCCAGATCACTGTGAGTCACAGCCCCTGAGCCTGATGGGAATCTACCGTCTTCCATTAAGTCATAAGACAGAGACGAGAAATAGAGAATCAGACTACTTGATAGTGATGACCAGAACATTCTTTACTGCTGTAGGGAACAATTAATCCACTCCTAGTGACTGTTGCACCACAGTGGGAGTGTAAGGCTATTGATTCAGAGGGCACTGTTTGAGATGGATTATTTTAGTTTATTCTCTCTATAGATTTCTCCTGGGCAAGCACAAAGCAGCTATTGAATTCTATCATGAAGCAGCAAGAGTCACCGACAAAGACTGGGTAAAGAGAACACTCCTGTACCAGGTTTTGCTTTGTTTCCACATTAGTAAAGTAAATTGTTCAGTGAGCCCTGAATTTCTCAGCCAGAATCCATTTATTTTGGAAAATGCCCAAATGAGACCTCTTCGTTGCCACTTCAACACTTTCTGTCTGATGCAGGACTTTTAAATTGGCACATTTCTCACTCAGTCAGAGTCGCCAGTTTCGTACATGTAAACCACCCTGCCATGAACTAGTCACACAGAGCTAAAACTATATTCTCTGCACACCAGGAGATCAGCCATAATCTGGGTTTGTGTTATTTCTTCATCAAAGACTTGAAAAGTGTGAGTATGCTGACTTTTTCTTTCATTATCCACTCGTTAGCTCGTTTCTTTCCTCTAAGATCTTTTTTTCCTGCCAGGCTGAGGAACATCTCAACAGAGCCCTTCAGATAAACAAACACGACAAGACTTTCATGATGCTCGGGAAGGTCCATTTGCTGGCTGGAGACACCGACAAAGCCATCGAAGTCTACAAGCGAGCCGTGGAGTGAGTCAAGTTCAAGAGCAAACAGTGTTAAAAAGCACTTTGAATCTGAAAACAGTGGTATGCTCATCGTCAGGCAGGAGGGATTGTGGGTCCCTGCGGTATTAAAAAAATCTCTCCTTTTCACATCTAAATTTATATTTGTGAGCTCAAATGTGTGAATAATCACAGTCTTAGTGAGACATTCTGAAGAATTTAAAAGAGTCTGTAAAAACATGCTGTTTCTGAGGAGGTCGATTGATTTAAATGGGCTTCCTGTTGATTTGCCTGCTGATTCTCCATCTTTGCTGCACAGTTTAATAAATGGTCATGCTTTTCCTTTTTTTTTTTTTTTTTTTTGGTCAGTCTTCAGTTTTGGCTCATTTTAACTTGCGTACAGTTTCAGTTCACTATAAACTCGGCTCGTTTCCATTTCCATCCTCGTGTTGAATGTTTAATCATTAGGCTGTGGTGTAAACACCAAAATGACACCAGTGTCTGTAGTGTAATGGAAGCGAATGCAGCTGCCTCCTGTTGGGGTTCAATGAATTAATCAAATGCCCCAATACTGGTTTACCCTCTAATGAGACATACCACTGTGATTCTTATTTTAATGCAATTTCTCCACCATCTCTTTCTTGGAGCCCCCCCACCCCCCTGCAGGTTATAATTAAGATCTCACAATTATGCTGAATCAAACCCTGATTGAATAATCATCAGTTTCCCAGAATATAAATCATGTTTGCTCAGAGTCATTGCAGGAAATTTAGTGTAATTACAGGCATGGATAAAGTAACATTTTCATATGGCTCTTTCCTCTTCAGATTCTCTCCAGAGAATACTGAACTCCTGACAACACTCGGCCTGCTGTATTTACAGGTATTGACTTAAAAATTAGCATCAGTCAAATTTATGGACGCAGGAACAAGCTGTACACAAGTTACCTGAAGGTGTTTTTCTCTAATCACAACTGCATTTATCATTTCTGTTCATTCTGCCAGCTTGGGAAGTACCAGAAAGCTTTTGAGCATCTTGGAAATGCCCTAACATTTGATCCCAGCAACTATAAGGTATTGGAACACCTCAGTGTAAACTTTTATAGCAAAGGCGCTGAATTGGGTTCCTTTAAAGCCCTTCAGTGAACGTGAAAGTTCATTTTCTGTCTGGCACAGTCCATTTATCATCATAGCCCTTACTGTTCCTGTACGTGCACCTCTTCCTGTCACGCCTCCCTCCTCACTTCTTTCACTCCCAGGCCATCCTGGCTGCAGGCAGCATGATGCAGACCCACGGTGACTTTGATGTGGCCATGAACAAGTACCGTGTGGCGGCCTGCGTGGTGCCCGAGAGCCCTCCCCTCTGGAACAACATCGGCATGTGTTTCTTTGGGAAAAAGAAATATGTTGCCGTGAGTAACACGGTTCTTTTTGTAACATAACCAGTTTAATCATGTGATACTGCTTTGCAATCATCTTTTCACTTTTCTTTTAGCCCTGATTAGCCCTCATTGACTTTATAAATCAGTTCAGTTCCTGCTGAGTTGCTCCATGCTGCAGTGCTCTGTACTGCACCCTCATGGAATCATGCATTATTAAGTTTTCCAGCTCACAGTGCTGTCAGACTTTGACTCCTCCATCTTCCTTAATCCCACAGGCCTTCAGCTGTCTAAAGAGAGCTCACTACTTGTCTCCTTTTGACTGGAAAGTCTTGTACAACCTTGGTCTGGTACACCTGACCATGCAGCAGTACGCCTCTGCCTTCCACTTCCTCAGCGCAGCCATCAACCTGAACCCACGAATGGGAGAACTGTACATGTTACTGGCAGGTACAGATTCAGAGAGACAGAAACAGAGTTTGCTATTACCCGACTTTGTGTCAGATCGCGTAAACTTCAAACCTCTCCTTGTTAACAGTGGCTCTGACCAACCTGGAAGACGCGGAAAACGCCACGAAGGCGTATGAACAGGCTGTGACAATGGATGAGTGAGTCCATTTTACATCTTTTCTCCTAAATGTGGAGTGTCACGCTCAGAGAGTGCTGCTGTGCCACGTCATCTTTCCTTTTCTTCCAGGTCCAACCCTCTGGTCAACCTGAACTTTGCCATCTTCCTCTATAATCACGGTGAAAAACAGGGAGCTCTGGCTCAGTACCAGGAGATGGAGAGGAAAGTCAACATACTGAGAGACAGCAACAGCAGCTTTGAATTTGACTCTGAGGTTTTTAAGCTTCTTGATATCTAAAAATAAGCGTCCGTTTGTGTTTGTAAGACCCCCCCTTCTCCTGTCTCCACTCAGCTAATAGACATGGCTCAGAAGATGGGAGGAGCCCTGCAGGTGGCAGACAGCCTGGTGTGGACAAAGCCAGACAAGGACTCCAAATCAAAATCAAACACTTTGGCGGCCTCCAAAGGTCCCGGCGCTCCTCTTGGTACTAATCAGGCTCTGGGTCAGGCCATGTCCTCGGCTGCAAGCTACAACAAAAACATTCAACTACCGGCAGGTAAGTCTACAGAAGCCGTCAAATTCAAGGCTGTCCTGGAGTTCAAGGACACCGCCGCTTCCCTCATTAAAACACGAACGTCGTCTCAGTCTGACCGTTAACATCTAATCAGCGGTTGGAATCAAAGACAACTGGTGTCAGATTCCACAGACATCTCCACACCAAAGGCACAGATTCAGGGTTCTTGTCCTGAGCAAGCCGTAACCTCGGAGATATTAACTCTCACACACTAATTACAAAAAAAAAAATTGTTACTTCACAAACCTGATTTTATGTTGGGAAAACTCATCCAAACCTTAAGACGCAATAACATGGAAATTGCAGAGCCATCATGTCTTCATCTTGTTTTTCCAAAGTCAACACAGACTGGGACAACTCCGACTCAGGGAGGCTGATATTTTCAGGAAGAATGAAAATTACAGCAGTCAGAAACTTGCCTGTAAATCCCCCGGCTCTCATGCAGACTCAGCCAAGATGGAAATCTGACTGCCTGTTCCAGTGAGGCCGAAGGGTCACACTCTGCTTTAAACTTTTTGAATCCCTCCAAGTGATCGAACCCCAGCCAGCTGTTTAATTCGTGTCGGTCCGATGTTTCTGCGAGCGACCCGGGGTGACGCTGTGGGTTATTTTATTTTCAGGAGTTTCAGAAGACCCCTCCCTGCCCCTGGAGCCCGAGGGCGATGTGGCGAAGGCACCCAGTCCGCCCACAGACCCTCCAGGCTCCCCAGAACCTGTCGAGTCAGCCAAACCCAGAACCTCAAAGAAAAAATCAAAGGTGGAGGCGTGAAGTCTTTGTCATCACATCGGTTTTCGTGCTGCGGAGGGAAATAGAGCTTCTCCAGCAGCGGCGAGATCTGGATTCCTCGTTGTTGAAACAAATAACCATGGCACAGTCTGCTTTCAAACTCTTTTTCTTCAAACTATTGAACACTTCCCAGTTTTGTAAAGCTGTAAATGTGTCAGGTGTGTAAAAACATCAAAGCATTTTTATTTTTATTGGATATATTGCGAGGTGGCGGAGTGAATATTTTAATGAGTTAAACAAGAAAAGCTGCAACAATCACTTGTGGAGGTAAAGGATGTTTTTAAACATCCGCTTGTATGAAAGCTCATTTGGAGGCTTTTCATGGGTGGATGTTGTGTTTATAGAGATGTGTGTATATAATATTAAATAGCAGAGCTAATAGAAAACGACTGAGTGTTTTCTGCTGTCTTTGGTATAAAGGCTCTTGACCTTAACGGAGTAATTAAGAGTAAAAGCTCTGTAATCAAATCCATGCCCAGAGCAGCAGCTGTGAATCATTTCTACGTTTCTGTCCTGATGAAAGGCAGGAGATAGGAGACGTGGAGGGAAGCCGTGTTTGGACGTCTGACGGCTCTCCTCCTGTTTTTCTGATGGTCAACACCGTCCTCACCTGGAGACTGGTTTTTTGCTGTTTTTTGTTTTTTCTCCTATCAGGTCCCAGTTAAAGCGTGCACGCCCGGACTGCCTCTGGTAGCATCTTTTATGGAGGAGTTGATGGTCTGTAAATTACTGCTCCTGCTACAGTTGTTTCTCCGTGCAGCTGCGGAAGATTTATTTTCTTCTATTTCTCCTGTTTTTACGATTCAAATCTCCTGCCTTGCTATCTTTCATCAAATGTCCTCTGGCTCCAGGCAAATTGTAGGTAAACAGTTTTTTTTTCCACTAAATTTATTAGATTCTGGTTACGGTTGAACTTGAGCAGATTTTTATTTTTTTTTGGTAATGAAAACAGTTGTGAAATAAGCAGATTTCTTCAAGAATTCCCTCTGAATGTCTTTCTTGGCTTGTTTTGCCAACAGCTGCAGCTGTCATTAGTCTGAGTTGCGGCCGAGCTGCCAAATTCCTCCCAGCAGGCAAACCGGAGTTGGTTTCACTGCAACGTACATCTGATGGATGCCTTGGACGGAATTAAGACACGTTTTATTGTCTCTGCACGGCTACCATTTCTTGTTTTACACGGGGTGGATGGACGTTCTGGAGACGTGTGTGGGTATTCCAGAGGCTCTGTTGTTCCACAAAACTACTGTAATTTCAACAGCTCTTCATGCACGCTCTGACCTGTGTCTGGCTGCTCTAAACGGGCCCCCAGACGATAATTAAGACTCAAGTATGGAGCTCGTGTTAGTCTTCGGGCCTTGTGTTTTCTCTTCGGTTCCCTCACTTCACCGTCAGCCCACAATCCTCACAATGAAACTCAAACTCAATTAACTTCAGCTCTACAGTTTTCACCTCTTTCCATGGCGCTTTCTCAATGTTTTTGCATGTATATTACGGTATAAGTAGTCGTTATAGAAGGAATCATTTTGCAGGGGCTAAATCCTGTAAAATTCCGGTTTTATTGATCCAATTTTGTGGGCTCTGGTTACAGAAATATTTTAATGAGGTTTCATATACAAAATCAACACCATGACTTATAATAAATAAAACATATTTTTAATTACTGGAGTTGCATTAAAAAACCACTTTTATTTACTCCATGCTTTTGCCAAAAAGTTGAATAAGGTCTAAAATTTTATTATCGGCTCATTCAAACAGACGGTCGTCATCGTAAAGATTTCTCCTCAGCCGTTCAGGTTGGTTTGTCAGGTAAGCTTTTGGCTTTGGAAAATACTTTTTGTTGGGATATATGGACAAATAAGTAAAGAGTGCAGTTAACCCTTGTGTTTGTTTATTAATGGTGCAGTTGGGTCTGTGAGAGGCTCTCTCTGCAGATGCTTGTTTATAAACCGGAGTTTAGAGCTCATATTGATTCTCTCAGTTAGGACTCAAGTGATGCTGATTGAGGCGCACTGATGCTGGAGGAAGGTGACAGCAGGGGATGACAGATGTGAGGCTGGTTCTGACAGTCCTCCCTCCTCCCCGTGTCTGTGATGTCTCACTTCATTCCCTCTGGTATTATTTATTCTGTAGACCCAAGAAATCTCAGGAATTACCTGCTGCATTCGTGACAACAAATAATTGCTCAGCTTATGTTTGTGGTTCGTGACATCTCAATGAGTCTGACCAAGCCTGTTTAGGAGACACATCTCAGCTTCTGACTTACACCAAACATTTGGCTTTGGCATTAATTGGAAATAAATTTTAGTCCAGCACCCTCAGATGCCTTTGATGAAATGCTGCAGGAACTGTTAATTTTGTTTAAACAAGCTCATGTTGATGGCTAATTGATTAAAATTTAAAGTCCCTTTGAGCCAAAATATTTATGCAGCCAGCGTGCAGCTCACGACGGGGGTTCATATTTGGTCCTGAGGCTTGAGGAAATCTCAGTGCAACAAGTAATGCGCTCTGTCTGACCTCAGCCTGGTTTAGACGTGATGCCTGTCAAGATAAGCTTGAAAAAATAAAAGGTTTTGACTTTTAACTGATGCACACTGGAGAGTTTGGGATGTTTGTATGACAACAAACATGCAATCAAAGGAGCCGCACCGTCCTCACACATGTGGATACGATCAATATTTAACATTACCCGTTCTACGCTTTATTAAAGTGATGTGATAATACGCAGTTCGTTCCTTGGCCACAAGATGAGTCCTGAAGAGAACACAAGCGTATCAGCAAACATGTTAAAATGTCTGACTCTGGAGCAAAATCCGATGCTTTTACAGGCTGTTCCAGAAAACAGATTGATTCTAAACATGTGACTTCCTGGACAACGGTCAGCGTCTCTGGTATTCAACACAAAACACAAGGCAGCTGTTTCATCTGACACTTCAGAGACATGAAAGCCAACCAAAGGCCAATGTTCTCTGTCCCACATTTTGTACACGGCGAGAATGTCCAGAACTAAAACGTGCTTCAGCTCATTAGCTAGGGACGCAGTGTTTCTGCAAACTTTACAGGCCCTCTCTGAGAAAACAGCTTTGTTTACTCCATCATGGCGGCTCGGCCCAACCAGACTCGTGCACGTCTTAACTCTTACATGTTTTTGCCCCAGTGGAGGTTTCAGATCGACGTTTTTGATCTACATCTGTGGCCAGATCCCATTCAATTTAGAGTTTATTAAACACAATCACAAGTGTGTTTGAAATTCGGATCCCTCCTCTTCTTTACTCACAACACCTCTTTATTTGCATCTCATTCAGGCTAGGCTGTTATTTCCCCCAGTAAGACATCTTTATGGCTGTGGTTGGTTGTACGTGTCGTCTCTGTGATCTGGGGGAAGTGCGCAGAGAGAAGCCCCCCAGTGCAGCGCCTCTCCCCGCTCTTGATGGGGACGGTGATTTGGCAGTCTGCAAAGTAAAGATCTGAGCCGGCAAGTGAAACGAACCCTCCGTGTTTAAAGCTCTGGATTGTTTGTAGTCCGACCGCGTGCTGGAATGGAGTGGTTGCAGCGTTTCTCAAATAGCGTGTTGGTGTTTTATTTAAACCTTTGTAAGCAGAGTCTGGAGATCTGACCTGATTCCTTTGAACAGCCTCAACACCCCCGGCGGACCTCGTTTTGTCACCTTGTAGCGTTCCGTGTGCAGTCTGCATGCTTGTACCTGTGTGGGTTACCTTTGGGCGCTCTGCTTTCCTCCCACGCACAAAAACATGGACATCGGTTTGATGGAGACTCTTTGTCCCCCCTCTGTGTCCTGCACCACCCGTTGTTTGAGATTGTTCGCCCAAATGGCGATTCCAGCGCGGATCCTCACGCTTAATGTCAGAATGGTCAGGCTTGACATTGCCTGGCCCTCGCTGATGGTTGACCTTTTATAATTACGCTTGGATTAACGCCGTCCGGCCTTTGGTATTCTTGCCGGGCTGCGATAGATTAGAGGACAGAGACGGGGAGGGAAGCATCAGCTCCGTGTGACGGAGACGCTGTCTCATGTCATTAATCTGCAGCGACGCCATATTTCACCACCGCGCTAATAACGTCTAATTATGTGCTGGTGTAAATCCTCGCTGGTGTTTAAACGTGTAATTGTGGGGGAGTAATGGTGCATATGATGTGTTTTGCCTTTAATCAGTCAGGGTTTCTTCATCGGGAGCTGAGGCGGCGCGGGCTTTGCATTTCAATAAAGCTCCTTGATAAGGGAGCGCCGTTGTTGTTGCTGTTGTTTTTCACCAGATACTGTTTACTCTCAGCTCTGCCTCCCAAAATTTCTACCCCCGCCTTCTCCCGGAGACAGCTCAAAGACCCCCTGCTGGTCGCTCCGCGGAGCAGCTTTATCTGGGTCCTCCGCTCTCCCGTTTTTTTTTTTTATATACCCCCCCCGTCTCTTTGTGCAGCCCCGACGTGTCAGCCACAAGCTGCAAGACGATGCAACAAACCGCATCTCGGGGATGAGAGAGCCATTCATTAACGCATCACTCCAAGCTGTGTCAACAAAGGTTCACTGTCTCAGCTCCACGCGGAGGGAAATTCATACCAGCGAAAGGGGCTGGGAAGAGGACGCTCACAACAGTTTGTCTTGTGCACGGCGGAGAGAACTTTTGGGCATTTTCATCTGCAGAAATGCTGCGCGCAGAACCTGGGGAACACATGCGCATTAACGGCGCCAAACACGTGAAGCTGGAAGCAGACAACAGCCCCAATTTATGTCAATGTCACCTTATATTCACATGTTCACGTCGATGCTTTGAAAATGGGATCCGGCTGCTCTCAAAGACGGCTTATTTCCCCAGTTCTCTCTCTTGTGGGGGGGGTGGACGTGTGTGTTGGAGCATTTAGGAATAACAAAGACTTGAGTGTTTTAACATCCAGGGATCCTGATCACAAGCATAGTTGGGGGTACTTTAAGTTTTTGAAGCCCAGAAAAAGGGTTTATTTGAACCCTCACGAGCTGATAATCAGACCGGCTTTCCTTTTGTGATTCCACAGCCTGCTGTCACATCAAAATACAAATGGTGTGTTCAGTAATTAACCCACCGCCCAAAGCAAATGTGCGGCAAAATAGGCCTAAGTGTAGCACAGGCGATTTACCAGAAAGTGGAGGGAAGGAGGCGGTGGTATTCGCTATTGTCAGTCTCCCCAGAACGTGAAAGAAAAACACATTTATCAGGTTACAGGAGTCTGAGCTAACTGGAGTCTTATGCCATCTCTCTTACGTATGTCGTAAGCCCCTGAATCCTTCGCCCAGACCCACCCCTCGTTCAATCTCACTGTCTTTTCTCTTCTGTCTGGCAGTTTTGAGGGCCTAATTTTGCTTCAGTAAGGGAACCTCCGTCTCTGCAGAGAGTCATTAGACGGGACTATTTATTTAATTTCTCTCTGGCGCTGCGGCATCGATCTACGGAGCTGTCTGAGTCCTGTGGTGAGATTGTGTTGTGCGCAGGCAGGTAATCATAACTGCTGCAGCATAAACCAACACGATAACAACCTGCACTCCTGCGCCAGCGCAGCGGTCAGCTTTAACTCAATAATTCTGCTTAGGGATGATTTACACTTGTTTGAAAAATGCTTTTTTTCGCACTTTAAAAATCGCCACCCTTTGAGGGGAAACCCCCCCTCTTTTTTAAAAAGCCTTTCATCCATGAGCTCGTGATATTGAAGGCAGCACGTTGTTTTGGGTTCCAATCCGACTTTGGTCTTCCTCTGCGGAGTTCGCACCTTCGTGGCCTATGTTGCAGGAGGCCAGCTGCCATCGTCCACAGGGACGAGAGACAGAATTCACACCGCCACCTAGTGGCGCGGTAGCAGATGGACATCGTCGTTCTAAAATGCTAACTGACAAAATGTCATTCACAGCACAATAATCATCACTCGAAGATAGGATGAAAATAAAGATTTAACCCTGCTGTCATCCACTGAGCATGCTGGTATTATCTCCAGACCTTTTCCTCTGTGCAACTCAACAGGATATCTGCACATGTTCTGGGCTAAAAGCACAGTTTATTTGGGGAAGTCATCAAAATGCATCACACATCGGCAACAGGCATCAGCACATCTTCAACATATAGGCTGCAAAAATATTCTCCAACCCGAGCACATCCAACTTGCAGAACTGGCTCCGAGCAGCAGGGTTACATTTAAAATGTATTTTTGAAGACGAGAACCCGACCTCCTGCCTGGCCGACCGGTCCTGGGGAGGCTGATAAATACAGCTTGTAATCAGGAGGCACAGTTGGATGTTCACCACTCCCCGGCCTCATTTCAGTCATCAAGAAAGTGGAAAAAAACACAACGTGAACTCGTATTGACAGATAGATAAACCTTTGAAATGTGCAGAAATATCAGGCCAAACATGTTTTTCTCAGTGGATATGCTGAAACCACGTCAGTCAAATAACTGCTGCTGCCTGATCTGTTTCTAAAACAGCGGCAGACGTGCAGAAGTGATAAACGTGTATTTAATTACTCTGTTTACTGTTTAAGTGAGGTTGCTGGGAAGCAGAAACCCTTTTCAACAGTTGATCTTGTCGACCTTGATCTCAGCCTCACGTGATTGTGTGTATTATTTCAGTGGAATTCCACAACAATCAGTCCCATTAAGATTGACTGACAGACAAAGTGGGAATTCAGATCAAGCTCTGGTTGCGCAGTTCGGCAGGGGCAAAGGAAACAGTGAGTCACATTACTATCGTTAAAATCAGGGCTCACGTCATGTGGTCGAGGAGGTCAGGGGGCGCCTGTGGTTGTTGTTCTGAGCTTGTGTTTCATTCCATTTCCTCCGCACACATTAAAGCCAAATATGACCCGATAACTGTTTTCTGATGAAACTGCATAAAATAATACAATAAGAGCACATCCACTGTTAAACATGCTGAGGAAATGTGCAACAAAAGCCCTTTTTTTTGGCTCCATTCTGGGACAGATGTGGCCTTTAGAGCCAACTCAAAATGACCTTTATCATTAAGAAAAACCTGAAAGATGCGACACAACTGCTGCCATTGTTTCTGCAGTACCTGTAAAACGTGGCAAAGTTTGTGTGAGTGATGCTGCAGCCCTCCGTGTCCCGCATCCGCGCGCACGTGCAGCTTCAGAGGTGATAGCAAGGCTGGATATGCCGCTGATCCTCGCTGCACTGGCGTGTGGCTGCACATGCAGGCGCCGCCGTGTGCAACCACGGCTTAGTTTGTTGTATCGTTGAAGTGGATCATAAATCAGCCCTGACCTGGGTTTAATTGCCCCCTCAGCTCCCGTCACATTGTTTTAAATGCCTCTGCGCTATGGCAACACAATGGGTCGCATCTCAGGGCCGAGACAGCCCAGTAACAAATGTCAGTGGTCGTGCTGGAATGGCCTTTCTCCAGCATTCAACCAGCGAGCACGGCCCCATGCGTCTCCCAGGAAATCGATCGCTCAGTTAAGACATTACTCGGATTAGTCCCGTTGCTTATTTCATAGAAATAAAATGGTCCTTTTTTTTATTTGTTTTGTTTATCTGGGGAGGGGGGGATCGATGAAGGAAAGAGCTCGGGCTCTGTTTAAAAGAACAAACTTCATTATTGTAATTTACTTTTTTATTCAGGCACTCTCGAAGGAATCCAAAACCTTTTAATCTGTTACTTCATCCAGACACCTCATTTATTTCTTGGACCATAGAAAATATTGGCTGAGAAACCCACAGCTAGTCCGCTGCTCACGTCCTTTTGTGTGGATCACCTCACGTTGGAACATCTGCAGAACGCTGCAGACCTCATTCGGCATCACTACTGTCAAGGGGAAAGGTAGCATGCTGGAAAAGAATGACTCAGATCTGAAATAAATGCAGGGTATTGGGTGATTGCTGCTGCACCCATCTCACCAACAGCGCTAGAAGAGTGTCTGCAGGAACACAACTGGAGGTAATTCTGCTGCATGTTCCATTTTAAATGCTCAATTACTCATTGATGCACGTTTAATCTCATCTCGATCTAGAAATTAGTGATGAAACATGTATGTTTTTGCTAGATGAGAGGAAATGAAAGGTTCCGGAGGTCATATATTTCCGAGGCAGAGCTGCAGAAACTTTCCAAAGCCCGACCCCCCGCTGCGTGCGCTCTCTCTGCCAGCAGCCAGCAGAGATGAGCTGTTTGAGAGGGCGAGCCAAAGCAAAGCTCGTCGCCTCATCTCATTCTAATCCAGCATCCCCGATGACCGCTGCCACCGCCCCGCCCCGCCCGGCTCGGAGACGCTGCCATTCCCGTATATTTCACCTCCGACTAATTGGAAACCTGTAGTCTGTCTGCTTCCCCCTTACGGTCTTCATCCCACCGCGGCGGCTGCTGTCTCATTGTTTTCCCCTCAGTGTCATCTGGATATGAGAAATGGGGAGTAAACGAAGCTCTGGGCGGCCCGCGTGGAAGAGAAATGAGAGCGTAACCTGTGAGAGCGTGCACGGCCTTTACCGCGCTTCATCTGCATGCAGGAGGGAGGCCGAGGGGCTGCAGGCTTTATTGGAACAGATGACCTCGGGTTTATGTTTCATTCATCATTATCACAAAGACAATCTCAGTCTGCCTTTTAAATGTGCACACTCACGTGCACTCGTGCACATGCGACTTCATCTCCATCTTCATCCCCCCCCTCCCTCCCACACACACACACACACAATATTGTGGTGGTAGTGCACTTACACTAACAGCAATTACCTGACGAGCCCGTGCGGAGCGTCTTGGGGAGATCCATCACTATGCAGGAACCCAGCGGGTCTGTAATGAACTGCTGCTCTCCCAGCTCCCCCACGTCACACCCGCGTCTGCGAGCGTGTGTTAGTCGTGACGAATGAACGGGTGGGGGGGTGGGAAGAGCCGGGCCGCGCGTTCAGGCTGCATTTATGTCCGTTCAGCTGCGGGTTCTCTTATTATTCATCACGTCTGCCCTCCATCATGTGCTGCTGCTGCTGCTGCTGCTGAGTTTGTCTGCCCTCATAGAAACACACGCTCTCCTCTGTGCTCAAATCATCCTGCCCGGCCAATCTCAGCTCAGAACCTATGGAATAAATCTAAAGAACACGCACTCCTCCCATTTAAATAGGAAGTGCGGCTGCATTTCCAAGCGGCTCAGATCTAAATCACCGTTACCGCCTGACAGTGACAGTCGAGTCTCCGGCATCTGTTTTCTCCTCAAGACATCCCGGTTTGGGATTACCTTTGCTAATCTGTCATCAGGCTTTAATGGATTCCCGTTCTGGACTTAATTATCTGGTTGAGCCGTCAAACCTTGTCAGGCATCAGGATGCCCTTAAGGTGGGAAAACACAGGATCCTCCAAACAGAATTACTATTCCTCATGTTGTCGGAGGAAAACCTCAAAGGCATGAGAACACTGAGCCGGAGAACTGGGAGGTCATTTTAATAAAATACCTTTAGCCATTGTCTTCACACAGTCTTTTCTCCTTATGATTGTTTGTTATCAGGTATTATTGACGACGGGCTGTCGTCCTGGTTGACTCTGCTCCAGTTTGACCTGTCTGGGTGTTGGTGGTACTTACTGGTTCTCCCCTCTGTCCTCTTGTTTCTGACTGTCCTTGAGCTCATAACACGCATTTCTGTTGGTTTTAAAAGGGGTAACGCCTCTTTTTTGGATCAGAACTTTTACACATTCCTGCGTCTGGGGTAATCAGTAGAACACTTAAGGAACGGAAGTACTTCAGGAATGAAACCTCGGCAGTGGGCTGTCCCGATCTCCTTCTCACCTCAGCTGTGGCTGTGAAATTGACTGCTGCTCTCCCAGTGACACTTAACCACAGTTATTTTGTGCACGTGGCTCAGTTATGAGCCGCATGAGCAGGATCGCCTGCCAACCGTTCATCACGTTGCGCCTGGATGTACCTGCAGTCGCACAGGTCTTGAATTAAACTTGGCTGGTGGGAGGCACAAGGCCGGGCTGGAAATGAGCTCCGGCTGAATTTCAAACCAGCTCTGCGAAACCTCTGATCTGATTCTGCACTCGAGATTCCAGACGCGTTGGGGAGCAAATTGATTCGCCGAACGTGCCTTTTTATCTGAAGGCTAAGAAAAATGTCCGAGCTGGGCCGGATGAACTGAGGCGCGTCGGGATTGGTCTGAAAACAGGGACACATGGGCCGGACCGCGTGAGCTCATACCTGTGGAGCGGTGGGGGGGTCAAAGGTGATGGCACTTGGCAGATGAAGCGGGGAAAATCTGCTGCACACACACACACACACACACACCCACACACACAGTGGTGGGTGGAACAGGGCAGGGCCGCATGGGAAGGAATCATTAGGCTACAGCTATATATAATTTAACAATTGAAACTGTGTTTTATTTATTCTGAATTAAAGATCAGAAACAAGCAGAAACCGCACACGTGCACGAAGCTCGGTCACGTGTGTTTTTAGAGGGAGGAACAGGAGTGTCTCTGAGACACCCAATAAGCTGATTTTTGATGATGATGATGATGATGATGATGATGATGATGATGCTGTTGGTATGTCTCAGGGAGTTTAATAACACCAAGTTACAACATGTGACAGCAGCAGCATCAGCTTTGGGTCGATACTGGATCACAACAGGATTTTCAACAGGACAACTGTGGGTAAAATAACAGACCCAGTGTGGTGAGGTTACAGAGACCACTGCAGCTTGGAGAACTGATTTCTTTCTCTGCTGCCAATGTGGTTCTTGGTGCTTCTGCTGTGCAAATGATTGCAGGGGAAACTTTAATGTGGGAGAACTGACAGTTGTTCCAG
Organism: Lagocephalus sceleratus; assembly: GCA_911728415.1. Classification (NCBI taxonomy): domain Eukaryota; kingdom Metazoa; phylum Chordata; class Actinopteri; order Tetraodontiformes; family Tetraodontidae; genus Lagocephalus; species Lagocephalus sceleratus. Next base: position 9,305,397 of record CAJVRN010000017.1, on the reverse strand, counting down.
GGGAAGCTGACCCAGTCAGGGTAAGAGTTTAACGGCACATCTGACTGACACAACCACGTGGCAAACATTATTTTATGACAATTGAAGTCAGACTCTAAACGGAATCTGTATTTCTTTGTTCATTTGGGAATGCAGGCGATGTTAAAAAGACAAACATCTTCAGACTGCGCAGGAGGTCCGCCACCTCAAAGACCTTCTGAAGGAGAAGACGGAGGAAGTCAGCAAGGCTGTGAAGAGAAGAAAAACGGGGAGAGCCGCCTGCGCCGATGTCCTGAGTGAGTGGTCTGTGTCTCCGGCAGCTCTGAAGGGGAGCACAAAGAAGGTGGAGGAAAACCTCCAGGCGCAGCTACGGCATCAGAGAGAGCTGGAGGAAAAGGAAGAGGGCTTCAGGAGAATGTCTGATGAGACCGAGACGCTCTAAAAAGACTTCTCAGAGGATGCTTTTGAGAAGGAGGAAGAAGAAGAGAAAGCCCTCTGGAGCAGCATCTCAGAGCACCAGCGGGCCCCAATGGAAGCGTGGGCCAGACAGGAGAGAGCTGGAGGAGATGAAGCGATAGAGCTTCAGGTACGCTTGTTTCTCTGACCACATTTCAAAATTGAATCTAAAGCAGCTTTTTATTTTTAATAGATCAAAACAAAAAAAAGAAGAGGATTTTGAGGGTCTGGAGACATTTTGGATAAAAGCCTCCTCATCATCTCGGAGCCCTCCACTTCTTCCGGTGTTTTCTTTGCTGGAGCTACAAGGTCTCCACACAGAAACTTGATATCTTTATATTTATGAAATATATAGAATGTATATTTCCTTCACCATTGTTTAATCTTTGTGCAGCTAAGCCAAGCCAAAAGTGTCATTTCTTCTTCCTGGCATTTTATCACACACACACACACACACACACACACACACACACACACACACACACACACACACACACACACACCTCTCTCTCTCTCTCTCTCTCTCTCTTGAGCCGGTCTCTGTGGTGCTTGGTGGGACATCAGAGGGCAGATGGGGAGGGCATGACCAGGGTCTACAGGGACAGCTGTGAGCGTCTCTTCTCTCGCCGCCTCACACCTGTTACACATCATGTCCGCTACAGCACACACGGCCTCCAGCGGGACCCTCAGCCCGCCTCCACGCTCTGACCCGCCGAGAATTAACACACAAAAAGAGCAACCTCGGCCTTTTGATGATATCCACCCATTATCAGCGGAGATCTCAAGCTCGGTTCAGATGAACTCCGTGGCGATAGCTCTGTGTTTTCCTGTTTTCCTGTGTGAAAGATGAGGAAAGATTCAGTCAGCAGTCAGCAACATTTTGCTCTACACCCACATTTTGGCTGTATGCAACACATCGCTCCCGACTGGTTTATTTCAAAACCGAGCACGTCTCATGAACCGCTGAAACGCTTTCATAGGCACTCTGACCTGCTGTGTTCTGCAACATGCTGCAACCTTTTGATCTAAAATTGGTTTCAAAATTCACTGTTGCAGCCCTAACACACTTCTGAATGTGATTTTATTGTCATTCAGTGTGAATGTAAATTACTGGCAAATAATCAGCACATTAATAAAAGCACAGAAGGGCTTCAAATCCGCAGCCTTTAACCCTCTGTGAAGTCATACTAATTCCGTTTTACCATGTTCCACAGCTCTTCAGAGCTCTACCTCCCACTGCTTCAAATATAACACAAGTAAAAAGAGAAACAGAAGCCTTGATTGCTTCCATTGTCCATCTTTCACCTTATTATTGCTTTTAAATCCAAGAGGTCTCACTGGATCCTCTTGTGTTTTTTTCCGTCACCTGCTCAGTGACGTTAGAAGAATCCCTGGCATAGACCAGAGTGGGTTTGTTTGCATTTGTTGGAAAAGGTCATGTGGTGTCAAAGACATTGAGAATTAGTTTGCATAAAATAACATCTACAGCATTTTAGATACAGCAAGCTGGCTTTCAAAGATGAGCTGACTGATTTCAGGTATGTCTATGCTTTGTATTGAACTTAAATTCATAAGACAAGGGTTTAGGGGGTTTATTTTGGCGTAGCACCTGTAACTAATTTGCCATATTGTTGAAGAACATATTAGAATCAGCTGCTGCCACATTTCGTTCCAGCATAACTTAACATTATTCACAAAGCTATGTCGACAGATGAAGGGTAACCTGAGCTGAGGTCAGAGATGAGAGAGGTGAAAGAGGAGAAGAACTCGGCTCCTCCAGCATCTTTTGTTCTGAGTGTGCACCTTTAATCTGTTTACCTTCATCCGAGGTTGAGAGGAAGATTAAAAAAGCTCAGGTGTATCATCAACAAAGCGAAGGAAAATCAATAACCTGACTGAATGTGCCGGGCCCACGTCTCTTTGTTTCTGTTATCACTCTAGCGGGTGGAGTCGGTAACAAAGGCTTTCTGTCCCACATGACCTGAAGCTCCCACCACCCAACGGATGACCGCGCCGCTTTGTTTTCCGTAATGATGTCAGCCGTGAAAACCATGTTTCCATTACTTTACAATGGGCTGAAACCCGGTTCTTTCGCTGCCTTCCAGGTCAAAGCTGGAACACACAGAAAATTACTGAGCAATTTAAAATGGTATTTTCATAAAACAATGTGTGAAAACGACTGATGAAAACTCTGTTTCTGGGTCATTGAAATATTCACAGCGCTGAAAACCAAAAGCTTTTCTGGATGGTAATGTGTGATGTGAGCAACATTATTGCTCCTAATTTAATTATCGAAGACATTTGCCGGGGCTTTAACGAGCCTCTGCTCTGCTAGCAGCGTATCGTGTGAAGGGAACCTGATGTCTACGCTCTGGTGGGGCCTGGGCTCTCTCCTATATGTTGACCTCCTCTCCCTGTAAGTGGCGCTGACGTCTGTGGCGATGCCTCGATGGTCGTGCCAGTGTTGAGTTACAGTTTTATGTTTTAAAGGTGTCCGAGCTGCACATCTGGCAGCTGGTGGACTCGGGAGAGCATGCGATAGGCGTAGATGGGTGTAGATGTCGACTTACAACAAAACAAAAACACAGCATGCAAAGTGTGCTTGTGCTCTGTGTGTAATTAGCAGCTGGGTTTAAAAAGAAAAAGAAGATGTGAGCAAGAGCGGAGACACAAAGACGTGTTTGTGGTGAGTGATTTAGTGCAGGAGAAAGAACCCTGGTGGTCTTGTAAGCCAACTGGTGCAGTAACTGCTGTTTTAATATGTGTTGATGACTGCTTTTTCAATCCAGGAGAGAATTCCTTTGCCTCGGCATTAAACTGATTTCCCAGTACGCCCAGTTAATGCTGCCGGCTGCCCCGAGGCCAGTTTAACCTGACAGCAGAAGCACCTGTACACTAGTAAGCTGGGATTGCAGCACTGAAGCTCACTAAATCTCTGTCCACTCAACAGGTATTAAACCTCAAGCAGCGAAAGCGCCACAAAGAGAGGCACACGTCTCATCCCTCCCGCCGAGGTGTTTGCTTTGCCAGCCGGTTTTGTCGAGACCCGGTAAAGCACCAACTCGGGTCAGTATGGTTTTTTACGCTGAAGCACGTCGGAAACTCGCTCAGCTCACAGCAGCTGAACGTGCCTCCGAACCGCCCTTGCTGTTACAACCAGTACAAGCTGAGAGGAAAGCACGGAGCCGGGATGTTGTGAATGGTTTTGATTACCAAACTTCCAGGATCGGTCTGTGGCTGAACGCTGAAAACATCCTGCCATGCATCAAACAACACTCACAACACGCTTGATGTCCAAATCACTCCTCCATCCTGTTTAGCTGCAAACTGTCTCCAATTTACTCTGGTGGCTGAATTATACGCGCAAATGTTTATATCGTCAAGCTGCGATTGATTATTTCTGAGCCTTGGAGCCCTGGGGAAGTTTCAGGAAAATGGGAAGGTTGTGCAACACAGCTGAAGTCTGAGCAAAAGTCCATTCTTTGAATAAAACACTGGGTAATGTCATTACAGCCATATAATAACACATATGTCCTCTGTCTAGCTGCATCTTTCATCAGCAGAGGAACAGTTTAGTCATCAGAGGCCTTTGAGTTGATAGTGATTGATGGTGTGTAGTGATGGTGATGAAAGGAGGTCAAAGCCACAGGGGTCACATTTTTCTCCTTCTGTCTGTGGCTCTTTATCTCTAATCACCGCTCCTCTCTCTCTCTTAAACAAACGCACACACACACACGCGCACATACACATGCCAGCACACGTATGTGTTAATTTATGTGTTCTTACAGCTTCAAGGAGGAAAAGGAGGAGGAGGCTGTCTGGATTATCTCATCTGTTGACACAAGATAGAACCTGTGCGCAACAATACCAGGATTACTCTCAGAACGACATGGAGATATCATAGGATAGGGCCTGTGACTCAAGGTGATGGTTTCAAAAGATGTAAATAGATACTCCAAGCAAAGATTCCAGTGTATTGTTCATTCATTAACAATAGAAACCAAACAAGCTACAGGCCAGCTTTGTGTTAAGATTTCAGAAATCCCTGTAAATATATCATTTTCCACATGTTTGAACACAGAAAACCCCACAAAAATGAAATGGGAACAGAGCAAAATGCCCTTTCCCATGTGCTTCACATTTTTATTAACTGCCGCCGCTGCCCTCGGTGCAGCTCATTACAGCCCATATAGCGGAGTGGAAAGGTCTGGAGAGGCAGCCAGCAACACTACCTCCCATACAGCTTTCCTGAGGGGCATTTCCCTCACCATCGACGAGGCTTTGTAATCTGAGACCAGCAGGTACGTTGATGGAGTGTGTGTGTGTGTGCGCGCGTGTGTGTGTGTGTGTGTGCGTGTGTCCATAACAACACTGAGGTAAAAGAATTGCAGCAGTGAGAAGAGGAGCAGGATGTAAATGAGAAAACCTTTTCTTTCCTCTCATTTCTAAAGGACGTGGCCCCGCGTAGCTCTGGCATTAGAGTGGACGCTCCAGCGATACGAAGGTCACTGCCTTGATCCCAGACCTCGTAGGCTTTAAGTCAAAGTGTCCTTGAGTGATAGCTCCAAATAGCTCCGGAAGCTGCCTACAGTGCATGAAGGTGTGGGATTGATTATTTCTCCCTGTGATCAACTGGAACTGTCCTTTCTACCATTAATGGGTGAACTTGAAGTGGTCACAAATGATTAGAAAAGCGGTGCATAAGAACAGCCCATCTACCATTTACAATACCAGGATTAGATTCTGATTATGGCTTTACATGTCCACATAAGCATGCACTACATGCATTTGCAACCAACGAGTCACATAACAAACTATGTTGCAGGCAGCAGCAGGGGGTCCCCGAGGGTATCGCTCTTGGACCTCTTTATATTATCTGTCTCCTTTAAGTGTTGCGAGATGAAGAGGAATTGCATTTTCGGAGAAGTTTTGCACTGCGTTAAAGCTGCTCATTAATCATTTAATGCTTTTCACGCAGTGCAACTGAGACTGTCCTCAAAAACATATCTGCAGCTCACAGGACTCCACGGTGGGTTGTCAATGTGGCAGCAGGGAGGCGGAAGGGCGGGGAAGGAAGATAGAATGAGGGGGGATGAAAAAAGATCCAAATTTGGTGGTATGAAGTTGATGAATTGCCACATAATGTGGTTCCAATGACCATTTTGGGGGGCATGTTGTAGCCTCAAAATCGAAAAGGCTCAGAACACCATTCAGTGTGGACGTGATCCTCATTTTTCTTCCCTCCTTTGCGTAAAACAGCAAAAGAAAACCATGTTTAAATGTGCTCGTAACTCTTTTATCAGTTTAAAGCAGACACCAACAGTACTTCTAGGAGCTGTATTCCTGATGTGGATGTGTCAATTGTATCGTTGATTGGGAGCCAGGTAATCCATCTGATGTGGAGATTATTGGATCAGCGAGGCACCTGCTCCAGGCAGATTCCCTGAATAAAATGGCTGTGTTAATCTGTATGTGAGGCAGTCCTTCAGGTTGAAGCAAGGACGGGGCCATGCTGCTGAGGGGGTCTGACACCGTGGAGAAGACTCTGAGCGGGAGCTGTCTCGTCTTCCCTCACATGGGTCTTTGGAAGCAAAAGGGAGGAGGTGTGTGTGTGTGTGTGTGTGTGTGTGTGTGTGTGTGTGTGTGTGTGTGGCGGGGGGTGTGACTGCCAGTCAGCCGGGGCCTGTAATTTAAGCCAGACTTCAGCGAGATGTTTTCAAGGTTATGGTAAATTGAGGCAAAGGGGGAGACACAGGTCAGCAGTGCAGGCCTGGAAAAGGAAGTCATTGTGACAGAGTCACCGTGCGACCCGCCGCCACTCCTGAGTTCTGACAGCTTTCCCAGCATTGTACCGTCGTAATTTCACCGTTTTGAGCAGCGTTATGAGAACCCCTCGTGCTTGTTCAAGCTATAGTGTTACCACCAGGGACGCCAGTTACGTATTTGCTCTGGAACTTGAAACGGCTAACATAAACACCGTCCTTCATTAGCACGTAGCCTTCACTTCCAGCTATGTCATTCAGAAGGTCCAGACTCAGATCTCTCAGGTTACTCTGCTACTGTCAAATGGCATGTTTTACAACCACCGGGTTTTATTATGGGCCCTGTGGCTTATATACAATGGGCCTCACTGAGGAATGCTCCACGAAGCACCCTCCCTTCCTCATGTATGTGTGCACCCATGTAGGGCCGTGGTGACGGGTGGCGTAATGGAGCCTGTTGTATGAGGAGCAATGTGCTCCGGCAGCACAGACATGCCACTCCGAGTGTACGTTCTTATTGGAAAGAGCAGAAAAATGAAAGGGTCATGGCTGCTGCGGAGCACCTCATCAGTCAGCCCAATAGCCCAGAGGAAGGACTGTTTAAATTTGGCTCCGTGCCGCGTGTCTTGAGTTACACCCAGATGGCCGTGAGGAATTGAGAGATGGATTCTTGCTTGGTCAAGCAATTCTCTGGTCGCAGCTCCAGTTCTGAAAAGGCCTTTTTCATACGACGCTTCTGTGAGCCTTTTTAAACAAGTCAAAGGACGAAAATGCTGATGCTTCTCCCTGAACCTTTCGGTGTGTTACGCAGGACTGCAACAGCGTGCTCTGGTTTGTTTCATAGAGCTGGTTCACGTGGTACCAGATGGCCGTCCGGACCAAGTGGTTTCACCTGCAGGGCAACCAGACACGTCTGAGTCATTGAAAAGAAGCCGGTCATGTTAAACGTTACTCTAAACACTGGCTGAATGTTTCCATGTGTTGCCTGGTGTTTGGAGAAGCCCTGTTTCCAGCGCTGGAGAGCGATGTGGCCCTGCGTGGAGGTTAACAAACACTCGTTTACATTGCTCAGCAGGTCACATGTCGGCCTTTTCAGATCTTTGCTCTTCACTCGTCCCTGTTCACTGGGGTCAGGGTCAGTCGTCCCTCACGGTCGAGTTCTCTTTGTTAGTTTGTGGGTGCTTTCACATTTTTTTTTTTTATTCGTGTCTGATTGTCTCCCAGCATGCTCTCCTCCTCCTCCCTCACCTCTCCTGGTGTGTTTAAACCCTCTCCCCTTCCCTTGTCAGATTGACTTATAAGCATTGGCCTGCCGTTATCATTTCTGGGGTTCTTATTCATCACGGTTACCTGACAACTACATCATCCGTCCCGGCTTTTGTTCTTGTCAACTGGCTTTTAAATCAGTTGAGTTGTGCATCCCGATGTGATTTGTTTGTCTGTCTCTGTGTGTGGTGCATTTTTATACCCTGACCGCCCCTCCTGTTTTTTATGAGCCTGGTGCTCTTTGTATTTTTATTTTATTTTCCGTTAGCTATTACATCGTACCTTTTCCTTATAGAGTGTAAATATACTACAGTTGCACCAAGCAGCAAAGGCTATAACGGCAGTAAAGTGCTCACACACTCAGCTGACATGAAAGCTGTTATATTAATGCCAAAAATTCCATTTACCATTGGAATTGCTTTGCCCGGCTCAAGTAAAGGTTAAATATTAAGCCTCAGTGAATCAAAAAAAAGTGTAATTTAGCTTGACTGGAGTTTAAGGTCTAAAGCTTTATGCAGGTTTTTGACCCAAGGCTGGTCAGCACTCTGGGATTCAGGAATAAATTACTTGTTTAAGGGATTAACCAAGTCGAATGCTGCTTAAATGGTGCATTAATAGCCTTTAAGAGGTTCTATGTTGGGTTTGGTGCCATCCAGCCCATCTTTATCAGACAAGCTGCAATGGAAGATGGGCTTGGGTTACCTGGAGATGTATCTCATTAAAAATGTCCTGTCCCCTCAGGAATGATGACAGAATTATCTGGTGGACAAAAGGGGCCAGAGATGGACAGACGGAGCCGTCAGTACGAGGTGATGCCGAGGGATTTACCCTGACGGAAGGTCAAAGGGAGCGTCTCGGTTGGAGCAGGTGAGTCAGATCTGACCGCGATGGGGCTGCAGAGTCTGCAGGGGAAGCATGAGCAGAATAGAGGGAGCGAAAGTCACCGAGCAGACCATCAGCAGGGGGCTGGCGACAGCAGACATCAGAGGGAATAATCAGAGAAGGAAACCACATGGGAAATAAGATGGGGTAGAGAACTGTGGTATGGAGAAGAATGAGACGCGTGGAGACGGAGCTGATGACTCACAAAAGACGGCGTGAGAGACGCGGAGGCAAATAAGCTGTGTTAGAGATAGAGTAGCGCATCACTTGCTTTCATCCTTTGGAATATGACACAACAGAGGTTTGACGGGGTTCTGAGGGAGCTGCAGGGAGGGTGGAAAGTGGGGAAAGCATTTTGACCAGCACAACATAAAGCAGAATAAAGACACCTGTGGTTTGTGTGGTGGACTCCGAACCAGAAATCACATCACGGGGTTGCGCTCCTCTTGTGAGAATAGTATGTGCACCGACACGTCTCTATTACATCATTTCCTGTTTGTACAAAACATTAAACTATAGATCTTCCTTCTGAAAAAATATCAGTTTTCAACAATGTTGCCTGATACCACATTCTGTAAGAAGTTTGCAAATGGGACGCGATGTGTCTGTGCCTGTTCACTGATAGAGCTTCATGCTGGAGATTTAAAACATTAATAACCCAGCAGTGATAAAAAAAGTACATGAATGGTAATCGTTCACTTGTCTTCAGACTGCTGCTTTATGAAACCGAGTCAGTAGCTGCGCCCAATTCACACAAGGAAACACATTTAACTGGTCTCACTGGGTCCTCTCCATCACCATGGCTGCCTTTGGTAGCGAGGACCGTTTCCCCTTCCACTCCCGTCACAAAGATGAAGAGTTCCACTGGCTTCCCTCTGACTCCCTCTCTTCTTATCTCTGGCGCTCTCAGCGTCTCTCTGCTGGCGGATGACACCACTGATGGCTGCGCAGCGCCGGGCTGTTAGCTCCTGGCTCGAAGCGGCTGGATTGTTCCACTGGGAGTGACGCTGATGGCCAGTACGATAGACTAAAGACGTATCGCCGGCCCGTCTCAAAGGCTAACTCTCCAAATCCACCAGAGTGAACAGCATTCTTTAAAAAATGTGCGCGTAAATCACAGTACATGCCTGCTGAAAGGGCTGTTAAATTAACTGTGGATACTGATGGATTCATGGGGTCTGCAGTGATTTGTTTCCCTTTAACTCCTCAGAAATCTTCAGTCTTTTTTCATTCAGTTGAGACTTTGAAACCAAATTGGTCCTGTCTGTTGTTAGATCTGGAAATAGTGCACATAATCTTTTCACAATCCCAGGGATCACGCTGCTCTGCTTTCAGAGAAGTTTCTACTTTTTTTTTTTTTGGCTCTTCATTTTTCTGTGATCCATTGTTTTAGAAGAGCCTTGCGCTCCCTGCTGCTAACATCCTAAAGCACTTAAAACAGGTTTTTAATGCTCAGCATCTTTTATGGATGGAGCAGAAGCATAATGTTGGAAAATTATCAAAAGAATATGATCAGTCACGAATCTCTGAATATTTCTAATGTATAAATGAAGCTCCAGGGCCCCTTAACTGAAACTTTATTAGGTAAAATTCAATATTGGAGTAATTTAGCCGTTCTCTTATCTTTAAACTAGAAGGACTAAGTGAATCCCAAAATTAATATTCAGATTTGCACCTTTGTTCAAGTGGTTTCTCGCAATAGTTAATGGGACCTTTGGATCGTTTCCCCAGCCTGACTCATCTCCAGTTGAAGCTGAACAGATTTTTGTGCAATCTTGCCTGATTTTGTTTAAATCCGCCGCCGCGTTTGTTGCTTTCGCTGCATTGCGAGCTACAGTGATCACAGATTGTACCCAGTCCTCATGCCATCACAGTCAATTTATCCGCCTCATACGTGACCCGGGCGTTTTATGGCCCCTCGGCTTCACGCTCCCCTTTACTGTCCCGAACCGTCCAACAGTACATTACTGGGAAATTAAGACTCATCACTTCTCCCCTCAGTCCCTCCCTCTCAGTCACCACATTCTGTAGAAATGTATCTAAACTGGCAGGAGTGAGTGCGCTAATTAGTTAATCACATTCTGCATCATTTCCACTTACTGTAGCTGCTTTATTTTATTACATTTATTCTGGATTACTCAGCTCAGTCAAACACATTATATGTAAACGGCATCGCTCCAACATTGCTCCCGCTTTTTTGTGTGTGTTATTTTACCACGCATCTTTGGCCTGCACCTTTTGTTCACATGTGATATCAGTGGCGGATGAATCTGCCTTGTGTAAACGTTTTATTCGCCATTATTCCAGCAGTGATGGCGTTTGGACAGGCGGTCGCAGAATGGCCCCTTTCTCCTTATTGATGGCAGCTGAGATGCAGGGACGGGGGGGCGAAACCTCGGTGGCTCCATTTTGCACCGCACGTGACCTTTGTGTTCCCTGACAATGACTCATCTTCCCGAGGCATGCTGATGAGCGCTGAGCCTAAGGTGATGCCTGCTGACTGACGGATGAGAGCCATAGCAGGAAGGGTTGTGCCGTCTCACAGTCGGAGCTCCAGCGTTTGCTCTGGAGGTGATAAATGGAGATGGTTCAACTCTTATTGAACACAGAGCTGATGACAGATACCTCTTGGACTACGGATGAGTCTATTCCAAGTCGATCTACATCTCCTCTCTGAAGGGTTTGCAGCCCGAACTTAAAAAAAAAGGTGCTCTCCTGTACGGAAACCGGCTGCTTTGTCCCAGAGATCACCGCGGCTGGTTCTTTTGAGTGTGCGTCCATTCATTGGTCGCGCGGTTGTTTGTCATACAGTCGTGTCCTGTAATGGAGCGACACACACCGTCGCCTTTCTGAGCGCCCGGGCTCTTTTCCCGGGCTCTCCCCACCTGGCGGTGCTGTCAGAGGCATGGCTCGGTGCCTTGGCAGGCAGACTTCCCCGCGGCACGTCTCGTGAATGCGGAACTGAGCGATGGGCTCGTGCCAACTGGGGCTCCTCCAGTGACCGCGTTTGTCCGCTTTTCTGGGGGGGGGCAGGATGGGGCTCCTACACCTGTTCAGCGGGTCTGGAAGTGCGTCCTCCATATGTCACCCAGATTTATAACAACTTCACAAGACAGGTGAGTCTTCATTATGAACACGTCCCATATATCAATTAAAGTCCCAGTCAACATTTTCTTCTCTGAACATAAATACAGACAGATACAGAGCAGCAGTCATCACAGCAGCAGATCGTCCTGCTCTATATAGTTGTGTCAAGGCCGGGACGGTAAATCAGAAGTATTCTGACAGCGAATCAGCTAAATAGAGCACATTATTCATGCTGGTGTTTTTCATTTCAAACGTCCTGAGGGGGAAAAAAAAAAAAAGCTCTGTTTTTTAATTACAAAGTTTACAGCCATCAATAAAGCAATGTTACAGCGGAGATGAATGATGCTGTTGTGCTGTAAACTGTCCTCCGGTGACAAGGTTGACACGAGCGTGGATCCACTGACGCCTGGAGTGGAGTCATCCAACGCTGGCGTCGTCACAGAGCGTTTCCACGTGACCGAGGTGCTTTATGCTCCAAAAGCACGCTATGTTAATCACGGAGCCGCTTATTCATTTAGGGTCTGTGTCATTAATATGAAAAACAAGAGTTAAGCCAGTTTGTCAGTGAGCCTGGGGATTTGGTACAAAGGCAGTTTTATTTGATGAAATAACAGCTATGCAGGTTTTAAGTGACATGCCAGAAAATTTGGCTTGGATTTAGTGATATTTTGGGTCTTTTTTGTGAATGCAGAATAGATCACTGATATTTGCTTCCTGATGAAACTGTTTTGTAACAGTCCTGTCAATTTAACACCAAAAGTCTGCAGCACAACTGATTTTATTCTGACCATTAAGGCTTGAAGTCAGTGCTTTTAGCTATTTTTAGTATTTAAACAGAGCAGAACTACAAATAAAGGACTTATCTGTCACATTTCTCTTCCTCCAGACAAACACATCTAGCTGGGCCGGCGTATTCCCTCTGTGCCTGAGCTGCTCTTGTCTCTCTCCTGGTAACTTTAGTAATAAACACTTTTCTATCATGAATTAACCGTTATGAAAAATACTTTTGATAACAACTTCTCCTGGGTGTGATATCTGCACACGGATCTCCTGTTCTGAAAGTGAAGGAATAGTAGCAGCTCTAAAACACATCAGTACTTCAGATGAAAGACTCGTGCGGCAGGTTCTGCACACTGACTGCAGTTCATGGATGACTTAATTGGCAGCGGTGCCGAAGTTTTCACTGGAAGTGTCAGGAGGAAAAAAGAAAAGGTTACCGGAGCAACATCCCCCAGTGAAGTGACAGTGCTGAGGAGTTCAGAGTGCATCCTGGGAGGAGCTCCTGTCATCCTGAACACACGGTTGTTTCCAAATCATGTCAGGAGATAAAAGTGCGGCTCAGCAGTTGTGAGGCCTTACTGAAGTAATGAACATTTTAAGAAGTGCACATCTGGATCAGTTGGTTCAGAACCTAACGAGACGGGAGCAAGAGATTGTAAACTTAAAGGAAAATATTATTTGTTTTAGTGCAGCTGATGAAATGTTGCATATTACACACCCCGATGTAGAAGTAATTACTTCTTACTGAGTAGCTGGAGAAAGCAGGCTTATACTAATCTGATGAACCTCATTTATATTAAAGAAACTTTGCCTGACAGAATTCATTAATCCATGTTGGTCTTAGCAGAAATATACTTCTCACAGATTGCTGGTTCCAGGTAGAAAAAGAACTGTTTGCAACGACAACAACAACAACAACAACAACAACAACAACAACAACAACCACAGTCTGTATAAACCAGGAGAAGTCCGTGCACCTGCCCCTGTAGATTGTGACCAAAGTCCTCAAAGTCTGTGGTTTTATTTGTCATCCCTGTGTTGTCCCACCGCCCCGCACTTATTCCAAGTGTGAATATATTTCTGCAGTATTTCACCTTCAAAGCAGCCGCTCAGTCTCTTGGGAGTGTTTGTCACACCACTGTGCACAAACGCCTCCATTTATACAGCAGCTGGTGCAGTAAATGTGCTGTAATTGCATAGTCACACATGGATCTGGGTGTGTTCAGAATATCAAGCCAGATCTGCTCATCTGCGGTCCATGTGATGATGATACTGCCCATACCACCACCGCCGCCTCCGCCGCCACCCAATTTTAGCCCTTTTGGATGCTTATTAGGGTTATTGTGGAGTTGTGCCTCTCTGGCTGGCTGCGTGGAAGCCTCGCTGCATTGCTGGTGGATTGGAAGAGCAAATGCTTTTGTGTTGGGGTGTGAGTGGGCATCAGCAGCTTTGAGCTCTGGAGTAATGGTCTGTGCTGGGAGGTGTTACAGGAGCAGATTCGAAGGTGCTATCCTGTTAACAAGGAGCCCGCTGAGACAAGCTGCCAGCAACAGCACAGAGAAACGTGTGATTTCGAGCAAGGCCAACATGACAGACAGCTGGTGATGTGCTTAGCACTGTTTTTAATTGAATATGATGCTCAGAGGTACAGTACAGCTGCTGCTAAAGTCTGCTTCGCAGTTGTTTGTCTTTACTATGTTATGTAAATCTGGAAGTGTGTGTGTGTGTGTGTGTGTGTGTGTGTGTGTGTGTGTGTGTGTGTGTGTGTGTGTGTGTGTGTGTGTGAAATATTTGCTTTTGCTTTCCCCGTGACAGAAGGAAATCCAACATATAAGAATCCTGTGATCCTTGGAGAACTTTGATGCTTTGCAGCAAATTAATTTGAAGACTCTTCAGATAGGCTGACAAAATGAATTCAGCCGCAGTTTCACAGTTTCAGCGTGTCCGTTGAAACCTCATGTTTCATTAGTAATGGCTCCACGGAGGACAGGGCGGGGCCGTTCTCTTCAGACTTAAATGTGTCTAATCCCATCAACCTGCGGTGCTGTGTGAGGACGTCAGGACCCTGATAACATAATCACAATTATTGCACGCATAACTCATGCTGTTGTGACTAGAGGTCCTCCAGCAGAGGGTGCACCAAAGAGGGCGCACCACAAGTTCAGTTTTGTAATGCTATTGGAGCAAAAAGATGGGGGCATTTCTGGAATGGGTGATAATAATCTTAATCAGAACAGACATAGCACTGACCTCGTTTGGTTCCTTTCTTTATTGCTAGATTAGGTTTTGTGACGTTTGCTGGTATTTGTGTCAGCACACATCAGACCATCCATCATGTAGATGGGAGCTGGCCTGCTGAATTGCCTTCAGAGCTTCCTGCCATATTTTGACATGCACGCTGACCTTTTCACCCACACCAAGAGCATTCATTCCTGGGGACTCGCAGGACGTTTCTCAGGAATAGCAAACAGTAGTGAACACACACATAGTGTAAATATACAGCTGCTAAAATTCAAACGCGAAATTCAAACGTCACGAAAACTTCTTGGAAATCCGCCTGCTGCTGGCATTGGGAACGACCATACCTGTGTTTAATGTTCCTATAAACTAAGAAAATACCAGCTTCTCTATGAGAACAGAGGTAGAACTATCCATCGTGGCTGCAAACGTTCCCCGTACTCCAGTGCTCATGTAGACTGCACGCAGAGCAATTCTCCAAGGGATCTATTCCAGACGTAATGAGGAAGAAACACTGAGGGTAAACAAATCAACTTTTTTTATTTTTTTGGAGGCAGGCAGGCCTAATTACAGGGCAGGAATAAATAACTATCAGAGAGGAGACAGGCATGCTTGTGTAATGTATTGTAATGGGCCGTGGGGAGTAAATGCATCATTCTGCCTGTTGCTGTCACATGTTTGTATGTTCACAGCGGGTTTGTCTGATCATGCAGATGTTGAACTGCGCCGGCAGACACGGCGTCCTCTTTACTTCTGAGCGACCTTAAAGATGCGTCGCTGAGGCCACTGCCGTTAGCGTCTGAACAAAGACTGGTGCTTTTTTTTTTGCTGTTTTCTTTTTTTTTCTTTTTTACACCAGCCACCACAACAATCACGAGGTGATTAATGTGCAGTTTTGCAGAGGTTTCACCCCAAAAAAAATTACGAGGCTGCGCCCACGCGTTCCCACATAAATTAAGTATACGAGTGAAAAACAGAAAACTTTTTCATACTCTTTTCTATACTCTTGGACATTTTCAGGCGGGGATGATATATTCCAGCCTCAAACATACCAAGTCTGAGCACAGGCGGTTGTTTGTGTCAGCAGTTCTCTGGTCCGAGTGTGTCTGATTGATGAGTTAAACTGTTATTGAAAATATCCAGTGCATTTTTGGAAGAGTAGGTATACTAGTTGAGGTGATTGCGTCTGAGGCACGGACCATTGCAGCTTTTCTGTGTTGTTCCTTCTTAGAGGATCAAGTCAACATCAAAACATCTCTTCTGCTTTAACTAGTTTTCCCAGAAGGCCTCTCAGTATCCCGTGTCGGGACCCCCACTTGTTGCTTTCAGTGAAAGGTCAGCGTGTGTGTAAATAAGCAGAATTATTGCAGGCGCACCCTTTTCTTAAAGCACAAGGTGTCATCGCATAAATCTGACCTTTATATAAATGTCACAAGTGAAAACTATCCGGAGACCACAGACTGAAAGTTGTTTGTTTGGAATGTTGATTTTATTTTATTGGTCCCAAAAATAACTTCCTGTTTCTGGGGGATTGAAATGTGAGTAAAACCGATCATGTACAGTTTCACTTGGCTCATTTCATGGTCAGAATTGAAAAATATATAACAGTACAAGACTGAGCGGGTCAGAATTTTGTCTTTGTTGTGTGTGTGTGTGTGTGTGTGTGTGTGTGTGTGTGTAGGTGTGTGTAGGTGTGTGTGTGTGTCTGTCATATTCTGGTCAGAGCATTCATGCACTTCATGACAAATGAGGTGGAGAAGGGGGGGAAAAAAAAATCCCCAAACTGAATATTCCAGTCACTGAAATCGGTTCAATCTGTTCTGCCAGAACAGATTGCGGTATTTTGCTTCCCTGTTGGAGTGCTGTGAATCTCCCATATCTCTTTCTCTCTCTCTCTCTCTCTCTCTGCCTCTCCCTCTTCCCCATTATTGCTATATGGCACTCTCGGTTTCTTTGTCGGTCTGGCAGTGTGGCTCCAACATAGGCATCTTTGTGAATATATAGGCTGCTGCCCACCTCTCTCCTGAAGCCGTATGATCATCCATCATGGATAAAACATTACGCTACCCCCCCCCGTGTGTGTCCACCGGATACTGCTCGGCCTGGCAAAGGGAGCATAAGCGCAGGCGAAATGCTCATAAAATTGGCCACCTACGATCAAAATGAAACACTTATGGAAGCAGCTACCCTATTTGTCAGGTCAAATTGAATGCATTTTTCTCAGCTGAGTGAGCATGCGGCATGAAAGAGGCTGTGCTTCTTGTATTTTCCAGTCATCCCCAAGCCCCATTTAAATAGCTGCGGTGCTCGTTGACTGAGGGAGCCTCTCTAAGTGTCCGTGGCGATTCCTCCGGCAACAGTCAGCCTCCTCTGGCAAGAAGGCCGCCCTGAACCGCAGGAGCCGGGGCGGGAGGGGAGCAGTAGGAGGTGAGCCAGGAGGACGGCAGCTTGCGGCCGTCCATCTCTGGGAAGGTCGCATGTGCTGTCCAGACAGCCCCTTAAGTGACTCCACCTCATCTCAATGGTGCTCGTTACGAGCGACAGAGAGCCGTCCGATTGGAGAGGCGGCATAAAACAAACCAGGCCCACGTGGGCTTGTGGAAGTGACTGTGCTGTGTACAAAATGGTGGGAAATCTAAAGGGCCGTACATCACTTGGCTCCTGAACACTCGCCCCCCCCTCTCTCTCTCTCTCTCTCTCTCTCTCTCTCTCTCTCTCTGTCACCGCGGCTGTGTTGTGCTCTATGATATTTGCTCATAAAAATAAAAACAGATGTGCCTTCACAGCTGTTTTTAAAGGTATAACCTGAGGGGTGATGCGGTATTTTGAAGCTGGTGTTTACCTTTCTTTCGGGCACCAGCGTCTCCTGAGAAGCAGAAGTGAAAATAATGGACAGCGGATTCATAAGACCACTTTATCTGCCGCTACCAAACTCATTGAAATGGCAGTTTTGACAAATGACGCCTCCCTGCAGGCTAATAACCTCCTGAAAATGGCTTTGCTCTCCAGTATTGTGGCTGGACGCTCCTGTATGGGAGCTGTCTGCGTCCTGCGTCTGAGCCAGAGATGGACTCACTCAGCCCGCCTGTGAAATGATCACAACCGTAGAATTATGAACAAATGCAGCGGACTAAGAGCTGCCAGGCTGAAGAAATGATTTCCTTTTCATTAGAAGCCATTGACATTTTAAGCAGCGTATTGCGCTTGTCTGACTAACCTTTAGAGAGAATAGTGATGTTTCCTCCCTAAAGAGACAAAAGCCCCCGATGAAGCGGGAACACTCTCACTCTTCTTTATCAGCGGCTATTACTTCTGCTAATGACCTAACACACCAATAAAGCCTTAACTGAGTGACCTTAATAATTATGATGAGACCTACTTAATAAAACATCGGGCGGTGTTAGGATGCTACTCTCACTGGGTTTAATAATGCACGTTGCACAATGAATGTGGCTTTCACGGCCTCAGAGGAACCACGCTGAGAGCAGCAGTGAAATGTCGGAATGGATTGAGGAGAGAGTAGTTTGATGCCACTAAGTAAACATTGCAAACTGGATGGTTGTTGGTTTGATGCCGTCCAGCGGCGGCTGTATGTTTCATTTCCTGTTGGCTCACGTCTCCACCCCTGGCTGATGCACTTTTGCGCACGCTGTTCAGATTGCACATCTTATCTCTGCTGCCTGGCTGGAATTTGTGGTTGAGGTTCCTGGGATTTGGAAACAGACCTTCATCTTCTTGAGCTGTTGACACATGTCACAGTTTGACATAGACACACGCGTTTGTCTGCAGAGGACTGGAAGATCGTGCAAATTGATATGTCAACATGAGAGTGTCCACAGGCTGTTTGTGTCCTTTGTCTAATGGTTTAGTTTGCTTTTTTATTTTAGCATTGCTCCAGTTATTACTGTTGTTCCCGCTTTTATTGTCCTGTTATAATATAGTCATATAATATAGTCATATAATGTTATATATGGTGGCTAAAGGATGCATATGTTTGCATCTATGATGTTTAATACTGACATCTTAAAACCTGTGAATTGGAGAGAAGAGGTTATTAAAGGGCTCAGCACCTTCCTCCACGCTTGGTAAATGTTAATGTTTGCTTAGACTCTTGAATGGAACACAGATATTCAGAGGGAGAGTGTGGGCCAGACGCAGGTACACAGGTGATACACAGTAGCGTGACAGAGGAGATAAGCAGCAGAGGAAGAGCTGCTGGCTCTCATCCGGAAAAGTGATGAGTTTTAATAGCTAATCCAATCCATGGCGTGACTATTAAGACCTCAGATACAATCTACTTTTATGATTCTGTGTTATAGGACAAATCAGCTTTTTTGTTCCCAGTGCTTTGTCCTTTCGATGCCCTCCTGGGCCAGTCAGGTTACTGGTTTAATTGGGCCACATGCTGCCATAATTCACCTGCACAATGAGAGATAATTAGACGTTGATGGGACACGAGTGGAGACAGGGAAAGAAAAATGCTGACACGAGCGAGGCGAGCTGTGCCAGGCTCCAGTTGTGTGCCCAGGCGGGCGCGTGCACGTTCAGGGTTCTCCAAGCGTGCACCAGCTGCTGCCGCAGGTTCTCCAGCACCCTGCGGGAGGGTGTCACAAGGTGAAACGCCTCAGACATCCCCAGGCCTGGGTCTGGGCCAGGCACAAACACCAATAAACAGTCCTGCGTGTCTCACATAGGCATTTTAAAGCATCGCACGCTTCAAAGTTTAAAGGCATTTTAGTAAACTGAATTTGCATTCAAGATCATGATTTGCATTTATTTCCTGGCCCTGATAGCAACATCAGTATTTTCCATCCTCCCAGCCTGAAAACACGTGCATCGTGCCCTAAATATACATATGGTACATATGGCTGCTGCTGTTACTGGAATTCAGAATATTAAGACCAATTTCATGAATTATTACACTCAACAGCTGCTTCAAGCACAAAGTTAATCCACCATCCTTTCCACGCTGTAATCTGATGGCCATTTCCTCCACCGCCTGGTTGCCATTACTTGATTCATGATCCGAATGTCTCTTTAATGTTGGAAAATTGAGACTGATTATGACCCTGATAATGACCCTGTCACGTACTTCTGGTTGAAATCTCTTCCCAGAATGCACCACCACCACCTAAAGAATGATGGAGGGCGAATGAAATGACAAAGGCACAAAGACGTTTGGCTCCGGGGGGCGAGCTTCGAGGGGCCCCGGTCAACCAGGGAAGCGGGGAGGTAGAATCGTTGACGGGGAACGCCATTATTTGTCTGGGAACGAAGCGGAGAAATGGGGAATGGTCGTGAGGAGTCATGTCATGGGCGGATGCGGCCATCGGGGGGCGCTGCTCCATGAGCCAGGCCGAGCATCTCTGCTGGGACCTCGGTGGTCTCCAGCCGCAGCCTCCCGGTCCCACTGTTCCACCAGGCCTCCTCACAAGCGGATGCATTTAGACAAAGGTCCTTCTCTGTGCTCTCATCATTCTGCTTTCTAATTCTGCTGTCTTACTCCAGCAGACAGCGAGCCTCATTCAAAGGGGAGACTTATGCAAATGTGCCCGGACTTGAAACATTCAACACTCCATCCTGGCAACTCAAGGATAGAATATTTACTCGGTCTGCTCCTTCGTCCTTTTAATGACCACACATGCCAGCCCCAGGACTGTTATAGGCTGCTAGCTATAAAACTTAACGGGTTTAATCCAGTCTTCTGATTCCAATCTCCCCCGGTTGCCCTGTGACGTCATCTGTTGGAATTAAATTACATATTTTGGCCTTTTTTGGGTCATGGGCCAACAGGAAAATACTTTTTTAAACCGACGATTTGGGGAATATGGAACAGCCGCTATAGTGGGCGTTAATGCACAACTGCAGCATCCTCCGGCTTTGTTGATGGATATATTCTTCAGCTTTTATGTGTGACTGAATGGATGCAGCATGCATGCCTGTGCAAAGAAATGAATCAGTGCAAAGTGTTTTTCAGATAATCTAAGGGCGATACAATCCCAAGCCTTCACGACTTGAGCGCAACGATAGAACATTAAAATCGCTGTAAAAAATATTTTATTGTGTAATTAAAGAGCCACAGGCAATATAATTATATGTAAATAATTTCCATACATTTATTTTCCATGGTTCTTCACTACATCAGTTCCAATACATTGAACCTAGCCCGCCTGTGCTTGTGTGAGGTGGTGTTGGAGCTTTTTCTACAAACCCGCAATTATTGAGAGCTGAGGGGGTACTTCGATATTCCAAATGGAATGTTCAATGGATGTTTGACTGCGTTACAGCTGTTTGTGTGCTTAGGTCTTTACACACACTTAAAAAGACATATAGGGATTCCACAGCGGAATAACAGGATGTTTGCTCATTTACTTTATTTGACTAAAGAGATTTAAGGCGTGGGCTTCTCGTTATCCACAGTAACCTGACAGAATTCCGCTTTTTCCGTGCACCCCGCGCTGCTGTGTTCAACCTGTCTCCGTTCACCTGTGGCTGCAGCGCGGACCGGAGCCGCGCCGTAGTTTAGGTTTCGCCTGCGCGCACGCAACAGCCAGGATCCGATCCCGGACCGGAGTCCAGCCCCTGTCTTCCGGGGCGCCGCTGGGAGATCCAGCCCTTCAGCGCGCCGCTCTCTGACGTCCTGACCGGGAGCAGCGCTGGTCGGAGCGGCCGAGATTTCTCCTTCTGCCCGGGTCGGATCTTCCTCCACTGGAGATCGTTCGACTCTTTTACGCGCTCGGCAGATTTGGGAGCGTGAAAGTCGGCGCGCCGCTCAGGTTTTTGCCCATGTGCCGCACGTTGGTGGTCATGGATTGATTTCACGGTGATTTTTTTTTCTCCTCTCCGACTTCTGCCTCGACCAAGTTGAGAAAACGGTCTCTAACCTGCGGCTCTTTTCCAGCTTCATGTTCCATCCGGCCAGTTTTAAAAGTACCCGGCTCCAGATGTTCCCTCACCTTTGTGGACTTTGAACTTTTTTTTTCTCGCCTTTGTGTGTTTTCAGGAGGGAGCCGGAGGATTTTTTTTTTTTTTTTTTTACGGATTTCTTTTATTTTTGTTTCTTCTCCTTAAGGTTCTCCGGGGTTCCTGAAGCCTGCAAAGATTTCTTCGTGAAAAGTGATGGCCGAGCGGGGAGCTCTGGTGCTCCTCTCTCTCCTCTGGCTCACCTTTCTCCACGCCGCGGCCAAGCATGTCGACAAAGGTAAAAGGCTTTTTACGCACGGCTGCCTCTCCTCTCAGCTCCGCTCATTCTTTCTGCACCCCGATCGAAGGAGCCAAACAAGGTGAAAGGCGCTCCACAGAACGAGTTTGGAGCTGAAAACCTCTTATATTTTTTGCAGAACTTTAAAAGTAGGCTGTGTTGTCGTGCGCCGCGCACCGTTGGCGCACACTCCCCCACCACCACCACTACCACCCCACCACCGAACCCCGGCTCATGTCCAGAAATCAACCCGTTTTCAGGTTCCAGAAATCAACTCCCTTTGCCCTTTTTGTTTGCAGAGACCTGGTCTCACACCTTCAGGTCCAGTGATAGCTGTTTGTCAGGCATTGCGCACATTTAAGGGCTTAGAAGGCAAACAACACGTGTTTGCTCGGGCTGGGGTCTCCAAGCGCTCCTGTGCTGCTGCTGCAGCTGAAATCAGGGAAAATGAGACACGGAATGACAGTCAGGCAGGAAGCTAGCATCATCACTTCATCGGAGATGTCGTTGCCCTGCTGTCGATACACGTCTGGTGAATGAAGACCAGACCCAGCCCAGCTCATTTGGCCCTGCTAATTGTTTGGAGGTGAGGGTCCTGCACCGCAGGGGTGCCGCAGCTTTATCCCAACCCGCTTGGTGAGGAATTCCACTCCCAGCGCCGGGGATAACGTTAGAACTTCCAGAGCACTTTAGCGGCGCTTTTAAGGAAAGGACGGAAAGTTTCTGCCGTGAATGGCTCAGCCTTGTGTCAACAGTCAGCGGACTGAGCAGCTTCAGCCCTTATCACAGACCGCATCATGACAAGAGTCACATCTGTATCATTACAGCTGTCACACGCCATCAACCCCACCAGCGCGCTCTCTGGAGAGCTGCGAATGTAGCCCTCTCTTTTGTAACGTGGCCCAGTTATTCTGTCTGACTTTGATTTGGAGGACAGTTGTCACATAAAGGCCATCGGACCACTTTTGCTGCTTTTTTTTTCTCCAATTTTTTTTAATGCGTTTATTCTTTCCCAGGACACGGAGAGGTGGTTCAGAATGACAGGCTTGAACAAGCCGTTTGGTTGTTTTTGTGTGTGGAGCTTGATGAAAGCCCCTCTCCTGCATGAAAGGCATTCTGCAGCGGTGGAAAGGGGAGATAGGAAGGGGGTGAGACAGGCAGAGAGAGAAAAAGCCCCTCCTTGGCTTCACTGGAGATCACTACAAAAGAGAGAGATGGGGGTAGGGTGAACTGGGCCGACTGTCTGGAAAGTAATAAAACCAGGAGATTAAGAGAACCAGGGAGTTGCTTTGGGAGCCTTGATTGATTCCAGAGAATTGGACTGGGACCCACATGCGGAGAGTCTCAAGTTACTAATTGCGGGGTCCCCATCTCTGAAAATATCTGTTTATTCAAAACACATTTCTCTGAGGTCCGGACTGTGGCCAGGACTATTCTTTATCACCGCTGACAGAGTGGTAGCTTCAACTCAGCCCGGCTCCTTTGGGTTTGGGACGGATTTAGCTGTGGAATAATCTTGAAAATGTTCGACCATGCTGTCAGTTTTACAACTTCCTTCAGCGTTGCTCTCTTTGAGATATGCCTCACAAGTTTAGCTTTTGTAAACAGGTCCCTGTAAAAGGAGCGTAAAATCCATTCTGGCTCTATCTTATCTGTGTAATCCTGCAGGGAGGGAATTGTGTGCTGATAGTCTCCCGGCGGACAATGCAAATAACTTGTTGAAATGTGTAAACATTTGGCAATCCCCCTGCTCTTTTCCAGACCCTCACCGGGGCTCTGTCCTCATAGACCACCTCAGATGCAACATTACCCAGATTTTAAACAACTGCTGTTGTCTTTAGCGTATTTAAGAGCTTCTCTGCGGACTCTGCTGTTAAGAATGTAATTTAACACCATTGTGTTGTTGTTGTTGTTGTTTATAGCATGCGCTGGTGGGCCTACTTCTCTTTTATTTTCTTCAGGAAATGCAACAGAAAACGCAACATTTACCCTAACTTTCCCGAATAATCTCACCTGCTGTTTATGCTGGTGGTTTATTTATGAGCAACAATTCCTCATAAAATCCTAATGACCTGGAACCACCCAGAGGTGGAGGGTTTGATTCATTTATCCGTCAAATAAAACCTCCCTGATCTGCCCAGTCTCCCGATGTGAAAGTTCATTTCAGGGTTGGTGTTTGAGGGGTGAAACAAGGTCACCAGATTGAAAATAACCCCATTGTGCCGTTTTGCACTCTGCTTTTTCAACAGCTGAATCTATTTGTCTGCGGCTCGTCGGGGGTTAAAGTGACTGCACTTATTAAAGTCATTTGCCCCCCGAGTGTCACTGCAATTCATCACGCATAATTGTCAGGCGTAAAAAGGCGGATCAATAAACTCTAAATAGATGCTATGACATCTGCTGCTGCATATTTAGGGTGCGTGGGGGTCAGGACAATCACCTGTCGCCAGCACGCCATTGAAGCAGACCAGTGGGAGTTCTGACAAAGACTCTTGATGGTCCTTTTTTGATCTGCTAATATCCCGCCGTTGTTGAGACACAGAGGCGCGCCGCGTCTGCTGAACCGGGGCGCGGAGCTTCGCTCACTTGCAGCAGGGAAATAATGCAAGCCTTTAAAACTGGAACGGCGTGACCTTATTTCTCGCGGCATCAAACATTTGTGCATCAGCTGTTCGCCCGGGTGTTCAATGCCTATTACCAGATCGAAGCCATGAGCAAACTCTCCACAGTCTGATAATATGAATCTTTATGCGCGCTCTTGCGCACGCCCTTACGGACTGAGCGCGCTGCCCTAGACTGCTGCCGCGTCCCGGCGTTTGCGGTGGAAGCCGGGGCTGTTGGAGGTGGAAGGAAGCCAGGGGTCAGAGTCTGAAAGCCGGCACCGGCGGAGGACGAGCTCTGGCTTTTATTTCTGCTGGCTTGAACTGTCCTCTGGCCCAGCCGAGGAAGATAGTGCTGTTACTACAACAGCCTCCAATAACGCCTTTATTGCACAGCGATAGCGGCGAGGCCTCATGCTTCTCCTTGTCACGCAGATACGACAGATCGGTGAGTTGTTTGGGCGGACTGATGACTGGAAGCAGCTTTGGGGGAAGGTGACCTTATGGCTGATAAGACCTGATTTGGAGTGTCATTGTTTCCAGGCTGAAACTCGGAAGCCGTAAAGCGCTACCTCAGTGTTTGTACCAAAGAAGTTATCTTGACATTCTGATCTATCTCAGCTTCGTAGTTTGACATTTGGAGCCGCACATTTCATCAAAAGCCAAAGTTCTGTGGCGGTGTTAATAAAAGGCACTTATTTTAAGCCAACTCCCTGAGTTTTCGCACCCAGCATCCCTTTTCCTTTAATTCGGCGCGGTGCGTGTCTTCCACATTGTCTCTGCTGCACTTTGATATCCGGCAGCGCTGCGTTCTGATTGGTCGCTACACAAATTGCAGCTTGCATCAAGGTGAAGCTGCTGTGAATGAAAGTGTGTCAGCCGCGGCACCTTTCCAACCCGCTGCTCTGTCTTCTTTGTGTCTGCTGGCTCTTTCATGTCAAAACAATAAAAGCTGAAAGAAAAACTAGCAGGGGGTTAGAAGAAAAAATAGTTTTAAAGTGTGAGGGGGTCGTAAAGCTGTCCATACTGCCCGGACCAAAACTCCCCGGAGACTTTATTGTGACCCGAGGGACATTACATCAACTGTATTTTCTATCTTTGTGTGGAGAGATAGCCGGAAACACGTTTGTTTGCCTCACTTCTCTTTTACTTTGTAAAAATAGGACAAAATAGAAACCCTCTAATTCACTGTGGTGCTCTCTAGGCTTCCCTGCTCTGCGGTGATTGAATGATATTAGAACTTAATGACCTCTGGGAGAGCATATTCTTCCCCGTCTCCATGGAGCTGAGGCAAGTGCTCCAAATGTGAGCGAAACATTAAGAAAATGGACTCAATGGTGATAACGCGTCCAGCTTTATCATCCTCTGAAGTTTCCTGTTGCCGTTTAGTCCTGCGCGCGCTTTTTGGCCGCGGCCAGAAAAGCGTCAGATTCTCTTCTTTCTGACGAATCGTGAAGTCGACCGACCATTGTGGAAGAGCGGTTTACTCTAAAGCAAAACAGATGATTCATCAGTCAGGACCGCCAGCAAATACCACCAAGACTGTTTAGCAAAGCTCTTAGAAGAGAGCTCGCGCGGGCGGCCTCAAAAGATGCGGAGATTGCCTGAATGGCTGCGTTGGGCTCGCAGGCGGAGGCTTTTACTAATATTTACGTTCTTCTGCAGCCGCTCGTGTTCCTACCGGCGATGTGGCATCACCAGTCAAAAGTGACATTAGGCAGTGTGCTGTGTTTCAGAGCACGTCTCTGATAATTGCAGCGTGACGGCAGTAAATTGAAGTGTGTGGATTGATGTGAGATTTAAGCACTGCAAGCAAAAAAAGGTTTATATTCTTGTCCCCCCACCCCTCACCCCCCATCCCCAAGCCTTAGCACACAAGGAGAAAAAAAAAAAAAACAAAAACCCTAAAATATCTGCCGTGACCGTCCCAAAAGAATCTTTACACAAGCTCAGCAGGACAGAGAGGAATTTTTTTTCCCTGAAAGTTTCCCCAACTTCTTCTGTTTTGGTCCTGCCAAGATCCCGTTGCGGCTTCTAAACTCGGCGGCGGCAGCTGCGTTGGATTATGACACATGCAAGCTGTGCCTGTCAGATGAGTCCGGACTCATGAGTGCAGGGCTTGTCATACGTGGAGATCTGTGTCGAGCCTCATGGAGCCCATTATAGCCCTTCCTTATTAAAGCAAATACTCCTCAAAGCTGAATTCACATGTTTCTTTTTACTTTCCAGGTTCTGCTGAGATGATTAAGCAATTAAGGGATTACGGGATCTGAACAGATTCAGATGTTACAAAGCAGGTCATTTTGTTGCTGAAATGTGAAAATTCAGAGTTTTTTTTTTTTTTTTTAAACCTGGTGGGACGTGCATCTGCTTCCCTTATAACTGCTGCGCTATCTCAAAGGAAGAGAAAAACCCCTCATCCAGGTGGAATCATTAACAGGTGTAAACAGGAAGGAAGTGGGATGACTTTATACAATCCATGAGCGAAAGCTGCGCCGCGAGTCACATTTGATAGGGCTTTGTTTAAGGACTTATTTATGAAAACCTTAAATATAGTGTGTATAATTACGAGGCTGCTGCGGTGCTGCAGGAAGTAAAAGCCCTGCGTGCACGCCGTACCTGCTGGAGCTCCAAGGCCCTGTGGCTCTGCGTCCTGGTTTTACCCCCCCCTCCGCCGACTCTCTTTTTAAGGGCGAGGAATTGACCCGGAGGTCGCCCCCGCTGCCCGTAGATCACGCAGCGGCGCGGCTGCGGAGTAGCTCACGTTTCAAAGAGAAGGAGCGCCAACGGAATCGATGCCGCTTATTCAATAAAACGATATTGGTTCGTCGACAGACGCAGATGACGCTCTTTTGAAGCCCGAGCTGTAATGAATCTGCCGCCGTGGCCTTCCGCCGCCCCGACCCGCCGCTGCATTAGTCAATTCTGTTCTTGTTTGGAGCCCGAGATCTTCTGATCTGCGCCTACACGCTGGTGAGGTAATCAATCGCTCGTGCACACGCAGAGCCGGTGGGCTTTATCCCGTCAAAGGAGCGTTTCATGTGCCGGAAAAGGTGCGGGAGCGGTCGGTTACAGAGAGGCGATTGTGAGGAGTTGCCGGTGCCGCCGGCTGCCACCGTCTTGTGCCTGGCCTGTGTGTTTTGGCAGCGTCAGGTGTGTGTGTGTGTGTGTGTGTGTGTGTGTGTGTGTGTGTGTGTGTGTGTGTGTGTGTGTGTGTGTGTGTGTGTGTGTGTGTGTGTGTGTGTGTGTGTGTGTGTGTGTGTGTGTGTGTGTGTGTGTGTGTGTGTGTGTGTGTGTGTGGGTACTTGTTTAGCCGAATGCCACCCATCTGGGCCTGAACAGCTGTTTTATCAACAAGTTCAGAGAGTTTTCCTGACTCTGTGTTTACCTTCTTCCATTTAGAAGAAAATGAAATTGGATTATTGGGCCTTGAGGATCTTCCACGCGGCCACGGGGGAGGTCACTTTAACCGATTTACACTGAAGCGGCCAGCGTCTTTGTTTGAGGACTGTATATTTCCGCCTGGATTTTACTTTTCTGTCTAAAACCCTCGCTCCATCGAGCCTTGATCTTTTCACAGCCCCGCTAACCACGCTGTAACCCAGTTCAATACTCCTGCTCCCACCAAGAGGTCTAATTATGGTCTCTCCTCAATAGATAATGAGCTGCTGCAACTTTGGTAAATATTAAGGGAAGAATTCTGTTTGAAGTTGCTATACTTTTCCCCCCCGTAATTTTTGCGAATCTCTTTTCCACATCAACAAAAGGTTGTCCAGTGTCTGTGGAGGAAACCTCTCAACATGAAGCACAGTACGTGCAGTGTGTTTAGGCCTCAGCCAGAGTGGAAGAAGGTGTGTGTTTTTTTTTTTTTTTTTTTTTGGCTTGCAGTACTTTTCCATGGCGGTATCGGCGCGTGTAAAGCGGCGCAGTGTTCTAGATTATTGACGTTATATTGAAACGCATTCAGATTCGAGTCTAAGGTTGTAGTTGGTATCGGTCATCCCGGTTTTGTTTCCATTTCACCTGCTGCTATGGTGACCCCTGGAAACACAGGCCTGGTGTTAATGTTTCTGCTCCATGGAACCGCACCACAGCCTCAGAAGAGTCCAGTATCAGAGGCTCCTTTGTTGCCGTCAGCGGCCCCGCCGACTGCTCGTCGTGTTTTTGGAGCCGGCCCCTCCTCAAATCTGAGCTAACAGGGGTCAAGAGAGGGAGCTGAAATGGTGAAAATGGCTGCTTTAGGGCTTTTCTTTTAAATACGCTACACTGATGTCATGGAATTGGCTGTCTCTTTTGATTCTCCTTTCCTGGGTCTGTTACAATTGAAGAAATGAGTCCCGCAGCACTGCTTATTTTAAAGATGATGTTCTTTCTCTTTTATTTGGAAATCTTGCATTCAGCAGAGAACAAACATGAGCTCATCCATCATAAAATGATGGTTTTCGCATTCATGTTTTTGATTTGAACCTGATTGTTGAAGAAAATGTCAATGGCTCGAGTGCTTTGTGAAAAAGAACGCTCACAAAACCCCAAAAAAGACTTGGCAAAAAGTGGGAAGTGGAGAAGGTGGAGAAATCATTCAGCTGTTGTTTGAAACACGAAAACACGTAATTACTGTGATTATTTGTACTGAATTACTTTCCACCACCAACACCAGACTGCATTCCCATTCCAGTATGAGCTCACTCTCATTCCCCATCAAAACATTGAGTTGCACATAAAAAACCCACATTGCCAGAACTTGAGTCTTTTAAATATACATTGATTTGGTGCTGCAGACGGAACAGAACTTTTCTGTGAGACACGTAATGGGAATATATCTTCAACATGCTGCCAGTGAGGGGCTGATTATAGTAGTAAAATGACCCTTTTCACTATATTTAAAAGCATTAATTTCCAATGTGGGTTCTCATAGTTGGCCTTTTTGATATAAAGTCTGATTTAAGTACACATTTGGTGACTTTGCGGAGTGACTCTGGTGGAGACACCTCTGTAAAGATCCTCAGTTCATCCAGCTGTAAGAGTGCACAACAGGCTGTGATGGAATCCAGCTGCAGCGGTTCCCTCCAGTTTGTCCCTTGAACCCTGACTCCTGTTGCCCCGCTCCTCAGCCCCGATTGGCCGCCCGGCCAGCGGGAAGCACCTGCGAGCAGCATTCCATCACAGGACGTAGGGACACAGATGTCACACGAGACACCGGGGACGTGTTTGCATGCGGTGGGGGGGGGTGGGCCGATGGCAGAGGTTTTGGCATGGCAGGGCAGTAATGGGGAGGATAGTAAGCCAGCTGCTACCAGCAGATTTTTAATGAGGTTCCCCATCAATAACGGCAGAAAATGACTGCAGTTGAAGCCGTCGGCCTCTGTCCCCCCCCGGCTCAGGTGGAGATGAGCTCAACAACACGTGTGGGCACGCAGCGGTTACACACTCTTTGGTTTGTTTGCCCGTGCAGCAGCTGCGTTAATTATCGGGTTATCAATCTCCAAATTCCAGATTTACGTTGTTTGGTTGGAACCATTATTTACGTTTCCTTTTCCTTCCTCACTATGGATCAGCGACGGAAACGCTCCAGACCTGATAGATTTGAAGACGCGTTATTCTCATTACATAATCAAATCGACAGATTAGCCGTCCATTAGCCATTATTTATCCAGTGCTTCGCTTCCATATGCTGACATCGTATTCTCCTGAAATTTACGGTGACATTTTGCGCTCTTCTTCAACGTAATTAACCGTTGTTGTTGAATTAGGCAGGTAGCCATTAGGTAAACCCATTAATCACACTACGGCAGTATTTCTCAGGGAGGACGGAGTGTTCTTTATAACCAACACCCCAAGCATTCAAATTCTTGTTTTGCACGAAAAAGAAAAATGTTTTTTTCGGCTTTCATACCTCATTTATCTTGAGTGGTTCGAATTAGTCCTGAGTGCATAAGCACGCCATTCAAGCTTTCAGGACACCTGCCGAACAAATTCAGTCGGAGTGCACGTACGCGCACAAAAGCCCACTCACACGGAGCACGGCTCTCTAATATGTCCTGCAGTCTGTTTCTGCCATATGCCATGTTATATGGCAGTCAAGTGCAGCAAGCCTAAATAAAAATTCACCCAACATTATCTAATTAAGCAGGTGTGAAAGCAGCTTTACTCGGGTCTGTTTTTGGCACCGCTCCGCGGTTTACGTTCACCGCGAAGTGCCCCCCCCTCCAAGACGTGAATCCTTTTATTAAGATGAGGATCAAGTCATGCACTTTTATTTCCCCTCAAAAGAAGATGTCAGAAGTGGTCTGGAGTTATAAAGGGTGCTGGTTTTATTAGCCAGTGCGAGCCTGTGGGGTGCTTTTTGTTGGAGAATGACAGGGGACTTAATAATGAGGCTCTCTAACCCAGTGTGCCCCGAATCTGTGAAGCCTCTCTTCCATTCCTTTGTCCCTCTCCCAGTCCCCCCCCACGGTCCCACTGCATTCCCAGCCTGGCAGGGCAGTGTCTCTGAGCCAGGGGCATGTCACGCACCCCTTCTGGCCCCGAATGACCGCAGTGGGGTGGTCAGGGGTTCAAGTGCTCCTTGTGGGGCGATGCATGGGAAGTATCACACCCGCCCCCCCCCCTTCCCCGGCCCTGGTTACGTTGGTAATTAATTTCTAATGGAAAAGAGAAAAAGCCTGACCCGACAATAGCTGCTCTCTCGGCTTTAGCGCGGCTATTATCAGACCTTTCGGGGTTTCCGTCTCCCACACAGGCACCCGAGGGGAGGCGAGGGGTAGCCCGTCCCGGCCCGCCACTGATACTGAAGTGTGCGGAGAACATTCCTCGCGTGCTAGTCGAATGTTGAGTGTGGATTTTATGGGCTGGGTTTCTGCTAGTCGCACACATACCTGCGGCTCATATGCATGCTACTGAGCCTTAGTCGCGTTAACCCTTTCTAGCCTCCGTGACGCCGGATCGCGCAGACATTCCGGAAGTTTCCGGGCCCTGGTCGTCGAAGC
Source organism: Lagocephalus sceleratus (assembly GCA_911728415.1). NCBI lineage: Eukaryota > Metazoa > Chordata > Actinopteri > Tetraodontiformes > Tetraodontidae > Lagocephalus > Lagocephalus sceleratus. Next base: position 9,274,160 of record CAJVRN010000017.1, on the reverse strand, counting down.
AAGGACAATTATCTGACCGACCTCGTCGCTTGTGTTCCGCTGTTTCGACTTAAACAGCAAAGACACGCGTGGAAATTAAATTAGCCCAGCTCTTCTCACATCTTTGACAAACGTCGCGAAATAATAATAATCTCGTTCAAGGATACTTAATTAAAGCAGAGCATCCATGTGTTGTGGGTTTTCTGGTCGACGCAGCGGCAGTCTGTATTGATAAGATTTCCTGAGGGGAAACAATTGTGTAAAATGCAGGAAGCCATTAGGAAGCCAGGGACTCGTGTCTCTCCCCGCTGAGTAAATAGTGTCTGGGCCTCCTCCCCACTTCGTGCACTTCTGAATGAGCCCGGCACTTGTAACAATAAAGGCAGGAAATGAACTGTACTCACACAGAACTGTGCAGGATGCTCATTGCGCTTCTAATTGATCAAACTAGGTTGTGTGATAAAAGCAGACTACTGTCTCGCTGAGTTGGAAATAGCCTCAAAGAGTCGTGTGGGGAGGGTGTGGTCCTACACAGGACTAATGAGGCACTCGTTGGTTGCGTAATTCTAGATGTTTTAGGGTCATTTTTGGTTCTGCCTTGTGCGTTGTGTGTTCCGTTAAGTGTATCATTAACTATTTCGTTGGGGTTTTGGAGAAATTGAGTCCCTCTTGTCGGCCTGTTTAGCATGGGGTGAAGAGACTCGGTTGTTCCGGGATATTTTTTCTCTGGAATGCGAGTGTGACTCAGGCAGACTGTTGTTGTCACCTGAGAAGGCCTTCGGGGGAAAGTTGTTTTGTCCTTCATAAGGGTATTTGAGCTGACCTGCATTCAGAGAAGATTGGTGTTGTCGTTGGGATTTGGGTTGTGTTTACTACTGGTCCTTCCATTCATCTAAGTTGAGTATCTGTGTCCTGCGCCGGTGCCCACATCTTGAGACTTAATAAAATCTAATTGAGAATCAAATTAATCAGATTAAGCAGTGCCCAAATTGCCATTCTGCTTTGATTGTTGGGGATCAGTGGTTATCTGGGACACATTTTGTGCTTAGGGTAAATGATATTTTGGTTTACCCTAGATTAAGTGACAACTAAGCAGGTTAGCATTTGGGATTTTCCCAGATTAATTCCAGGAGTCCAATCTGAGCAGACTGGACGCTGCAACCCGGTATCATCCCGGTCGTCCTCCTTACCTGGGATTTACTAGCATATGAAAAGGAAATGAGATCAGACGTGGCGATAAATCCCTCAGCAAAGCCTCGCCAAAGGAAAATGAGATGCACGGGCAGCGTTGTCGATGTCCAGCAGCCGCTCGGGTCCTCGTTTGCAATAAACCGATAGTTGAGGGTCCGGAGCAGCCTCGCCGGGCTGGCGGGGCACAGCCTGTGTTTTCACTGGTGTCTGGTCTTTGTGCCGCTGACTTGTTTGCGCTGTGACATATAAATCAAAGCCCTTTGTTCTAGTCCGTTTAGCCCGGGGTCACTCCAAGGATCTGTGCACCATTCTGCCCGTTCAGGTTGGATCTATGCGCTCTCCGGTTCCCCTGCGTCCCTGCAGATTTTCAAGCAACTAATTTAGGTTTTGTTAAGTGATTTAGCATCTGTGTTTTATTGGACCCCAGTGAGCCACCGCCACCCCCTTCCTGCCATCCCCGTCTCCGTGCCTGTGGCGTCAAGCTCCTTTTTGAATTTCAATCAGCCCAGGGTACATTGTTGTTTATTGGAGGGGGGATGGGCCGGCCGGGGTGTTAGCGGGAGTGACTGGTTGCGCGTGTCAATCAAATATTCAGCGTGACCAACGCGCAGCCCACCGGTGGCTCTCAGGAGGCACAAAGCTTTAACCGCTGCCCACGGGGCGAACCCTGCCCTCCATTCTTCACATGTTGCCGTCTCTCCCTTCATCATCCGCCTCATGAGGAGAACGCAGGCAGTACAATCGATATCAGCCTTAGCCGTCTCTTTTTACCGCCCTCCCCCCTCCAGCTCCTTCCCTGGTCAGCCGCTCCCTGCTTTTCATTTATCAACACTGCGTTTGATGTAGGCTTCATCATTCTCTGTCAGCCCTCTAACACCTCGACGCTCGTGATTGTATTAGATTTGTCACGGTGTCGGGGTTAGTTGGCATGCTCCACCACTGTTTTCAATGTCCCTGCCATACATTAGATACATTTAGTTAGGTTCTGCTGTGCTGTTGCACAGTTATGGTTATTATGATCTCGAGGTACCATATTTCCATATTAAGAACCACTTTCCTTCTCCTTATTCCAATAGGTCCCATAAATAGGTTTGCTTCACCTGTTTGAAAATACAAGTGACGACTGAAGGAACAATTTGAGTTTGTGTTATCAATCACAGCAGGAACACTGGTATGGTAACCAAATAGCTGTTTTTAGGCGGGTGTGTGGATTAAAGTCTAAACTAAAGCAAGTGTGAAAGTCTGTTCAATGAAGTGAAGACATGTTCACACTGGAAGCGGATTTATTGAGAACATTTCCGACTGTTTTCAGATTCCTTTTTATCACATTGACCAGGGCAGAGAGAGAAGGCGGCATTGATGGAAATCTAATAAAGCCGCGTGTTGATACCATTTTCTCCATTATTCTTTCATATCAGATGGATTTTAAACCAAAGCCTGCTTTCAAGTTTGCACATTACAACAAGGTTATTAAGAGACGGCTGGATGGGGTTTTAGGATCACTCTGCGGGTATTGACGGGGAAATAATTATTGTCATCACATTTTCACTGTTATTGTTCAGCTGTGCTTATTCCTTAATCAAGTAATGAAGGGTAATTTTGTGAGGGGTGACCAGTGTGTGTGTGTGAGTGTCTGTGTGTGTGTGCGCACACGTGAATGCGTGTGTGTAATGCCTGCTTGATGTATTGGTTTTAAGGAACGATGGCGTGATAGGGGGGGCAGAGGAACGGCGGTGTGCACAGGGGAACAGGGAAAAGACTTGAGCGGCACAGTGAGAGAATCTGTCTTTGTCGATTACACACGCATTACAACCTTGGCAACCACATTAGATCCCTTTCTCTATACACCAAACTACCATTAATAATAGATACAGCTCTCTAGCTCTTTTGCTTTCTCTTCCCCTCCCCCCAGCAATGCCCCTGAAGGCGTCTACCCTCTTTTCCCCTTCCCTCCTCTATACTACTACCATACCCCCCCCCAACACCTATCCCCCACCGTTTCAGCGGTGAGACTGCAGGCCAGGAGCTATGGCGGCTGTGCGTACATCATCACGGCGGTGGCCGCGGCGCCCGCAGCACCCCGGCAGTCGTCGACACATACACCTGCCATGCATTCCTGAGCAGTCAAGTGGTTCTCATTTCCTTTTTTTGAGCAGTTGGTGTCGAGATTTAATATTAAGATGACGGATGATTGACAGGTTCAACAGAGAGGGTGGGGCCAAGAGGAGCATACCTCTTCAATTCGTATTATTCAGAGTTTGATTGTCACTTCAGCGTTGTATCCACCATTTAACAGTCCCTTGGCATCAAACATACTATAATCTCTGCAGCACCCACATTTATAGTTTATCATAAGATTAATCGACATCTGGAACTCCAGCAGTCCATAAAAACATGAAGCGCACAGAAGGCAGAATTTAACAACTGTCCCGAGGCATGGTGTTTTATATATTTGTATTGGTTTATTTTTCTTTGTTTCATCAATAATGGCGCTGTTGTTTTCCAGCTGGGTCACATTTTGGGTTCAGGCCTAAACGCAGTCACACACACTGAGGACGTGAGAATGTGATTTACAAGACACAAAAGGTAGAACTCACCGCCCCCCCGCCGCATTATATTTCTCATACATGTGACACTGCTAATCACGTGTCAAACGTGGAGAGTATCATGTATGCAGTACATGTGACATTAATGCTGCATTAATCCTCTCGCCACGATAACCGAGTCGTGGACAAAAGAACATCTGTGCTGAACGTGCAGAATCCCTCTGCTGTTCATATCCCCTCCTGGATTGGAAGTTGTGTCTTTACAGTAAAACAACATCTTGAGTGATCCTTTGTGAGATTTGCTTAGGCTGCCAGGTTTAATTTCAAAAGAAATAATTACAATGATGATTGTGTCTCCCCGAAAAAAAATTCCCTCTCCTCTTCTGTGGGATTATCCTCATCTGCTGTAACTGTACATTCCCTGTACTCGAGCGCTGCATGTCTTAACGATGTGTTTTCCTGCTGAAGCGATGTTGTGCATAAAGAGCAACCATGACCTAAACGGCCTTTAGATTTAAAGGTCTTGCACTGCTAATCACATGATCTGCGCTGTCATTTTTGAGGCACAGTGAGGCATGCAAACAATAAAAACACTGTATTAATCTGCTGTTAAATAATCAGGCCTAAAAATAAGTGATAAACCTCAGCCAGCTCAACAGATGTCTCTATGTATCAGTAAAGAATGCGTAAGTGAGCTAGCATGAAGCTGTGATGATGGGATGTGGCAGTTGGTGGTTTTAGGCCCTAGTTTGGAGCAACATCTATTGGAATCTGTTTTTCTTTTCTGCACAGGAGCACCCTCCCTTTTTCACCCAAGGCGATCTGTCTTCCTGACATGGTATTGATCCCCTAGAGTGCTCATTGATATGGGGAAAAGGCTTATGAGCCCACGTTGGATGCTGTAGTTCTAAGAATGTGTTTAGATAGAATGCAGGGAATGAGTCATCTTGCCAAAAAAATAGATTGTCAGAGCTGGGATGGATTCCATTTGCAGAAAAGAAACCCTTTTTCCCCGAGGGAAGAGTGTGCTTTTTTATAAAAGTTTGAGGCCTGAAAACTGTCCATTTCTGAGAATATAAATAAAACTGCAATATCATCTATGCAAACAGTCTGGAAGATGTGTTTGAGTTGTTTGACCATGTTTTCTTTTTCAAGAACAGAGTACCCAGAAAACAGGCATTTAAAAAAAAAAATCCTTGTAGCATCAAGTGCTCTTGAAGAACAGCCCGTCTCACTCCTGACAGGAGGCAGCATCTTCAGATTGTTTTTTTTTTCTCCACTGGAAAGATTCCCCCCCTATTTTCTCCATCCAATGTTGTATTTTAATCTTAGCTTCATTTACATTCATATTGAATTTGTTGTGTGCCATATGCTCGCTGACGTTGTCATGGGAGACGGACCAGGCTCATCATTTCCTTTTTTGGAGGCAGCTGAGCACATTCATTTGTTTTATGTTTTAAGTGATGAGATAAGAAGAAAGGAAGAGCAGCTTCTCCTCAGGCGCTGGGTAAATGCTAGATTAACATTGTTCGCTGTTTCTTTTCCAGTTTGACATTTGCAAGCAGCAAACAGGTTCTGCTTAAATATCATGGTAACCGGGCCCCTGTTTCGTTGGTGTCTTGCACGGGCAGCTCTTCATTTTTATCTAGATGTTTCACATGTTTATTCAGATGGGAGGGCTTGTTGTTGTTTGACATATTTGGTTAGTGAAGTATGAGCTATATATGGTGGTGAACAGTAAAACTATGAACAACAATAATGCAATCATGGAATTGGTTTGTTTGGAAGGGGCTATACAATATCCCGTCGGTTTAAAGTGGTCTTGTAAATCTCTGTATGCATTCAGTGAAGACCAGGAGTGCAAATAACTGACTTGTTTTGGAGTGAAGTGTCCTTGGAGGTTCAGTCCAAACCACTTTCCAGGCAGTATTGACACAATCAAGGGGCTATTTTCAGTAATTTACAGCACAATTCACTGCTGAGCCCAGCCCAAAACACACTCAGGGCAATCTGGAAAGATTTCTTTTTTTACCCCCTCTCGGACTTGTAAGTAAATCAAGACTATTGTGAGGTGTCTGAGAAATTGTTCATTAATAAGCACTGTGCCCAGTCAATGGCACAGGAAGCACAGGGGTCAGGCCCGCCCTCCAATCACTGCACCTCATTCACTTCCTAGTAAAAGGCCCCTTGCCACTCAGTTACAGGTCGCCATGGAGATCCGGGAGGGGGGAGCTGTGCAGACACCATTAGCAGCCCATTCCATGGTAATTAATGATCATCCTACTGGCGCAGATTCAGGGCTCAGAGAGAAACAGTCATTGAGCTCCCTCTGAGTGCAAATGTCACAGTGGCGAGAAATATGTCTGAGGACTAGAGAGAGAGGCTAAGATGGTTTTTGTCATGGGTGGAAAATGGTGACAGAATGCCGTGAAAAGGGGAATGTCACAGGGAGGGAAAAGGCAAATCGAATGGCAATTTATGGGCAGGAAACGTATTCGGTGACATGTCCGAGGAAAGGTTAGTTTTTCCCTCTGCTCTGAGCTTCTCCACACACAATTCCATTTCCCTGTTGATTAAAGTAAGAATATTTGATAAGCTCTCTCTCTCACCCATTCACTCGTCTAGTACGTCTGTCTGTCTGTCTGTCTGTCTGTCTGTCTGTCTGTCTGTCTGTCTGTCTGTCTGTCTGTCTGTCTGTCTGTCTGTCTGTCTGTCTGTCTGTCTGCCTGTCTGTCTGTCTGCCTGTCTGCCTGAGCTAAGGTAATTACCAGCCTTGTCAAGTTAAGGCACTTGTTCATTCTGCAAATATGGAGCTCCCATTATTGAGTTTGCAATCAAGTCTGAGGTCTGCTTCTCCTCTGGGAATTTTCCGCCAACTAGTCAGCCAGTCACAGCCGCTTTGAAGTGCCGGCAAGCCGAGCCACCCGTCTTTCCGGTTCCTCCCGAAGCAAGGAATCTGCGCGTTACAAAACCAAACATGCACGCACTCAGACGCACCAGCATTTCTGTCTGCAAATAAAAATCCCAGCGAGCGCCACTCAGATGGCCGCGTTTGAGCGTGCTGATGGGCACAGACAATGCCGTGCTGCACTCACATGCATCAGAACAATTGGTGGCACGCAGACAAAGATTGTTTCCACTCCATTCAGTGATGGCCAGAGCTGATCTTCCTGCCAGTGCACTCATTCAGCCTGGGCTCACAACCACATACACTGAAAGCTGAAATCACTAGTTACACATAATTACATATTTCATATAGTTTCCATCATGGATTCTGTGCGCTAAGGCGTTTATTGTGGCTCGAGGTTACATTAGAAAGTAAAGGAATATGTAAGGCTTTATTATATCCCAGAGTACGCTGCAGATAGTGACTCACGCTACAATTACCAGCCAGAGGTTGAGACCTCAGAAACTACGGCTGCTGCCTTTTTCGCCTCTTCTACTTCATCACCTGTACCCAGAATGGCCTCACTGATCCAGGCAGCGGTTGTTGTGTTGGAGACATTCCTGCTGAGGGGTGCGTTATCCTCTGTGGCATGGTGGCAAATTCTAGCATGTCTGTCACCCACCGACTCATCCCAGAGGCACTATCATTCTCACAGGCATGCCTGAACACAACAAAGTCTACTCTCTTAATCCCCCGCTACCCACCTCTCTCTGTGTCTCTCTCTCTGTGCCTCAGTTGCACTTAATTTACCTCTGTCCTTACCTCCCTGGTCTCCTCTGCCTTCCTTCACCTCAGAGCCATTCTCTTGCTGGTCCTATTAAGGGATCCCGTAAGGTGTTGGAACATACCGAGACACCGATCCAGCAAGTGTGCGCATGCACCAAGAGAGCGGCGTTATCTGCACCCGCCAGTGTCAGATCCTCAATTAATTTTGTCATTAGCAGAATTCCATTACTCCCACCGCTGGTGGAATGCCTTCCATGAATGCGGAAGACGCCACCAACATACATTACAGATGGCGGTTGTGTCCACTGTCAAAGACATGCATTTACAACCTAATGATAGACGTAAATCCCCTGTGCAGTCATTTCACCTTTCACCCTTCTTTGTGAGTCACCGGGAGCAAGTTTGGGTCTTTGCTGTCCATCAGCGACCAGGCATGGGATGAGTGGGGAGCGGTGATGGATAGGGATGCTGGCGGACGTGGTGAGTTTGTGCGTATGCAGTTTCCAGGAGGAGGAATGGGCAGGTTGTTAGAAACAGGAAGCACATGGTAACTAAGGACAAAGGACAAGAGCTGTAGCTAGAGTAGTCCTCGTAGGTCTTTGGGTTGCCTATTGCCTACATGGGATCCCGCGTTAAAGCTGTTTTCTCTGGTCAGACTTGTGGTCCAGGCCCTCTCATGCCCAGCGCTGATTTCTCTCTCCCGCTTGTCTGGCTCTGTCGAACCCCTTGCTGGAATTATTTCTGCCACCGCGGGCTGTGGTGAAGAACCCAGCTCCATTTTGAAATCCAAGCATTCTTGTCATGACCCACTGATGTGTAGAGAACTAAATCATGGCTCTTTGGCGGAGGGGAACAACCTTGTTTTTTAGGGAATTTAGGCTTGTTTTGGCATCGGTGTGTTAGTTGACTTGTACTCCTGTTTGTGTTCATCCCCAGGCCTTAGTGAGCTGGTGCTTACTTGCAAACAAAAGCGAATCATGAATAAATAAATACAATGCATTTGGGATTGTAGAATGAGCCCTGTACTTTTAGCATTGCATTACTATTTTTTTTTTTTTAAATGATCTGGTTTAGAACTTACAATGCTGGAAATAGTCCAGCGCTTTCTTCTCCTGCTGTTGCATTTGGCTCAAACTTGTTCATAATCCCTGAGATTCTGTTTGAATTCAGCCCAGGATGTCTGCTGTGTGTCTTCCACTTCTCTTTAAAATTGGGCTTTGTCTTGGCCTAGATTACATCCTAACAACACTCTAGCTGCCAAATATTAGGTGCTCTTCCTGCTTGTATGAACACAGTTTTGGGAAATATTCATACGGAAGCTATTTTTCAAACCTTTAAAAAAATGTTTTCTGGTTGCATTCACACTTAACATAGTTAAGTCCTCGGAAAACCATCTTTTGATGCCAAAATCAGTTACTGTTTACTGGACAAGGGTCACCAAACTTTTGTGTTGTGTGAACTGTTAGAATAGCTCAGCTCTGTCAACTGTGCCGTGGAAGGTCTTTAGATTATTCACTCTTTTTTATGTCCTTACAATTGTTTTAATTCAGAAAAAAACACTGTAGCTGCTGTACCTTTATTATTCACCATTGTATAAATAGTAGGATGGTGTTTCTTTAGGTCTGCCACATTGTCACCATGACAGCAGCAGAGTTGCCTTCCTTGACTGGTTATTAAAGCGCACTGTGTTTTCCTTTCTGCAGAATTGTAAATGAATTGGGACCAAAGATCAAACATGGAATGAGCTACCTGACTGTTAAAGATGTCGTGGTTTGTGTATCCAGGATATCTGTGTTTGCGCTTTGCTCATTTTTCAGGGTGTGACAGGGTCACACTGCTTATATTTTGACAGGCCAATGTCCCACAATGTTTTAATCCAGTAATCCAGTAGATTTTATTATCTTTTTTTTTTTTGCTCTAGGTCACATGCTCGTCAAAGCTTATTTGATTCAAATTAAATATGGATTACATTTCAAGTTTATGCTGAAGGATTAGATTTTCTTTTTCCTCATTCATAGAACTTGCAATTCACTGTGAGCCCGCCACCATTCACCCTTTCTGTACTACATATTCTGTGTACTATACACAAACATGTATGTTTTAGTACCTACCCTATTCTCTGCCTCCCTCCGTCTTCCCCACCCTTGCCCAAGGGGCTCCATAAATATCATTTCATCCCGCCGAGCCACTGACACGCTGCAAAGGGTCCACGATAAATAATTCAGTCCCGTGGTGCATGGCAGGCAGACTCCCCTGCTTAGGAATTCAACATGAATGTGTGTATTGTATGTTAGTTGTGTGTCCAAGGGGAGTCGTTTGTGAGTCGTAGGTGTGAAGGGGGGTTGATAATACAGATAGACAGAGTAAACATTACTTCATAACATGAATTTAGTGGAGCATGGTTGAGTTTGCTCATTAATCAGCAGCCATGCAAGCTTTATTTTCTCTACCTGGTCTCCTGAAAGACCACCGTCCCATCATCTCAGCCCAGAAGACCCACTTGTACCATTTTCTCCTCCTCCTCTTCTTCCTTTCTGCTGCCATCCTCTTACACCGTTCACAGCATGCAGAATTAGGTTGATCTGGAGGATTGTGCACAGACCATCACCTGCATCCTTAAAGCACCAACTTCGTGTTTTATTGATGATGCTTATGATTATTGATGTGAATACACCTCCCCTCTCCCCTTTTCAGGGTTGGTATAAGCGTCAAACCTCCCAGTTAACCAAAGGCCAACAGGGTGCAGCAGGCAGTCAATGAGCTCTTGTGGAGGCTTTGAGTCTTGGATGGAATATCACTGCCATAAAGCATCAGAGAAGGATTTATAATAGAAAAAAAAAAAAATCAACGTTCACCTGCGATATATCGTCTTTTTCAAGGTTACAAGTGGATTGAAAGATATTAAAATCAGTGCAGTTGATGGATAGATTTGTCATCATTGCTTTAGATGCCCCCAAAACAACAAATACATAATCTGAAATGCCCAATAAATGTTACAGCTACAGTTCACTACATGGCTCATCGTATTATGGTATATGTTTCCCACACTTATCTGCTTGCTTCAGCAGTCTGTTCTCTTGCTGACTTCGACCTCTTAAAGAGAATTTGTCTCCTCGCTGTGACATATAGCCACAGAGCAAGAATCAAAAAGTAGATTCCATCAATAACCTCTGTTATATGGAACTCTTATTACAAGCGTCTCCTCCACATATGCCTTCTCTTGTCAGAAAGCTGCTGTGGAGGATTTTGCACATTCAAACACTTCTCAGATGTGTTTGAAAGCTAAATTAAAGTGTTAGAGTTAACATTTTACAAATGTACAGACTGGTGTGCACGCTCACAAGAGATGGCGTGCAGCGGTGTCTGCAACAGCAACACTTCCAGACTCGGGAGTCTCCCCAGTATCTGTTCGAGTGTCAACTGTGCTTGCTGGTTTGATTGAAGCTCAAACAGATACTGATTCAATATTGTACACACACTCGTACTCCGCAGGCCCTTTCAACATGAGGCGGCTATAAACAAATGATCCAGTAGGAAGGCCGACTACCACCATGGCAGCAAGAGGCCAAAGGCCACCAATGTTTAGGATCTTATTTTAACCACTCTACCCTTCACCCTTTCATACGGATGCCAAGGAGAGAGGGAGAGCGCCTTGCCATTTAATTAGCCTCAAGCTGCAGTGTCTAATTGCCCCGTCCACCAAAGCCATATTGAAATGATTTATTCATCAACAAGCTCCAAACCATCCTTTTGTAATAGGCTGCCAGAAAATGGGATGCTCCATCCCTGCCTCCCCCCCAGCGCAGTATTGTCTCTGTCACAGGAGAGGATAATGGTTGTGATGTTTCCATCTCTAGCAGGATGTAGGTTGATGTTTACAGCTATAATAATGGTGGATATTACTGTTTGTTACACATTCAGCGTGTGTAACAGGGAAGGCTATTGTGGGGGGATACTGCCATTTGTGCTGCTATTCTGATTACTGTATGCCATTGATCCATCTGCAGGGATTGTGGAAAGATCTCATAGCATTTATACAAATCATTTTACTTATCATTTCGCACACTCCGATGTCGTTTCATTTGGAAAGGCCTCTGTTTACAAGCACTGGAAGACTATTTTTAAAATGAAAAATCAGACCCACAACTCTTATATATTTAGATTTTGTGCTCTTTATGAAGACATATGTAGAGCTAATCACACTTCTCTTATCCGGAGGCACAATCCCGCAGCAGAGGGACCACTGTAGCTTTCTACCCTCCACAGATTCGAGAAGATCCTCTTAGCAGTTTAAAGAGTGCTTCTAGTTTAAGCAGACAGTGATGATTGTGGGCTAGAAACAGCAGACTGTGAATAATTTAACAGGTGAATGAAGTTGTTTATGCATGGTCCGAAACTAATTACTCTTCATTCTTAACCCTGCTCCCCTTGAACAACAGTAAGTCACCTTGACGTTAAATGAAAACCGAACGGCCCAGCAAAGGATCAGTTTAACGCCTAAGCAAATCTGCTTTCAACAGTGGTATATTAATATATTAATGGCTACCGGCCTGCAGAAGGTTAATTATAGGATCCTGCTGGTATGAGGTGACCCTGTTACTATTCACAGGGAAACAAGAACCCTAGCCTGTTGGCTCAGCTGACTTGTTTAGGACTGGCTCGCATGTAGGCCAGATTTGTGCACAAGGACTGGCCATATGCAATGTCACAAGGGCGGTTGCCCAGGCAGCTTTTCTCATCCTAACCCATGGCAGCATCATCAGCAGTCTGGCTTAGCCCCGCAGGCCTGTGTGGAATGGACTTCAGAGAAATGGCATTGGTTTGTCCTGTTCTTATTGAAATCTGCTGCTGTTTCTCTGACCTCGCTCTCTCCTTCTGCACCGCTGGGCTACTATGGTGGAGACCGGATTAATGCTATTCTAAAGGCCTTGATTTAATCCTCAAAAAGGATTGTTTTAAGCCTTGACAAGGTAATATGGGCTAAACAGATTGCACTGGTGCTCAAAGTTAATGTAATGTGATACAACAAATCTGGGTGTTAGCACATTATCCTGTAACCTTCGTAGTTGCGCCAGTTGTGCCAGCTGAATTTAGTTATTATGAAGTAAAACAACACCGTGTACTCCTAATTGCTTCTCAATATGCAACTCATTGTCCATAATCCCATCCAAAATCTCCACGTTATGGCACACCCTGCAATGTTTCTGTTAAAAAAAAAAAAAGGATAATTTTGTTTTTTCCCCCTGGTCCTCAGCCCGAGCCCTTAAAATGAACGAATGATAGCAGCTCGGGAAATGAGAAAATGAATGGTTTGACATTGACCATGAAACGTCTAGCTAATGTCGGCCATTTATTTATGTGTGATTAGTGTCAGGTTTTTGTGGTGGTTTTATTTGGCTTGAAACGGGCTCGGAGAGATGAGGGCCAAATTGATTCTGAACGAGACACACCGGCCAGTTAATGAATCTGGCTAATTGACTGTGTAAGGGGCTGCCATAATCGTCAGACATTGAAGAGCGGCAGTCTGCAAAATCCAGCCATCACAGCCGTAATTGCGTCGGTCTACTCTTATTGATTTTAGACTTCTCTTGATGTCATGACGTCTAAATTATTGCGAGCAGAAAAGCTAATGGCCATTTTTGCCGTCCCCATCGCCGTCTTTGTGGTGTTTTGATGTTTTCACACGTTTGTAAAGCGATTAACCTCTCCTTTGAGAGGCTACAAAGGTCCTGTTGGGCTTTGCGGCACCCTCTCCTCTTGAGCTGACAGCTGTGTCTGACAGGTAGACACAAAGAAACCTCCCCCCAGAAATGGGGTGAATATCTCCCACTTGTTTCTTTGTTTCAGAGGACGGTGGGAGAGTATTTGAAGAGATTATGGTTTTCACACGACAGGAAATGAAACGTGGAGCCCCCGATGGCAGCAAAAAAATCCACGGTTCCCTTCCTTACGCGCATATATACGCCCACTCGTGCGCAGATGGCTTGTTAAAACAGTATATAAGGACCTCTCTAGGTATTGGCAGGGCTTTCTGGGAGCTCCACTCTTATCACAGCTCCTCTTCAGATCATCACCTCCTCGCCATTGAGATTTTATTATTGTCTGGATCTCAAATGACCCATCTGAGTTCTGGAATAGTCTTTGCTGTACTCCTAATCCTTTGTTTGCTTGTAATATTAGATTTACATGCCTGTGTGTGTTCCACTCTGGTGTACCTCCCAGCCAGTCCCTCTTCAGATTCCTTTTCTTCCACTACCTCCCTCCACGCGAGCCCCTGCTCAATAAGCAAACAAACCCACTTCCTCTTGACACTCAGCTTTGCTGTGGTGATTTGCTGCGCTTGTCGGGTCGAATATTGAGCAACGTGGTGGCCTCTGTCAACAAAAGGAAGGCCCCGGAAGCCAGAGGGGTGACGTATTTGTTCAAAGTGTGGATTATCTCCCTCACGCCATTCTGCCGTTCACCCATTGTCTGGCGTGTAGACTGCATGCGGGATTGTGATGCCAGCTCTTTTGTGGCATCTGCAGGCCGCGCTGATATCCATCATTTACCCAAACCACCCAAGTAAGATTGAACAGGTCCAGGAATATGTCGTTAATATGCAGGCGGTCATCTGTCCTTGTCTCAGTGACCTTCTGGACAATGTCCAACATCGTTGTCTTAACTGGACAGTAAAAAGAGGTGATGTCAAGCAGGTTTCTGCGAATGTCTCACAAGGTGCCTTTAGTAGGAGCCCTGTCACGACTGAGGGGCATTAAACACATGTGCCTGCTTTCTAGACATTACATCTCTTCTTTTGTTCAAAATTCAGAGCACACTTTTCAAATGACTGCACACACGTCTGTGTTTGTATGCGCGAAGCCTCGTCTGAGTCACAGATGGTTTACACCGAGCTTTCAAGCTCTGGAAAGGCAGAGCGCGTTCGGGTAAAAGACAGATTCCTTTATGGGAGAACGTGGTCTTAATTGAAGCGTCGAAGGACGAGCACACCCATACCCCCACCTCCCTGATGTCGCACTGTTGAGCTGTGGTTGGAAATTCTAATCAATGCCACAGCAGGCGCTTTAACCCTCATTGACACAGTTAGTGATGCCTGTACTCACACCAGTATATGCAATTCACCCCCAGACATAACACTGTTAGACACAGAAATTAGACTTATACACCATACATGCGGCCGTCCTCCACAGTGTTTGTTTTACAGCGGCTAATGAGATGCTAATGATCATGCATAGGGAATTGGGAACCCCGAGCCACAGGAGAGGATGTAGTGGGGGAGGGATGTGACACACGTCTGCCTGGTGGGACAATCTTCACCGGTAAACCCAGCAGACAAGCGCATTTCATGGAAGAAACACCTCTACGTGTTGACAGCACCATGCCAAACTGGGACGTGTAACACCATTCTGTTGCCTGGGAATGGAAGGTAGGCATGGTGACACAACAGTGGTAAAACCTACTGAAGGCACACCTTGGTCATGGTGGAGGAATCGGTAAGAAGCTTGTCACAACCCTGTTACAGTGACTGCCCAATAACGGTGTGGATTAGCTGGATTTGTTCCTTGTGTGTTTGCTGCTCCATATAGACAGAGAAATGGAGGAGTCACAAAACAAAGTCATACACATTTTTATTATATTCAATAATTGAGTTCTCAGCAATGGGGTTTAAATGCAGATGAGATATATTTAAATGAGCACCAAATGACTAGCAAACAGGAAAAAAAACACTCTTTGATCTACTACAACATCATAACCTCCCAAAATTGAATGGTGCTATAAGGCTTTTGGCTTTGGGTGTCTCCCATCAGCATGGATGTGTGGGCACAGCCTGGCGGCGCCCTGATCTGGGGCCCCCAGTCGTGGCTGGGTTGTGCCACGCTGTCAGCCGTTGGTTTTCAGACCCCCTGCTGGCCTAACAGATATGTGCCACAATTACGCATATAAACCAGAAATTTGGCAGGGCACCCCGAAAGCAGAAAATCAGATTAAATGGTTGCATCTCCACCTGCAGAAGTAAATGTCTCCAGCACGGCCGTCGCCACACAAGGCAAAATGGCTTATTTGTCTGGTTTTTTGAAATGTATTTGTACTCAGGACTTTCCTTACAAAATCCTCATAAATACTGGCGAATAACTGCTAATTTTCCTTGCACATGGTAATTTGGTTTTCTTGACAATAAAAGTAGTTGATATTTCCATTTGTGACAGTCAGAGTTTGACGCTAGTTGTGCTGCTCTGTGATGTCTTTGATAATTGAAAATTGAACAGACCCTCAGTGCCGCTGTGTGCATCCATAAATCACTGAAGCATAAAACATGCAGCTATTTGTTATTCATTCTGCAGCCTTGTTTGAGGGACCAGAGGAGCACTGGAGGTCCCGTGGGGCAAATGTTGTATGGGAGACTGGACATTTGTCTTGTCTGAGCCATGTCAAGCTGCTCGTTTCCTTCCATGGAGCGAATCTAAACGAGTTTTTCTCTGTTGATTTATGTTTATTTGCTATACTTTTATTAATATCATGTGAAGCTGGGCATTTATCATATGCAGTAGTTGCTGAAATCACATTAGTGTTTTTTTTTTTTTTTTTAGTGTAAAGCAGTGGCTTCTCTGCTTTGTTTGATCTTTGCCTGTGAGAAGTATTTCCTGACTTGTATCCACGCTGTGTTTGTTCCCATTGTGTGTTTGTGAAGCAAAAAGTGAAAGAGACTCTGGTAGAGTGGCTTAGTCTCTATTTCAACCACCTCCCTCCAATTTATAGCTCTTGGAGAGAGATCTGTCTGACAAGAGGCCTGTAATTAAAGCAGAGGAGAAAAAAAATCCGCCAAATCCCTCCAGTTTTTTCCTCTTTCCTTCTTTTTTTTTTTGGAAGAGATGGACCAAAAAAAACCTCTTTTGTCTCAGGGTTACACCCTGCTGTTCCCCAGGCTCTACCTGCTGGGACAGTTAAGACATACTTCTTATTGATCACTTAGTCACAGATGAGATGTTTGACATCAGAATTCAAACGTGTGTGAATACCGCAGTTTTTATCGTCACCATTCCAGATGCACGTACCACTAAAGACTGACGTTGAGCTCTGTTGATTGATTGGAAATTATGGCCCGAGCACTCTTTACGTTTACATTTTACAACAAATCAATACCTTCATCAATATTCTCTCGGTACAAAAGACCTCGAGGCTGCCGAGCAAAAGCGTGCAGGTCCTTGAGTTCAGCAATAAATCAGCACTTGGTTCCTTTTCGGGTTTATGATTCCCTCAACTGATGCGTCAAGATTGGAGTTATGTTGGGAATCATTTTTCATTCTGAAATATATGGTGCTATTTTATAATGTCAAAGCTTTTTAACGCATAGCTATGTTTAGTCCGGCGAATTGACTTTGAATTGTGTGCCTGTGTTTAAACTGTGATTTTGTTTCTTAATGGATGTGTAAAGAAGAGGTCCTGCAGTGTCATGGAGATAATGTTGCTTCAGAGAGTCCTTGCGGTCTGTTTAGACCATGTTTGTTCCACTGACTACGTTAGATGCTCTAAAATGCATCTGACATTGAGCAGCAATCAAGTCACATGTTTGATCTGGAGGTGCAGAGATAGAAACAAGCATTCATGAACATCTGCTGCAACTGGAACGGTTCCTTTTGCCCTGTGACCTGTTAATTCATGATGATTGCAGTTCTTTTTATAAACCGACCTGACCTCACCACCGGAGAACAAAAGGGCATTGAAGATGCAGCTCTTAGATAAAGACTTCTTTCTGCAGTCTGCCGAATCAAAACATCCAGCAGCAACACGAGGCTTTGGCCAGGTAGCCACTCAGAGATGTTTGTGAAGTCTGTGACAACAAAACGCCGCCACCATCTCTGCGGACACGGGATCCCGTCATCAAAGCCCGACCGGAGTGCAAATGATTAAAAATGGGGCCTTGGAATCTTCACGAGTGAGCAGGGGACGGGCAAGAAATGGTTAAAATCTGCTCTCGGAGCCTGCGTTTAGTCTGCCATGGCGGAGCTACGCAGCCAGCCGACTGAAGCGGGACTGGGCCGATGATTGAGCCGAGCTGGCCGGCTGCCAGGAGCACCCCACGTTTCAGACAATACCCACCTGTGTTAGGCAGAGGAGGGGGCTGCGTGTGTGTGTGTGTGTGTGTGTGTGTGTGTGTGTGTGTGTGTGTGTGTGTGTGTGTGTGTGTGTGTGTGTGTGTGTGTGTGTGTGTGTGTGTGTGTGTGTGTGTGTGTGTGTGTGTGTGTGTGTGTGTGGCTAGTTATTCTGCGCTCAAAGAGAGTCAGCGTGGCTCCTCCTCCTCCCACTCTCCAAATGTCTATCAACAGGCTCCAGCCCTTGTTTTGGCTCATTTCGCTGGCCGCCGTTGTTTGAAAGCAAAGTCGGATGAAAATTGAACCCTGTTTTTCGAGACGACGAGAGCTGTCAAATGGACCGAAGGTCCGCTGGCCGCCGGTGCACGTCTGTTCAAAGGGCATCCCCCTTCTGGAGCGCCACATACACCCCCGGTTGGATCCATGCACAGCCCCTCCACAAGCGTGCTGGAGGCTAGTGTGATGCGGGGAGGGAGGTGAGGAGGTCCCAAGGGGTCTTTACTCTCTGGTTACTGCAAAAAGGCTGTCCCTGCCAGAAGGTCGCTATGGCAACGCTATTTGATTCCTACAACAATGCCAGAGTGCCACTCCCCCATCCTCCTGCATGTCTGATACTCTCTCACACACACACACACACACACACACAGTCTGTGCATGGAGATCACGGTATCACAGCAGTAGGGATGGATGATTCTAAGGAGAATGACAATACCCATGTTAATGGAAAGCTAATCTATGAGTAATTAAAGCGCTGTATGCAAATTAATTTAAATCTCTCAGTGAATACCATTCTATATAATCCTAATTATTGATCATAATTAGCTTAATCAATCATTATCCATAGATTTAGTTCAACTTCAGCGTTGAAAACCGTTAAACCTGAGCGCGTGCATGAGTCTGTGTCATTTCTGCGAGAGGCCGGGCTCTGCTGTAGTATCGACTCCAACATTTATAGGAGTTTCTGCGTTTATGTGAGCTCAGGTGACAGCAGTAGCGTCCTTTGGATTTATTGAGAGCAATGATGCAGTTTCTGAGCTAGTTTTTTAACTTGAGCCATATAATAAACAAGCTAATGTCTTTATTGACAAGCAATAAAGCAACAGAGGTGCTTTCATCCCCCCGTAACTCACTACTGATAAAAACATGCTTCCTGCTGGCATGTAAGTCCGTCTCAGGTTATAGACACTGCTTTTCCGCCTGGTTCTAGTTCGTAGTGTCTAGTAGTCACATCTAATACATCTGGGTTTCTATATTACATATGTGGGACCATATGTAGACAAATAATTAGTGAGGTCAGGAGGGCAAGCTTATTACCAAAGGTTATGTGAGGGATAGGAATGCATGGAGAAAATTAGCTTTTTGAATTTCAAATGTGTTTATTCACACAGAAGTAAAGGACGACATAAATAGACTAAAGTCCTCCATCCGTAGACGGTCGTGGCAGCTCTGGATCCACCTCCTGAGCAACGACTCCATGAAGAACAAAACAACAAAAGCACGCTTTACACATTCTCCCCAATGTGGACAATAACCCCATCTCCTGTATTTGGAAAAATCAAAGCACCGGTGCTCAGTCAGGGACTGGCTCCTGACCAGCCCTGGAACCTCTTTGGTGGAAAAGGGGGGCGAGAGAGATATCAGACAGCCATTCTTTTGGAGCTTTAAAGGCTGTTTAGTGACTAATGCTGTTCAAAGAAAATAGACGTCAGGACTGAATGTCTTTATTTTACCCAAAGCTGTGAACACATCAGCTGCTGCTTGCCTCATTATATGGAATGTGAAGGACAGGTAGAAAACCTGCTGCACGATTAGCCAAGAACGTGAGGTGGAAGAATTAGTCAAAATTCTGACTTGAACATGCGTCAAGCTTTGTGTGCATCACATCCAAGACAGAAGGTGGTGGGTTCAAGTCCAACTGCATGCAAATAATTAAGAGGAACAGGCTCTAACGGTTGTTTCTGTGTACCCTTCAGCACCCAGCTGAAGGCTGGTCTGTGTACATTCCTGCCTCCACTGATGTTCAGTCAAACTCTGGCTGACATACAATCACAGTCTGCACTTAGTACCGGTCTTGTGTGTTGTTCGATTCCTCCCAGACACACACACAGAGCTGAGCGGAACACATCCCGCTCAGTTTCAATCACTTAGAGCTATGTTCTGAAGACAGGCATTGTACAAATGACTTATTACATAGGTTTTAAACAGCTGAGAGAGCACTCTTCCGCGCTCCAGTCCCTTCCAGGTGTCAGAATTCATTTACACAACACGTACACGCTACTAATATCAAGCCATTAAGATGTTTCCCCCCAATGTGAGCTGATGAAACATAATTGCAAGTGCTAATTTTCTCTCAGAAAATGGGACAAACAACTAATTTGAAAAGTGCTGCTGCAGGAGGGGGTAGGATCATAAACAGAATGTACTGGTGCCGTATATCCATAGCTGCTTTCTTTGGTTTGGGCAGCTTCAGGGTGGAAGCATGAAATGCCATATGGCCTCCCAGGACAGGGAGATGACTGGCCGGGCCCCCGGGGTGTGGACACATGTCTCAGGCCCTCTCATTCTCTGGTCTTAGTCCTTTGTGCTCCTGCTGACACCATGCGTTGTTCACTTCCAGGAACTCTTGAATCTTTTTCGCCCGCGCTTTGATTAGCTTTAATTGCCCGAGTACAGAGATGGAGGCGGAAAGGTTAACAGAGAGACGTCAGACGCCAGTACCAAACCCCCGATGGTCAGTAGCTCCAACATTTACCAAAAGAGATGGAAAGCTCGATTTAGTCGTCACGGACCGGTGGGTGTTGGGTTCTGTTCCATGGTCAAATTAAAGCCAGGAACTATTACCTATATCTTGGTTATAGCTGCATGGCCTTTGCTGGCTAAGCAGTGTCCCTTTAATATGATTAGGACGGATTACGCCGTTGTCTGCACATCAAAAGAGCCAGGACCAATTATCACCCCCGCCTTTCAACCAGACAACCACTTCTCCTTCCCTCACTGCAAACATTGAAAGAAAAGGAAAAGGAAAACCGAAGCAGACATCTCGCAGTGCTCTAGAATCCCCATGCTAATGGATAGATTCATCATTCATTCAGGCCTTTCATGTACAGTATTAAGCAATGATGGTGCACAGTTGCCAGCACTTTGGCTCGCCCCTAAAAGAGAATGAGCGTCAGAGCTAATTATCCCTCTCCCAGAGGCATGTGCAAACAAGTTCATATGACAGAAAACGCTGCGTACTGTTAGGCAACGGCAAAGGGTGGGACATGAAAACGGCTATTTTGTGCGTGCAGGTGATGTTTGTGAACATTTGTGGGTTTTTTTTAAATTTTTTTTGCAGGTTATTAAATCGTTTTTTGGCACAGCCTTAATGTGGGGTAAGAGTAGCAACAGTTATGTGCCCATTTCCATAATCCTCCCTTCAGAGCAGGTCTTCTGTTTGCCCTTTGTGCCCTCTGTGTTCATGACAGGAAACTAAATAGATGTGGATAAAAGCAGTCTTCTCCCCCAATGTTCTCATCTTAAAACTCTCACATGTAACACGCACACACACACACGCGCGCACACACATGGAGGCACGCAGCTTTGCTAAATTGCTCTTATATTTTCACTTTTGTCTGAAGTGCCACCGCCTAAGCGCTTGAACAAAGGTGCCCCTGGATCCCTCCCACCCGCCAAGAGCAGAGTCGGAGTTAGCTCAGGCTTCTCTCTCCAGTCAAATAAAACCTTTAAATCTTTTTCCACCTTCCTGACATTGACTTATATTCGCCAGCATTAAGAAAGTGACACTTAATTAAATATTACTGTAAACTTTACTTTTCAGTCTTTCAAATGATTTTAATGGTAGAATACATTTTATTTGCAGTGCTCTCTACATTTAAAGATCAGAAAATGCTAAACAATCAATCATAAACCATAAAGACATAAAAATTTATCGTTTTATTGCAGCCGTTGTGCAGTCCAAACATAAAAAAACCTCAGGGCTTCATCACAGTGGCTGATTATTTTTTTTTTCCGAATTTCATATTTTGTTGTTCTCCACACATTAAAACTCCTCTATATTTATGAAATCGTATTTCTATCTCTGTAGACACGGGCAACCATGCTCACCCAGACCACTAGGTGGTGAAACGCTTGATGTTCAATATTTGCCAAAGAATTGCGCTGAACATTATGGATAAATACACTGTTTTGTATTACGAGCAAAGGTGGATCTACACACAGAGGAAAGAAGTTATTATGTTACTTTGAAACATGAGGAATGGTTTTGAGATGTAGATAACATTGTTTACTAAAGGCTCAGTTAAACCTGCTTTTAAACCTTAGAAATGTTTAACGTGAACGTAATGGATTTCTTCCTCTCCCTCTTCCACCTCTCGTCTCCCGCCTTTGTCTGGCGCTCTCCGCGCGGGAGCCGCAGAGTCGACCTGCTTACCTGCTTGTGATGATAATTTAGCTCTGTGTTCTGAGCTAATTTCAGCGGGCAGACGGTTCCCGGTATCGCTGCGGCGCAGCTGCTCTCAGCATGCGCTCCTCCAGCTTCCTCGCGGAGCTTGCTTTAATCACAGGACCTTTGCGGACCGCAGTCGTGAATTTCCAAATCCATTTAGGCGCCTCCTCGTGTGGATTTATGCCGGGATTGTGTTTATGAACGGGGGCATGCATATTAAGTGCTTGGGGTGTATGAGCCAATCTATAGCTGCCATGTCAGCACAACAGATTTCACTGTGGGCGATTACCAAGAGAATACTCAATCAAAATCCCCACAAGTGTGTAACCAAGAACTATAGTGGCTCCTGTGCTCTATATACTTGCGCCATGCCTTTTGGCTAACCTGCAGTCTGCAGGGGCAGCATTAATAATTTAACCAAACACTCAGATGTGATGGAACGGACAGGAGAACTCAGTAAGAAGCACTCTGGCTGAGAGAGGCCATTAAATATGAAAGGTATTTGTGGTGACTAATAGTATTTTTGTTTTCCTAGAGCTTAAAATCTCATGTAGCATCGTTCCTCCCTGCCAGCCAAGACAGTAAATTGTTTGATCACGACAGATTAGCCTGGAGGAGACTCAGGTCTGGATGTAAATGAACTCTCTGTTTGCTATCACTGTTTGGCTTCCATGGCTCCATCAGCTGAGGGGGGATAAAACCCCTTCATTTAATGTTCCATAGAGATATGAGATGTTCCCATTCAGTTTTATTGGTTCCTGAATCCAGCTCCTATACTACTGCATTGGAATAAAAGCCGACCCTTTCTCTTTGTGGAGTCTCTTGTTTAATTGCTTGTCAGTCTTTTTAATGACTAATCTGCATAAGTCAAGTCAATAGACCCAGCAGACATGTTCGTGCTTTAACCTGTCATTAAACACACTCACACACACATGCGTGCGCACACACAGACACGCATACATACACAGCTCAGTGGGGACAGTAGCTACTTGTATATTTATACATTCATGGGTTGCTGCTGGACACTGAAAACGAATACACACATGCTGAGGGGGGCTTAGGCTTGTGTCGAGGATTAGATGACTTCAGCGACAGATTGCCCCTTTGGTTGAAAGACCCTCTGTTCCGAGGTGGGGGTGTGCCTGAAGAGCGTCTGACAGACAGACAGACAGACAGACGGACGGACAGACAGACGGACGGTGTTGCACACGAATCATGAGCCGCTCATCAGCCGCTTCCACTCACTTATTTACTCAACAACTGGCTGCGGTCACGCACGCTTGCACATGCACCCTCATTATGCATCAGGACCGGAGGCAAGAAAGTGAGGAGCGCTACTATTGTTTCAGGTCAGGATCTCGCCGGGAACGCAAAGGCTGTTCTTGATAAAGTTTTCACGGCTGATATCAGCGTTGGTTTATGAGCAGACTGTCAAATGAGCATCAACATGACATGGAAACGTAGCCTCAGCGATACTGCATAATACTCCTGCTGAATTATTGATGCTACTTGTACCCCATAAGCTCCACTGTATGCAGCATATTAAATACATCATCCTATCATCTTTAATTTATGCCCCTTTGATGCTGGTCATGCTGATTGATTCCATTGATTTTGATGCGTGCAGGTAAACAGATTGGACCGTCACGTTTGATCCAGTTGTGATGAAAACCTCGTCCAGCTCTCGCTGGGAACGGATAAGGCACGGGGTGAGGAATGGTAGTGGGGGGGATGGGGGGGGCATCGGGGGCTAAATTGCGCCAGGAGAGATTGCATCTGCTTACGGTGGACTGTAAACAGTTGAACACAAGGCGGTCACGGTCAGCGGCCGTCTGTTTACGCACCTCGGCGGACACTTTAAAGGGAACCTCCGCGGCGCTCTGATCAGATCTGCCACAGTACACGGCTGTGTCAAGTGTTTCCTGTGTTTTCATTGTGAGGGGGACAGATAGAGGTGGGGGGGGGGGCTTCCTGGCTTTGATGGACTAAGTCTCTGGGTTTGTCATCTGTTAGACACGCGCGCGCGCAAACACACGTGCACGTGTTTGATCAGATCACCCAGTGCAGCCAAGACACAATCTGCCGGCGCAGAGGAAATGGGATTCATCTATCTAACTGGCCGAGACGCCTCAGCAACCGCGCCGATATCGCCGTGTTTGTCATTCGAGGAGCGCTGCCAAATTGATTCTCATGATATGGTATAATTGCTGCAGACAAATGAGCCACAAACGAGGACAAAAAAATGTTGTTCCACTCCTTTCATTCAATCCCTTAAAAACCACACACGTTTTGAAAGTCATGGCTGGAGGCAGCGTCTTAACATGGTACGCACGTCTGCAGACAGGGAAACCTTCGTGGAGCAGCTTCATTTGGTGGCTGGTTTTATCCTTTTTTTTCCTCTTTTTTTTTTTTTTTTTTTTTTGCATCTGAAACCTTTGTGGCTCTAAATGCAGTGCGGGGGGGGTGCGCACGGACCGTGTCCTGTGTTATTGTTGATTGAAAATGATTGGCCGGTTGAGGAAGGATACCCGCGCTGATGGAGACGCTCTGACGCTTTGTGGCTGCTGAGACGCGTCTCGTCTTCGGTCGGGCCTTATCGGAGCCAGATTGATTGAGGCCATGTAGCCACCATTCTTTTGTAAACAACTGAGACAATTTCCTTCCCTTTCTACTTGATGTGTGACATTAACCTTGTTCGCGCCGGCGTCCTGAATGCACAAAGAAGCCGCATCGTTGCTGCATCGCTGCATCTCTTCCTCACCTGGAATATGAGCTGCATTAAGCATCCTGTCCCCAGCCCGCAGGGCTGAGAGCACAGATAAGCTCACGCCGTAATGGCTGTCCCTCCATAAAATAGGCCCCAGCACAGGCCGCATGTCACACGCGTGTCCTCGTGTCAGAATCTGTGACCAAGAAATCGGGCGCGGGCTTGTGGCGACGCTCCGGCTTTGTCGCTGGACGTTGTTTGTCCCACGCTTCACCTCACCGTACATTCCGCCGGCGTCAAAACATCCTCGGAGCTCCTTTGTTGTAGTTCCACCCTCGGAGACCGGCGGAAAGCCTCGGACTGGCCGCCGGAGCACCGAGCGGAGAAAAGCCAGCTGCGGCGGAACAAAGGTGCCAACAAAGTCGAGGGAGGGGGTGAACGAGCGCGGGTGAGCTGTATGAAAATCAGCGCCTGAACGGAAAAACACGGATGTGGGGAATGAGCCTGTCCCAGCAGACCCAGAGAGGAACCGGGAGGGCGGGGGGATCGGAGCATGGCAGCAGCTCCGAGAGGTTGCCGCACACCGTTTTACCGTTTTTTTTTTGCCGCTCCAACTTGCCCTGAATATTTTGTCCAGTTGTTTGAGTTGGTTTTTTTTTGTTTTTTTAGGAGGGATAACATCCAGTTTCAAGTCAAACAGCAGCTGAACCTCCCTTCCTGTGTTTCCTTCAAGACTTTGATCTGCTGTGTTTCACTGTTCAGTGGTTTCTGCAGAATCACTGAACATGCAGCAGCCCCCTTTTATCAGCATCCCTGCTTGCTCGCCACTTTGAAGCCCCAAACAGCTTAAAAAAAAGCAGCCTCGCAAATATGCTCAAACTTAAATAAAGCGCTACATCGAGGCGGAAATGCACTCTCTACGTCAAGTCATTTCAGGGAGGGTTGCCAGATGTGTTTACGTGACAACATTTGGCCAGTGTAATGTGCTGGAAATGTTCATTGAGGATTTGAAAAGGGAATAACTCTTTCTGTTTTCTTTCTTGTTTTCTTTCTGCTTTCTTGTTGTAATTGACATAATTTGCATGCAGATACTTATCTTAACAAGGGGGGGAAAAATCAAGATAGGTTGAAACTTATTTGTGTCTGTGGCTGGTAATTGGGAGCGAGCTTTATCAGAGCGAGATTTGTCACACTTGGCTGCTCAAAGGAGCCTGAGCCACAGACTGTGATCAGCTCCATGACTGGATGGCAGGTCTGGCAGACTCCACATCCAGCGAGCACTTTCACGGTAAACGCTGCACACAAGTGGCCCATCCTGAGGCCCTCTCGGTCCAACCCTGCCCTTGTGAATTATAAATAAATATATAAATAAGGCCGCGCGAATGGCAAAATCCCAGCAGTCAGATGAAACGGGCACCAGCCCAGACTTTGAAATCCAATGCTGATAAATTGCCGAGTGTTTGACTTTTTTTTTTTTTTTTCCCTGGTTTGTATTGATTCTTTCCTCTGTGTGTATTTGTGTTGGGCGAGTGTGAAAGCGAAAAAACCGGGGGCCAGAGAGAATGTAATATTGTGTTTCATTAAAAAATCTATACCATATCTCATTACAGCCACATGATTTTCTCCAGTATCGGGGCTGGCGAGGAAGGGGGCGGAGCCCGCAGGTGGTTGGACGGATGTGCCTCCCTGTCTGAGGCGTCCGCCTCGGCGTGTTGCTGTGTGTGGAGAGGAGAGGAACTGTGCTCCATCTGTCCCGTCAAACACATATTTGTTCCCCTGCTGCTCACTTATTTTCTAGCCATGTCTGACAGTTTGTCCCAGCATGTCACATTTAAAAGAAAAACAAAAAAAAACAAAAAACAAAAGTGCTGTCATGATGCTGCGATGTCTTGAAATCTGCATTTTTGTTTTTCCCCTTCATCTCTCAGTAGTTCAACTTGGAAAATTTCCTCTCTGCAGTTCGGTTTGTAGTCGACTTTCTCCAGCAGCAACAGGGTGTTTAGTCTAACCCTTTCCTCCATTTTCTTTGTGTGTGTGAGTCTTCTGCTGTCATCTCTCTGCACTAATTCTTCAACATCAGCCCACGGGGAGGATGATAAGAAGGGGATTTTGTGCCTCTGTCAGTGTTGTTTAATTACCAAGTGGAGCACCCAGTAGAGATAACGGTTTCTCAATTTAGTGTTTACTGGGACTGCCTCACTCATTCTATTAAACCTGGTGTCCACCTGTATCTTCCCAGTAGCACTGAAAAGTTTCCTTTCATGCCATAACCCTAATGTACTTGCACAGCTGGACAAACAAGCTTCAGTCTGCTTACTGGGCTTGTAACTGGACCAGTTACACTTTTGCAAGTGCAGTGAAAGTAATTGGAATGTGAAAATTCAATTGCAGTTGCATTTAAATGGGCTTTTTTTCTCCCCCCCTCCGGTTCACCATTGTAGCTGTGCACCAACACACGTACATCAATAGTGGACTATGATTCTAAGAAACCTTTGCTGTCATTAGTTTTTACCTCAAGGATTAAGAGAATTTTCCAGTCATTTCACTCCATTAAAGCAGTGAATGAGGACAAATGTCAGTCAGAGGGAATTGGAAGCAGGGCCTTGAGAACATGCTTTGTGTCCAGACCGCAGACCAAAAACGCAGCGCCGCCCTTTTTTTTTTTTTTTCAGTCAGGTTTTGTACTGGATTAAGTGCAGCCCACAAAAGGGGCTGCACCAAGAATCCTGTCTCCAAGGTGGTCTGGGCTTAAGCCTTTGACAGCACAGGAAGTGACATTGTGTTTAGCAACAGTCAGAGACAAATTCTGTCCATTAACGCTACATTGTTGTATAAAAATTCTGAGTGGATTGACCTACAGACTAAAAATAAATCCATGTATTAGCTGCTATGTGCTGTTGCTCTATTTTCTACCTCTGGACGTGTCCGGTTTTCTGCTGTCTGCTCTGACAGTGAGCAGACAGGATGATAGAGAGCCCTGATCTTTGAAAAACGGACCCTCTCCTCATTTCGACCTGCCAGTTGATTGGATGCCAGTGCAGGACAGTCATTGTGCTCCGGGCACCTGAACCATTCCCTCCATCCCTTCATGGCTTGGCCTCGAACCCCCGTTTCCAACCTCAGCTGTGTGGATGCCTGAGATTAACAGAGTCATTGTTTTGTCTTGTCCCAGCTCCTCACTACATCCTGCAAAATGTCAGGTGATGTTCTTTGAAAACCTGTAAAACCAGTGAACACGTTTCTGTGTTTAAACTCAAAGCAGACATTTATGGATCCAGCCTGACATACTGCACAAAAACTTCACATTTCCTCTCATTCCTTAATTTTTTTAAATTTTAGATGATCACTTGTTGTTATGGATCTCTTCAAAATGAAATGGTGCAATTAGTATTTTGCAAACATGCCCCCCGCCCTCACTCCAAATAGATACACATTTGAAATCAAATGTTTTAGCTGCAGATCCTTTTTGTGTTCTATAAAGCACTGGCCTGCCACTACATCCAGAGTTATTTCCCTGAGGCATTCCACAATGACAAATAAGCTTTAGAATGGAGTTTGGAGAGACAGGCCTTTGAAGGTTTCTAAATAGAAACAGACCTGGAATCAAGGTGTGGAGATGAAACAGAGAGGTAGAAAATGTGGGGGAGAGGCAGCAATGAATATTTCCAGAGAGAGTCGTTCAGTAATGAAGTGTTCAGGGTCATTAAATTCATTCTTTTCGGATTTCTGCAGATTATTATTAAGGATCTTACCATGGGATTACAGAGCGGAGAACATTTGCACCACTCCTTGAAACCTTCACTGATATTTTCCAGTAGTTGTGAGCATTGCTGCTCTTCAGTGTATCCAGTGATCTTGGGATTTCCAAATGTAAGCTACAAAAAGGCCTGTGTTGTTGAAAATGGGAATGTTTCTGAGAGTGGTCTGCTCTGTCTCAAGAGCGACTCAATAAGGAGTTTAGTCAATACGGCCGCTCTCAGATGGTGGGTCAATGAGGGAGGAAGCTTTCCTGCTGAGCCAAGTGTAGAATAGGAGAGAACAGGGGGTCTTTGTGTGGAGAGCAGGCCCACACTGCTGCCTTTCCTCGGTTATTACACCTAATATTGAGTGATTGAGAGGAATTTCTGAGCCAGCCATCCTCTGCCCTGCGTGTTCTTGTCATGCCGCTCATGCTGAGATGTAGCAATGAATAAAAATAAATGCTCTAACATGTGAAAAACAGCCCTGGCAAGTCACTAAAATCGTTCCCTCGTTTGCGGCCGTGAAGATGCAGAACGCACTTCTCACCTTTTCAACCCAAATCACCTGCGAAGACGGCGAAGGACAGTTGTTGGACGTGCTGCAGGAGTTGGAGGTGAAATAACGGCCTGTGAAATTGTGGTGAATCTCAACGCTGTGCACAACTTTTCAAAAAAGTCAGTGGAATCCTGAAGGGGCTTACATCAGGTTACCGTCTCGTACCGGACCCTTTTTCCACGGCTCCTGTTCAAAGTGGATTTGGAGCGGAGGTCAAAGCTCATACCTGTCAAACAGACAGCCTCATTTCCTCCACTGGTGCTTCCTCTCCCTTGTTCTGTCAGCTTGCCTCTGACTTTTTAAAGACAAATGGGGCTCCCACATGGCTCAGCTGGGATGGTTCAGACTTTTATATCATGTGGATTCTAATAGCTAACCCAACTCAGCTCTGCTGCAAAAGCCAACAGTGTCTCTGAGTTAATGACCTCTGGCCTCCACATGCCTGCATATACATTTTGGTCCTCAGTGAACAATAAATCTATGTTCTTCGATTTCCCTGTGTATGCCCGAACCCTCAGCCGCTCTTCTGTCGGTGACCTTGGGGAACAAACACCGTCTGGCTTTTTTAACCACGAGCGCCTCTAAACACTTCAGAAGAATGCCTGGAGCTCTGGAGTGGTTCATTAGCTTTTCCCAAGCTTGCAACTCACAACTTTTTCCTACTCTTTGAACCGAAGTTTTGTCTGTGAAAGTTTTAATGGTTTATTCATAAGTTACACCTTCATGTGTGTTAGTGGAGAGTGCCGCCATTGTTTGGCTTTGTTGATGCGTGTTGTCTTCCGCTTGGCTACTGGGATTAGTGAAATAATAATGTCCATTCCAGTTATCAGGCTTCTCAGCTCTGTTCTGGTACCTGAGGACCACTAAAGGCAGATGGACACCCCCCCCCCGCCCCTCCACCTCACCGCTCCTGGTGATAAAGGGGAGCGAAAGGCAGCTGTTTGTGCTCTGATATGATGCTGCAGGACCTTCAACCCCATTCAGAGTGGCTGAAGATGGTCTTTTGATATGGACAGAGCAGGGCTTGAGCCTGGAAACAGTCGGCACACCCGCTGCTCCAGCAGCGGAAAGCAGAAATGATTAAGCGCACCACAGTGCCTTTGGGCAGAGGGACCGCAGGACCCACCCCCCCCCCACTGTGACTCCACTCTGGTCTCTCTCCATCTGTCATATAAAAGTCTTTGGCTATATTGACACATTCAGAGCGATGTGTGCACACGAGGGCGCATTGATTTCCTCACAGCACCTCCTTACATCATTCTAATTTAAAACCACCTCCTTCAGGCAGCGTCACAGTTGAAAACGTGCTTCCTTTAGATGTGATATTCTATTACCAAACCCTCTTTATTCAGTCTCCCCAATTAACTGTGACCACACCAGCGGGTTTACTGAACATTTGATATCCTAAAATGTCGGGAAACATGCTACTGTAACTTTTTTTATGCTGAACATTCCAGATCTAATTTGGTTTTGATGCTTCTGTTGACAAGGAGATAAGTCATGCGTCATCGTTTCTTCCCATTGGACAGATCATTAGCAGTCGGAGCATGTGCTGAGCAGTTGGGGGCTGTGGTGTCCACTTCTTACCCATAAAGCTTTCTACCTAATCACGAGCCAGGCTGTCAAGCCCGGCGTTTCCCATCTCATTTCTATAGTGTCTCAGTGAATATCAGAGTGATGAACGGAATGTTGAGAGGATTTATGAATTTTCAGTTTTATGAAATAGGGATGTGTGATGTTTTAGACTTCACCAATTACAGATTGATGCTGTTTTTACACAAATATTGGACAATTTTCATATTGATGATTTTGTCAAGCAGAAAAGCAGTAATTTTCCTTCAGTCTGAATGACGATCTAGCTTCACTATTTATCCAGTAGAAGAAGCATTTAAGGTGTTTGTAACAGTTACATTTCAAAATGTGTGAATGGAAAATGAAATGTCGGTAATGTTTTTGACAGCATTATCAGCTGTAAGACAAACTCAACAATGTGAGGCTTTTATTTCAAATTCCACAGATTATACATGTATGTAATGTAAAAGAACAACATCCACATGTGCATAGACAATCCTGTCATTTTTCTAGCATGGAGCTAACAAAATAAGCTCCACATAATTTCATTTATATGATTGATTTAGACATTTCTTGGTTTCATAAGTGGTTAAACCTTTTCTTAATCCCTTCGGCATATTTTATATGCTCGATTTGTGGGTTATTGTGAGTAGATTTTGGATGATTTGAATAATGAGATTATTGATGACATCACAGTGGAATTATACTTCTGTACTTGGATACAGGTGAAACACTGAAGCTTGCTGTGAGAACTAGTGCTACATAGTGTTACATATTTATGTTTTTAGTTTATTTTTAGCAGATACAGAAGTTGAAATTGAAGGGAAGAAGTGGGGGTTATTCCTTTAACATTGCAGATGCACTACCCTCATTTTTGGGAACGCTTCTGTCTTTAGATTTTGAGTCCACCATAATTCTCTCTCTCTCTCTCTCTCTCTCTCTCTCTCTCTCTCTCTCTCTCTCTCTCTCTCTCTCTCTCTCTCTCTCTCTCTCTCTCTCTCTCTCTCTCTCTCTCTCTCTCTGCCAGTAATTCCTGGATTTCTGTGTGTGTGCGTGTGTGTATGTGGGTGAAAAATATTCTATTAGCTGCTGTATGTAATTGTGCTTTAAAGATAACTAAGTGCAGTAAGGACACATGCTCACATTGGCCCTGTAATGATCCATGCATTATATTGCCTTCCCTCTTGCACCCACAAGGGTCTTTAAATCACCTCCTAGCAGCTAAATAGCCGAGCTATTGATGTAGCCTCTCTTTTTTGCTTTCCTTTTCTGTCTGCTCTCGCTCTCCCCAGAGACTTGCCATTTCCTTGGAAGAGACCAGGCATATTTTAAACTGCATTTAACATTCAGCCTCTTATTTCACTCCATTCTCTGCATTATTAAGACACCCTCATATCCTCTTAATTATTTTTCCAGCTCCCTTCCAACCCTGCAGAACTGATAATTGGTGTTATTTATCTAAACAATACCACTGTGTGACTCTTATGGCGAGGGGGTTGTTGAATAATGGATGAGGACAAATGCAAAGCAATTCCACCGACTCTGACTTTGGCACTATCCATGTCAGTGTTTTGTTACCGTTTGAGCTTCAGGAGAGGAAATGGCAGCCGCCTCCAGAAGCGTTTACTCCCTCTCTGCAGTCGACTCACAATAAAGCGAGACGTGCCGTGAACGTGCCAGAAAGGCTAGACTGGGTTAAATTTGTCAGTTCCTCTCGTCCAATTCCAGCGGGGCTTGTGGTTTCATAATGAAAAGGAGTCTCCGGGACAGAAGCAAACGTAGGGGCTGAAACGACAGAAAGGAAAATAGAATATTTCAGTGAGAGTTTGTGGCACTTTCGCTGTGTCCTTTCATTAGCATGTTTTGTGGAAGTCAATATTTCAACGCGCCGCAAAAATCTGTGACATTTCAGAAGCGGCAGCCTTGTTGACTCCCAAAAATGTGGACTGAGACATCACCGGCGCTCTTCTCTCCCGTTGCTCCGTCAGGTTCAGCAGCGCAGCCCTTCAGCCCCTTCTGGTTCACGGCGGAGCCCCAGGACACTCTGGTCATCCGGGGAAACTCGGCCCTGCTCAACTGCTCGGCGCACAGCGACGCGGCCACGCCGGCGCGCGTCGAGTGGAAGAAGGACGGCACCTTCATGAGCCTGGTGTCGGACGAGCGGCGGCGCATACTTCCCGACGGCTCCCTGCTCTTCGCCCATGTGGTCCACTCCAAGCACAACAAGCCCGACGAGGGAACCTACCAGTGCGTCGCCACAATCGAGAATCTGGGCTCCATATCCAGCCGCACGGCGCGGCTTTCAGTAGCAGGTGAGTGCTTTCACGTTTATTAACCCGGACTCCCTCTATGCTCATTAAAAATTCATCACACGCACACACACACACACACACACACCTCTTTCAAAGACCTGAATTGTTAAACTCTTGCACCCAGCTTAGCCGACAATCACCTCATCACAATTAGAAAAGGGACAAACCAATAATTGGATTGCATTTCGGTTAAACCCGAACACATTTCGACAATTAAGACTTCAGGCGACTACCGGGGAGGGGATTTATTGCTGCTTTTCACAGTTAGTCACCTGGGGGGGCTCCTCTCAGGGCCACACGGAGGCCTCCTCCCAGTGACGCTCACCCAGTCGGGCTGTGAAGCCGTCTCAGCCCGACTGTGATGTCGTCTAAACCCAAAGTTGGTATTTGTCTTAATTACAGCGTACAACTGTTAATTACACTAGCGGAAACCTTCACTGCGGCTACAGACAGCGTAAACAGTCTTAATTACATGAATTTTGATGTTTATCCAACTCTCATTATGACCCTCTATTTTCCTATTTGTAAATATGTCTTATTTGTACATTCTGCTGCGAGTGCATCACACTGTGTGGAGTTAACTGTAGCACATTGTGTTTGAGCCCTTTCTTTAAAACATCTCTCTAATGCTGTAAAAGCATCGTCTGTAGACTATCTTGTATAATCTTTAACCTTGCTCAAGCTGGGTGAATTGTCTGGCTGGATAAATGCTCGCCAGAGTGGCGTGTTTTTTTCCATTATTAATCCTCCAGTGTGACCTTGTTCTTTTCCAGCACACCGAGAGATGTGGGATTATTAGGTGTAGTGAGTCAGGTTGTGCCTCTGAAATTCAATTTTTAGCTGGAGGAGCCCCAGAATGCTGCCCCCGTAATGTTCTGCCAGCATCTAAGACCCTCTGGAGAGGCGTCTTGTTGACAGGCTAAGGTGACTCTACAGGATGAGCCTCCTTGAGTTCCTGCTTGAGTCTACAGTCTTATTTTTAATTAGGTTTTTAATTACAAGTTAATAAGCTGGTACATTATGAACCTTCAACCTCCATAAAAGACTGAGATGTTTTATTCTGGAGACTAGACCCAGACAGCTGATGTGGTCATCTCTCCAACCTGCAAGGGTTTTTTTTAGGGTGCACGTTGGGGTGCAGAGATGTAGATGATCTGTTCACGTTCCTCACCTACACCTGAGCCATCTGACACAGGTGCGGTAAACTTGAACCTGTAAGCCATCCTGCTGTAACGGCGTCGTCGTGATTCAGACCCCACGGTGTCCGCACACCGAAGGAAACCGGATCCGTGTATTTTTTTTTTTTTTTTTTTCCACGTGGGCTGCGAGTCCCCGGCAGTCCTGTGCGTCCTCACCCACTCTTGACTGCCCGTGCTGGAGCCGACCCCGATTGGGTGTTGAGCTCAGCCAAGTCCTACTCAAAGAGCAGGCGAAATCTGCCCGACGTTACAGCCGCCCCGAAGCGCTCCACGCGGATCCGGCGCTTTTTATATTTTTACCCCCCAAAATTCCACATGCACGGCCGCTGATGTATCTGCCGCTGGCTGGCAGGCGGCCAATAAAAAGGTTAATTGCGGTGCAGAGAGATCAGGCCATTAGGCCTCCATCAGACCATCGGGAACGATGGCGCGGGCGGGGGCGGTGGCGGCCCCGGCGTCACCTTTCAGATGTAATGGCGGAATGAGTCACGGGTGGCTAGCGTGGCAGGGAGCATATCTGCCAAATACTGGGGCCATATCCGGGATTGATCGCTGGGAGATGCGCGGCTCGTTCTTTCCCGGGGAAACGTCTCCGCTCGCACGTTTCACCTGTGTCAGCACTTCAACGTTCAGCTTTGCGTCTTCCACCCCAGCTGACTCCCGCTCTAAACGGCTCTGCAGATCTTTTAATAATTTGTATTAAAAATGCAACGTTTGAGATGCGAATTAACCTCTGATTTCTGCGCTGCGTAATGAGATGAATATTTAATTTTTATGCTCTGTGATCATGCATGTACACTTAGCATCAGTGCTGCTAGATTACTGCTACATTCATCATCTTTTTGATCAATATTGAAGCCCCCCCCACTATTTTTTTTTTTTAACATGACAACTCGTTGAGTCTAAGACAGAATTAAACTCTAGACAAAATGTTGGTGAAGTCGTGAATACATTCAGGCCTTACTTTACAATTAACCATGTTAAAAGGAAACTCTGGTTCCTAGTTACTGATGCTGCGTGTACTGGATCTGCATGTAACTAAAAATGTTTACTCCTGTGCATGTTGCCCCTTGTTGGTGGTGCTCCTGCTTTGTCATATTATCTGTCTTCTAGTCTGTCTGTGCCCAGTCAGACTTCATGGAAATACATGCGTTCTGGAGAAAAGGAGGGAGTTCGGGGGGTGGTCTAGTGAGGCCCCAGACTTATGTATTCTGTTTGAATCTCTGTCTCTGAAAAAGGAGGGGGAGGAATATTACAGGATGGGAGCGAGTGAGGTATAGAACAGTGATAGCCAGGACACAGAGCGAGACGCGAGTAATGAGAAATCCCATCTTAACTGTCGGCTGTTCTCCCACACTGCCTCCCTCCTCCCTCCAGTACGCTTTGAACTCCTCTAAAATTGCTGGCGAGCCCCACCTCTGCTGCTAAACAGGGAAACCCCCGCGTATGAAAATGGAGGATCCGCCCCCAACACACACACACACACACACACACACACACTTTTTCTTTATTTACAACCTCTGCTTTTGACAGAGACAGTCGCACCTTTGCGAGTTTTTTTTTTTTTTTTTTTCATATTTAAAGTTGGCCCAATCACCACACTTTGAGGAGTCATAAGCTGAGCGCCTCGTGTGTTCTGTGTGTCATCTCATATTTAAGCATGCTCATCTTTTGATAGATTCAGACACCCCTGGAGCATTAGATGTGCGTCGGCAGATCCTCTAATCCCTTTTTTGATGTATTTTAATCTGTTTTTTTGGCTGTGAGTTTCACCCCCCACACACCCCCCCCCCCCCTTCCAAAGACATGAAAAAGAAAAAAGGATGATGTCATCATTATTACACCGCTGGAAATAGTGACAGCATATTTTGGAGCGTCGTCCTGATGTTACTTGCATCTTTGTCATTTTTCGATTCGAAAATTAGTTTAAAAAGTTGACGTTTGGGCCCTTTGGAATGACACGGTCAGCCCCGGCAAATTGGATTATTCTTTCGCTGATGGAAAAATGGGGAAAGCTGCAACACAGTGTAAATATAAACACACATGTTGACTGACATGTCTGACACAGATGTCATTTATAATTCAAGGGTTTGTTTGTGGTGGCGTCTACTAACAAAATTGATTCTCCATGAAGCTCATACATCTAACCATTAAGGACTGTTTTTAATCCATCTGGCTATTATAACATCATCTATTCTTTCATTTATTATTTAAAAATGAGTCAGGAACACTGTTAGATTCTGTTTATAGAACATCTCCCTCTGATTGTGTGCACAACCTGCTATCCAAAGCAAAAGCTTCTTGTTTATATGTTAATTTTCTGGATCTGATCGTGCAAAATAGTGCTCTGTTTGCAGTAATTATTGCTCAATTTGGATAACAAGTCCAAGCATGAACAACAGGGTGTGTTGTTCTGCAGAAACTCCAACTATGTTCAACAATAACAAGGGATTATGTAAAATAAAAGATGGGATTTAGGTTGCAGTGGCGGTTTGATTCAAGAAGGCCAATTACCAAACATATTATGTAGAATTTTAATTCCCCAAATCCTGCTGAAGAGTGGAATTTTGTTTCTAGTGTAGTTGTTGCCTTGGTGTGCTGGAGTCGTTGCCATGACGAATGTCTGTAACCTGGTCAGGGTCAGAACGCTGTTCCATTACTCTGATTTGCATATGGGGGGGTGTGAAGAGAGAGGATGCTGCTGAGGAACATTAATCATACACTGAGCTTAAAGGAAAAAAAGAGTGTTCAGTGATTATTGGAGCACAAATATTGAAGGGAAAAAACATTTGTCGCAGCGAGCTGCAACAATAATGCTAATTCGCCAGTGTAATGACTCAGAAAATGTGTTGTGGGAAATCTGTGTGGATGGAGCTTTAGGGAAAGATTCATTTCCTTTCCTCTGAGGAGGACAGGAGCAGCAGGGGATCCGTTCGGATGGAGGTGGATGACAGCCTCTGTTTTTACCTGGGCTCGGCTGCTGATTAGGTCCTCAGGGTGGGTGTAACAGACTGACGGAGACAGCCCTATCTCGGCTGTCCAGAAACCTCAGGGTGTTCCGACGTGTGCCTCGGTACATGTGCAGAACTCCTGCGCTGTCTGTCACATGGCATTATTCCTGTTGGACATTAACAAGAATGGAAAGCTCCACGCAAGTTAGCAGCTTCAGATGAAGCTGCTCTGAACCCATGTGGAGCCATTAATCCCCCCACGTGTAATTTTGGAATTGCATTGAAATTACAGTGAACCTGAAGTGATTCCCAACATGTTTTGTTTACATTTTATGTGTTAAATGGGCTGTGAAGGGCTGTTTTTACTCTGCGGGTGATGAACAATCTTTTGGATGTTAATGGGATGTAATATTTCCTCTTGGCTGTCGTATTAACTGATAATGCAACAGAACGCCTATAGGAGACCCGTGTTCGAGTCCTTCAGACCTGTCTGAGTAATCTGCTTTATGATATTGTTCTCTTCAGTTTAAATGTGTTGCATTGAGGTCATTTTCACTTCAGGCATTAATTGGGATGTAGAAAGGAAGCTGTTAATCAGCTTTTTTTTCTTTTATAGCCTCCCTCCTTGTTCTTCTCTTCAAAATCCATTTTGATGGGAAATAAATTGGTTGAGCTCCAACATTTAACAGCAGTTACAGTAAGAGATTTTATCTAAGTCTGTGCAGTTTTGTTCAGCAATGCAGAAAGCCCCCAGTATAAGAACTTTCTATGGAATCTGCTAAAACTGGAAGTGTGAAAGGACCATTGTTCATTTCCCAGAGAGATCCTCCGTTATTTGTTTCCTCTCTCCACCCAACCGTCCATTTAACACCAGCAGCTCCCGGCTGACGTGGTGTCGTCTTCCTGAACAACCTGCCCCGCTTCACTGCTACACAGGGAGCTCTTCAATCAAAGCATGGAAAAGTTTATAAAACGGAAAGTCTATTGTATTTTGGAGGTCTTTCGATTGGACTGCATTAAAAGGGGCAGAATCCTCGCCGTTGTGTGGACCGTGGAGATACCTTTGCGGTTAGCCGCCATTATGCTCAGCCACGTTGGCCTTTCATCTCCCAGAATCCACACGGGGAGCGGAGCATGAATCAGTTTGGGGTTTTCGCAGTAAAACACCCCCGTGTCGCAGAGATAAATTGGGCTTTATAGAGCTTTTGAATCCTGTAAGTGAGCTGAATGCCACCTTTTTGATGGCTCTCTGTGCCACTCGGGAAAAACCTTAATAAAAGCCCCTCTGTTTTCATCAGGCACCGGGGGAGGGCTGCAAAGTGAGTATGAACTTTTTCAGTCCAGATGCTTCTGATCCATTTAGCCTTCAGTTTTGATATTCAAGGCCACTTGCTGGAGGTCCTGAGTAAAAACAGACAAAGCAGACTTTACCTTCAAAACTGCCCGAAGTGTTTTTGGATTGATTGTGATGATAAGGATGATGAGTATTCATTGTCTACACGGACACGGCAGCTAGTTTGTGAGTAAAATGAACGAATCCAGTTTGTGATTGCAAATGCAATTCTTTGGATGTAAATAAAATATGTCTGAAATGCATATTTGAATCCACTCGACGTGTGCTGTGAAAGCTGGAATCTGGTGGTTGGTGAGAGTGTTTCATTGAATATTCTGGTGTGGAGGAACACCTTGCCTTGGGCAGATGGAGAGTGCAGGAGAAACCAAAGTGTGAAGTGCTCATATGGGTCATATGGTGCTGGATTCTTATGGTCAGATGGACTTTTTCCATCCACAGACTGAGTAACTGAAGCTATTCTGATTCCTGCACAGAGGTGAGCCTTTAATTGGAAGGGCGATACCCAAGGTGTGGTACCTCAGAAAGCTTTTTTCCTCCCATCCTTGATAATCTTCCTGAGGAATCAGTTTTACACTCTGATTTCAGCCCACAATTTCTTTCTTAATTGTACCAATCAAAGACGCTTCCCTTTTTTAGTTTCTGCTCTGTTTGAATCACCCTTTTTTTCCCCCTTTCAACCAAAAAAGAATGCACCCCTGTCTCAGCGGGCAAAACGGGGATTTTGGGGCTTTTGGGATGAACCGGTGACGCTCGCCAAGTGTTCTGTGCATTCTGCAGAGTGACAGGGGTGAAAGTAAAAGCTGCAAATAAATGGGCCATTGTTCGTGCCCTTCATCTGGAATAAAGACGGTTGGGGGGGTCCCACTGGAGCGCGCTCAATCCTGCCCCAAGTCAGACACACGCTCATATTCTGAAGGTGCACAGCATGTGTGATGCAGGCGAGAGTGTGACAAAGGGAGTGTCACGAATGAGACGGGTGGCACAAACGTGTTCTTTTCTTGAGTGCTTTGCCTTTGTGGGGAACGCAGAGAAGATATAGAGCGTCCGTGATTTCCATAAGCATTGGTGAAATGTGATGTGTATGTGGAGAAGCCCGGGGGGAGGGCCTTCAGACCTGTCGCATCCGCACCACGCTGCGGCATCACACGTTTTGGTAGTCTGAGGGAAACTGCGGAGGTGTTGTGTTCAAGGACGCATGTCTGAGTGGAGCCTGATGAGGGTAGATTAAAGACTTAAAAAACACCGAGGCCCGCACCGTAGGACCTCCCTGCTGATGTTGGTGTTCAAGTATTGGCATTTAAACAACTAACAAACATTCCATGTCCCAGAGAAGCCTTTTTTTTTTTTTTTTTGAGTTTGGAAGCATCGAGAAGAAATTCAGACAAAAGCACCACTTACATAATACAACATCGAGATAAAGGTCGGACATGTTATTATAAGATTCTGGGTTTGAGCAGAAAGTAGAAATTCTATTTTCTACAGAATTCTACAGAACTGGCCTTGGTGTAGATGAGTCTTTTCATCGAAAGTTTCATGCTATGCAACATGGTCATGACGATGTGGAACATACGGTTGTCTAGAACCAGAAGCCCCCACCACAGGGTCATGTCTATATCGCCCTGACGTTGTCATGTTTGAGACTGTTTTTGCACATTGACTTAGAGTAACAGAGATTAGTGTCTCTAAAGGGCTCCTATGGAATCACTGCATTCTTCTGAGCTGTATTGTTACCCCTGACTCAAGGTCAGTGATAAGTATCTCCTTTTCTGCTTGCTCTTTACTACCCTTTTCCTCTCGCTCAGTTTGTGCGCGCACAGGTTATGACAGCACTGCCATGTCTTCCGCTACGCACACCTTTGCCTTTTCCTTTCAGCTTCTTTGCACCATGGTGCTCCAATCTGTTCCCACTTGCTGTTGCGCTTACATCCAGGGAACAAAAAAAAAAAAGCAAGTGTGGCAAGTGCACACGTTTCTTGAGGCAAAGGAAGAGCACGCCTGATGTTTATGTCTGGGAAGGAGACACACACAGGCTGCTTAGGCATACCAGTTGTGCTTCATCAGATGTGTTCCGATACATGGTGTGCTCTGCAGATGGAGGCCAGTAATTGCTAATGCCATATCATCAGTCTGTCCAGGTGTTGCAGCGATCCACGGCATCCTTTTCCATTACGGTTGACTGATTGATTAGCTTGCCTTCCACGTCTTGTCCACTGCATACCTGAGGTTGTTACAGTGTTTCATCTGTGCAGCAGAGCTCCTGCTGCTGCCCCTGCAGCACTGCGCTGTGGTTCACGTGTCCAGGTCATACTTTAAAAAGCCGGCAACCTGTATTAATGAAAAAGTAGTTAACGAGGGGATTAAGACCACCAGTCTTTTGAAAAATGGATCAGTTACCTCATGGAGCTGCAGTGATTGTTACTAATTTTAAGGGTCTGCTGCTTTTCATTTCTCGGCTCTCAGAAAATAACAAATAACATTAAAAACGTCCCTCGGCTCCGGTTATCCTCCCCTGATTTCGGTTTTTATTTCCCTGTCACGTCTTTAAATTCAGCTGTACACTTTCAGTTTCTCTTGATTACGCCCAATCTGTCAGTCAGCTGTCCACATCTGTTTTCTTTCCCTTCATTAAAATTGAACCTGCCACCGTTGTGTTGTTCCTGAATTTAAACTCCTGCCACAGAAAAACAGCGTCGTATTTTCATGTGGAATGTGCTGCCTATTTTTATTTACATCATCTGCCAAGTGACCTTGGAGATGATTGAAGACTTCCCGATCGTGCTGCAGCTCCTATAGATGAATGCAGACAAAGAGCACCCTTGCATCATTGTGCTGTAATGAATTTAAATCCTTGATGATCTCATTAAATGTGATGTATTGCTAAAGTGATGAACAAAAAAATCCGCCCTTTGTTTGGGGAATTTACGGCATCTGGGTGTCACATGCCTCCTCCTCTGACCCCCTCCACGGCCCCCTCCCGCTCAGGAAGGTTCTCCATCCTCATGTGCTCTCTCTTCTTCATTCATTTCCCTTCCCTTCTAGCTGCTGCTGCAGGCCTGAGCATAAACAGAAGCGCAGATAGCATCTTCAGATGTGCCACCTACACCCCCAGATAACCAGCAGCAACATGCCCCCCCGCTCTTAAACCACAATGGAGCTCCCACTGAAATGAGTGGCGGGTGATGATGGAGGAAGGAGTGATCTCAGGACTGAATGAATGAGAGGGATGGAGGAGGAGGCTGTGTGGTGGTGGTGGTGGTGGTGTGTGTGTGTGTGTGGGGGGGTTAGGGGTTAGGGACAAACAAGG
Organism: Lagocephalus sceleratus; assembly: GCA_911728415.1. Classification (NCBI taxonomy): domain Eukaryota; kingdom Metazoa; phylum Chordata; class Actinopteri; order Tetraodontiformes; family Tetraodontidae; genus Lagocephalus; species Lagocephalus sceleratus. Next base: position 9,232,538 of record CAJVRN010000017.1, on the reverse strand, counting down.
GGAGAGAGGTGAGTAAAGAGGGGCTTTTCCTCCAGCTTCTGTCCATCAGCAGCAGGACAGTGATGTGTTTGGCTCCTTTATCTGGATGGCCTGTTGATCCATAGTACAGAGTGGAGGGGCCCTTCATTCCAGCGCGAGGAGGCATTAAGGAGCCTTCAGGAAACAGGCACGTGATGAAGAATGTGCTACCTGCCTGTGTTTGATTTGACTGACATCTCCTTCACACCCCCTCTCCACCACTGCTGGGCCTCTCTCTGCGTCCTCTCTTACCTTTCACCCCCTCCACTATGATAAGAAAGCGAAGGAAAGGGGGAGGGTGGGAGGGGCTGGGGGGGGGGCAGACCGGAGGGATGTGCGGTCGTAGTGCCAATACATTTATCTGTGCTCACATAATGGGGGCAGCCACAGTCTCCTGTGGCAAAAGACCTCTGCTGAAGGTTAGCTTCCATAAGGGCCGGCGGAGAGCCGAATTCCCAGTGATAAAACAAGACACCTTAACATGATTGTGGGCCCTAATGCAATAAGTATTGTTTCAGATACAACTCGATTCCCTGTAATGAAAAAGGGCTCATTTCCTCCCAGACCTGCAGGGTGTTAGTCAGGATGAGGGTGAAAAGGTTCAGCACATACAGGGAACATGCATGTCCGCCAGAAAATGGTGATAATTCGCCAACATTCTAACTCACAAACTGAAGATAACAGAGGAAGATTTGGCATATTCAATGGGTTCCATAAAAAGCAACCATTGCTCTTAGCAATCTGGTTAATAATTAAAAATAACCAATAAAACCCACTTGTACAGTGTGTAAGTACTCTGCACTGTAGCATTTTAGTCTCTTTTTTTTTTTTTTTACAACTTACTATTCTTACAAATGATTAATTTATCATTGATCACTATTAAATTCTCAAAGCTGATTTATTGCTTCTCTTAGAGGTCACACTCGGTGACGTCTGACAAACGACCCCCGCTGTGTGGGTGCGGCTGCTGGCAGGACGGATTGTAATGACTATTGACAGTTTTTGTCCGTGTGGAGAAGAGGCTGCGCACAAAATGAACCCCGTTGCAGGGAAGAGGGAAGTGGTTTTAATCCTTCCAGCAGGTGCCCGCAGTTGATTAGTGAGGGTTTAAGAAGAGCTTAAGAGCTGCATAAAAAGTGTTTTCTGACAACACGTTCCGCGACACCGGCTATTTTCCTGTTAAATTAAATATGTGGCGTTATGGACGGACCGATCTGATATCGGCCTGATGTTCAGGCCGTGTTTACATGGCTTCTGGCTGGTGTGAATGCTGATGTCATCCCGATGTGTCATGAGAGACAAAGGTGGCTGACGCTGGCTTTGTGGGAGCAAACGCGTAAACGAAGCACTGACACCGTTGATCTGTCCTGGGTCGTTGTCCTCGGATGTCCCGTCGTCATCCCGAGTGTGAGATCATGCGTGCAACGAGACAAATGGAGTCCTCAGGTGGAGATCTTTTCTCTGGGCTTCACTCGCTCTCCAAACAGCAGCTGTGCCTCAGGATCCATCAGCTGAGCGTCCTAAATGTTCCACATCTGGGTCTGCCCACCCAAATGTGGTTTTTGGGGCTTAAAAATATCCTAAAACTGACTGATCCACGAAGGCCTGCGAAATCACCGTGACGTCCTGCTGCCTCCCTCCAGCCCTCGGCCTCATTCTCCAGTCCTCGTCCCGTTATGTTGCAGGACGCCGATGCGCTCGGTTCCGTTTTTTAAAACGTTCTCTCTCCCGGTTAAAGTGCGAGCTGCTCTGCGCGTCACCCGTCACGGCCGAGAGGCTTTCGACAGCGGAGAAGTTGTCTGAGGGCAGCTCCTCCTCGGGTTGTCTACCCGCCTGGCGTGTTTTTCGCCGCCCGCGCCGGCGAGTGTGTACGCGCTTGTGGTCGCACGCTGATTCGTCTGCAGGTCCGGCTTCCCTCCACTGACGTTTATGGCGCGTCTCGGCCGCTTTCGTCTTGTTTGGAGCGGAGCGCTCTCTGTTTAGCGCAGTCAGAACCGTGTTGGACGGTTGTTTGGATGAGAGGGAAACAAATCAAAAATCTGCCCATTTTCTGCAGGTTCAGGCAGCGAAAAGGACAAATATTTACTTCGAACTTCAGGCCTGTCAGGTTTCATACACGATTTACCGTCTCCGCAGCTCCTTTATTAGGTTTCAGTGCCGTTATTAATTAATTCTGTGTTCAGCCTCGTCAATCTTGGGAGACCTCCCGTCTGCCTGCACTGACAGGAGGAAGGTTGTTCATTTCACGTTGAACCAAGAGAAGATGATGTGACAAGATAACCTCCGTTTATGTTGCACCGGTAAACAGGAAACGTTTTCCTCATTTTTCATATTTATTTGATCTTTCCAGCCACATAAACATTGTAATTAAAAGTCGAGGTTTTCTTTAACTACTTCCCACATTCTTGTCACAGCAACATGTAAGAGCTCACCCTGTAGTTTTTAATCAAACTCCTAAATTAAGAGCCTTACGAAGGTCTTAATTTGAGGCCTCACCACTAGGGTGTAAATACAGAAATATTAAAATGTTTTGTGCATAATCCCCGTTTCTCGCCCTGGAGCAGATATTTACAGGGAGAATTTCCCTCAGAGTTTTAAAGTTCAATCTTGAAAGTAAATTCTAGAACCTTGAAATCAGTTGTGTGAGGAAAATATTTGTTCTACAAAGCCGGCGTGAGAGAAGGTCTGACGAGAAGAATCAGATGCAATCCTCAGCATTTTCTCCTTACAGCAGTCCTTCTTCACCCAGGTGGACGTCCATATAATGTCTAAACGCGCGCAGGACCTTCAGACGTGTCGGGTTTGGTTTAGTTTGTGTGTTTGAAGCAGAAGACGCAGCGTTTTTACAGGAGAGAATTACCCAGCAGGGACCGTATCAAGAGCTGCAGCCCGTGCGCTCTTCCTTCTGAACCACTTTATTAACTGGCCCCTCCACCACTCCACCAGTGTCTGACTTTTATTGTCATTGATTGGAGAATCTTCATCCCGTGTTGGATCTATCAGACTGCTGCCGGAAAGCGTTTTTTTTTTTTTTTCTTCTCGATCTCTGCAGTTTTGATTCGTCTCTCTTGGTGCATTGCTCAGAAAACTGCTGTAAGTGTATTGATTGACCAGGACAGCGTTGCAGAGGAAGGTGTTGCTGTCATTATTGTCCTCCAAAAGGAAATTCCACTCCCGGTTGATGGTCACCCTCCAGTAAACATCACGTCTGTGGCCTTTAATGCGCCGCATCAACCTATGTTAACGTGAAGAGTTTGTGTTTTCTGATTCCACCACTTTCCCTTGTGTGATTTGTGTACTTCAATTTTAGATATTGATTCCTCTGTGGCCTCCAGACAGTGGGGTTGAACTTCAGAGAGAGAGAAGGGCTCAGGAATATGGGGTGGAAATGATGACGCTGCTGTAGGTAGAGAGCGGTCCTCTCTACAGAACTGTAAATTTAAGCTACTCTTATTATTCTATCCTAAATGCTAAAATGGCTTAAAGTGATAACAGTTATAAGGGAACCTTTGTGTTGCGAGGTGTTTCTGCAGTTACTTATTCAGCTGAATCTAGAGGGAGATCCTTAAATCCTACTGCATATTTCATTAAGCTGCTCATTGTGATTCTATACCTGGTTTTAATCAAGACTCTTGAATCCCGACTGTGATTTTCATCATAGTTGTTTACACTTTTTTTTTTTTTAAAGCTGGGTAGTTGGTCACTCACCTCGCCTGCTCTAAGGCATTTCCACCCGGGTCGGCATCAAATGTTTACTTCTTAGTAAAATGTAAGTCTGGTAATGGGCATTGAGACTGGCGCTTCAGCACTTCAGTAGTTGTTGCTGAGCAAGGAAATGAAGCTCCTGTCCAGTCCATTTAAATGGCAAATTGTGATTAATTGGAATCGATAGCGTTCGCATCGACACTCCTGATTCCCAGCCCTGACCCACGTTCATTGTGCTTCTGTGCGGAGCGGCTTTCCTGCGGGATTTGCATGTGTGGACGTGCGCATACATTTTGAAGACATTAAGGCTTGAAGCCCCTCCGCCAGTAGCTCTTTCAAAATGGCCCGAATGCGTCGTGGTTTTTTTTTTTTGCCTTTTGCATTCTGATGTCGGAGCGAGCCTTGAGATGTGATGAGACTGACGGAAAAAGGATTAGTCAATTAAGAGTGCACACTGAGTCAGGAAGTGGCCGCCTCCATTTGTTTTCTCGCTGCAAATGGTCAGACTTTGCTGGATCATCAGAAATGTTTAGCAGCTTAGGTTCAACTATTCTGTGTGCAGGCTGCATGATCTCACCCTGCTTTACGGGTGCTGCAGTTTCAGTTAAAGCCAAATTTATTTCAAACATCCCGCTGCTAAAATTGACTTATTACTCATTCTGGAATATTTGATTCAGTGAGCTGTGAGCCTCCACTAAATCATTTAGCTGAGGTGTTTTTATTCCTGGCATCATTATTCAGTCAGTGATTGACGGTTTGACACAAAAATATCAGTGCCAGAATCAGCTAAGCCCATATTAGCTTGAACTATTGTGGCGAGATACAGTCAGAGGAGCCGCGCGTGTTCCCGGGCTGCAGCCGAGTCTCTAGCTGTTGGGACCTTATCTCAAAAGTGTGATTTACAGTGGAGCCGCTCTCGGCAGGGGATTTGAAGAGCTGTCTGTAGGAGAGAGAGAGGGCAGAGACACCAAATCATCACTCTGCAAGTCCCAAGAGTCATTTCCTATGAAAGCACAGTAACCCCCAATTTCCACATAGAGTGTCTGTGCCGCACACTGCGTGGCAGATACGCAAAAAGCAGGCTTGTAAAAGCGAGGTTCCAAGGAAAGAGGGAAAGAGGAGAAGCTGATAAAGTGGAATTTTTTATTATTTTACATGACACCACCCGTCCTTTCTACAAGGACATAACAAAAGAAGGCGACGTGGTGTAAAGTTGCAGGAGTTTTTTTTTTGGTGTGAAGGTTAAGTTCACTTTTTAATCTGTTTGAATTGTATGACCTCGTGGGAGAGTAGTGGTTCTCGCTCGGTTTCTTGATCTAGCTCTGCGGTGAGGAGCTTCAGAAACGCATCCAGCGGGCGTGGATATGCGCTGTCGGTCGCTCCGGATTCACGACGCAGACTCATTACCCAGGAATCGGGGGTCAGAGTAGGCGATCAGACTGAGATGAGCCTCTGCCTCCTCCTTGTCCTTTTTACTCAGGAATTTCTTATTCACATGCACACATTACCAAGGAGACAAACAAAATGAGTCCAGAAACTCAAGAGGCCCTCAATGATATAACGCAGCATGAGGTCGTTTTTTTGTTCGAGATGGAATGTCTCCGTCTTTCAGAAAGGGAAGAAGTCCTCCTTCACTAATAAACCCAAGAATACTCGCAGTTCACAAAGTTGATTCTTTTCTCTTTTGAAACCATCTTGCGCAATTCAATCGGAGGCGTCGAGTGATGGTTTGAGATCAATGGCCTCAAACGCGGGAAATAATTATTTTGCCTGGTGTTGAAAGTCGGGGTAGAGCAGCACAAACAGCTAGTGGAGCCAGTCTGTTTTAATTAGCACCGCGTCTTTTTCTCAGTGTACTAAATTAGCATCCACCATGAGAATAAGTGATCGTGCTGCATGGAGGTGTGTGGGTGACGTGAGTGTGTGTGTGTGTGTGTGTGTGTATGTGGTTGAGCATGGATGCGGGTTACATATTTTTGGACCTTTCCTCTGTTGATAATCTGTCCTGAATATGGATCGCAAGATGTCGTGTGCAGTATGCCGTCTTGTTTTTCTGCTTCTGCAGCCGCTCTGTTTAATTGAGGTAAAGAATCGGTCTGTTTGCTTCTTGATGAAACTGAAGATTTAAGGGGGGGTGGAAGGTGAACTGATGGGAGCTGCTTGTTAGTAAATATGTATTCTTATTCAAGTATCCAAATATTTAATTGAATGTGCCTCATTTTGTTGACTAACTGCAGTTGTGTTTGAAGCATGGAAGCGTTAAACTGGAACTGTTTTCAACCAGTGAAGAGAAGCAATAAATGGAATGAACATATCCCGAGTTGTTCATCCTTAAAGTTCCTGATCCTGTAACATTTATACTGCAAAAGCATTCAGGTTCACCATCTTGAAGACCGATGAGCAGAACGACTGTTCCCGGGCTGCAGCTGCCCTACAGATACTGAATTCTGAGGTTAAATATTAAATCTTCTCTAACTTCAGCAGAAACCAATGTCACCAAAAGGCTGTGACCTTTTACGTCTGCCCTTTGAAATGTTACTCAAATATTTGCAATGCTTGATGAAAGCGTGCCTCGGGTTTACACCTCCAACTTGTTTCTCTTTGCAGGCATGCCGCGGTTTACCAGCCAGCCCACGCCGGCCACCGTGCATCAGGGGAGCAGTCACGTGATGCCCTGCGAGGTCAACGCAGATCTCGTCCCCTTCGCCCGCTGGGAGAAAGACCGCCAGCCGCTGGAGCTCGGCACCAGGCTGATCCAACTGCCCAGCGGCGCCCTGGTGATCAGCAATGCCTCGGAGGGAGACGCTGGCCTTTACCGCTGCCTGGTGGAAAACGTGGGGTCGTCGAAAGTCCAGCGACGAAGCACAGCTCCAGATCGTGCCTGGTAAAAGAAAACCCAGTGTTAAAAAAGTAGAAACATTAGAATGACAATCCAGCGCGCGTAGGAGTCCTTGTGTAACCGGCCATCATTACAGTACTGTCATGCTTTTATTGTGGAAACATAATTGCGGCCTCTTTTACAATGGTAACATTCAGTAGATCAGCTGATTACAGTAGCTCGGTGTCTTTTCTTAGTTGCTCATTACCTAAAGCGTGATGAAATCTGCATGCTGCTGATAAACTATTGAACGCTCTGAGGAGTGCAGGGGCGCCTGCCAGGCCCCAGCGACGCTGACAGTAACTCAGCGGCGGCTGAAAAGGTTGCAGAACTCCATTATGCTCGCGCCCGCCTCGCCCTCCTGTTCGTTTTATTTACGGAGTTGTTAAGCACCGGTCTCCCAGCAGCGAGGACGAGATATTGGAGGTCATAAATCAGATTTCAACAAGACCCCCGAGTTGGTCTTTATCTCTGCATGTCTTCTTTAAGGTTGTGCGATGGTCTGGCAGCAGGCTGGATGCACACAGGAGGAGAGCCGATAAAGCTGCGTGAGGAAATTGAAAGAAATTTGTTTTTGATGCTGCCAGATGTTGAAGTGATTATAGTTAATTGGTTTCTTTTAAAGTCAAAATCAGCTTGACAATAAAGCGAGGATTGTGTTCCCTGAGTGGGTTGCACTGGCTTTTTCGGCAGCCGTAATTAAGTGGGATCAGCGCGAGCTCCTAAAGAGCCGAGGCTTCAGCTGTCTCCCACGCCAGCGCGGTCATTACTCATCCGGCCGTCCTCTGTTCGGCTGTCAGAAGCGACTGACCGTTCGGCTCGTTTGAAGTTTGGAAGATGGATGGACACTTTCCAACCTTAACCTCAGCTTGAACTCTGACCCTTTCCTTATTCCTTTTGTTCCTCAGAACCCGCTCAGGAACGGAAGATGGAGTTCCTGCTGGAGCCCGCGTCCGCCACGAAGGTGCTGGGCGCCGCCGCGCTGCTGCCCTGCGTGGTCGCGGGCTACCCGGCGCCGCACGTCCGCTGGATGTTTGGAGACAAGCTGGTGGAGGAGAGGTACGGAGGGGTCCGCGACGCAGTCCTCGGGGCGCCTTCTCGCGTTTCCGTCCCTGCGGTCGCGCGCGTCGAACCGATCCTTGTAAATCCTGGGCTACCGCGCGCTTTTCTCCGGCCTCTTCCTCATTTTCGCCGTCGCCCCGACCACCGCCAGACTCACATCAAGTGGCAATGATCAAAGAAAGTGAATTCCAAGGCTTTTCAGGAGATTACACAGTGCTATGTGTCAAGGACAGGCCAAGGACTAGAGACCCTTATAAATGATAGAAAATGCCAACACCGGCATCAAATCCTTCCAGATCAGTTGCACCACGCCAGGGTACCAGAATCCCAATGAGAAGTCTGTGAAACCCTGCCGCGAGCAGCCAAGAGTCATTAAAATGCTGCAAGTGTTTTGGAGGATATTGCTGGTCTTGTATCGAGTCTGATCTGCTTTAAAAGTCATCCGTAGCGTAAACGTAAACGCTTCACATTTCTGCGCTGTTCTGCATCCCCCCCCCCCCTTTAAAAAGTACGATGGAGCACAGCGCGAGAGTCCTTTGAACTTGGTGTCTAACCTGCGAGTCCCGCCGCCTGCTCCCCGAGGTGTTAATACGCTGCTGCCGCTTCTACCGATGGAGCCACTTTAGCTCTGAGGTGAGGGCTGCAGGGTTGTCAGCTGATGGGAACACACAAATTAAGAGCCGGGAGAGAGTGCCAGAGCTCCTGTGCTGGTACTCCTCTGACTCTCATTAGCCCGAGCAGAGAAGCTCAAATCCCTTGGAGAGAATTGTATCGGACATGGAAAGTTTGATTCTGACCAATTAGGAAAGCTCTTTGTTTACCTAACCCCTGTGTGGAGTCCAGGAGAATAATAACATTTCCTTACGGCGTCGAGAGGAAACTCGCAGAAGCGGCGCTCGTTCATCTACGCCCAGCCACCGCACCGGATGGCTGGTTCGATGAAATTAGATGTAAGTGTGTCACAACCAGCCAAGCTCCTGCACTGTGAGCTCCAACATCATTAGGCTCTCTAACCTTTCGCTCCGCCACGGCATCCCATCTCGGGCTAAACGGGCTAAAACACCACTGGAATTGTCCGTACATGGTGGTGACACCCAGTGGGAGCTGCCTTAAGAAGGTACTTAATAATCTACCTTGTATTAATTACCAAACACTTTTCAGTGCACATACCTGCCCCCATGGGGGTCTCTGTGGTTAATTAGCAAGCAGACAACTAGGCATGTCCCTGGTGATGTTGCAATGCCCCCCCCCCCACACACACACACACACACACACACACACACGCACACTCTCCTCATGCCTTCAGAGAAGTGGATCATGTGGTGGAATATATTATTCAAACCAGCGTTTTGATTTCTATGACATTGGCTATTAAACTGATAGGAGTGAACTTACTTTTTCTCCTTGAGTCTCCCGTCCCTCTCAGGCTCTACATGAGAGCCGGCGGAGCGGCTGTCAAATCAGATTTGGTTTTGATGTTGAGAGTGTCTAATTGGTCTTTGCCGCACAGCATCAGTGCGTTGCAAGGCGCCGGCTCGAGAGGAGAGTTGATGAAGACGTGTCATTGTTTCCAGACAAAGGCTGGGACACTCGCTGACACTGTGGATTATCACATTAGGCGTCCGCCGCCGATGTTTCACCTTGGTTCTTGTTTTCTTGCTTTCTCCGCCTTTGTTCGCAGGAGCACGGAGGCGGGGAGGCAGATGTATTCGGAGGGAGGGCTGATTGAAAAAAGAGCGGTAGATTGAGACAAAACTGGTTGTTTGAGGTCGACCAGTTCTGTGCTACCAGTTCCTCTGGTTGATTGACCCCATTAAAGCAATTCAGGATTGTTTTAGAGACAATAGGAACCTTCAGAAGGCTTTTGTTCCATGTGCACGGACGTGCAAAGTTGTCACATTAGGGCTTTCAGCCTTACCTGCAATTTCTTTGATGAATCTCATTAGCATGTCCGTCACAAGCTCTCAGAAGACAGACGCAGCTTCTTCAGTGTAATCTGTCCATGCAGGAGTTTTTATCCTTTAATGCTCTGACAGACTGAAGCGGAGCGAAGACCTGGATCTTTGACTTCTTTGACTCCAGCTCGCAGCAACGACGCATCAGAATGCGACTGTCTCACATCACTGATAAAGCTCTTATTCAGGCAAATTTACAGATTATTCATTTCGGATAAGCGCGGTTTAGCTCGTTTTGCCAACGAGAGGCTGACCCCCCCCGTCGATGAATTTGCAGTTGAGACCATTTTAACATTCTGCTTTGGTTTCCAGATTCATCCAGGTCCTGATCCACTTTAATTTAGTCTCGGAGTATTTGTCCAAGGACACGAACTTCAACATTTGTTCTCATTAGTATCTCCAGCGTGGGTAAAGCTCTTCATTCAAGATTGATGAAAGTGTATTCTTTGTGGCTGCTGCGTGTGTCATCAATAGCTTCCCGGGCGCCATCGCGAACAAAGAAACTGGTCTTTGAATTTCTCACACGTGCTGGTCTTGATGAAACTAAAAATGACAGTCATCTTTTGTTCTCGGGAGTATCGCTCTATCACCTAATAGAATTCCCCAGCAGTCAATAAAATGTATGAATTATGCATGTCGGCCAGCAACAGGGGATTGACAGAGCATGTAAATCAGCCCCTCTCCAAAGCCCCCATCCAGCTCCTCTCCTGCTTGTCTTTCTCGTCTTCATTTAAATATGACCGTGTTTATATGCACTTACTTCCGTATGAAGAGAGAAGCATGCTGGGAAGAATTTGTTTGCAATTGGATTGGAGTGTAAGCCTCTCAGTTTACATCTTACAGGAATACTGTACACACACACACACACACACACACACATGTTCATGCCAAAATATAGATGTTTCACCATAATTCTGTAATGCTGGAAGCCAGAATGTTTGAGCGATGATAGTTGGGTTTACCATGTTTTATCAATAGTCTTAAATCTAATTATCAAATCTTGACACTGGCGGGGAGATTCTGTCCCACTTCCCCCGATTAAATATTCCCCTCTTCATGTGTTGTTTAGTCTGTCATTCTAGACATTCACAGAAAATAAAGGGCGGTGATCTAATGTGAGGTTAGAACTCCTCAAGTTTGAGCCTGCAGATAAAAGTGGCTTCATCAAATGATTTTTTTTTTTAATATCACTTTAAAGTGAATTTATGCACTCGCCTCCCAGCAGACAGAAATGGGGATGGGTGTTATGAAAAACTTAACGCAGCATTACAGTAATAACATCCTCCACAATTTACAGCCTGAATTTTGCTGTCAGCACTTGGGATGAATTGTAACAACGTCACATTTAGGCAGCAGTGCTCCTATTTAATGGTCCGAAGATTATTCCCTGGACAGAAATGATCATCTGAGCTATAATCCTTCAGATGCAATCATCCATAATTGTCTGTATTTTTTCTTTTTTTTAAAAAAAAAAAAATCACAAAGTGACACTTCAAATCTGAAAATGCTTTGTTCTTCGCATACACGTGCGGTTACATGAAGGCACGCACACACCCGCGCTTGCTTTTTCTAAAGCTCATTTCAACGGTCCAATCAGAGTTCTTCTGTCTGTGTACACACCAGAGAGCAGCCAGTGAGATAAGACCAGACCAGACTGGGACTGGGAATCTTTATCCAGCCTCGGAGTGAGGCGGGATGAGGACGCAGTCTGGTTGTGGCCAAACAAAGAGCGCGCCCGCGTGCGATGCTTCAACAAATGAGATGAGCGAAGGCAGGAAGGAGGCCTTTGCTGCGGCGGAGGCTTCAGTCGATGAGCGATGTTTTCTAAAGGTGTCCGAAGCGCCACTATTCATTTTGTTGCTCAGACACGCGGCAGTGAGGTGATAAATGGTTATCTGGCAGCAGAGCATCAGGACTCTTTTGAGACGTCTCTTATCTCGCCAGTGCGTCACAAACTCTCAGAATGTCATCAGTTTCCCGTCAGGGTTCCGACATAAAGGCGGGTGCGACGCTCCGTGCACCCGTTCCACAGTTCGCCCCCTCACTCTTTACACCTGAACCGGTGCACCGTCATTAGCTGTAACAGACCCGCGAGCACGGGGTTTTAATTCAGCGAAAGCCTGAACCTGCACTTTCATAGCACAAAATGGCTCACCTACCATGCTTTATGGCGCCTCTTCACTCGACATGATATGGTCATATTTCATGTTAAAGGGCTGGAGGTGACACAGCCTGGAGCACGCACCGTTCACATGATTGCCAGCGCCCCAGAGGGCCCGCCAGAGCCATCACACACGCATTATGAGAGTTATGGGCTGCAGACCTCATTTTAATGTGGATTAATCACCCGCTCGGTTTATTCTGGGAGACCTTGGCGGGGTTTGTAATGGACATTTCTTAGCATGCTTAAGTAAGTCAGGGCTTGTTTTTTTTATGTTTTGGAAGCAAAAGTCAAAGCAGTCAGATCACCTCCCATGGTCTTAAAAGAGGAACTTTAAATTGCATTCACTTTAGCCCGTCACCCTGAGACAAGCGGGAGTTGGAATTCATGGTGCGACCCGCAGCAGCAGGGAGATGTTGGGCAGTTCGTGGCCAAAGACATTTAATATCAACTGGAAAAAAAAGTTACAAATTCCCACTCTATCCATTATTAATGGGTCTCTGTTTTTTTTTTTTTTTCCTGGTGACAGTTGTGATTTTACCTCCCTTTTGTGTTCCAGCTAACATGACCCAAGCCCAACTACTGTCACAGCACCGGTGATTGGTCTGTGGTAGTGCACTTCACTTCCATCATCAAAGACACACACACACACACTACATAAACACAGATTTTTAGCCGGTTCACCCGGGTGGACTGACCTTGCGACTGTTCGGTGTTACGGAAGGGTGAGTCCCCACTCACGAATACAAAATGCCTTCTTTTCCCATCAGTCCCCGCATTTACGGCTGAATGACAGAAGAGGGGACAGGTCGCGTACGTGTGGGCTAGACAGCTTCAACACATTTTCCCAAACCCGTAAGACAACTGAGAGGATCTTTCAGAGGAGGAAACCTTTGTTTGATGATGTTTTATTTCTCCTCCTTTTAGTTGTCAACATTGCGCGCACACTGAGAATCCTGATTTAAATAGTGTGTGTGATGGGCCTGCAGGGACACAGCGCCCCTAGTGGTCAGGGTGGGGAGACGCTGGGATGAAGGTCTTGTTCATTGCTGCAGCACAAATTCCAATTTTAACTGTTGAGTACCATTACACGGAAATTAAATTGCCATGTTTGTGGAGTTGATGTGGTCATAATTAACTTTTTTTTTAACTTCATTACTGTTTTTTGTTACTGTTGTAGTGAAAAAAAACACTCTGAGAGAAGAAGGTGTCTAAAAAATTAATAATTGAATGACTGCTCTACTAATGTGATTCAATTTATTTCATTGGATGTGCTTGATTTGTCACTGCTCTCGCCTAAAGGGTTAAGTTTTTGTACTTTCTCTACAAATAACTTATTAGTTATTAGTTAGTTATAATAGTGCTGATGGTATGATATAATTATGTGTTTCTTAGATGTCAGAAGCAGTTTTTGTGAAATACAGAGAATAATTCAGACATTACTGAATTTTCCAAACTCAAAATAAATCCCAATGGGGATTTGTTAGTTTCAGGGTTCTAAGTCTGCTTAACACTCACTCAGGGCGCATTGAGGGGGAATGGTGAGCTCATTTAGAGGTAGGAGGTAATGCGTATTACAGTTTTAGTTGGAGTCTAATGCACACAATTATCTGGTAATTCCTGGCAGGAGGTATCCAGCAGACAGCGTATCCTTATTTAAATGAACACAGGCGGAGGTCGCTACCCTCGCCATAGGATAATGAGTCCAGAGCTAGCTCACCTCGAGTTACTCGTGGTGGTTAAATGGAAGATATTCCCTGTTGACTGGGAGATTGACTCATTCTAAACATAGTCAGTAAGTGCCTGGTGGTTTAATAAAAGCTGTATGCCTCTCTTTCATGTACCACGGGAAGCTGTCAATGCTCTTTATGGTGCCTTCCTCTGGAAAGGCCAAGAGGCTGAATAGTCGTCCTGATGAGGGTAACTGCAGCAGCGCGTGGCACAATGAGCTCAGGACTACTTTCAGAGACATTTTCCTTTCAGCGCAGATGTCCCACGCAGGGCCTCACAGCAGAACAAACTGTGCACAGTAAAATAGTCAATGAACTGCAAGACATTTGGTATTTCCAGCGATTCTATGCTATCTTCTGTCGTCTGGGGACTGGAAAGTAAAGGTAGCTACCTGCTTGATATTTTCTTTTATCCTCACCTTGAAGGCCCAGAATATTTTCTGCTGAGCACAACATTTTCTGCACATGTTTATTATTATTTATAGGACATTTCTGCTGTCAGTGCTGCTCGATACCTCGCTCTGGGTAACCCCGTAATGTAGGAATAGCTCCTGTCTGAAAGTGTTGATGTAATTATTTTAATCTCGTATGCTTATCCTGCTCCTGGCTACAACAGCAAGACAGCCCGACCCTCAAGCTCAGGCTTTTCAAAACTGTCAAAAATATTTTAGAGTAATTGCAAGTCCTGTAAGAGAATCCAGGTTTTTAATATACACGTATGTAAATTCTGTCTGAAGAATCTCAACGTGATGGGTCAAAAGTGGGTAAAAGACATGTTTAATTCATCAACAGGTCAGCTGCACGAGTCTGATGTTGCTTTTAGGGACCGCAACGCTGTAATCTGTTATTCCATTTAAGGAGGGCTGCACAGATAAGTGCAAGAAATGGCAGATGCTGCATAATGTGACAAAATCTAAAAATAATGAAGCTTCAAAGATGAAACCATTAAGATGTAAATAAACATTTAACAGGAAAGGCAGCAGACGTCACGCTCTAATCGATGTTGTAGGTTTCTGCCATTAATCACAGAGCAAGTGATGATATATATGGCAAATTTGCATGTTTTCACACCTGAATAGGAGCGTGAGAGTGATGGCTGGTGGCGACCGCGCATCCAGTCTCGCTCCGGTGCTCCACCACACCGCAGACAGACAGATGGTGATGGCGGCCGCCTCTCGTAGCCCTTCAGCACTTTGCTGCAGCCCGAGCCCGCCCGCCCGCAGCGTGGGGAGCTCGGAGCACCCCCACGCCTTCCGCGCGCGTCCTCACAAAACCATGGCGCGCTCATCTGGCTCCCCTCAGCAGCGCGGCGCTCGGCGTGGCAACACTTGGATCTCCATCTTACTCGGCCGACCCAGGGCTCGCAATTATGCCCCTGCCTCGCCTCTCCTCTCCTCTCCTCTGGGCCTGAGCTCGGAGTTCCCTCCGTCAGCTATTGATTTCTGTTTTCTCTCCTCTCGGCCTCTTCCTCGTGCCCGTATGTCAGCGGCTGTTGAATTAAGCCGGTGCTCAGCCACTCACTGCCTCCCCCTGGGCCAAGCGGGGAAACTCAGAAGTTAGGACTGTTTAAGTGCGGAGGGTCGCCATTTCAAAGAGACTGGGAGAGTAATTGTGTGGTTTTATTTTTGGGCGGTTGGGTGTTAATTGCTCGGAATGATAAATATTTAAAGATAAAGTCCCTCAGTTTCCAAATAGCTGATGAAAAGAAGTCTGATGTTCCACTTATTCTGTTTTTATTAAGCTGTTCTACTGCCGCGCGCTGCAGTGTGTAAATATATCTTTTACACATGAAAAGATTCATTATTTTTCCCAAATAAGGGATTTCATGGAGCCGAGGCTGAATCTTCATTTTCATATCACACTTTTTTTTTTTCTTTGTATTTCCATCGCATCGGGGGGTGTCGGATTTTCAGCGTTTTCTGACTTCAGGATTGAGCGGCGTCTCATGGTTTTTGTTTTGTCTTCAGATTTATGAGCCCAAACACACCCTGATGTGTCTGCCGCTGTTTCAGTGTGCTTTAGGGATCATTGGGATTCCAGTCATACGTCGAGCAGGTTGATTGGAAAGTCTCGGGATTTACGGTGGATGCATGTGTGTGTTTTGAAACCGAGGTTAGATTACATCAGGTATTAATCTGAATGCTTGGGAACCTGCTTAAACCAGTAAAATGTAATAACAATGAAATATGTCTGACTAATATCATTGAATATTATTTCTGTGTCTTGAGCAGAACATACGGTTTCACCAAATTCCCTTAAAACTGGATAATATTTAAAAAAATAAAGAATTGTAGAACTTGCTTTCCATTTGAGAGCAGCTGATTTGGCTTTTATCATATTTTATTTATGCAGCAAGTTGGTAGAATGTGACACAGCAAGTGAGGCAAAGGAAGAGACGTGGGGTCAACTTGAGGTTAATCCCAGAAGCTGCAGTCTCTACCTACTCGCTGAACTGAGCGGGAACAAGCTGCGCTCACTTTATGTCTGTTTTTTAACAAGAGAACATGGTGGGTGGATTCACCGGGTCACGTATTAACTCATCTTCTGTCCCGATTTTCCAGCGAGGGTCGTGTGGAGGTTCTGGGAGGAGGCAGTCTCCAGATCTCCAACCTGACTGAGGAGGACGCCGGGGTCTACACCTGCATGGCGGACAACGCTAACAGCACCATCGAGGCTCAGGCCCAGCTCACTGTGCAAGGTACGCTGCAGGCAGGAGCTGGGACACGAACAGAGACGCAGGAGAATGAAGAATTTATGGGTTCGGGGTTAAAAGGAGGCGTTCATAATAACAAATGCGCAGCATTCTAATCTGCTGTGGGTTTTAAATGCAGGATGTGCTTTTGTGGATATGAAACGTTGGCAGCATTGTCACACAACCTCACCTCATGCAGGAATAAATAATGCAGGCCTCGGCAGCAGAAGGCGCTCCCTGCAGTGCGTCATTCAATTTCTGTATCCAAATACCACTGATGTAAAGTCAATAGACACCAAATATTTAACATTTCTGTTTGAGCTCCACTCCTGCAGCTTGTACAGTTTAGTCTTGTTCTGTGGATTGGCCCCCGACTGCTGATGCTGCCCAATTCAGCTCTCAAAATTCAGCGTTGATGAGGCCATTTGAATATCAAATCGAGTATTAATTATCACAATCGCCCCCCAAAAAAAAAAAAAAAAACCAGAAAAAAACATCTGCTATTTTCCGAGTGATTACTGCTTAATCTTCGCATTCCAGCTTGAGACCGTTTAAGAAAGGCTCTTCTGCAGGCTAATATATTCACAGAAAAGCTGCAGCGTGACCAGCAGTCTCACACAAGCAGATGAGTCGCCTGCAAATATTCAGAGATGGGAGGTGTTTTTTGCATATTTTTCACTTTCTTGAACAAAACGGCGCCCTCACACAATAATCTTGTGTTCTCCGACTGTACAGTGTTTTAATTGTTTGAGTGGGTGCTGCGGCACCAGTAAGAAAATTAAAAGAGAGATTCTTCCTGATGCGACGTCAGACGCACAGTCGGTGTTTAGTAATTGCTGTTGTCAGACCGTGTTGGGGATAAAATAAACCACATGAATACCGACATGTCAGCCCTCTCTCAGGTGATGCACAGCAGCCGGATCTGCAGCGAAATAACTTGAGAACGCGGAGAGACGCCCTGAGGCTCAGTCCCCGAATTCATTGCATTTCACACACATCCATGTTGTGTTGTGTTGTGACTCCACCTCCCCCCAAAATCCCTTCATCTGTTCATCGCTTCCTCTGCTGCTCTTTCATCATTTCCCGATGCTCGCTGTGATTAGAGGAGACAGTAATGGAAAATCGGATCAGGGCGCAGGAGGACATCTGACTTCAGTCGGTCTTTTTCGGGCTTTGAGTCCATTTCGCTCAAACCCCCCCACCACCCCACACACACACACACACACACACACACACCCCCGTGTCCCTGACCCGACTCCTGCCTGTCTCGACCTCCGGCGTGACGAGAGCAGGCTACACGCGATTGATCGGCCACCTCCACAGACTGTTGACAGACATAAGTCATCGTAATCAAATGAAAACGCTTTGATCCGATCCCAGTCCCACATGTCTAATTACATTTGCCTTATTCAGATTCACCAAGAAGCAGATTGCTGCATTGATTTGCTCCCTTGAGAGCAGATTTGACACTCAAAAGGTCAATTGATTCCCTCAAGAAGTCATAAAAGAGCCTCATTCCGCTCAGTCTGTTATGAATCCGCAACAGCAACAAACAGTTTTGTCCTGTGAGTGACTCCTGAAACTCCTCCGGGCCCGTTAGGGAGCAGAAATTCACGCTTAACGACTTTTCATAAATACAGAGCAGCTCGTGTTGTGACGGCCGAGGGCCTGCGAGGGCGCTCCCGTCTCTGCGAGAAGGTACGCGAGGTCAACGTGGGTGCCGTGGCAGATCGCCGATTTTAGGTCTCATTTGCGAGACAGCGCAGGACCTTTGTCCCGTCCAGGCTCGCGGGCACACACTCAGAGCGGGATTTGGGAATTTACGGAGAGACGCGTCGACTCCAGGAGTTCGTCCTCGCGTCTCAGCTGCTGAAAACTTTTGCGGCTGCTTTCAAAAGGCAGCAGTGTCATTTCTAAGGTTCATTAAAGACGCAGACTAAAGTTTTCTCTGCGCTAATGACAAAGGTACGCTGACTTGACACCGTCGCTTCCTGTCAAAACAAATAAGCATTATTTCTCAGGTCTCCAAAACAATGGAACAAAATAGTCTGTTTTTTTTTTTTTTTTTGGAAGGGGAGATTGATCCAGAATAGTTTCAGGAGAGATTCTGTCAGCAACTGTCAGAAATAAGAAATGTTTCTTGGTGAGCTGCCTCATGTGTAGCCTATCTTTTTATTAAATTCAGAAATGCCAGTAAGATAAAGAGGATTTGAGGCTTTATTTGTGTAGACAAGCACAATCTGGAATTTCAATAAGCTCAACTGCAAACCTGCTCTCCAGCAGGAGACAACAATAGATTTAATAGATGTTTAACAGCTTTTGCATCACTGGTTGTGTTTTTGACTCGTATCAGCACGGCCTAGTGGAGGCAGCAGCTTCTGATTATGGTCTTGGATGACTTGAGCACCAGCCGAACCCTGACCCTGCATGTGTGTGTTTACACAACCGAAATAGATTCTCCACAAACACGCATGTTTCCAGTTTTACGGGGCTCACAGTCAGGGGCCCCCGCCTGTCACGGCCTCACGCTGTCACGTCACCGCTGTGTTATTTTCATGTGTTGAGCTTACATACAGGAAATTCCTGCCTTCTCTTAATGGTTCATTTCGTTCCAATGGGCTGGTTAGTCGTTACAGCCCCAGACAGGCGTTCATCTTTTTTCACCTTATTGTAAAAACACACAAAACCTCAGATGTGCCCGACTTCCGCTGGCAGTTCCATGAGCGCAGCAGTAAAAGGCGCGGTTGTAAAACACTTTCAGATGCACTACCCTGTTCCATGTGCAACCTTTGTCCTAGACAAATAAAGACCTGAGTATGTTTCTATCACAGTTTAGACAACGATAGAGATATTTTGCTTTCCTCAACTGCAATAAATTTATTCACCAGCTAATAGGAAGTGATACAGGAAAGTGTGATATGATCTGGTGGGTATTTCACTGTGTTTTTGCTGTGGCATGCCAACTTCCTGCCTCTCACCCGCTGTCACGGGATAAGTTATTCCCAGACAGAAAAAAAAAACAAAAAAAAAAACTTTCCACTCTGCTGTTAATTGGATATGAATCTGATAAGCAGCGCCATCAGATAGCCACTGTTTTCTTTTTCCATCACTGTGGCTTTGGATTGTTCTGCTCTGTTATCTGGCAGGAATGAATGCGACACATCTGCAGCAGGGAAGCGCCCGCATGCTGCATTTAGCTGCATCTGCTGAGGAGGACTCCGTGCCTTCCAACCCCTGACTCCCAAATCCCTGAGCTGTGATTAGAGTTACTCATCACCTCGTCTGGTGCCGTGTCACACCGAAAAACGAGGGGAAAGATTTAGAGTTGTCTAACTCGTGCGGTCTTTCTGTAATTAGCACAGCAGCTGTGTTAGCTTAGACTAAAAGACGGTTTTATTTATCTAGGCACAAACAGACGCTTTTTAAAGTGGCAGACCAGCTTTAATGACGCTTTAGATTGCAATCCTAAGAAAAGTACTGTAATTAATCATGTGATGGTGTAACCACGCAGAGGCCGCCCCCTGTAGGTTTGATGCTGGCTATTGCACTTGTGCCATAATCCAGTTTAAAGCCACCGTTAATCCCGCCGCCGTGTCCAATCGCTTCCTTCTTGACTCTGACTCTGTGGTTCAGTCAGCAGTTGGATTGATTAGGTGATTGATCATATTGGCAGTGACTTTAGGCTGTTGGCAAACCATCAAAGAGGTCTAAAGAGAATCAAAGCACTGCGGATGAAGAACCCCCCCCACCATTCCCATCATGCAATTTTTTCCCGACTCCATCTCGCTGGAAATTTGTGAATCATGGCGTTGCTACGACGCTGCTCCTAATAGGACTTTTTGTTCTCGAGCAGGCATGCCGCATGTTTCTTGTCTTGCTGCTGAAGCTGTTTGTTTAGGCCCTGATTAAGAGTAAAGCTCTTATCTTTGGGAGAGCAGTACGGGTTATTAGTGCAGTTTGAGCTCCACTCTCCCTCCGAGGAAACTCGACTCCCAAAGAGCTTTTGATTAAGTTAGAAAGCTAACTGGACTCCCGCCATGCTAACAACACAGGACAATGTCTTTAATATCTGGCTTGTCACAAGTTTCTCATTAGTTGTTCACAGATTAGAGAACTTGGTACCACCAAGGCAGAAGAACAACGAGCAGAGCCGCTTGTTTTTTCGGCATTTTTGACTCGTATTGTTTCAACATTTTTATCAGCACCAATAGATGCAAGTTGGACCTTTCGCTCACAGTATGTGTCTCTTCAGTTAATTCCTGCATACCAGTAAAGCTTTAAGTAATCGTCCCAGAATCCCCCCCTGGATCCTGCGGGCTTTTGTTTAAACAAGCCCACAGTAACACAAACACATGACCTTTCTGTGGCCCCCTTTTAGCCGTTCGCTGGAGTCGGTGTAAGTCTGTTTTAAAGCCTCTTTACTGAGCTGGGGGCTAAAGAGATGATACCAGCACCAAAGCAGCAGCAGCAGCAGCATTCCTTCAGCTTTTCTTCCTGTTCTCATATTTTTCCTTCCATTCTCCGTTGAATGGGAGCTTCTTGCGCCGTGTGCTGACTTCTGCTCCATTGTGTTTTTCTGTTGGAAAACAAATCGACCTGGCCGGAGACGCTCGGTCAGCCGGCGTTCGTTTCTGGGTCTGAGTCCTGACCAACTTAGGCATGGATGTATTTGGAAACAGCGGCCCGACTGTCAAAAAGCCTCGTGAAAGCTTTTCTTTGCATCTTCCTGCCCTCGGCTGCAAACAGCCAATTACAGAAAGTCATCATACTTGTTCTCCGTTTGGCCCTTCCATATGCACACAACCCTGCACGTCACGCTCCGCTGATTCCTGAAAGTTCCCCCTATTCCCACCGCCCAGTCCAGATTGGTTTATTTAGGTTTTTTTCTCCTCTTTGCCCAGTCCAGCAGGTTCCACATGTCTGAACTCCATTTAGACAAAATGGTGCGTGTCTGCCTCAGTAGATGGAGGGAGGGGGTGACTGGAGATGAAGAGATAGACTGAGTTATAGGAAGATTAAGAGTTTTCTTTTTTGAGGGGGGTTCTGGTGGGCGAATGCAGAATTAGAGATAAAAAGAGCTGCAGGGTACCATTCACAGTAAAATCCTGTTACCAGTGACACTCACTGGGGGGTTCTACAGGCACGGATACAGACAGCAAGACATTCATATGTGATGCAAAGCTTGTATTAACTCAAGCAACATTGTCAAACTGAGACAGCCTGGATGTACAGAAATATACGTTTGCACGTTTCATGAAGGCTCCCGACGTGGAACACTTGTGTTATTTAAAGAGACTCCATCCATATGAAATGACACAGGCGGCAGTCATGATGGGGCAAATCCCAGATACGGTTGAATCTTTTTTATGTCTCACACACACACACACACACACACACACACACACACACACACACACACACACACACACACACATGCACACACAGCCGTGTTATTTCTGACACACCAAAGTCAACCACAGGGCCCACCTGCCAGCTCCAGAAGCAAATATCCAGGAGACACTGAAAAAGCTATTATTCATCACATCCTGCAGGGAACACACACACACACACACACACACACACACACACACACACACACACACACACACACACACACAGAGGCTCAGCACAGCACTACTGCCCTGACAGTCGTGTGTCTACAGACACCAAATGTCCTCGTTTCAATCTTGTCTCTGTCTTCAGATGAACTCCCAGAAAAGTTAAGGTTCTCATGAGGGGAGTTGAGGAAGTCTCCGTCGCCCCGTCCAGCTGTTCTCAGTTTGATCAGCTTTGCTGGGGGGATAAATGGCATTTTCGCCGTCGACCGTTAATACAGACGTCCTGGCAGCCGCTGCTGTGGCTGCCAACTTCCCTGAGCAGTTATAATTACAGTTATCTGTGGTTTAGGTGTCATAATGATCCTGCTGCTGCAAGAAAAAAAGGCCCTAATCTGTTAAAGAGAGGAAATTAGCCACGGCTTCATCAAGCACGCTGTACGAGCGGGGCTTGACCTCACAACCTGCGCCTTAGCTGAATAAAGCCAGAAGAGAACCTAATCCACCCACTGCTGCTAATATCCCATCAGGCAGTGTGAATGGCCACAAAATAGGGTCTAATAACTCGCTATCGCACAGTTGGCCAGGCTGTTGGCGCAGGCTTGACACACCGCGGCGCCCGGACAATGCAGTCATTTAAACTGTGGTTCGCGAGGTTGTCGTTTCTCAGAGAATGCACGGCGACAGCGGAGGCTCAGCATAATAATCTCTCATACAGACGCACCCACACGCACCCACACACACACACACACACACACATATATACATACGCAGGTTCTCTCTTGCCGTGTCCCTCCTCGCATACACATACTGTCCAATTACAGCGAGGACAAGGCTGGGGCCTGTGCTCCCACTGACCTTGTTCCAGGACAGATTGATGAGGCGCTGTATCAGCCCAGCAGATCAAATAACGTCTTTCTTACCCTCATTACCAGGATGAGGGGGGATCTGCAAGCACTCAGCCTAGGTAGAGGTGCATGCTCGCTCGCTGAACCGTGACCAGAGCAGCTGTTGTTTTTGACCTGGATGCGCAGAAATGCAGAGTATTAAAGTTTCAACTAATCAGTCTGTTGCGTTGTGAAGGCAACAAACT
Organism: Lagocephalus sceleratus; assembly: GCA_911728415.1. NCBI lineage: Eukaryota > Metazoa > Chordata > Actinopteri > Tetraodontiformes > Tetraodontidae > Lagocephalus > Lagocephalus sceleratus. Next base: position 9,209,689 of record CAJVRN010000017.1, on the reverse strand, counting down.
CTAGGACGAGGGCGTTTTGTTTAGAGGAAGGCTTCGTTTTCATTTAGCTCCTGACAGTGACCTAAATCCTGAAGTTTGATGTCTCTGGGTTGTTTTTAGTCATTTATGTACTCCCCTGTCACCAGTTCTAGCAAGTCTGAGAGTTTGTTATCTTTAACCTCGATTTGACTCATGGCTTTCATCTGGATTCCACAGTTCCTCCCCAGTTCGTGAGGCGGCCCGCCAACATTTATGCCCACGAGTCCATGGACATCGTCTTTGAGTGTGAGGTCTCGGGGTCGCCGGCTCCCTCGGTCAAGTGGGTCAAGAACGGGGACGCTGTGATCCCCAGTGACTACTTTAAGATCATCGTAAGTTTGAGAGACACCGCTCAGGTGACTCCGCGCGGTGATGCAGGCGTCCCGGCCTGCGAGCCGCGTCGATCCCTCCGTGGCGAAACGACTCTGTTTGACCGTGCGTGTTTTGCAGAAGGAGCACGACCTGCAGGTCCTGGGCCTGGTCAAGTCAGACGAGGGTTTCTACCAGTGTCTCGCCGAAAACGACGCCGGTAACATCCAGTCCAGCGCTCAGCTCATCATCCTGGACCACGGTACGCTACTCAGCAGCACCCGCTGATTTCCAAATGAGATGCGTTGACTGGATCAATCCATCTCCTGCTCAGAAAACTAAACAAAACAACGATAAATTGCTTGTGTGATTAAATAATTAACGTCTGACAATAATTGATGCTCTGGTAATTACCCATGTCTGATTCTGTTCATGGATATTTCCTTTTGTAACACAGATTTATGAGCTGTTGGTGTTCAGGAAAAAAAAAGTGATTTTCTGCCTCTAAGTTCAGAGAATATTCTGGCTTTTTAAAAGGTCTTTGAACAGCTGCTTGTGAGAGGACGAGCCCTGCGCTTTCTTAATGTTTGGCTTCGTTTTAAACTCTTTGAAGGATTGTGGAGGCTGTGCACATCTGTGAAAGTGCAAATAGTCCTTGAGAGTGTGAAGTGAACAGTGAAATGAGACCACTAGAATCTTGTTAAACCAGGGGTGGGTCGGAGGGAGCAGAGTTGCGTCTGGTGCGCTCGGTCCAATCCAGAAATGTTGCGAAGAGTTTGGGGAACCTGCATCACGCTGCGGCTCCGCTTTGATGCAGCCTCAGACGGGTAAAGGCCGTCTTTTAACGGGGAGTTCTGCTTAAACATTAACAAACATGCTGGCAAAGTGAAATGCCCTGGAAAGCTGCGGCACAGCCTTTCATGTCTTCCATTTGTTTTTCGAGCCAAAGGAAAGGTTTTCCACGCTAATTCCCAAAGAGGAGCAGCTGAGAGCGCACAACAACAGACGCAGACAGATATGGCCAGGAGCGCCTGAATGTGCCTCAAATTACCTCCGAATGTGGAAGAAGACGCTACAATGCTGTTGTACTTCTTTTTTTTTTTTTGTTTTTTTTTTTTTTTGTTTCATTACACCTGATTGTTAAATAGATTGCGATTCACTTTAGATGAGCCCATTTGCTCAGTCATAATAATCTCATTATAACCAAGTCAGGAGGAAAATAACACGAAGCAGGAAGACAATCACAACAGCGAGGAAAATAATTGAAATCAAACAAAAGGGTTGAAAAGGGAGCGGCAGTCAAAAAACACGGAGCGAAACCGCCCTAATGCGACCGCGGGTTTTTCTGCAGCCCTTCAGAGTCCCCTCCATTCTTTGGAGGAGACGGAGACATCCATCCGAGCGTGAAGCGCTCTGTCCTCGTGCAGGTGGCTAATGCATTAGCACAGACGCGTGCAGCCGGTGGCTCCCCAGCTGTGGTGACGCGCCGTGATTGGAGGACAGAATGTCAGAAATAATGATGGCCTGCAGCTTATTGTGTATTTGTCTTTGACACCATTGAGGAGGGTTATTTTGCAGGACACAGACACTTTTTTGTGTTTATTTTCATTGGTCTGCCAGAGTGACAGCTGACCTTGCGGGGGGGGGGCATCCGCCCTGAGCAGAGCTTTGACTAAATTAATCATCCTTTAATGCATCATATTAAAGACCGTCTCTTTTTTGCCGTATTATCTTCTCGCATCTTAAATCTTAATTCACACAACTCATTTAGCCCGTTTATTATCAGTTTGAAGTGATGGATGCGGCGCTATTTCAGCTCATTGATTGATCTGCTCTTTAAAGGTGCTGCCTTCCGTCGTGTCTTAGTGTCTCTGGCTCCTCTGCGTCCCTCCCGTAGCGTCCTTCTTTCTGTCCGTCTGTCCCCGTCAGCATGGACACATGGAATTCTCCCGCCATCTGTCACCTCTCTTTCTTACCTCTCACTTTCTCTCCCCTCGTCGTTGCCAGCCACCTGCTCTCTCTAATAATCCCGCACGCTGGCCTTTGTGGTAATTGTTCTGCTTTGAATATTCCTCGTTTACAGCTGCCCTCTCACAGCTGGAGGTCTTTATCTGCATTTTAAGCCATTTTGTGATAGCCGCACACCCCTCTGGCTCTTTGTTGCCTCGGCGTGTGCGGTCAGTCAGGTGTCACACGCACACCTGCCTGGCCTGCATCATCCTGAAACTGGGCCAGGACATTCCAGGTCTGTGTGGCCAGAGTCAGATAAGCCGGAAATAAACTCGTGTGCCTCCGACAGGGGAATCCGGCGGGGTGAACCGCTCCTCAACACCCAGCCAGCTGTAGTTCACTAATGTTCATTAGTGCCCATAATCACTCCATCTTGACGTGCCAGCTGCAGTTAGTATGTAGGTCCAGTGATCGGCCTGCACTTGTGGGGTTTTTAAAAGGATAAAGGTCGCCGGTTAGTGTGAGACGCCGGTGAAAGGGGCGCTACTTTGAAGTCAACATACTTTGAAGAACATTTTGTCAGGCCCTTGACTGTGACTGCGCCATACATGATCCCAGTTGTGCGCCCCACCATAACCAGTCCGTTTAGCCTGCCTGACCCGACATCCACCACAAAGAAACCAGAACCAACAACCCACACCCACCTTGAATACTCGCTGTTCTTGGTAACATTCATATTCTGAATTCCCCATTAGCATTTTAACTTATTAAAAAAAATAATGGGGTGTTTGATATCATCACTAATTTAAGACCATGCAACATAAACCAAAAAACATGTTTAACAAACAATTCAGAATATTCATAATAGAATATTCATAATAATAGCATTATATCCCTGATATAATGGAATATCTCAATAACTTTATATAATTTCTTCTGGCGTCTGACCCTGGGCATTAGCGACCACAGAAAGTCAAATTTTCCACTGTAGCTTCGTGTGTTTCACAATCCTTTCAAAGTCTTGTGAATCTGATTTTTTTTTTTGGGAGGGGTCAAATGGAAAAAGACCAGAGATTATCGTCTAGAATGCTTTCCCTGGACATTCCAAGGCCATGTTTAAACTGAGTTGTCTAGTTGCAAACAGATGTGTGTAAATAGGAGAGCAGTTGCCAAAGGTGGACCTCAAGGGGACATCATTAAGTGTAACGCACGCTGCGTAAGTGCCTCTTAATGGGCCTTGTAAAAGCCCCACATTCAGACCTGTTTCTTTCAAAGTATGCTACTAAGGTTCGTGCAATAAATTCACACCGTGATGATGTTTTATCAGTCCAACGTTCCTCTGCTAAAACTACAGCCGAACAAATGCTGCCGGCAGGTTTGATGTCTGCTGCCGCCGCGTCGAGGTCGGAGTCGTCGTCAGGGAGGTCAGCCGGCGGCAGAGAAGGAGCTGGTTCGGGATCCCTCATGTGACTGATGCTGTTGTGGGTTCACGCTAAGCTTGGGTATAAAAATGTGCTGCTCCTTGATTTACAGTTGACGCCTGTGACCCACGCAGAATACTAGAGCTGTTTGATTGTCAGAGTTTGATGTATCACACAGTGGCACGCTGCAATATATGACCAAAAATATGCTGCGTCTGCCTTTCCCGTAAGATGTGGATATTTGGCAACAGGATATTAAGCAACAGGATTGAGCATTTGCACTTCACTAAAAGAAGCCACACAACAAAGCGTTGAAGTCGATCTGTGGCTGCTGCCCGTGTCTCCCCTCTTCTATTATCCATTTCCCCAGTTTGGATGAATCTTTGACACTTTGCCTCCCGGTGCTCAGACCCAGTCAAAAGCCTGAAAGATGTTTTGGATGGATCAGATCTGAGCTCACGCTGCTTTAACCAAGACTTTTCCAGCCAGGATAAATCAAAAACATTTGGTGCAGAGATTATAGCTTTTTTTTTTTTTCCCCTGCCTGAAGGCTTGTCTGTTTTTTTGCTCTTACTCAAGTCTTTTTTATGGTGAAAGAGAGATGACACTTTATTTCTGATGCAAATGTGCATTCAAGCAATTGGTGAAGCCAAACAAGCTTTGGTTCAGGGAGCGGTCCTCATTCCCTCCCTCTCCCTCATCTCTTTCATCTCTTTACCTCCTGCTTTCCTCCATCTACCTCTGGAACTGCTTGTCACCCTTCATCTTCTCCTTTATCCACCCATGCTGCCATTAGTTTTCCCTCCCCTCCTCTTTGACCTGTGGCAGCGAACAGAAGATTCCCGTCCTCCTCCTCCTCCCCCCATCAAAGGTACCGGTTCCCCTCTGAGAGATTGAGCGCCTGTCTGCTCACAGTGGCTCCTTCCTCTATTTATGAGTGCAGCAATTGGGAGCTCTGGGATGATGGACTGACGCGTGTACTATCACTGAAGCTGCAGCCTGCAGTCACATCCAGCCAGGAATATACCACTGCACATATTGTTACTTTATGTATTATAGTTTTAATTGCGACAGTCCTCCTTTGGTTAAACACCCGACTGCCTCGTAGAAATATGATTTCCTCTGCGTTAAAACAAACACCGTTTGTAAAGCATCCAAGGACGTGGTCAGACGAAAACGACCTGTTTATATAAGTAAATGTGCTAAATGGTTCAGACAAAGTTAATGGGCAATAAGGTGAGGAAACACAGTAAATCATCTGGGGGGAGTAAAGGAGGCACTCACTAAGACCTGTTGAAAATTAATTTGCAAAAGCTTCACAAAAATCACAGCAGAGCGATATGAGCCGACAACAACATTATCGTCAAGGAGTAAAATATGCAAAGTAATAGACCGGAGCCGCTGCAGACGAGTCCATAAACTGAAGAGTCAGCCAGAGAGGAGAGCGCCGTTACGGACGGACCTGCTGCCAGAAGCCATTGTGCTAATGCTCTAAACAGCATGAAAAAGAACAAGCTCCTCCTCGCTGTGAGGTACAAAACGCTGCAGCAAACCTTAAGAGAGCCGAGCAGAGATTAGCTAAACTGAGACGATAGCTGCGAGAAATTTGTAACACAAACAAACTCAAATATTGAAGCCCGTATCCTTTCAACGCAGGCAGTAATGATTTCCTCCTGGACCGCCGATGCTCCGGAGATGCTGGAACACCGCAGCCCGGATCCATTGTTGCCACTTTGTGAAGACATGAAAGCGCAGAGCGTTTTATGCACAAGTACATCTTGATGCTTTATTGTTGTCCCAGACTATTACAAATCAAGACGCGCTTGAGTTTATATTGAAGAGAAAGATAAAGACGATAACTTTAAAGGAGTAACGCTGTCATCGTGATGTACGGCATCCGTGGGGCTGGAGAGGGGGAGAGAAAAAAAAAAAAACACCCTTAATATGAATCTGTGTGATATAAAATGTAACTGGAACATTCTTAACCAACAAAGGCAGCGAGTTTGGGTTGAGTTCCAGTAGGATGAGCACTAAAAAAACAAGATTAAAAACGTGTTCGCAGTCGGCCGTCCGCTGCTGCCAGCACAGCGAAGCATCGCCCTTATTCCCTGTTCAAATCAGGAGGTGAGAATAGGCTGCTAAAAGGCGCCCCCCCAGGCCAGGCTGCACCCCCCACCAAATAAAAGCCCCGGCCCACTTCGGGGAATACGGTGTGCTCCATCATGCGCCGGCGGGGTCACGGCCGGGCCAGCGGGAGCCCGCGTGTAACGTCGTGAGCGTGTGAACGTGTCGCGGCGCGGTGACACTTTGAAAATATAAAACACGACAGTCGAGCAGCATCACATATGCTGCCGGGTCAGGCGACACGCTTGCTCGGGATGTGCGAGGGTGTGTTAGCGTATGGGAAATGCACTCAGAGAGAGAGAGAGAGAGAGAGAGAGAGCGCGTGGCTGTCGCCCGTGGTTGTTATCTTCCAACAGAATAATACGTAAAGAAGTCTCGTTTGGCAGTCCCTGCTCACACGTCAGTGAGCATAAGCTAATTACCTTCTAGTCTGCGTTAAAATGATCTGCAAAAAACATGGTTTTACCCCTCCCATTACAAAAAGAAAACCAGCCACAGACACATTTATCCGCACCAGTAGCTCTCATAGAATAATTGTATCTCAACTTCTACTGCTGGTGTCATTTGCTGTCAGCTAAGTGTTGCCGATTAAACAAATATGATAATACCGGGTAATTGAAAGTATTCTGGTCATATTTATAAATGACTGATTGAAAAAAAAAAAAACAAATCGGCAGCTTTTGAAGATGAATATTAATCGTATGTTAATCGCATTACATCCCGACAAGTTCGCCTCGTAGCGCAATCGAATTGAAATTCAAATCTGCGGCTCCAGAGCGCACGCTCGGCATCTTAATAAAGGGGGTCACGCGCTCATATCATGTTTGTGCACACACGAGCGCTGGCGCCCGTGGGGTCGGCTCCCCGCCACCGCGGGGGGGGCGCCGATCAGAAGAACCGCGGCCTCAGTTGGCGGCGAGGAGGTGAGCCCGCGTTGCGCCGCCGCGTTAATGCGCGGCGGCGCCTGCGATGGCGGCGGGTGGCGAACGTGGACGCGTGCGAGCGCAGGCTCGCGGCGCAAGGCTGAGCTCCGGGTTTACTCAAGCGTGGTAAAAGCCTTTGGCTCATTTATAAATGCTCTGTCGGCTAAGTGCTAAGTGAAAAATATTACGAGTGCTCCTGTTGTGCAGGGAAGTATGAAAATAGCCTCCAGGACCTGCGTCAGTGGAGTTTTTTAAGGTCATTCTTGTCCTCCACAGCTGTTTTTAACTCTGCTTTTTCCCCTGATTCCATCCCTACCCCCTGCTTATTTAACGTGGAACGCCCTTGTGCTCCAACTCGCACACTTCCAGGATGCCAACCTGATGTTTTTGGATCTTGCTTGTCCTTTGGGTGCTCTAATTGGAGGTCCCACATGGGGGGGGAGGGGGGCAGCCACAAACATCGAGTTCCCTCACACCCTGGTCCGACCCCTCTGAGCTGCTCCACCAGGGTGGGGCTTTTCTTTCCTATTTTAGCACCCAGCCATGATACCTACGGAGCCGCCCAGTTTCCAGTAAGTGAAAGTAAAAGAGGGAGGGGCGTCAGTGCTGAGGGCTCCCCAGCGCTCGCTACCACGCTGTAGAAGCGTCACAGTGGGACGGAGCAGCAGACGCCGCTCTATTAGTGCCTGGTTTGATAAGCTGGATTGTTTGTTAGCAGGTCTCCCAGGGGGCGTGCAGCTGCTCCCACGTCTGCAGACATACTGTTTGACCTTCTCAGTCTGGTTACTGGTCCTTCAGCTTAGTTGAAAGTCCACAAACGCAGACATGTGTCACAGTCAGCTTTCGGTGGGATCAATTACCCCATTGGAGGCCGGCTTTGTTACCCTCAGAAAGGTTACATTTTGTTCTCGTACCTCCAGAGTAAAGTCGCACAAAGGCGGTGGAAAGCGAAAGGCTTGTTTCTAGTCCAGAGCGTCAGTGGTTGGAGGCTCCACCACTGGCTCTTTTCTTCTGCTTGAAAGCCAAACCCAGGAGTTGCTGCGATGGAGCTCGTCGCTGCGCCAGCCAGCACGTCATGCATATGATTTGTCAGCGGGAAGTGGGAATACATGCAGCCGGCAGGGATGTTTACACTGTACAACTTACAGATGTGGAGGGGGAGGAAGACTTGATTAGCATCTTTGCCGCACCTGAACTCGTTCATTTGCGTTTTCATTCCTAAACCGAGGTGATTTTATTGAAGGAATTTGAGATGTGTGACTCCTCTGGGCCTCCAAGCCTCACTAGAATCTATAAGGCTGCTTTTACCACATTTCCCTACGCAAAACTCCCTCTGCTCAGTGTTTATTCTGAGAACTCAGAGCAGGGATTGCCACTTTTTATTAAAATCAAATCACCAGAGTGTTTTGCCAGAGGGGCAAGAGTGGAAAACATGGACATACCAACACCCCTTCCTCAACATACCCCTTCTACTGGTTTATGTAGGCGTGTGGGGAATTTAAGAATGTTGATTTTGGATCTGAAAAGCCAGATTAATGTGAAATTGAACAAACTGCCATTTAAGAGGAATTTGCTGCAGGCTTTCAAAGGGGCAGCCTTTCCCCCAGCTCGATAAACAACATCATGCACATGCCTCAGCAGACATTAGCCTGCTGATAAAGAGCATGTCCCTGGAAGTACAAACCGCTCCATCCCCACACGGCACCCTGGGATGTGACCCACTCCAGATTATTATAACTTTGTGGCGGTTGGGGCCAGAGAAGCCGTTGTTTCGTGCCCACCATTCAGGGCCGGTGGGGCCCCTTTTCTGCATTTTCCTCAGTTTGACGGCTCCCGTCCGGAATCCCATCAGTCTCATCCAAACAATTTAGGTGATCATGGAGAAAATGCACTAATTTTGCTGTTATTTGGAGATTTAATTACGAAAAGATGATTTATCTCCAGGGGTTCTGCTCCACATTTCCAAACCTTTATATCTGATCACAGCAAACTCATCTAGAAATTGAGATATAGAACCTGTGAAGAAGAAGCCATTTGATATTTAAAACAAAAATACATCTAATTTAATCACATTTCTTTTCAGATTAAATGTGAACGCCTTAGTTTTTTCGGTCTGTTTACGTTTAAACTGCACTCGTCATTTGTTTTCTGATCATTTTCACCTGTGTGGAAGCATCTCTATCAAACGTGCATTTTTATCAGTGGATGAATTTGTCTGGATCTTATTGCTTTTAAATTGCTTTTATTTGTTGTATTGCTAACGGAGCAGTTTCAGAGTGTTGAAATTTGATTATTTCTATAGAAATTGTAGCTGAGATAAAACGGGGCAAGCCAAGATGTGCTGGCTCAGCCCTTTCTCCTGCACTCGCTTATGCCTCGCTCCAACTTTTGAAATGTTCTCTTTTTGACTCTTGATACCGCAATAAGAGGCTCATATGTCAAGAGCTGTCAGCCTTTCACATCTTACCAGTCTTATCTTGGAGGAAAGCAAAAGGAAAAGCTGGTTCTTGTTACTCTGAGGACTCTGTCTTCTTGCCATACATTGAGAGCTGATAGCGTTGTTTGCTGCTGTGGTTGTTTCATTAACATTAATCTTTGTTATTATGAATATTCTTATCTGCACCATGTGCCCAGATTAGACCAGGCAGCATAAACACATATCTGTCATACTGGGCATTTTAGGCAGCCTCGTTCTTGCTCTGTCTGCAGAAGTCAGTAATGGCCCATCAGCATTGTGCTGCAGACACAGATCCTCTCTCCAGAGTCTGGCATGGCCCGCTGGATTCCTCCGTAAAAGCTTATCTATGCTTCACTGTGCTGTGGATTCTTCAGGCAGATATCAGCATTCAGCTGATTTATGCCCTCTTATATCTGTATACAAAAAAACCCCAGTTGACGTCACTTTAAAGCTGCCCTGACGGCGATTGTGGAGTTAGTAGCAGAAGGTTGCATGTTGCTTGCCTTTCATCAGGGCACTGGTGGTACTCCACTTACTTTCATAGAGAAGGATGGATTCCTTTCCGCATGCGTCTTTGTCTGGACCGTTTGCGTATCGCATACCCAGATTTATTATGCAGATGTGGAGTAACCTTCCTCGTTAAGTCTTAATGCCGGCCATTCATTACCTCTGGCACAGAGACTAATGGCACTATTAATCAGCTATGAATAGAGGCTGGCAGTGGAAGTGGGAGGCCGATACCTCCTTACTGTTAACAATTCCAGACATGCGTGTACCAGACAGATTGTGAGAAAGACAACCAAAGCCGAGCAGCATGTCGGCTATGTGCAGCATGCAAGCTGTCTGAAGATGGAAACATCTAATGGTTTTATCTCTCCTCCATTTCCTGTCCCACAGTGCAGCTCTCTCCAGGCTTCACCGCATCTGACCTGACACTGATTTCAAGATAATTTATTACTCCGAAGCACATTGTTCCTCATTTGCTTGAAAAGGGAGAAACATGCCCGCTGCTTATCTCAGTTCCTTTGAGGTCCACACTGGGCAGGAACAAACGCTACACAGAGTGATTAACAACGACCATCCAGGCAGCATATTGCAAGGAACACTGATAACTCAATCAGGATTGGCTTGAGAGACATGGCAGACACCCCAAAACTAATCTCCTGAGAAGGATAATTGACATAAAGCCAGTGAAGCCTGGGATACAGGTGCTGCCATCTTGCAAGTCATGCTGTTGTTTGGGACCAGTGTGAGCAGAAGCAGACATTTTCCTCTAAATTCACTGCAACAGAGAACATATCGAACCCAATCAGGAAGGGAAAAGTTTTCAGAGCAAATCTGGTTTTAATCCTTTCTCTCACTGTAACAGGCCCCTGCTACAGTATCTAAAAATGGGACGGAGCTGATGTCATGAATTTTCTCTTTCATAAGTTCTGGCTCAACTCCCCAAAACAGACTAACTCAGAACAGACTTTGGCCACAGGGGATCTCTCCTGCCTCTGTTTGCTCATTACAAGGCAAACTTTGATGTTCCCTCTTCCTCCCCGTCCTCCATTGTGCGCCGTACGCCACACTAACAGGGATGCTATTGAGGGATCAGCTGACCTGCGTTACAGTAGCAGCAGTGACGTACCAGCGTCCGTCTCTCCAGTAATTGACGCACACACAGAGGATCCTTTGTGTCGCTCCGGTTTCAAACGTACGCCACTGACGGCAGTACAGACGTGTTGCAGCTCTGCCATCCACCCGCTTTTTTTTTTTTTTTTTTTTTTCCATCCTGACGTGCCAGCAAATGGAAATGTCACCCATGCTGTCATCTTTTCCACATGCTTTGGTTGCACTCACTTGCCAGCAAATGGAAAGCAGATCTCCTCGCATTTGACCGCAGACTGTTTGTCCAAAAAAATAAAGAGTCATGAGAGAAAAAAGGCAACATTTCTGTGGCTGGGCTGTGTACTGTAATGGATTTATTTTAAAAAAAAAAAAAAAAAAAGGTCACCATCTGGTGTGTTTCAGAGAATCAACACTGGGGACCTACTGATGTGTTAAGAGAGTCTGCTGTTTTATGTTTAATCCCCTGAACACATGGACAGTTTTCTTGTGTGCATTTTAGACACCAAAAGGTGGTTTTGTCAAAACACACCCCCCCCACACACTCCCCTTCGTTTTCCATCAAAAGCCGCCCACCTTTGGTTATAAAGATGTCACAGAAATGCAGACCAATCATTTCAATCAGCGATGATTGGCAGGAAGACTGTCTATGGAGATAAAGTGTCTGACGGTGTGTCGCGCCCCCGCTCCCCCCAGCATTAGAGAGCTGTGTGTAGATGTGCATGTGTAGTCTCCCCCTTTTGTATCGTGCTTCTGTCGGCTCTGTGATCGTAGTAGAAGTGTTTTATTTCTGTGGTTCCTTGTCACACCAAAAGTCTTTTTCGTTACGTTGTTGTTATTTTGTTTTTTCCTCTTTTTTTTGTTTCCTGCCTTTCTTTCGTTTCACTGTCATTTCCATTTCACCCCCTCCCTCCCCTCCTCCTGGACACCTCTGCGTGGTTCCTCTGCCACTGCCCACCCCCACCCCCACCCCACACCCTGTGTCCCTATCTCCCCCACCCCGCCCTCCTTCCTCCTTCTCTCTTCCTCCCCACCCAAAGACGTAGCCCTCCCCGCTCTCCCTCTCCCCTCACTGACTCCTAACACTACTGACCATGTAACGCCAGGCTCCGGAGGCATAGCCAACGCAGCGGGGCCCACCCCCTCTGCCCCCAGAGACGTCGTGGCTTCGCTGGTCTCCACCCGGTTCATCAAGCTGACCTGGCGTCCGCCGGCGGAACCTCATGGAGATGAATTAACCTACTCTGTGTTCTACAGCCAGGAGGGCACCAGCAGGTAGACAGACTGAGCTGTACTGCAGTACTGCCAGGAGGCTGCTAGTACACTCCTGCAGGACTCAGCAGGGCTCGATCGTGTATAAATTCCTCTAAGAGACCACTCCGAGAGTTTCTCGTTAAAGCAGTTCAGGCAGTTAGCCTTCCATTAGGTGTTTTTAATTAAAACCCTTCCTTCGCTTCCTTCAAATGATCGGTTTTAAATGTGAGAGGAAAACATCAGAGCAAGCCGGCTATTTCTCATATCTACATTTTGTTGTTCAGGCTGAAGGAGGACATGTAAGAATTCTTCACATCTTCATTTTTATCATTTCAAAGTAAACCAGCTTCAGGCTATTTTCAGAAGCGTCCTCTTCCAGAAGCGCTATCTACTGTTGGTACGCTCCTGCATCATGAGTCAGATCCCATGAACACATGCTCAGTCACTCAAACAGCCTGCATTAGGCCACAAATACAAACACAGGAAGCGGAACGTCCAGTAATGCACAAAATGTATTTAGTACACAGTGCGGGCGCGTGTTGGTCATCTTCTTCTTGGGTGTCTTTAGTGTAAACAATCAGCTAGTAGGGTTCAGATGACGATGCGTACAATGACTTTCTTCAGCTGAACATCCCTCCCAACCTGTGTGTCCACATCAGAGAGCGAGTGGTGAATACCAGCCGCCCAGGAGAGATGCAAGTCACCATCCAGAACCTGATGCCAGACACCAAATACCGCTTCAGGGTCGTTGCCCACAATAGCAACGGCCAGGGAGAGAGCTCGGCGGCAGCGAGAGTGGCCACCCAGGCGGAAGGTACAGACGCACGCGCGCAGGCAGCCGTTTATACGTGTTCGGTAAACAGGACGGCCGCACACATCAAGGCGACCTCCAGCCGGTGTGTTGGAAAACATGCAGAAGGTGGCACAGCGAGGCAAACAGGACACACTTGAAAGAAGCTCATGACACACACCGAAACTGCAAACACGCGACCGCACAGGCAAATATTCACTCACACAGCTCACTTCAAATACTGGATCACCCTCCCAACTCTGCCCTCCATACACACCCACACCACACACACACACACACACACACACACATGCATGCAAAGGAGGCTGTTTAATGCTGGGCTTTAAGTCAGACCACCCAACATTAGAGAAGAGCAGTATTTCCCTCTTATAAGCCACTTCTTATTAAATCCCTGACATCGACTATAAGCCTTGGATGTGTGTGTGTGTGTGCGTGCGTGCGCGTGTGTGCGTATGTGTGTTTGTGTTTGTGTGGCTTTGAGCCTTCCTGAAATGTTGAAATGTCAATAAGTGATCCTGTTTTGTGTTCATCTGTACCAAAATGCTGTATATAATTTATTTTACTAACTGAGCATTTTGGAATCGCCAACGTGGCCCTTCGCTCTGTTTTGGTACATTTCGCCCATTTTTGGAAGTGGTTCTGAGGGGGTTCCCCACCATTCTGGGATGATCCGTCACATCCAGACTCGACCACATCACTCAGCCAGCGTCACTTTTGTAGGTCAGCTGCCGCCTGTCCTTGGTTGGAGGGCGGACAAATAAGAAAACACACAAACATACACACACACACACACATACGCCTCAGAAGCTGCCAGCAGGCGCGTAGCCACCCATGAGGATAACAGCGAGGGTGGGCTGTGTTTGTGCTGTAGGTGTATGTGTGTGTGTGTGTGTGTGCGCCTGTGTGAAAACAAGCTGCACTTTTGAAGCATAAACTGTTGACCTGCATCAGGGTGCCAGGTATGTGAACAGAAAGCTGCGCTTGTATCACCTCTCCTCAGAGAGCTGATTATTGCACCTGCCCAAACACAAGAAAAACTCAAACTAGCATCCGTGCATGCTTACAAATGACAGCCTGCTGGGAGCTGCACCACCATACAAGCATTATACATGCATGCATAGAAGCATTATAAATGCATGCATACAAGCTATTCTGATCAGTATAGTCAAACACACACAGGCAACATTTACACACAATGTGTGCTAAGGGAGGGAGGAATCCTCCATTTATATGAAATGTTCCTTATTCATGCAAACTATTGGAGCCCTGAGGCTTTCTGTGGCTCAATATTCTTGCTAAACTTTGAGATTAACATGGTAGAAAGAGCATTATCTGAGGTCTTCCATTCTCTGTGGTAATGAGACAAGGTCCTGTCATCTTATATATTCACTATATGCCCATTCTCAATACATTTTTACAAGTTGGTACATCTTGCATTAAAGGCTCATTGTCATTAAATAAAGGAGCCATATCCATTTCACACCAATCTATTCCAAACATTTCTCTGTTTCTGTGACATAAATGGGGTTTCCTGAATGAATTCATATGGAGCTGATAACACAGACAGAGGGAAATATATTTAGCTCTGTATCTGGACTGAAGTGTGCGATTAAACAGCCAACTGGATGTAAGCTGGAGGCAAACGACTGTGGAGTGTATGGAGTGCATTGATGGTTCTATTGAGGCAATTTGTTTGTCATGGGAATTCCAAGAAAATCAACATGGCTGCCAGCCCATGCTAGAAGGGACAGATGGGTCTCCACGGCGCTCACGCTTGTGGGGAGTAACTTTGATGTAGCCAAGAGTGGATGTTTGGCAGCAGCCGGCGCCCGTCGCTGAATTCCTCGCTGAGCTTCCCGCCTTTACAGCTGAAATGAGATCTCCCCAAAAGTGTTGAAGGTGGATGTTTACTGATGTCTATGTCATTGTGTTGTGTTTTTTAGTCCAAGTGCCAGGCCCGGCTCCTAACCTGCAGGCGGTGTCAAACACGCCAACCTCTGTGTCTCTGAGCTGGGATAAGCCCCTCACTGGCAACGGAGACATCGTCACTTACAAGTTGTACTACACGGATAAAAGCGGCGGCAACGAGCAGGTAGGATGTTGACTGATTCACTGACTCCCCTTTAAAGAGCTGGTAGACATTAGGACATCTCTGATCTCTTCCAATGATGAAAGGGGTTGGCGACAGCCTGCCCACATCCACAGAAGCTTTTTTTTTTTCTTTTTTTTTTTTCTCGTCTTTCCCGATACGATGACTGTATTCTACTATCCTAGCAAATCACCTCCAGCCTGTGTTGAAGCTATCTGAATCAAATGGGCCCGAGCCGTCAGATTCTGAGCCGGGACGGGCCCGTTCAATGTGAAATCCCAAAGGCGTGCAAGTCCATTTGTTACTGCGTTTGCCTGCGGGCACGAGTGTGCGTACGGGGTCTGTAATCGGCATGCAGGGTGTAAACCAACCCTCACTCAGCGGCGCTCCAGTAATCTCCAGCCTGTGACTGATAACAGCCAGAAAAATCTCCAGCCTTTGAAAATATCCGCATGTATTATGTGATTAATTGTGGTCATGTGATTCCACTTCTTATTCGACATCCAGTGTAATTCAGGCAAAGAAGAGGAACGACATTCAATTTTGCAGGCTTCATTAGCTGCAGTGGAAAGAACACGATGGCTGCCTCTTTTGTAAATTGTGATGTGCTGAAGACGCCCTAATGATTCGCCGAAAGCCCCTCCGTACGGTGGCGTTCTTTTCGGCCACACTGGCGCATCTTTCAGAGAAGCACCGGTCGGTGCGGCGGTAAAGGAGAGTCTGGTAGGATCACTCCTGCAGGTCCAGGAATCTGCTGAGATATCGAGCGAGCAGCATCAGCAGCGTGAAAGGCCAGCGAGGCATTAAAAAGCCTTTAATATGATAATGGATGAAACATCAGCCGGCGTTGGAGTAATAATGCTTCAACACCTCTGATAAAGACAGCCGCTGATGAGGTCTGGAAAAAGAAAGGGTGTAAAGAAGGAAAGACGAAGTGAAGAAAAGGGATGGAGCGGAGCTATAGTTAGAACGGCACCGTGCTGAAAGAGCGTGAAGTATTAAAGAGCAGCTGGATGTCATCCACAATCCCGGCTTCATCCACAAGGGTGAGGCGTTGACAGGTGACCATCTGATCCCAGTTCAGAGGTTGTCGGAGGGCGGACCTGGAACCATGATTAGACTCCCTCCGGGTCTCGGCCTTTTCCTCGCGAAGTCACCAGCAAAGACGTTTATGCAAGCGTGGCCCACACGGTAACGGGTTTGATAGCGTTTGACACATCGATCAGAAAATATTCGCACGGTTTCACAGTCAAGGCGGAAACCAAAGCTCTTTAATGAAACAGAACAGGGTGATGAAGATGTTTTGTTTTGTTTTTTCTTGCATTGCCTCGTCCCTCATTCAGGACGTGGACGTGGACGGTCAGTCGTACACCATGACTGGTCTAAAGAAGAACACAGAATACAGCTTCCGTGTTGTGGCCAACAACAAGCACGGCCCAGGCGTTTCCACGGAGGACATCACGGTCCGCACGCTGTCTGACGGTCAGTTCATGCTGAGTGCTTCAAATGTAGCACCGCAGCGTGTGGGTTGAAATTATTGATGGACGATAGAAAAGGATTGATCCTGACACAGTTCCCCATCAGCTCTCTTTTGATTGATCTGATTGAGACTGTAAATTTCCGGTGTTTATTTTAAAAAGGGGTGGGGTTGAACCACACTAGGTAACATGACGCAGCAGGACAGCAGTGATGATGTGGTTTTTTTCCTTCACAGTGCCCAGCGCTCCTCCTCAGAACCTCACCCTGGAGGTCCAGAACTCAAAGGTAAGATGTGTGACGTTGGCTCAAAGTCGACTGCAACATTGCCGGGTTTTTGCTGTCGTCGTGTCGAGCGCTGGGGAGCTTTTTCTTCCTCTCGAATAACAAATGCTAAACTAAGCTGCATGTGGTGTAAATGTTTGCTCGACAGTGGTTCACCGAATCCACAAACAGCCGTTCACACACAGTTTGAAGCAGTTGAACAAATACGGAGCCTGCAGTCCAGAAGCTGTTGTTTTTCAGTTTGGTGATCTGCCTCAAGCCCCCGCCTGTTAGGAGAGTGTGTGAACCCTCATCGATCCTCTCATCAGCAGGAGACTCGCCTGTCAGAATGCTTTATCATCACTATCGCTCTCCATTCCTATGCTTTCTGGCTTTCTGTAGCTGACATATAAATGGCTACCAAAAATATTAACTTGGGGATATCAGCGCACTAAAAGTAAGATTTATAAAGATAACCACGCCGCATGTACAAAGAATGATTGATTGATTTTGGGCGAACTTTGTATTTTCCCCTAAACTGGAAATATTGAGATGAAATATTCGCTTATTAACATATCATGTGAAGATAACATTTTACCGAGATCAAACGGGCCATTGTTGTTCACCCCTGTAAATTATATTTTATGGTTAAAAATCTTTGATTAGATAACGCCTGTTTGAGGTGGCTGCAGGCCTCGCTACCGATTAAAACGCAGAGGCGCTTCCCGCTGCCTCTCTGTTTAGCCATTTGATCTTCAAGCGGAGAGCCGTTGGCCTGTTTATTGTATATACGTCCACCCAAACGATGGATTCAATTCGATAAATGTGCTACTCACTCGGCACATGTGAGATGGACAGTGCAGAGAGCAGCAGAGGGGAGAAGATACGGAAAACCTCGGGGCACGTGCATCGACTACAAAAGCGGCGGCTGGTGCTTTTAGCCTTTTTGCCGGTCGATGCCAGAGTGAGAGAGAACTGTCAAAGCACACTAGACAGAAAAAAAAAAAAACATGGTAGACAATCCTATCACACACTCCCAGCTTGAGTGAGAACTGGCCACCCATGCGGAGGGATACTCGGCACACACATTTGTAGAGCGACAACACCAATGTTAACACTGTCGACAGTAACTCTAGCCGAATTGTCTCTCCCCAATTAGGCCCAGACAAAACCCTATAAATTAGTGAAGCAAACATCTGGCATCTTTTATTGAAATTGCTCATTTAATTTTTCTTTGTCTTTGTTGTTACTGCGTTTAATTTTGAATATAAACAGCAATTAAACCAATTAATCTGCTGCAAGTGTATAGGTCCAGAGCATTTATACAATGAAGTAATTTGCCCTGCCAAATGGAACTGGGGAAACATCTCATTAACATGCGTTTCATATTCACCCTCCCCATCGGTGCCTGTCAAACATAACACCTAAAGCCCAGTCTGAAAATAATATTTCCATGATCTCATTTGCCACTTTTCCCACTGATTTTGGCACCTGCCATCTCACCTTCCCCTGCAATTTCCCTCTAAAGTCAATTAAGCAGGTTTTGTTGATTATGGGGAACAAGCGGACCGATAGCTGCCTGCGTATCACGTCTGGACTGTGGTGTAATAAGAACAGTGGAATAATTGAGCGCTCTCCACACAAATTTAATTTGTGCAATTCCCTCGACTCATCTTGGGAGGAGCATTTGTACAGTATGCCCTCTACATGTTTTCAGGCTTCTGTGCATCAGGGAGACAGTGGGGAAGCGTTAATTAACTGCTCTCCCACGCTGGGCTACCTGCCTCTTTTCTATTTAAACACGCGTGCGTGCGTGTGTGCGCGGATGTAAATAAGCTCATGCAGTTGGTCCTGGGCCTGTCCTTCATGGGGATGTTCCAGCTGTAACTACATGAATTGTTTCCAGTGTACTTGAATTCATATGGTGCTCCTCATCCTCAGAGGGGTTGTGATGGCTTTGCTGTGCTGGGTGTGTGTCTGTGTGTGTGTGTGTGTGTGTGTGTGTATGGGAGGGTGACAACAGTAAACCCACAGAGTTCTGTCGACAGCAAACCCATCAGCCGAGATGTCAGGGAAGGTGTGTTGCTACCAGCTCAATCAGGAGGTCACCTTTACAGCTGCTGGCCCAAAACAGATGGGTCCACATATGTTAATGTATATTTCGGTTTCATTTTCCCTCAGAGCATCATGCTCCGGTGGCAGCCCCCACCCCCCAGCAGCCAGAACGGGGAGATCATCAACTACAAGATCAAATACCGGAAAGGATCACGGAGGAGTGAAACCAGTGACTCCACCTCCGGCACCCAGCTTTTCAAGCTCATCAGCGGTAATGGCGTCCGGCTCAGCCTTTAGTTCACAGCTAACAGCCGGAGTCTAAAAAAAGCCTCTACGTGTGTACACGAAGCATTTGAATTTGGCTTCCAGCGCATTTTTTTCCATGCAGCCTCCCACGTCGAGTCCATGTCTTATTATCTGCATCCAGTTTACATTTAAAATTCACCTTCAGTCAACATTTGATATTCAGCCGGATGACCCCCCCCCACCACCACCACCACCACCACCACCATCACCACCACCAGTCTGCACATTCTCTGCTCTTGTGATTACACACATCTGTCCCCCAATTCAACTGTTTTATTAATGAATCGCTAACCGATAGACATCTAGTTGGGGGACACAGACTCACCGCGTTGTTCTGCAGCATCACATTTACATACACACTTAAAAGAGCTGAAAGAACTTCGACCCCCACATGACACTGTCGGGCCCAGGGGGTGTATCGCTCATGTGTAAGGAGCCTTGTTCCAGACGGTCCGATTTTCCGCTCAATAGATAATCCATTATAATGTCGTTTATTCATACAGAAAATAAGTAGGAGGCACTTCTGGGTGGATAAATAGAAACCAGAACAAGAGAGAAGCAGCCACAGATGATGTTTGGAAGCACTTTAATTACACTTGGAGTGCAATGGAATGTTAAACCTTTAATGTTGAAAGCTGATAATGCTATTTACACTGCGGGCAAATGCTTCACTCACCAGCTTCTGTGGCCTAAATAACTGTGTTGTCGGCATGTTGTGGGTTTATTTCTTGATTTTCGAGCAGTCTGCTGGAACAAGGTCGTTGAATTTCTGTCTGTTCTGACACAGTTTAACTCAGACACACCATCTTTGACGCATTTTGATACGGTCATTAAAACTTTTATGCTATCAAACCCCATTTTATCTCTGCTGGATGTATCTTAGTTGGACTTAGCCCTGTCTGACATGCTGCAATATTTAATATTTTGGTCTTCATCAGAAGAAGGTCTTAAGTTGTTTAGAATGAATTTTCCTTTGAGTCAACATCCGAATTGAATTTAAATAGCTTTGGGCGGAGTTTCAGGTCCTTCTGCACCCTCACGTTACCCGCTTCCTCTGCCAAAATATGAACAATTTCACCAGAGACACAGCAATGGTGATTAATATTAGATGTTGTCTCAGCGACTTTCAAGTGGCCCAGCCTCATGCTGTGTGCTGCATCAAAGAGAATACACACTTAAAAGTTGATTTTTGTGAACAGTCTTGTGTGGGGGGAGCGAAACAGAGGGGTGTTTGTTGGTTCTGCAGCATTTAGAAGAAGATGTTGTAGCCTTGGAGGCATGTGTAGTTAGGCAGTCTTTAGAAGCTGCCCCCACCCCCCCGGGCGGCCCAGAATAGCGGCTGCGGAGAGAAGACGACAGGATTAGTGTGCAAGTGGGACACAGTGACGATGATGAAACATTTTATAGCAAATTAATATAGCAACGCATCATTTGTCAGCAGGCGTTCCCGTCTCTTTGTGACGACCAAAGGCGGCGCCCAGCAGTGAAATGCTTCTTTCTGAAGGAGAAGTGGCTTTAAAATATGAACGAATCGCAGATCCTCAAAGTTGGTTCTGCTCTTGTTAGTCTTTTAGTTTTATATCTTGTGCAAGCTGCTATTTAAAAAAAAAAAAAAAAAAAAATCTTCCATTTGATCCTCTCTGAATCAGTCCAGCGTTTCTCCTAGAATTCCTACAAGTGGTACACATCTAAGATGTTTGTGCTTCTAAACCAAAAAAAGTCACATTTTATACATTTGCACACATATTCATACACAAAGTGGCTTCTTAGGTTTATCTTGGATTCTGATGGGGATAATCTCCTAATCTGGCTTGATTTTTGTCCAGGTCTGGAACGTGGAACGGAGTACTCCTTCCGGGTTTCGGCCATCACGGTGAACGGCTCTGGCCCGGCTACGGAATGGACCACAGCGGAGACGTTCGAGAGCGACCTGGACGGTAAACGCCCTCGACCGAACCAGAAGATGTCGCCATTTGCTTTTAATGCGTGTTTGGATTGGCCTCACTGGAACTCCCCAACCTCCCCTTTCCCAGAATCGCGCGTGCCCAACCAGCCCAGTTCCCTGCACGTGCGCCCCCTGGTCAACAGCATCGTGGTGAGCTGGACGCCGCCGGAGAACCAGGACATCGTGGTGCGCGGCTACACCATCGGTTACGGCATCGGCAGCCCTCACTCCCAGACCATCAAAGTGGACTACAAGCAGCGCTATTACACCATCGAGAACCTCGGTAGGAAGCTACGTCTGGTTTGCTCTGTGACGCCGTGGCTGTCGTCTGAAGCCCGAGGCCTCACCCACGCGTCACCGCGATCGTCCCACTTAAAACGAGCTCAGACAAGTCAAGGCAGTCTGTCGGCTCCTCATCCACAGCATTAATGAGCTCGTCTCCATCACACGTCTCAGCCACTTATTACACAAATAGCTCTAATGCCGTTTCAATAATTAAAGGTCAGAAGTGTTTGAATGAGCCCGACTCTTGTTGGCGGTTTTTCTTGCTTCTGTTCAAAGAGCGACGCGTTTTATATTTAACTGAAATCTTCCTGTAAGGGATTAGTCAATTATCATCGACACCTGCTTAATAATTCTGGAGGATTTGGGTGAAACCGTCTCATAATGAAGCGTTGTTGATATTCCAGCAAGAGGAGCGACATAATTACAGCTTTTAATCTTCCCGAGGAATCGTGCATCCGTTGCGTAGGCCGTACTCTGTCTGCGCCCTTAATTAATGGAACAATCAACAGCACAGTAATCAGAGCCACAGTCTAGAAATGGATTATAGATAAAATGACTGTGGGGAAATGAAGAATTTTACATTCATTACAATCACAGTGGAAGGATTGATTGCATTCAACTCGTTCTAATAGCCGAGAGCCTCAAGATTTTTGGATTGATTAGAATTCTCTCTCTCTCTCTATCTCTCCCTCTCTCAGATCCCAGCTCCCACTATGTAATCACGCTGAAGGCCTTCAACAACATGGGCGAGGGAATTCCTGTGTACGAGAGCGCCATCACCAGGCCGCAGTCGGGTACGGTTTCACACATCAGCTCTCCTCTGGTCTTTAATTCCAGCACATTTCATGTTAAAATGTGTCTGAACTTCCAATTACCATGGAAATAGGAGGTTATCTCACCCCCCCCACACACACACACACACCCCTCGCAGACAGTCCACAATTCTCTTAACTTCAGAAGAGAGCAGTTGAAGTTAGAGCCAGACAGCCTGACAGGTGGTGCACGGGCTGCCAGTCACGGCACATGTTACCTGGGTGTCATCGTCAGAAGACATCCAGCCATTGCACCCCGGAGTGCCCCAGAACGCGGGCTGCGCCCCCCTCCCGTTCTCCCATCAAGCCTCCCACATCCTTGTTCAGCCTTGATCACTCCATTTGGTGTCTGCTGCAGCCTCGAGCCCAAGCAGGGGGGGTCGCATTGTGACACGAGTCACGTCTGCAGGCTTCCGGGGGGGCGCGGCAGTCTCGGTGTGCGTATGCGCACTGTCATACTGTACGCTTCTCTCTTGATGTAGTCTGCTTCCTCACACTCGCGCACACTGGCTGCGTGCTCTCAGACCCCCCGTGGTGGCTCTGGCAACCCTCCGTCAGATCCAAACGTTACGCTCAAAGCAGAACCAAAGCCCACCACCGTCGTCTGCTGCGGAATCCTCTGGGGCGCGTTCCTTTCCTGCCAGTTTGTTCAAGTCGGGATTAAAAAGACGAGCTGACCTACATAGTACTTTTACTTTTAGAAAAAAAAGAAAACTGAGGAGAAACTTGGTGAACTTGGGCTGAGAAAGCGCCGCGTCGAATTTGTGCTGATGACATCTGAAGGGAGAATTCGGGAAATGACAAGAGTCTGTACGAGCGGGGACGACTGTTCTTCCGGGCTGAGTAAGAGAATGCAGCCTGGGCCCAACAAACGCATCCGTACTGAGCTAATGTGAACGGAAATGAGAGCGAAATGAGCCCAGCACAAAAGAAGAGACGAGAGCAACAAGAAGTGGTCAAGGAGGAGCGTCGCATACACGCACAAACACACACACACACACACACACACACACAGACATTAGATAACATATTAAACATCATTTTTCATGTTCAAGTGCTGGGCTGCACATTTGATTCTTTCAGACATTTCCAATATAAACGTTTGTTATTTCGCTGAGCTGACCTTCAGTTTACTAACGCTGCCTGATTACCCGCATTGCTGAGGGGGAAAATGATGTATTTGCTTTTCAGAAGAGATGGTGATAAAAGTTTCTTTCTTTCCCAACAACCTTATCTTACTGTTGTTAGATGCTGCACATCAGAATATAAGAAGGAATCACAAACTAATATCAAAATGCTTCAGGTTGGGAGGAAGCCTGCAGGCAGCACTTCTATAAAGAGCAGAACCAGCTCTTGGTACAGACTCACATGACCCTCTCCTCTTCCTACTCAAAGACTCTTTCCGGGGAGCCTCGTCTTCATTACTCTTAGAACAGCCAGAGGTTCCAGGCATGTTCACTAGTCAGCTCAGCATCAGCCCGTAGTGAAAAGCTCCGTTTTTTTCTGCTCGGGTCTCTGGGATGATAGCGGGTCACTGTACTTTATGTGCACGTTCACACGTTGCCTACAGAATTGTGTGTGTCTGACTGCGGTCCAGTTTTCCATTTACTGTAATCTTCTCTCATAAATGGAGTATCTCTTCCTGTCTCTCTCTGTAGCGCCACAGTAGCTATTTGATAGAGCACCACAGTAGCTTCTGTGTAGCCGACGAGACTGTAGGTACTTCCTGTGTAGAGTCTGTTTTATGTATGTCTATTTTCTAATAGAATCTCTCTTTTTCTTTCTCTTCACCCTTCCCGACCCCATCCTTGTCATACTTGCGTTACCTTTATTTTCTCCCCTCGTCGTCGTCCTTCATTTTAACCATTAACCTGATTTTTTTCCTCCCCGTGTCCTGTTTCCACTCCACATGCCTGATCCACCACACCACGCTTCTCTTTTATGTTTTAATTTTGGTCATTTTAATTTGTGTGCATGCATGCGGGCTTTCTGCCTCACGTGCAGACCCCATAGACCCTGATGTTGACTTCTACGAACTCTTCCATGCTCCATACACCCCAGTACCAGACCCCTCTCCCATGATGCCACCCGTGGGTGTTCAGGCCTCTGTGCTGAGCCACGACACCATCAAGGTGAGCTGGGCCGACAACACTCTCCACAAAAGCCAGAAGATCACAGACAATCGCTTCTACACCGTCCGCTGGAAGACCAACATTCCTGCCAACACCAAAGTGAAGGTAAGGAATTCTCTTTTTGTGTTCCTCAGTTCAGCAAGCAGATTTAGTATCTCCCCTGGGTTTCTCTTTCATCCACTAAAATACAACCGTGCTTAAATGCTCAGCTTTTTTCTGATGTGGCAAGCCTTCCCGAGTCGTTTGTCACCCTGGTGATTCTTTATTTTGCTCATGGTTATTAAACTTGATAAATAATTCAGTTAGAAAATGCGTTGACGCTCAGTTCAGGAGGAACCTTCCCATGAACCAAAGTCACCAAATGCTCAGAGCTGGATGGTACACTGGGGTCTTTTGAGTGCATTAATCACACAGAACTGCACCAAAACCACGTGATTTGAGGCTGCTGCTCTTGTTTTGGTTCTGTATTCATCCAGTCATGCTGACTTCAGTCAAGACTGTTTTCAGGTTTCGGGTAAAGGACCGCTCCTGTTTTCCTGCTTCATCTCAGCTCTGTTAAGTAATTAGTTTACAGCAGATTCAGTTAAATACTGATACTTGTCTTTCATACAGTAGCGCTTCTGTGCAGCGGGACTTGATGCATCCCTTCACTGGAGCTCTGAGCAGCTGAAAACCCATAACTACATCACAGAATGATAAAAACAGTTCTCCCCCAGCAGCTGGCTGCTGTCGAGCACGCTCACAGCATCACACTTATATTTGTGCTCGGGCATTAAAGTATTTCCATCCTTATTTTGCAGCATGATGCAGAGAAACACCCAGTTTTCCTGGAGGAAGTCTGTAAATCAGGCGTTGCGTTTAACCAAGCTTCTATTAAATGACTGCTGGATATTAATCGGACCTTTGGATGATGGCGGGGGTGTGGGTTGAGGGTGTAATATAATGTCTATGCCCTCCGTTCCTCATAAAGGTTGTCTGACCGACTGTAGAGATGGACTGGTTTAATTAAACTGTAACAGCTTCCCTGTGTTATTGCAAAGGCTCGATATAATGACTGACTGTGCATCAGAGGGGCCGCAGCTAGGATTCCTTTCATTATCTTCCAAAGGTAGAGGAGTGACAAACCACAGTGTTAATGGTTCATAATTCCACCTCCAGTCTCCATTTCCTGGTTCAAAGCTGCTGTCAGGAGTCAGAGGACTCCCAGCAGCTGAGTAACTGATTGGTTTGTTTTTTTTTAAGATAAACACAAATTCTGTGATAAATTGTGATCTCAAACCAGCTCACTGTTGAAAATGATCATGCTGCAGTCACCCGAAAGACTTCATGTTGGAAATACCCGTATACAGAGTTATAAATATACAGTAGGCGGTGAGTCACAGAGCCCAGGCTCTCGTTGTTGACCTGTGGTTTAATTGTGACGCTCACTTATCTGTGTGTGTTTGTGCACGTGTGTGTTCGGGATCTGTGTCTGAGCAGAGCTCAGATAAAGGTCTGCCTTTACTGATAAATTATTCAACAAGGACACGGCAAACTGAGCACTGGATAACACTGTAGGCCTGACATAGTGTTCTCCATACAGCCAGTTCAGCACACACAGATAGGTTTTATCAACACGCACACACACACACACACACACACACACACACACACACACACACACAGATAAACCTTATGTAAGGACTAGATGCTCAAATTGGCTCTCTCCTGCCGTTGCTTTAATTACAGGGGTCTTCCAGCTCATTATGTTTCTGTCTTATTAACCAAATTCAGTATGTAAACATCTTCATCCCCACGCCCTTCTTATCCACACAGTTAGAATATCCCAGTCTGACGGTCCACACCAGTACACCTGTACTGGAGCCCAGTCCACAGCAATGCTGCTCTTCTTGATGTTCTCACTTCCCAAGGCCAGCCAGACACACGTGTACATTATTGAAGAGACGCTGGCTCTCAGGCTAGCAGCATGTTTCTACCTAACCGAGCGTTTACATACCCCCCTGCCCCCCACTCCTATCCCACTGCCCTCTGTTTGACAGCCCCCGGTGGAGACCCTCTCTTGCACTATAAGCACGCGAGCATTATAGACGCGGCTGTTGCTGCCTCCAGCTCGCAGAAGCCGCGCCGCCTGTTTGTCCTGCCAGCAGAGATCTTGATGAACGCTTGCATAACTGAAGCCTTTTCAAATTTGCTGACTAATGTCGGGGTTCTGATGCTGTAAGCACGTCGAGGGCCACTTTTGTGCGCATAAGCATTCTGGTTTTCACTGTGGTCATTAGCTTAGCATATTTATAATAGCTGACTCTTTGTGCAGCCCTGTTTCTTTTCTGTTGTTTTGTTTTTTTTTTCCAGACATGATGGAGCATCAAGCGGTTCTGGTTCCACTCTGTGGTCACTCTGTGTAATTTATTCTGAACTCTGCGTGACACACATGTCACTGTGTGGAAATAAACTCAAAGATATAAAAAGAAATATGAAAACATGACTTTGGAACTGAGGACATAAGCATTTTTCCACAGTTTTCCGCCCTGTCGGGAGCCCAATTCAAGTCCCGGTTACGTATGATGCACAGAGAAATAGTCAGCAGAGTATTAAATAATTCATTTTGCTATTTTAATTGTGTGATTAAAAACAACAAAGCTTGCGTGCCTCACCGACATGTCTGTCTCTCCCCAGTTGGCCAACACCACCACCCTGAACTACATGGTGACGGGTCTGAAGCCCAACACGCTGTACGAGTTCTCTGTCATGTTGACCAGAGGCCGCCGCACCAGCACGTGGAGCATGACGGCGCAGGGCACCACCTTCGAGACCAGTAGGAGCACACGTGAAATTACACAAACACAAAAAACATGCTCGGCGGAAGAAGCCCCCCCCCCCCGGCGGGCGGGGAGGGCTGCTTTCGCGTCTCCGCAGCTCAGGAGACGAATACAGATGATAACCTGCTGCATAATTGGCGACGGCAAAATATAAATTCATGGCTGCTGCCGCCGCTGTAGCAGAGGGGGCTCGGCTCGCCGCTACTCGCTGCAGAGGACAGACGATATCTGTCTTCTTTTAGAGCGTTTTCTTCACATGCCCTCTTTTCCTCGGCCTCAACCCGAGGAGCTAACAAACCCGGGTAAAGCGGCTGCCCAGCCGGGGGTTTGGGCGAGTGTGTCCAGCGCGTGTTGAGGGTATTCAAGGTCAAAGACACAACGCGCCTTTCCCACTGTCTCAATTGTAACGAGGAACGGTCGGATCGGGAAAGTCGGGTCGGCCCATCAACGTCGTTCTAAACAGACCTCCTGTCTCACAGTTCCCAACTCCTCGCCCAAAGACGTGACTGTGGTGAGCAAAGAGAACAAGCCTCGCACCATCATTATCAACTGGCAGCCCCCCTCCGAGGCCAACGGGAAGATCACAGGTGGGTGAATTCATCCCCTGGAAAATATCTGGAAACGAAACCAGCCACCGTTCATCGGAAACTGACTGGGTGCGCTTCTACAGGCTACATCATCTACTACAGCACGGACGTCAACGCCGAGGACCACGACTGGGTGGTCGAGCCGGTGGTGGGAAACCGGCTGACTCACCAGATCCAGGAGCTGACGCTGGACACCACCTACTACTTCAAGATCCAGGCGCGGAACTCCAAGGGCATGGGGCCGATGTCGGAGGCCGTCCACTTCCGCACTCCTAAGAGTAAGACCCAGGGGGTTGAGAAGGGGACCTGCTTTAGACGTGTTCCATCTCCTGACCGCTGGAGCATCCGTATGTCAGCGAGTCAGCCTCTGCGCCTTGGATCCATTTATTGATCATTTGAGTTGATATTTGTGTATCTAACCGCTCGTTTTTTTTGAACATCGGCTTGGCTGTGTATGTTCTTCTGGCCATTTGTCTGGTCTCCACCTGTCCGTCCCCCCCCCTCACACTCCCACCTCTTGCTCTGTCTCTATCTCTCCCGCTCCTTGTTTCAGCTAACTTGTTTTTTGCTTTTTATTGTCTCTCCCTCCCTGCTCTCCTTTGGCCTGTTAAGCTGAAACCACTGACAAAATGGCTAATGACCAAGGTAAATTCCCCCTCCTCAGTTTTATCTGTCAGTGCTGTCTCTGCACCCTGTGCTGCTCGAAAGATTTTCATCTCCTGGACTGATGAAAACCCGGCTGCCAGATCCTCAGTCTTTTGGTTTTTGTTTTTTTTTGTTTTGTTTTTTTTTCTCCTGCTTGTAGAAGAAAATCAGACAATCAGTCATGTGACAGAATGAGTGTGTCCATAGATAAAGTTCATGAAAGAGCTCTGTGTGTTTTTCTGTTTTTGAACAGCCTCAAATCTTCCACCGAAGCCAGGACCTTCTGGAAACCAACACCCCCAGGATTCTGGGACCGCAGTTGGTAAGATGGCTTGAAGCCCTGACGGTTATACTGGTTACATCTGGAATTATGTACACTATTAATGTCCTGGCACTTTCATTTTCATGGTTGAATGTTTAAGGTAATAATCGGCCAGCATGATAGACAATTAAAGTCTATTCACGTTTTCATTTATTTAATGAATAAAGTTAATTTTAGTGTTTGATTGAGAAAATGACTCATGAAAGGTGACACAGTAATGGATATTTGTCCATACAGGGACAGAAATGCTTCCAGTCTGCTTACTTATACATTTTTATACTGCATTAAAATGTCTTTTTAGTCGGTTGTTCTCTCTATTTTATAGCGCTGCTGTAATTGCTGCTGCTGCTCTGCGATTTCCCAGCGTGGGATCAATAAAGTGTATCTGTTCCATTTCCCTCTCCTCCTCAGGTAAATCTGGTGTCGGAGGCTCCGGCGAGAACCACATCCTGGTCATCGTCATCATCATCTCTGTGGGGGCCTTCACCATCATTTTGGTGGTGGTGGGGGCCTTCCTGTGTACGCGGCGCACCACGTCCCATCAGAAAAAGTAAGGACCTCCGTCACGCCGCGTCCTCTGCAGCCCAGTTTCTTCCAGGGCCTCAGCCGTCTCTTCTTCTTCTTCTGTCCTCCATAGAAAACGCGCCGCCTCCAAGTCGTCGAACGGCTCCCACAAGTACAAGGGAAACTCCAAAGACCTGAAGCCCCCCGACCTCTGGATTCACCACGAGAGGCTGGAGCTCAAGCCCATGGACAAGTCGCCCGACCCCAACCCCGTCATGACGGAGACCCCCATCCCTCGGACCTCGCAGGACATCACGCCTGCCGACAGCAGCCTCGACAACAACCCCCACCTCCAGCAGAGGCGCAACTCCTACCGTGGTTAGTGTCCCCATGACCCCCCCCCAACTGCCAGCACTCTTGTGCGTTAAAAGTCTGGCAGACCTCGAAGTACATTAAAAAAAAAAAAAAATAGGCATTTCCTTGAATCATAACTGGAAAATGTCCTATTTGCCATTGACCTTCATGCAGAAACATTTCACGCTTTCCATGCTCATTATTCGTGGTGTCAGTATTGCAGCAAAAAAAACACACCGGACGAAACGCGAGCGCGACCGTACGTCGAGTGTAAAAGGCAGCGACTGATGGAAGAGAGTGAAATAAAGAGAATCAGAATAGGAGCTCATTCTGATTGGCTGGTTTCCGCCGTACCTTTTAGGCCACGAATCAGAGGACAGCATGTCTACACTAGCAGGTCGACGGGGGATGAGGCCTAAAATGATGATGCCTTTTGATGCGCAGCCGCCCCAGCGTAAGTGCTTCTGTGTTTTTAAGTGACAGGTGAAATTCAAATTCTAAACTTAACAAAATGACACCCCCAACTCCCAGTATACGTCATCACATGACTCCATTCTGACTTTGCATTGTTGTGTTGTTTTTTTTTTTTTTTAATGAGTAACGTTTGTGTGCATGCGTGTCTCTTTGTGTCTGTCTAACGTGTCCCACGCGTGTGTGTGTGTGTGTCTGTGTGCGTCCGTGTTCATCTCCATTTGCAGCTGTGATTAGTGCTCACCCCATCCATTCTCTCGATAACCATCACCACCATTATCACATGGGCAGCCTGGCCTCACCAACGCGCAGCTACTTCTACCACCAGGGCAGTGGTCACCCACGCCCTCACATCTGCGCCACCCCCATCTCCCATCTGGACAGGGTGGATTCGACAGGTGAGAGACTGCCACCTGCTGGACAGAAGAGGCGCACCGCTCACCTTCCTTCATTTGCTCATTCATGTGCAGCTGCCATCTTGCTACATTATGTTTTTAAACCTTTTTTTGGACCTCGGTTTGTTTTAAAAAGGTGTCTATCCGTCCTCTGAAAACAAATCAGGTATCCGTGCAAAAGAACTCCTGTGGAATTATCAATAACAGCGTGTGAGCTCACCGAACTGGTACCAGATTTGGCACAAACTTACCACTACTGCAGCTCACCTGATTCCACATGTCAGACCACTCATTATTTCCTGCTCGGTGACTGGTCCAAGTGATATTGGAAGCACATAGAACCTGGAAAGGCAGGTTTCTTGCCCCCCGGTTGTCAAAAGGGCTCCAAAACCCTGTAAAAGACAAATGGGCAGAGCAGATTTTGGGCTAGATGACAACTAGTTGTTAAGAAATGTATGAAAATGGATGATTGCGCATGTCGCCCGCTGCTCACCAGCGACACCCGGTTGCACCTAATACTCTGTTGTAAAGGCTTGTGCAAAGTTAAACAGATGGCTGTGTGAACCTGTTGGAAGCCTGTTAACTCCCACCCCCCCCCCATCCTTCCCATCCCTCTTAGAATCCGTGAGGAATACCCCAAACCCAGAGCCCCTGCCTCCAGCCGCCGCCTCCTCCCAGGCCTCCTGCCCCTCGGAGATCATGGTTGACCCCGAGGGGAGCTACCACGGCTCCACCACCACAGAAGAGGAGCCCAGCTACTCCAGCAACCTCCCCCCCCACCGCCCTGCCCACCCGCATGCGCACGCCCACCCGCTCAAGAGTTTTGCTGTCCCCGCCATCCCGGCCGGCGGCCATCCGTCGTACGAGTCGTCGGCCCTGCCGAGCACGCCCCTGCTGGCTCAGACCGGTTAGCACAAACACACAAATATTTCGCCTCGAGAAGTTCGGATCTTGGCAGAAATTCTGGAATCAAATCTTTTTTCCATTGATTAATCACACATCTATCTTACTAATTAATCAGCTCTGGAAAAATCGGCTTCTCACATTGATGCTTTGTCGATTAAACACATTTAGTTAATTCTATTAAATGAGAATAGCAGAAGCAAAGGTAACATTAATTTATCCTTTTTTTTTGTGGACAGAATAAACCTCGACTAGTTTTGTGCCTGTGAAGGATCTGGTGGCGGTGTTGCCTTCAGTGACAGTTGTGCATTTGCATGTGTCACTTTCAGGGCCTCCCACTCACCCCCATGTTGTTAAAACGGCCTCCATCGGGACGCTGGGAAGGACACGGACGCCGATGCTCGTCTCCGTGCCCAACGCCCCCGACGTGCCAGAGACCAGCAAGATGCTGGAAGACGTAGACAACGTGAGTACAGCGCCCCCCAGCGGCCGCCTCTGCCAGCGCAGCCAGATTGCGTTTGTAAAAGTAGCCAAATTACACTTTTCTCCCAAACTTGCATCAGGTTTTGTTTGGGCACTGGATGATGTCGTTTGAACCAGAGATGTTTTAACCATGTTTTCTGTTTGTTCTTTCTCTCTTTTATTCTTTCCAAACGTCACTCTCCCCATTATGTGTGGCGGCTGCGTTTTGATCATTCAAATAATTTAAATCTTAACAATCCCCCAATTGCTGGAATGATTATTTTTTTGTTCCTTCATTGGTTGTCTTAATTCTTGGTTGTTGTTTTTTTTTTTGATGGGCTCCCCTTTGGTTCTGGTTGTTCTGCTTTACGCTTGTTGCCTTCATCACATCAGTTCCTCTGACCTCCATCGCCCAGCTCGCCTCATCCCACCCATACGACTCCCCCTTCCTCTGCGAAAGATCCCTAACTGACCCTCTCCTCTCCTCCTTTCCTCTCCTCTCCTCTCTTCTCCTCCCCCCTCCAGGTGCTTGCCTCCCTCCCCCCTGTCCCTCCCCCGCCCCCCGCAGTAACCCTGTTCCTCTCCCTCAGAGCTACGAACCGGACGAGCTGACCGAGGAGATGGCCCACCTGGAGGGCCTCATGAAGGACCTGAACGCCATCACCACAGCGCCATGAGCACACACGCACACACACACACACGCACACACACACACACAGATCGTCATTTACGCGTCATACACGCAAAAGAAAACACACACACTCTAAAAACAACACACTGAAACATAAACGTTGGGATCCAGAGGCCGGTGGACACAAAGACGGCATCTTGTGCCACATCTCCCCCCGCAGAGAAAAAAAAACTCCAGACTGAAACTTGTGAACTTTTTTCGGCTTACCTTGCTCAATCTCAGGAAGGAGATTGCCATGAGAGGGAAGAAAAAGCTTCATCTTTTTATGAAGAACCGTTCTTAGAGACAATGAACTTTGAAACATTGGTCAACTGGAAGATTGTGAATTTTTGTCCTCGGCAAAAAGATATACAGCCGTTTGTTTATTTTTGGGTTTTTTTTCCACATTATTTGTGAACGCTCACACGAGTTGAGGTTGATTCATTGTCAGAAGTCCAAAAATCTGCTGGTTTTCACGCAGCGCAGGTCTACACACAGTGTTTGTTTTGTGGGGTTTTTGTGCATTTTGTAAATCTGTCGGGCTGTTTCAGTGACGTGAACATTGGATCTCAGCCCCCCCCTCCTTTACAAGCCTCCATCGTTTGTTTTTACCCCTCTGTTGTTCATATATTGTCATGATTTTTTATTATTTTCTATCATATTGTATTATTTTTTACACACATATACTTCTAAACCTGTACATATGTTGTCTTTTTTAAACTGCCTCATTCTTTCGATGTTTTCCCGCGTTTCATTAATATTATTTGGGAAAAAATAAACGAGTCCAGAAGAGAGGAGCTTCATGAATTTAGCCCTACGCTTTTCTCCAACCTGGTTTTATTGGTTTCACGTAGCTCTTTCTGTTGAAGCCTCAGAGTTTCAGCCATGTTTGTTGTGGGAGCTCCGTTTTTAAAAGCCTTAGCAACAGGTTTGCATGTGAGGTGGCTCGGATCTCCCCGAGCGAGGGTTCGCGTTGTTGACCCAGAGTTCTGATCGAGTTCTGTCGGATGAATAAAAAAGAAAAAGAAAAACAGACAAAAAAAAAAAAAGCTGGTATTCGTTTCCTGACATCTGTGCTGCTGAGCCACACGTGCATCTTCCCACAGCGGAACGTCTGCTGTGTTCTGCTGTTCTTCATCGGGACGTCGCGGATCGTTTACAAATCTGCCAGGATGCAACGATGTTGGCCTTTTGAATGAGACTCCCAGATTTCTTTGCATAAAGAAAACCATAAAGTTGTTTTACACACTTAAAAAAAAGAGAACCGCAATGGAGAAATCTAAAAAAAAATATTTTTTTCAGAACCCTTTTACCCAAAGAATTCGTCACAATCACGGTAATTTCCTCTACTTTTGTGAATACCACGTTTCTCATAAACCATCATCATGAATGTCAGCATAACTGTACGAGTTTAGCTATGAAACAGACAAGGAACACGTTTTATTTGTGGGGGAAAAAAGCAACAAGGGGAGAAAAAAAAGGACCGAAACTCCGTTTGGAAAATAATCTATTGAGTTGTAAACAGTTGAACCTGTATTGCACTTTTTCACAACTTTTGGAAAGTACATTTCTTACATATCTTGTGTTTTAAATATGGAAAGCTGTTTGTGTAACGTAGTGTCCTAGGTAACAGCAGGCAGCTGCTCTCGTTTTCTTTTTAAGATTTTAATTTCCGCTTCAGAGATGAAATGAATGTGTGCGTTCGAGATGTTGACTTGCAGCTCATGATGAGGAATTCTGTTGTCGCTTGTTCGTTGTACAGAGCTTTTCTTTGCTTTCTGTAGGGAAAAAAAGAACAACAAAATCTGTGGCTTTTTAAAAAATGTTGGAAAAAAAACTGTTTGGAAAAAAAAAAATGTTTTTTTATTGGTGCTCCTATACATTGTGTATACAAACTATTATGAATACTAACAAAGGAAATGTTTCTGCTTGTCTTATTTTCACCACACAGTCACACAGAGGTTCTTGATCAGTTAGTTTAATTATCATGTATTATCTCCTACTAAAAAGGACAATATTGTTTGCAGGCTTTTCCAAGAAAAAGTTTTTCTTGCAGGTTTTTCCAAGAAAAACTGCAAACATTGATCAAAATTATTTCTAGTATTTAAGTTCATGAGCCTAAGATATTTTTTAGGATAGAATTCCTCTTCAAAAAGTACAGCAAAGTAACAATCATTAAGCTCACTCCAATGGTCTAAATTGGCTCAGAATGCTGGTCACAAATATCTAACATCGATACGAACATCAATGAACGAACCTGTGAATGCCTTCCTTTGACTGAAAAAGCCATATAACAATTATTAGGGCAATTTATGAAAACAAATGAAATGGCAAGAGTCACGTTTTTGGCGTGATTTATCGGCCGGTAAATACAGATTATCCTGTGAGTCGGCGCTGCCTCCACCTCCCGGTAGCTCGCCGTGATCGTATAGTGGTTAGTACTCTGCGTTGTGGCCGCAGCAACCCCGGTTCGAATCCGGGTCACGGCAGGGATCAGTCCCTCTCACGGCAAAGGGAGTTTAATTTTTTATAGCGGCTTTCCTGAAGTTAATTTAACAGTTTATTAGTGTAGCCGATTTTTGATTTAAAGCTCATTTCGCGTTTTAAAAATTGCCTTTTAAACCGTAACGGGGCCCTCTCGTCTGCCGTACTACCCGCTGACCGACAGGGGTCGCTGCAGCTCCCGCCCCCCGACGTGGCTCGCTTCCGCCTACGTCACACGGCGCTCACAACAGAGAACATGGCGGCCAGCTCAGATCGGAGTCCTCCTCCTTTCCCTGCAGCAGAGCAGCCCGGAGCGGGTCCGGCTGGCATGGCAGACGGGGACAGCGACGAGGGAGACGACATCTTCCTCAACAACGTACGCCCGCGCTCCCTTTCGGTGTCCTCTCGAGCGGTCCGTGGGCGTTGTTAGCGGTTAGGCGCCAGTAACTGCCGCGTTTATCTGATCGGCTCTGCCTCGGCATCCAGAGTAACTGACACGGGCCAGAAAGGTCGGGAAATGTCTCCCGAAAGCAAAAAAAAGTGATTCTCGACCTCGTCCCGTGTTTGTTTGTTTGTTGCGGGGGGGGGGAACGAAACCCGCAAGTTGTATGCCCAGCCCTTACAGGCCCTTTTCCTTGTAAATGTGTTATATTATGCAAAGTGATTTTCTGTGGCTGTCTAATTAGTGTCGTTCTGCTCACGTCAGCCCAAACAGATGCTTCCTTTCTGCTCATTCAGAGGCCGTAAAGACGTCAGAAGTGTCATGAGACCCAAGCAGCCTTTTGACTGGGATGCTCTGTGTTCTCACGTGTGTGTGTGTGTGTGTGTGTGTGTGTGTGTGTGTGTGTGACGCGTGCGTCCTCTTTGTGTGCAGAGTCACCCAGCGACTGTGAGCCGAGGTGTGTCCCAACAGGACCCATCTGGAGAGCCCACAGATCTGTTCAGCGAGGAGGCCAGCGGCGCCGCTTCCAGGTCCAACGGGGTTCACTCCGACGAGGACGACCTATTTGCTGGTCAGGACACACTTTTACAATCGGTGTCAATCTGTGTCTGATTGAGCTTTGAAACTCAGATCCTGCATGCATGATCGGTGAGATGTGCTGGATGATAAAATAAAGGAAGCACACTCAAGCGTGTCAAGTACACGTCCATGTAAAAAAAAAAGAAGAAGCAAACTACAATCAAACTCACAAACATATAATCTCAGACCCGCTCCACTGGTGTTTACTTCTGGAGTAAATAGTGAAATGGGAAAAACACTCAACATTTCTTGTTGATTGCTGAACTATTTTATCTGAAGTTTGTGTGTTTTATATGTATGACAATAAGCCAAAACAACACCAGCCCAAATGTTTCCCTGTTATGATGTCATCTTGTTTGATGTCCTTAAACCATCACTTCTTTTTTGTCTTTGGATACACAGAGTCATGTTTTCTTTTGCTTGTCTTCGTCAACAGAGGCTCGTGTGGACACACACAAACCTGGAAACACCGACCAGAAGGAGGTCAACACCTCCTCTTTCACCCAGAGCCCTGCTGCCATGCAGTCCACCTCCTTAGAGCAGGTACACATGTTACCTGCCAGCCTCTCAACTCACTTACACATACTAATAAACATGTCCCTGTTAAATGTAAGTAATGTCCAAGGGTGGGTCTTGTTTAATTACAGCTGGAGGAGGAAGAGGGAGACGATCAATTTGATGTGGATGTTGCTGTCACCAACCCTGAGAAAGTCGGTCAGTCTCCTTTCTTATTTTTATTTAGATAATTACGGACTGTTTTTAAAGGTTTAAATCTTAGCACAGCTCACAGTCACAAACTGATTTAATCTGACCTTCTGGATGTCTTTGATGTTTCTGCTCTTCTAGGAGATGGCATGAATGCATACGTGGCCTACAAAGTATCCACCAGGGTGGGTAAAAAAATGTTGATGTGTTGAATTCCTCCTGGTTGAAGATGAGTCCTTTATCTCTCTGTGGACCCCGTCTGCTCCTTCAGACCTCCTTGGCCATGTTCAGGAGTAAAGCCTTTACTGTCAGGAGACGTTACAGCGATTTTCTGGGTCTTCACGAGAAGCTCGCTGTCAAGCAGTCGCTCCAGGGCTGCATCATCCCTCCACCGCCTGAGAAAAGCGTTGTAGGTGGGTCCCCCCCCCCCCGCCCTCTTTAAACCTGGACTTTTTTCTGACATGGAGTCTTTTTCCTTTTTTTGACTCTCGGTTAAATCAACAGGCATGACCAAAGTCAAGGTGGGAATGGACGACCCGTCATCTGTGGAGTTTGTGGAGAGGAGACGAGCTGGACTGGAGAGGCAAGTGTCTCCTCATCAGACCTTTTCCAGACTGCTCCCCGCCTCATTGCACCTTATCTCTTTGGTGTTTTGCATTGCCACTGTGTCTGGGCAGGTATCTCCAGAGAATCGTGTCTCACCCGTCACTGTTACAAGATCCAGATGTCCGGGAGTTCTTGGAGAGAGAAGAAGTGGGTATTTTCAGCAATGCATGTCTTTACCTTTTAATTGACTGTCGTGTACCTGATAGACCAGAGCTGAGGTTGGCAGTAACTGTTTGGGTGTGTTTTCAGCTACCCAGAGCAGTCAACACTCAGACCCTGAGTGGAGCCGGGATCCTCAAAATGATCAATAAGGCCTCAGACGCTGTCAACAAGATGACCATCAAGATGAACGAGTCCGACACTGTAAGGATGTGCGCTGTGACGGTCCCACATATGAAACTCATCACTCACCGCAGCAGCACGTTTGATGAGGTTTCTTTTGCTTCTGTCCCCTCAGTGGTTTGAGGACAAGTACCAGGAGGTGGAGAACGAAGAGCAGCAGTTGAGGAAGCTCCACGCTCTGGTCGACTCCCTGGTTAACCACAGGAAGGGTGAATTTCCCTCTTCTGCCTGTTCTTTATCACATGATCAGAACCGCGGAACCTCGGTTCAGCCTTGAACTTTGTTTCCTCCCCCGAACCCAGAACTATGTGGGAACACTGCAGTATTCGCCAAAAGCATGGCCATGTTGGGAAATTCTGAGGACAACACGGCCCTGTCCCGGGCTCTGTCCCAGTTGGCAGAGTTGGAGGACAAGATGGAGCAGCTGCATCAGGAGCAGGCAGCCAGCGACTTCTTCATCTTTGAGGAATTGCTGGCTGACTACATTCGCCTGTTGGGGGCTGTTCGGGTAAGCTCGCAGCTGCAGAGGAGACCCAGGCCAAACTAACCACCAAATAAAACATCTGTGGGCCCCTCCGCGGTTGTGTGTGTGTGTGTGTGTGTGTGTGAACGCTGGATCAGGGTCACCAGGTGTTGCTCTTGTCCTCAGGGATGCTTCGACCAGCGCATCCGAGCGTGGCAGCGGTGGCAGGAGGCTCAGGGCACGCTGCAGAAGAAGAGGGAGGCCGAGGCCAAGCTGCTGTGGGCCAACAAACCAGACAAACTCCAGCAGGCCAAAGAGGAGATCAGCGAGGTAAGACGCAGACGCTGCACCACGCAACTGAGCCTGGAGCTTCCAGTTTGACCTGGAGACGTGACCGGGTCGTTCCTTGTTGTTTCCCGTCCGCAGTGGGAGTCGAGGGTCACTCAATACGAGAGAGATTTCGACAGGGTCGGAATGACTGTTCGGAAGGAGTTTCTCAGATTTGAGGTGAGAAAGATCCTGACATTTCAGGCTGCAATAAAATAGCATTTAAACCCTGAAAATAAAGACTTGACCTTGTTAACATTTGAAGTTTAAGGTTCATGTCTGAACACTTTGCAGCCTCAAATGTCTTGAAAGCTAAAGTGCCATGATGCAGCTGTCTGGTTTTCACAACTCATTCTGAGGTCAGAATGAACTGAAGTTCTGGCTGAAATCTTCACAGATGTCTTCTCAAACATTCTTTTCTTTCTTTTTTTTTCTTTTTTTAGAAAGAAAAGGCCAAGGACTTCAAGAGCCAGATAATCAGATATTTGGAGGCAATTCTACAGTCTCAGCAGCGGGTAATCTCAACTATTTCAGCCATTTTAGTACATTCAAGAGTTCTCTGTTATTTATCAGTCCTGATGTGTGTTACCAGAACACAGTAGCATAATATTTTAACTCTTTATTGTTCTCCTAATCATCTTCCAGCTGATAAAGTTCTGGGAGGCGTTCCTGCCCGAGGCAAAGGCCATAGCGTAACAGGGAGGGACACTTATAAAGACCCAACTGCCTTTTTGAACACTTTACCTCTTGACCAGGAAGTGAGAGGACCATGAAACACACAACAAACTTCCATCCATGTGGTTTTTTTTCATTTGTTTGTTTTTTTTTTTTGTTCTGTTTTCTTGTACAACTCAGACATTATTCTCTGTTTATGTTCTTGAATATTGACCAGTTTCATTTCAGAGTATTAACACAGGTACTGCTCTAAAATAACCTTTTCTATAGTTTACATTATTCTAGATGTATGTACTGTCAGTCATTCCAGCCTAACAACATGATTTTAAATGGATGCCAGTCAGAAAAACATCTGATGCACTAAAATTGTCAGAGAAGTTTTTTTGTTTGTTTTTTGATGGAAATACCACTATTGATGGCAGAAGTCATTAACAGCAAGTATTAGCAGGCTGTTACAGATTCACCTTAATGCTCACATCTGGAAAGATGGTGAAATGAGGTTTTCAGTATTTTTATATGAATTTATTTGTTCCACTTCATTTTTAAGCACTTGAATTTCTGAAACTGAAGCCCAAAATAATTCATTATGAAGTGCTGCTGAGATTGTTTATACTTGAATCATAGTCTGATTATTAACCAGCTCATTTTCTGATAAATTGGTTGAACCACAACAAATAGACACAGACAGACAGGGACATGCTCTTTATTTTTGTAACCACTTAGCAATAGCATTAACATAACACTTTTCCATCGTGTTCTTCGGGTTTAGAAGTGCAAAATAAACATGACCTGAGTTCCGTTTCCACCTCGTTTGTTTTTAATTTGACATTTTCCGTCCATTTGACTAAATTGTGACACGTTTGAGCTTAAAAATGTGAAGGCTCTGTCTGAGTTGCCATGATTTTATCTCTACAGGGCTTCTTTCTGTCTGAAAGTGACACCTGAACCTCAGAAATCTGTTCACACTGTAAACAGACCTCAGCAGATCTGCATGTTAACAGTGCGCAGTAATAAAAGACATATGACACAGAGTCAGGAGCCCAAACATTTACACTCTCACATGTGAATCATTTCTCCATGATTGATGGTTTTGTCAGAAGAGACTGTAGCTTCGCGTGTGTGTTTCGAAGCAAACGAATGTTGAATGTGTCAGCATAAAGACGGAAAGAATCCAAATGTGTAAAATTCAGCAGTTTTATAACAATTTGTTCAAGGAGAGGATTGTTTTAAGATGTTCAAATGCTGGTGAATATTTTTTTCTGTCAAAGGCTTCACTGATTAATAAACTAATACTTTCAGCAAACTGGTTAGAAGTTGGTGCTCAGGTTGTTCTTGTTTTAATCTGTTGAGTAAAGACAAATATCTGATAAACACAGATGAAGATGGAATTCAAGTTACGAGAATTAGAAGAAAATTAAAGTCTCATAACATAATCAGAATAGTTGTAATTTAGATGGCTGAATATAAATGTGACTGGATCTAAATATAGTTCCCAAGCACATCTGGGGCTCTGATACTGAATATTTATACATTTGATAATTTGTGCAAAATGCAGCAGCCAGGTTTAAATCTGATTTCAAATAAACGTGGCAGAATATTGAATCCAAGGATATTTTTCATTATTTTGTCACTATCCCACCTTCAGTGCATACCTTTCCAAATTCTTATGTGTAATTAATACTGGATGTGTTGTGAATTTTAATTGTGTAACTTTGACCTTTAAGTTTTCAACATAGCAAAAGAGATATTCAGCTTTGAGTTTGGGTTACTGAAACTATTAAAATTACAGTTTTGACCAGCTGCCTGTTTCAAGACAGCTGCTATTTAACATTTATTGAGGAAGATATTTTTTAAAAGGCAATCTTTTAAAAGTATTTTTCACGAACGTGAGAGAAGTGACGCCCCCCGGTGCTGCCTGGTCCGTGAACGCACCACCGGCCTGCTGTTAAACCCGGTTCTTTGCTCGTCATCAAACTTTGGTCGATCGAACCCCGGTCTGAACCAGCTCCGCCGGCGGGTCCGGCCCCCTCACTCCCGGTCTCCCTGACCTGGAAGTGTGCTCCTCGGAGCGGGCGGTGCCGTCCTTCTACATCCGGTGCGCTCGAACCCCTCAACGGGCAGCGAACACACACACGGACGGCGAAGAATGGACGCGGCCGCTCGGAGCGTCGAGCCCCGCTGACGACAACCCCCGCACGGACGGACACGACCCCCCCCCGGACGCCACCGCCGCCGCCGCCGCAGAGGGAGGTGGGGCGGGGAGCAGGACGCCGGCCGACCGACTCCCACCACCGCCCCCTCCCCTCCGCCCCGCGCCAGCGCCAGCGCCTGCCCCGAAGGTGAGCTCGTCGGCGGGGCTCGGAGCTGCCTCTCTCCGGGGCGAGCTCCGCCGCTAACGGGGCTAATTTCCTTGTTGTGCTCGGTCCAGATGTCGCAGGCGTCGGAGGCGACCCCCACCCCCTCCTTCGCCCCCCCACACACACACACACACACACAACCCACCCCACAACCCCCGGCTGGTTGACGGCTTGATTTTATCCCATCGTTTTGGGGGTTTTATGGGAGTTTTTTCATCCGAACCTCTTGAAAGTAGACAACCTGGCTACATAACGTGGCTAACGTTAGCCGGGGGGGAGCCGGGATCGAAGCACTGCCGACGCTTGCTTCCATTGTCGATTCATCCGTGTGTTGGTGGTTTTATTATTCTTATTTTTTATTTTGTGTGTGTGTGTGTGTGTGTGTGTGTGTGTGTGTGTGTGTGTGTGTGTGTAATTTCGCGACTGCCGACCGGGTCCGTCGTGATCCTGCTCCCGGGGATCGATGTCGTTGGCCGGGGCTGCTCAGCTCACGTTCCCGGTTCCATCACGTCCCGTGCTGGTTCCCAGTCTGGATCCCAGTTCAATAACCTCATTTATTTTCCTATCCTGGGGTTAAAACCAGGGCGCGTTCGTCGACCCGTCATCGGGAATTCCTGCAGGTGTGATTGTTGTTTCTTGCAGATGGTGGGGGGGGGCAGATGTGGAGATGGGTTCGCATCCCCGCCGCTCTGCTGGTCTGGATTCAGTAAATCGATGGCCTGTGCAGCCAGCCTGATACCAGACCCAGACCTGGTGTTCCTCCATCACGGGGAAGCTGTTGTTTTTATTGTGGTGTTATCTTTTTTTTTTTTTTTCCAGCACGTGTGCTCAGACTGGAGCTGTGTGGTGGACTCTTACTGGTCGTGTGCCACTGTAGGGAGAGACCAGGTTCAAAACGGCTTGTTATTCCGAGGTCACGGTCACCTGTTACAGGTTTGAAGCCAGAGTAAACGCAGTATTTCAGCAGGATTGATTCCCTCAACTCTGCACTGAAGCTGAATTGCTGAAGTTAATTACAGGGTAATTAAAGCACTGGGGCGACACCTCGTCTTTCCTCTGGTTTTAACCTGAAAACTACCCTGATGCTGCTGTAGATGTGTCCCGGCTCACCTGGGTTGAGGGGCAGCTACGGCAGACATAAATAATTTTACGTTTCATTGGCTGCGCGCTGGCACTGCGTCGGCGGGAGCCGGACCCCCGACTCAGGCTGATCTTTCCACTGAAGGTTAATCACTCGGCTCGAGGCCTTTTGTGTCTCTGCCCAAGAAAGAATTCATCATCACATCAGCCTTTTTTGTCTGGCTCCGATCTTCTGCGAGCACCTCGGCTTTTGTTGATGTTTTGGCAGGAAAATGCTGCTGAGTGTGACCAAGGTTGGAATCTTCAGGCTGTCCTCAGTGTTGCTGACGGATTTACAGACGATCGGTAAATAACGCAGGACCGTAAAACACTCGCTCTCCAATTTCTGTTTGCCAGCCTCGAAAAACAAACTCCTCTAGCGTCTCCTCTTGCTGTGATCTGTCCTGTAATTGTACAGTCTTTGAGCAGTCGTGTGTGTGTGTGTGCGTGTGTGTGTGTGTGTGGGGGGGGGCGCTCTGTTTGTGTGTTTACACAAAAGCCATATTCTTGCTTCATTTCCAGTCAGACTGGAAGTGTTTTCAGCCGAGCGAACATGGCCGGTGACGGTGATGCGGACGTGAGGTCAGCAGGAACTGCCGCCTGCAGTCCCACATCTTTGGTAACACGACACACTGCTTGTTCACACAGAGTCCAGTGGAAGGTCCGACGTTAGGAAGAAATGGTGTAACTGCAGGAAATGACCCCACAGATTAGTCAAAAAATGTAAATAAAGCTCAATTTTAAAAGGAGCTGTCCGGTAAAAACACACATTTGACATAAATTGTTCCTGGATTTAATTAGAAGTGTCATTCATCTCCATTTCTATCTGAAATTGTCTTTCTGGAAAACTTTTTTCCAACCAAAGAGGGTGTGTCTGTTCATTTATCAGCAGACGGGCACCCTCAGCCCATTAAACGTGTTTTGTTTTTTTTCCCCTCCTTTGGTGAAGTTGTGAGGATGATCTGATATCGGCGCAGTTTCGTGTCAGTCACCCATACCAGGTACTGATCCAAGACACATATTTAATAATCTCTCGGACAGCTGTGCAGAAACAAGTGTTTTGTTGGTGAGGCTGCCGGGTTGAAGGGTTGCTTATTATTAAATGGTTGCATCAGCAACTTTGTGCGCGAATGTCAGAAAGAGCTTTTAACAAGATTGTTACACTGTACTTCCCATCACTCAAAGAGAGTTTAGTTCATTTCCACGTAATCGTAAGGATTCAAATCTCTTCCTGTCACCTGGAGATGAACCTCGGTTTTGCAGAAACGACAGAGGAAGTGGCACATCGGCGGGTAAACGACGGCTGCAGCCGTAATTAAAGGTTGCAGATGTGTTACTGCGTTCATGAAGCACGGTTTTGCCATCTTTAACAGAACAAGAGCCGACTCGGGTTCCCACTTTGATGCACTTTTTTTTTTTTTTTTTTCTAATCCTAATCCTCAGATCAGGCATGTCTGAACATGTTGGAAACCTGGTGTTGCTGGTTTCATCTCACAAGGAAGGAGCTGCAGAAAGGCAAAACCTTTTGGAATCTATTCATAAAAGTCTGATTTCCACTGTAGAGGGAGAGGATCTGCTGGGAGCCCCACAATGAAACTTAAAAACTGCTCACGGTTGCCTCAGCCAGACAAGTCTTTGCAGATTACATCGTTGCATGTGTGGTTTTGATTTGGAAAGATTTGATCTGCTGTAATCAACGCC
The DNA here is from genome assembly GCA_911728415.1 of Lagocephalus sceleratus. Taxonomy (NCBI): domain Eukaryota; kingdom Metazoa; phylum Chordata; class Actinopteri; order Tetraodontiformes; family Tetraodontidae; genus Lagocephalus; species Lagocephalus sceleratus. The sequence continues at coordinate 9,165,514 of CAJVRN010000017.1, read as the reverse complement.
CATCGGAGGGCTTTTCTCTGAATGATTAACTGTCTGATGCAAAAACAATGTGCCAACAGGCCGTCAGCCCTTCGCGGACTCTGTCCGCACATGAATGTTTCCACATCACAGGCAGATTAAACCTTCACTTGTGGCAGAAATCACATCTGTGTGGAAGATACGCATCATTTTGAGTGTGTGTGTACTATGTGAGCACTAGAATGTTTCAGTCCTAAAGTGGGGCTGGTTTAGCTGCTCTTTAGAACTTAAAGGGTCAGTCTGGAGGTTAAGAGCTGGGGTGTGCAGAGCATAATCAGAAGCATCACCTGGCTGAGGTAATCTGCTCCCTTCTGCTCTCTGCATTAGTTATTTGCACAAAGGAAACTGTTAAAAGTGTTTTCCAAAGGGCTGTTTTATGGCCATCTTGTCCTGCTCCCATTTTTATGTAATAGCACCGGCGCACTGTTGCCCTTGAGAGCAAACTTGCCGTCTTTGATACTGCGATGTGTGCAGGCAACACTGAGCATGAGTCATCAGGAAGCCCACACACAAGAACTCTGCTGCTGCAGCCTTTTCATGCTGAGGAATCACAGCGTTGTCCTGAACGCATGACCACGCGGCACTTTCATTTACAATCGTTTTCAATGGAGAACAGCTATAAGAAACATATGAGCTGTATGATGCAGAGAGTTACCGCCTGGTGGCTCTTCTGAAGGTGTACTTGCTGTAGATCATTCAAACAGTGTCACAGTTACAAAGTTATTTGTTTAACAGGATATTATTATGCATATTTGGCACTAAAAACTAACCACCTGTGACCCAAATCCCTGTAGGTTGAGAGGTGGAGACCTTGTTTGCATAATATTCTGTAACCTTGCCTGCGGGGGTGTCAAGGCTTAGTCGCTTTCATGACCTGACTTGAGCTTCCTGTTGGGTTGCAGACTGTTGCTGGGAGCTGATGTGTATCTCCTCGTTTCTGCATCACTGTTACAATCACCCGCTGCTGTCTCCATCCAGCATCATCTGCTCGTAACCACTGATACGAAGCGTTGACTCATGAGCGCTGAGATGGATTTAATGCGTGAGGTCAGATTCTTGTAAATACTCAAGTGTTCAAATGTGATTTTAAAAACAGCCACGAGTACCAGTGGCTCTGCATTGAAAGTACCCCTCCCTTTAAGCAGTTCATGTAATGAAACTCAGAGCCAAATGGAAAATTAGCTGCGGATGCTACCCTGATGCAGCTCTTTCAATTTATAACACTAATGAAACCTAAAAGAGGAGTGATTGCCTCTCCTGCCATCAACCCAAACACACTCCTGAATGTTCCTGGAGCTGTATTAATGTTTTGATCTCTAGCAGCTTAATGTTTTTATTTGGTTTTGTTCTTGATAGGTCGCCTCCTCCTTCCTGTGACAGATGTTCAGCAGCAGTTAGAGGTGACCGGCGAGGACGGCGGGCGAGAGGCGAATAGCTGTACCTGCTGGTGTCTCATGAGAGTGGCTGCACCCTCCAGGCTTTGCCAGTGACGCGGGCTGAGGCTTGGTGGGCCCAGCCCAGGAGGCCTCATTGCTCATCACTCCTGGCTTCCACTGACCAGAAGCACTCGCGCCATGGAGCAACAGAGAGACAAGTATGGCGAGCGGCCCGCCAGGGCGGCTAAGGTTTCCCAGGGCAGCCGCAGTGGACACTCATCCCGGCCGTCTGGCTCCTCCAGCTCCTCTGGGGTTCTCATGGTCGGGCCAAATTTTCGCGTGGGCAAGAAGATTGGCTGTGGCAACTTTGGTGAACTCAAGCTCGGTAAGATAAATCTGCACAGCAAGAGCTGTCAAAGGCTTTAGATTACTTTTAAAATCACAATTCTCTCTCTTATTTCAGGCAAAAATCTATACACCAATGAATATGTAGCTATTAAACTGGTAAGTAAACACTAACTCTTTTTACTATCCTGATGAATTATCAGATAAATCTACAGACGGATTATATTGTAGACCTGGATGGGGCTTGAGGCCCCAGACTGAGCTGAGATAAATGAGGTGAAGATCTGTGACTAGGTGTGTCTTTCCAGCGGATGCTGGACTGGAAATCACAAATGGTGACTCACGCTTTTGTCATGGCTCAGTCGAGAGCATCATAGTGGAACCAGATCCTAATGCTGTGGTTGCCAAGCCAAATGGTTGTCGGCTCCGCAGACGACTTCACGCTGTGATTTACGCAACACTCCATGGTTCTTAAGTCAGCAAAGGATCCCTTTTAGAGGTCAAACGATCACCTTCCCAGACTTTAAACAGTTGACACCATCAGCAATACTCTCTAGTAGCAAACAAAGTCATGTGAAATGATAATCACTTTATTCTTGCAGCTGATGCAGCAGAGATGTTCATGGATGTCCCCTCAGAAGTGTTTTCTAAAACTCTTCCATCATTCACGCAGCCAGATGCGTGATGGGTTTAGACACTCACAGCAAAAAGATAAAAAGTCCAGAGCAGCCAAACAGTTTCCTACCTGCAGATAAGGACTTCAAAATATTGTGGCTCCTAAACCTAAACAAGCCGAGGGCCCAACATTGTAGTGGAGAGTTTTTCAGATTCAGTGTGTTGACTGACAAACACACCCAAATGTGTGTTTGGATTAAATCTGTCATTAAAAAACAAATACAGATGTAGATGAGTTCCCTGAAATTAACATCCAGGTTGACTTAAGCTGCACTTCCAGCTTCTCAGCCATCATTATGTTTGCTTCAAATCAGGAATCGGCCCGGTTTAGGACCAATAAGGGGGATCACATGATCACTTTTCAGGTGCAGCAGGTTCCTGCATGTATCTCAGGGAGGGGGTTGTGTGCCGATGCTTTAGAAGCAGTGCTGTGTAACAGGATACATGTGCTCACACCCGTAATTTACAGGAGCCATCATGGACAGTAGTCTTGTGATTGTGAAAACAGTTAAAATGTCCTCTAGATCCAGCACATTTGTTACAGTTGATGTGGGAAGTGTGGTGAACTGATAACTGATTTGGATGTTTCTGCCGTGCAGGAACCGGTGAAGTCGCGGGCGCCACAGTTGCACTTAGAGTACAGGTTCTACAAGAGTCTAGGAACCACAGGTAAGCCCAGAGACCCACACACCATTCCCCCTGGTGTGTTTGTGGGATTGCATGACAATGGTCTGTTTTGGGAGACTGCATCATTTCCTCAACAAGCGATTACTGCTCTGAGGTTTACATATTAATAGTGAGCTGTGTCCCCAACTTATTTTAATCTCCAGCACTCTGTGTTCGCCAGCGCCTGACTGACTGGTTGTGCGGTGACCTTGCTTTGAAGCAGATTTAGCAGTAATGCACTCCAGCGTGGAAGGTGTTGACACAAAACGTGTACACCCGCAGAACACATACAGACGCAGATCCTTTTGTCTTAAGCGCTGAAAAGACTTCCTGCTGGTTGAAAACTCACCGTGAGGATGTTCAGTCCTGTTCGCCTGCATTGTCAGCGGTGCACGTGTTCGCTTCAGTTGATGATTTGGAGCCATTTTTTGTACAAAGGAAGTTACTAAGTTTAAATATGTCGGTTGTTCCCTACGTCAAGGGGCTTACGTGAAAGCTGGCATTTATCTGTCTGTGAATAGAAAAACTCAAAATGTTCTGAAGAGATTTTAATGAAATTTTCTAGGAATTTCTGATAGACACCCGGACAGAAGCCGGAGCATCAGTGCTTCTATCCCCTCAGCGCACATTGGTTGCTGCTTCGCTTCTGTTTTTAATTCTGGTCCCTTCAGAATGCCTGATTTTGTCAAGGAAACAAGTCCGGGTCTGCTGACGGGTCCGTTAGAGCAGAGACGGGATCCTGTGAAGATAAAAATTACTACAAGTGAAATAACAAAGACTGAAATGTATTTTAGACTAGGGGAAATGGGTGGGAACTCCAGGAACAAAAGAACTATATAAAAATAATTTAATGCTTATTCTTTGGGCCTGAGTTTCCATGAATGCAGGAGAGGAATTTTCTTAGAAAGGACAGAGGTGTATTAATTTTTAGGATTTGCTGTCCTCGCAGTTTGGTTGCAGGTGGAAAATGTGGCCTGTTTTCCTGACGTATGGGCGTGGACGTGCAGGTTGGACTTCTGACTGCTGATGTGATAACCAGACTGGGAATATGATGGCTATTGTTTTGCAAATGCACAGGCTGGAAAAGGCCAACCGTGCGGAAACTCATTAAATATTTAGCGAAGTAGTCTGCCTCCGTTAGTGCGAACCTGCCTCTGTCCTCTCCTCCAGATGGAATAACGTGACCTCATTGCTTCTTGGCTGAGGGCTGTGCCACATTCCTCCCGGCCAGTGCAGCCGTTACTGTGTGTGACGGCCTCTTTATGAATTCATGGCGTTTCCCTCAGACGCGCAGTCAGGTGTCGGGTCTGGTTCCCAACCAGGTCCTTCTCGATGTGTGGACGTGTTTAAATGTTTAACAGCGCCATTAGTGACAGTTATTCTGTGAGAGCAGGATGGTTTGAAGATGCTATCGGGGCGTTATTGACTTCATAATCAACCGAAACATAAACATTCTCATGGCGATGTGGCTCACTGGAGGTTATTAATATGTAAGGGAGGTCATTGAAGCCTTAACTACAAGATCTGTTTCCTCCCACTGAAGTGAAAAGGGAGCATAGTTAAGGTTAGCTTTTCCCAGGGCGCTTTTCTAATAAGAGAAAACGGAACTCCAGCGATCATCTTATCAGTTATCAGAGGGGAGTATGCTCAAAAATACCAGTGACCTGGAAAAACAGCTGGAGGTTGATTGTGCATCATTGTCGCTAAAGTCTGGCATTTGTTTCTGTGTTACACGTGATCAGACAGGACGAGGGTAGTGGATTCTGGTTTCAGAAGGGAGTGATTCTGCAGAGCTGCAGCGCTTATGTCTGTCATAAATTCAATTTGAGCGATCCCTTTAAAACTGCATGGTCATGAATCAGCTTTCTTTTAGGAAATATTTCTTTTCCTGTTGACGGCTTCCACAGAGAAAATGCAGTCAGACATCGAAATATTGATTGTTGAGGAGAAAAGGGGTTGATTGAGCCCAATTTTCTGTTTGTTTTTCAAATTTGTTTCAATGGATTGTTTGAAAGCACGATCTACACTGCGGACCGGCAGGTGTGGGGGGGTGTCTGATAAGCTGCCACACATTTCAATATAATACTTATTCAGTCATGAGAATTTCTCCTCCTGGCTTTGCGAGAAGTCAAACCAAGAAGGAACTGCAACCAGATGGTCCAATCAAATGTCCAGTCTCAGAACTGGAGGAACTGGAGGCTCAAACGTCTGCACAGACAAACGGCTGCAGTCACACTCATTCATCACATTCATCCTGTTCCCCCCTTTGTTGTGAGGGCCTGCAGCCAGCACCTCTATCAGATTACACTAATGCACAGGAAAAATCTATTCTTTTGTTCTCCACCACCAGACGGGCCCTTTAACTGGGACTGAACGTGTATCAATCCTTCTGTAGTTGTGAGTTTACACATTAACAAAACTACCCCTTTTAGAAGCCCTGCCTACTTTTGTGGTCCATTTTTAGAGATCCAGAACTCAAGCAGTAATGGGGCTGAAGTCCTGGAGAGTTCACATTGTGGCTGTATTTGAAGAGAAGTCTCTATTCTTCTTCCCCACATGAGCTCTGATGGGCTTTCAAGCCTTTGATGATTGTTGTAGAGGAGACTTGGCTCAATAGTTAACTTCTCTCCTCTTCTTTTTATAGTTGACCAATCGTATATTCTTATATTCATGTTTGCTAAATACAAAACTAAATTGGTAGTGTGGTTTAAGCACTGTTTTTAAGCAAAATATTGCTGATATAAAAGCAAATCTACCCTTGAAATGTCCTCCAAACTGCACCCAAATGCCGTTTGTTTTTCAGAAAATTGGGTAGAAGTTAAAATTTGAACCCATGTAAGTGGCTATTTCCATCAAATGTTGTAATTAAAGCGAACAGAACCATCCGGGAAAAATATCTGATCTTTAAACAGGAATGTTTGCTATGATAATGGCCCTGTTTTTTCTTTGTTAGTAAAATTTTTGAGCAATTGTCTTTTAAATTCAGCAACCATTTGGGCTTTTATTTACAGAACACCCCCAATCTGACACATTTTAGGCCTCCCACAAGCACCCAGGGTTTCAAGACACTCACTCCTATGGTGCAATTAGCAACCCACAGAACTGCATAATGGCGTCCAGAAACACAGGATGGAGCTCAGCAGGACTCCTACATGCCCATATGCTCGCTGACGGCATTTCTGCCACCTTTCATGTTGCAGTGGATTTCCCATCACCCAGCAAGAAGGGCAAAACATCTATTGGTTGAAATGGCTGTAAATATATGAACACACTACATTAGGATGTGTTTTTGCTTTTTGTTTTTCCCTGATTCTTGTTCCCATTTTAATGATGTCTGAGGTAGCTTTGGTAAACCTGATTGTAGTTGTTAAATTAGACACAAAAAACTCATTGTTTTTCAGCTGTTGAAACTAATATTTCTGCCTCAGCTGAGTGACTTTGTTTGCAGCTGTGCTGGGTTCTAGTTTCTATTTAAATCTACAGCAATTGGACACATGTTTGAAAATATATTTAAAAGCTACAAATACTAATTGTTTATTACAATGATATGGTATTAGAGTTTATTAGAAATACTAAGCTGTTTAATTGGTTTCCAATCTAGATCATTTTCAATTTCGGCATCATCAGAGGAGTATAATTTAAAACAGATGCTAACCAGATGATGTTTTGGGATGGCATCTGTAGAATCCTGCCTGCTCTGAATTTTTTTTCCTCCTGAAAGTTTAACTTTAAGAGATTTATCAACGTAGCAGGAGCAGGTAGATGAGAAAAGTTCCATCTGTTTTTTTGTCTTTTTTAAAATTTTTTAAAAGTATGCAGATTACAATTAAAATATTGTTTTCATCTGCAATTTCTGATCTTTAATGTATCTTTTGGTTTCAGCGATATATTTATTTATTTTATTTTATCATTTATTAATTTAAGAAAATCTTCAAAATCACTCCCATCGGATTAAATCAATGTTCTGCTTTACTGACACCTGGTGGTATTTCAGTTATAGGAGGGTATTGAAGAAATTATTCTTTCTTTTTTCTTATAATATCCCATGATATTCTTACATTATTTATCATATGTTTTCAAAAAGGGGTACGACCGGTGTTCTGTACTCAGTTTCTGCTTTGAGGGGGGTTTCCAGCCGTCTTTATTGTCTTAATGTATGTAGCTGACGTCAGTGACGTCACGAAAGCCAACCTGATCTCTTCGATTTGAAAAGGGTGGATCTGGCAGAGCCGGAAGTGACGTAGCTGCAAATCATTTACATACTGTCCCATGATGCAGTGCGGCGCGATTCGTTTGAACGATCAGACTTCTCTAAAACAAAATATCTATAACTGCTACATAACCTTAACATGGCTTGTCGCTTTAGACATGCTTTTAAAATGTATAACATCGGTTTTGTTTGTTTGCGCGCTCCGTCAAAGAAACAATCGGTGCAAAACCATGAGTCAAGAGCCCGGACCGCCAGACAAGGGCTCCGGTCTGGAAAGTGATCGTCAGCTTTGCGCAGTGGCAGTATCGTAGCCTATGAGGTTTATCCGAGGCGCGATTATTGCTAGTTGAAAACTTTACCCAATACCCCGCCATGACGACTTGAAATATAGTCGGCTACGGCAATTTTTGGAGGTCTCTACGGAGACCAAACTTCATGTGTCGAAAGTAAAAGTTACCCGAAGAGAACAACAACTTGAGCGTCTATCATGCTGTAATGTCTGTTTGCAGATAAAGACATTGGTTACACTTAAATGCAGAACTTCTGCAATCCTCTGTAGTTCTTGTTCTTACAGTCCAGCTCAAGGTCCCAGTATTCCCAAGGTTTGAACACAGCTTTTGTGGGGGGTGCACAGACCGCAGGACTGAGGGGGAGACCTTGATGTGTGTTTTTTTTCTGACAGCAAGGACACGCTTCGAATCACACACCTCCTGATTGTCTGTCCTTTGAAACCAGATTTCAGGATGCGGTTGACACGAGCGGATGACAGTTGCATAAAGTTAAATAAAAAACCAATAGGAAATTGTTTGTGCGGGGTGGTGCATTTTGCGGACATGATAGAGGAATCCTGGACATTCCAGGGGTGCTGGAGCGGGGATCAGCTTATCTGCCTGCTGTTATTACTGCTGCATTATACTGTCAGATAATGATAAACTGCACAGTGAAAGAAGTAGAATGGGAGCCAAGGTGACAGATGGAAGGGATTTTGGAGCGTTTAGAATGAGCGGAGCAGAGAGGATGTGATTCAGTGGGGAGGATGTGACACGAGGCAGCAAAAGATTAGTTTTTAGCTCGCAGCAAGAGGAGTGACACACTTCTGTTTGCCGGGGCTCGGAGTTATTTTACTTCAGGGTTGCTGTTTATCCAGCAGAGTCCTCACTAACCTTGTGCTGCCCCCGCCTCCTGTCTGACCAGTCGGAGGCCTGTTACATTCAGTTTGAAGCCAAATTAGAAATGTCACTACCCAACGGAGACAGGAATAATAACAGATAAAGGCTTTGCTACCCCAGTTCTCCCCGCGTTCCCATGAGAACATTCTGTACAGTCCATCAGATAGACTGTGTTTCTGTTATCTTTAAGCTAATATTTGATTTACATCTAACATTTATGTCTAAACAGGCTATTTATAGTGTTATTTATTCACATCTCTGGTTTAGGGGTGCAGTCGTACACACCTGTGTCCACTGGACTGACATGTCTGCATCCTTAACTCCTGTTCTTTGTCCTTGCTTCAGCTGAAGGCGTGCCGCAGGTGTTCTACTTCGGCCCATGTGGGAAATACAACGCCATGGTTATGGAGCTGCTGGGCCCCAGTCTGGAGGACCTGTTTGACCTTTGTGACCGGACCTTTTCCCTGAAGACGGTCTTGATGATAGCCATTCAGCTGGTGAGTTCAGAGCAGAGACACATCAAGCAACGCACGGGTTATCGAACACTTGGCCACTTTTCTCTGCAGACATATCAATTACACTCGACCTTCATATCGTTTTAACTTTCACAAACGCAGCCTCTGCACCTTCGCTAAAGAACCCTACAGCTCTGGCTCGTGTCGCGGAACACGTCCTTCATCGCGTCATGCTTCGCTGCAGCATTCCTAAATCCCACAAGTCCCCTGCTCTTTCTCAGGCTTCTGCTTCTGGCCTGCTGACGACAAACTCAATCGAATCCAAACACACAGCCTTCAGCAGTCATCAGTATCCATCTCCTTTCCCAAAGTCTTGGAAGATACGCGTTTAATAAACACACTTGGAAGCTAATTGCTTGTGTGCTCAGTTTTAAATCCCAGCATGACGGTTTGCTTCTCTGTTGGTGCTGAGCTACATTCTCTAACCACTAATTGGTGTTTATATTGTGTGATATTAATGGCCGTATGTGAATGCTGCACAGCGTGGTGGGTTGTAGCATTATTGCGCAATCAATATAAATTAATTGAAGTGATCATTTGAGTAAAATTGTTTAAATCATTTATATTCTTTTTATAATGAAAATGGCCACTTGAATTACTGGTGCTCTAAATCCAAATCCAATACATTATGTCAGCAAGAGTGCGTGTGTGTGTGCACGCGCATTTCTTTTTTGCTCATAGTGTTAATTATGATTATTGGTTCTTGTTAGATTTCACGGATGGAGTACGTGCACTCTAAAAACCTCATCTACAGAGATGTAAAACCTGAAAACTTTCTCATTGGACGACAAGGGAACAAAAAGGAACATATTATCCACATCATTGACTTTGGCCTGGCCAAAGAGTACATCGACCCCGAGACCAAAAAACACATTCCATACCGGGAGCACAAGAGCCTGACAGGGACTGCTCGATATATGTCCATCAATACGCATTTAGGCAAAGGTAAGAGTCCTTCCCTCATGTAGCGTTTGTCGTTTGAAGTGTAAAGTGTACCAAACATCACCAGATGTTTTGACACAGAGCAAAGTCGGAGGGACGACCTGGAGGCTTTGGGCCACATGTTCATGTATTTCCTCCGTGGGAGTCTACCGTGGCAAGGCCTGAAGGTAGGAGCTAAAAGCTGCAGTCGGGGGGGGACTGGCAGCTACAGGTCCGTCACTTCAGTGTGTGTTTTTTGTAGGCCGACACATTAAAAGAACGATATCAGAAGATCGGAGACACGAAACGAAACACTCCCATCGAGGTCCTGTGTGAAAACTTCCCAGGTACGTGTACGATCCCGTCCGATGGAATCATCAGGTATGACCGTCCTCCTGTACTCAAGGCTTGTGTTTTGTGTTCTCCAGAGGAGATGGCCACCTACCTCCGATATGTCAGACGGCTGGACTTCTTTGAAAAGCCGGACTATGAGTACTTGCGGACTCTGTTCACTGAACTGTTTGAGCGTAAAGGCTACACCTTCGACTACACGTACGACTGGGTCGGCCGGCAGATAGTGAGTAACACTCAGATGCTTCTTAAGCCGTTCTGGCTGAGTGGCCGCTTAATTGCTGGTTCCTCTCAGCCCACTCCAGTGGGATCTGTCCATATAGACTCTGGAGCATCTGCTGTCACGAGAGAAACCCATCCTCACAGAGACCGCCCCTCACAACACCCACCCATCAGAAATCAGGTATGCAGAGTCTTGTCAAGGACAAAAGCTGAGGAGACGGTGAGAGATCCGACTCGAGGTTTTCTTTTTTTTTTTTCCTTATTTAGGAAAAAGGTTCTTAGTGTGAGTAGAAATAGTCTCACCAGTTGTCTGCTAGGAGATTAAAAAGAGCCAAATTAGTGGGAGAGGTTTGATTTTGTGTGATTAAATTAGAAATACGAGCGCTGACTTCCATTGAGCTTTGACTTCATTGGTTTTAATTTTCTGGCTGGAGCCTTGCTTTGATTTTTGATTCAGACTTTTCATTTTGATTTTCTTAATTTTGCTAATTTTGTTTTCCTTCGTTTCTCATGCTGCTTTGCATGGTACCTGGCTTCACACCCCCACTCATCCGTCTCTCCTAACACGATTGTTCCATCGCTCCCCTCACCCCCCCCCCACCCCACCCTCCTTCCATTGCAACACCCCTCCACACACCGGTTCCTCTTCACCACCCACCACCGCCGCTGCCCCCGACTCCCCCGAGCAGACGGCCGTGTCAGATCGACGAGGAGCATGGGAGGTGCAGCCCACACGCCAAGCAAACTCCTCCTATCTGACCTCCCACCTGGCAGCGGACAGGCACGGGGGCTCAGTGCAGGTATACACCCCTCACCTGATCGACCAACACCCCTTTACCCGAACTCTCTGGAGCCAGATCTGTCTCATAAGACAAAAAAAACCCAAAATCAACTAGAATCAGATGTGCAACACTCACTGAAGCTGGGTTTGTTTCCTCAAGGTCATTCATTTTGGCTGCTCACATTAAACCTTGACTCCTTCTGCAACACTTGAGAATTCTCGCTGATATCTCGGGTACACGACTGAACCTGCAGTCGGACATCAAAAAAAAAACACGTGGACAGGGAGTTGCTGCTCTTTAACCTCATTTATGAGACAGATCTACAACCACATACCTCCTCTACCCCTGGCTGGGAAATGTTATTTTTCTGCCCCACCATATGCATGTCATCTGGTGCCACCCATCCCAGATGGTCCCAACGCGGTTCAGCTTTGCGAACAGCTGTCCTGATCCCGACATTCTGGTGTCAGGACCTCGCCTGGACACTCCTCGCAAGAACAGGAAGCCTCTTGCATGGCGGGATGACCGGTCTGGTCAGCTGAAAGCATGCTCTGATCTCATGGGCGATCTCTATGCTCATGTTGTGTCAACAGTTTTGCACGTCACATGGGTTGGGTCCCACCTGCAACAAGTGTTACGGTTGTACGGCTATTGGAGATCTCTGACTGTTTCCAACATCAACAACCGCTTCTCTCGTTGAACTGGTGTGAAATAGGGAAACCGACAGCGTTAAATCCCCCTTTGGTGTCCTCCAGGTTTTGATGTCAGGTTGACCACACGTGGAGGACTGAAGACGTCGGTCCTCCACGTGTGGTCATTGTCCGTGGTTTAAGTTGGACAGAAAACAGTTTGGGTGAGAAACGGGTCACCGTGTTGAGCGAATGCTATTTGCTCAAGGTTCTGTTCTCCTTTTTGAAGCCTTCCTCACGGCCTCCTCGCGGCTTTGGTGCTGGTTTTTAAAACGTCTGATCTGTCCCGGATGCAGGTGGTCAGCTTGACCAACGGGGAGCTGAACGCAGACGACCCACTGACGGCACATTCAAACGCTCCAATCACAGCTCAGGCAGAGGTGGAAGTGGTTGACGAGGCCAAGTATGTATCACACACCCGCCACAACACTCCTCCGTGTCATCTGTTACTTCCTGCTGTTCCTCTTTCTCTCTCCCCCTCTCTGAACTCTCTCTCTCTCTCTCCCCCTCTTTCTGAACTCTCTCTCTCCTCCCTCTCTCTATGCTGTGGAGTTGTGATCCTGCCTGCCCCTCTTATCAAACTGTGCTTTCTGATCTTTATTGCTGCTTGTCTCTGCATTTTTTTCCCACATATATTTAAAAATAAGCACACAAATGAAAACTTGTGAGCATTTATCAGGAATCGATGTCACCAAAACACTGAAAAAAACTTTAGAATTGTGCTTGAATCTTTGAAATCTTTTGGAAATAAGCAAAACATTTCAATTCCAATGTCCAGGATCAAATAGTTTGATTGTTCATTCCTGAGTTACTTTAATCAGTTAACTTCATGAAAGTTAACTTCATGAATTTAATCAGTTAATCAGTTTCATCCATGAAAGCAAACGTTGTCCGTCTAGAAACTGAGACTGACTCACAGGGGGGTCATCTTGGACTCTTCCGGGAGGGAAACATGGAAGCACGACTGTGGTTATCTTTGGTTCTGTTCAGGTTATGAGGTTATGAAATATCAATGGTCAAAGAGAAACACGGTAGTGAGGTTTAGTTCCAAACACCTCTTTTATAGACTGTCATCAGGGCAGTGATTTTAATCCATCTTCCAGCTTTGATGGACCCTCTGGTCAGCAGGTCCGCCTGGTTGTTTCCTGTTGTGAGGCTGTTAAATAACAGCCGCGTCAGTCCTGTATGGAGCAGATGAGCATCAGCTGCTGTCACATCATTTAAATCTAAACTAGGAAAGCACTCGAAGAGCACAGACGTCCGCCAGGCAGCTCATTTCCTCACATATCGCCGCTGTTTGGACCCGTTAAAGCTGATGGGGAAATGAGCTGCCTGGCCATGATCCCTGGAAGGTCAAGGGTCCCTAACCCTTGCCAGACATAAATAAAGCTGAGTTTAGATATCTGACAGATCAATAATTGAAACCCAAATATTAGCAATATGATAAATTTGGACTAAATATTTCCATGGAGGTTAGAGATTCCTCATACTTAATTCGTAGTATAATAAAAACAACAACTGTCACTCTTATTTATTCACAGGATCAGAAATGAGAAGAGAGGAGACACAGAACAGAGTTTAACATACCAATTTATTGTATTAAATCATGAAAAATGGTGTTGAAGAACATCCTGTAACCCTCTTCTCCTCCTCCTCCTCTTCCTCTGTGTACACACGTGTTCTGTCTCTGTGTGTGTTTGCGTGCATGTGTGTGTGGCATGTGCCCCGTCCCCCTCATCTTGGTCTTGTTGTATTAATTTCTTACTTTTCTCTTTACACTCTTTCCTCTCTCTTCTGTAGCTGCGTGAAAATGCTCAACCTGTGGTGAGTCCCTCTCTGCTCGTCCACACCAGACTCATGGGACAGGAGTGGACCAGCCTAGGCTGGGGAGATTTGACTTTTCCTTTTTATAGAAACCTTTACTGGTGCACAGAACACAGGCTACACTGTGACCAGTCTTCAGTCAGGTCCCACAGGCTCACATTAGAACAGATCTAAGTACTTGTACTAACTTTTATTGGCCCCTCTAATATCTGAAGCGTGACTCCTTCATTAGCAGCCTTTAAGCTCTTGTTGCATGGTGCACCGTTATTCTGCATCAGTAATGACTCGGAGGTGAGCCAGTCACTGTCCTATGTCCTGTCACAGCTTGTTTATTGTCTTTGTGTGTTTTAATGATCAGTCAAGCTCGCCTTGTCTTTCGTTCTGTGTTTGCGCTGCTCTGTTTATTTGCATAGTTTCAGAGTAACTGCAGCAGTTTGCAGATGTCCCCCCCTCTGATATTCCATAATGGTACATGCCAGAAGCATGCAAATGTCCAGTGGGTGGAAACACCCCCCCCCGAGTCTGAGGTTCAGTCCCTCCAGGTTTTTACTCGGTTCTGAATGCAGCAGGCAGAAATGCTGTTCAGGTTTGCGGTGGTGTTTTGGGGCTTCTTTGGATTCCTTGAACTTTGTGGGTTTTTTTTTTTTTTTTTTTTTTTGCTGCTCTCCAGACGTGATTTGTGGTGGGAAAGTGTTTGCGTTTGCATTTCCACTGTGACTTTCCAGCCTTTTCCATCTCCTCAGTGTGAAACACTGGGCCACAAACTCTTCAGAAGACCCCAAATGCATAACATCAATGTCTTCACAGGCACCACGATCTTTGATTGATTGATAATTGGCCGAATTCTGCCAAAGAGACAAAGTTTTTTTGTTTTGAGGATGAATTCCTGGAAGGACTGAATGTTTAATAAACTGAATCTTCTGCCAGCTGCAGTTCCGACTCTTCTGAAGTCATGTGGAAAATGAAAGATTCATCTTTGTAACGTTCTACTCAGTAATTTAAGGAGGCTGCCCGCTCTGGCTCCTTGTTCCTTCTCTCGCCCCATCGTAACGTCTCTCCTCCTCTCTCCGTCTCTCTACGCAGGTGCTGCTGCTTCTTCAAGAGAAAAAGGAAGAAGAACACGCAGAGGCACAAATGATGGTCCGCCCTCAGCCTGAAACACTGCAACTCTCTGGCAAAGCTGATTGTTACTTCTGAAAAATCAATAAGGTTCCATTCAGAAAGGTTCTCAGTTGAATGGTTTTCTGGAGGGACCAGTTAAAGGTGGTGTGTTGGGACGTACCAGATACTTGTCGTCGGACGGGAATCCTTTTTTTATACCCCTCCTGCAACGTGTGTGGAAATCTGTTGCAGCTCGTTCGTCCCAGTGACAAACCATTTTGTGATTTTTTTTTTTTTTTTTTTTTTCCCGCAAACGATAATCTTTTTTCTCCCGTTCCTCGTCTGTAAATGTTGTCGTTGTTGGATCATGTCTTGGCTGGAGTCGCAGCCCGTCGGGCTCCCGGTTTAGTTCGCTTTGAGCCACCACGCCCTCCCTCTGGCCTCTGCTTCGGTGGGACTGAATGTAAACGTGAACGCAGGAGGAGTCGGCGTGGAAGCGCCTCGGCTGCACAGACACACCGGCTTCAGACCGACCTTTTGGCTCCTGTACTTTTTTTTTTTTTTTTTTTTCTCGTTTCCTCCCCGAAGAGGTCAACCCCGATCGCGGGACCTGAGAAGAGCTGAGACTCCTCCTGCACTGTGTTCTCTGAGGATGACCTCTGCTCTTCAGCCCCGCCCCCCTCCCCCACGCTGCTCACTCAACACACTACAGGCTCTGTGCTGTTTCTGCTCCTGGTGGATTTGTGATGCCGAGCAGCAGCATTCGGGGCTGATATTTATGCTATTTATCTTTTGGTTGCCGCCATTTTTCTTACTGATTTACAACACACACTCTGAATGTATGGACAGTAAGTCAGAGCCCGCCGAGCGTTTCTAGAATCCTGCATGGGAAGGAAATTGCAATTTGAGACGAGACCAATGATTGGGGAAAAAGGCAACAAATGAGACCAAAACCAAATGTTTTCTAATGTGGTGACCCTGGGCTCTGCAGCAGTATTCTCTCTCTCTCTGAGGGGTCTTAACTTTGGAATGACTTCAGATCCCAGCCTGGCGACGCTACTGTCCAATGCCTTAACCTGCCCCCGACCCACCACCCACCATCGTATCACCACGACCCGGAGGCATGGTGGTTGCGGTGTATTTTATTTTTTTGGGGGGGGGGTGACCTGTATGATAGACGCCAAGCTAGTGGACTGATCCAAGCAGTTAGAGATGTGTACTCAAGAGAGCAGCGGGAGGTCTGGGTCCATCTGTAGAGGTCCGTCTGTAAAGGCCCCCCCGTGTGTCAAGCCAACCTTTTGTTTCTGGATGTCTGAACCTCTCATCAAGGCCATAGACGAGTTCAGAGCACGCGAGGGCGGACACGCGATCGCCCCCGTGCGATGGTTCACCCGCTCGCGGGCGGCGGAGGACGGCTGTGAAGCGTTGTGCTCGGTGCGCCCCCCCCCCCCGTCCTCGTCCTCCCAACAGTCAGTTACCGTAAAAAGGTGTTTTACTCATTTTATATCTTGTTAATGTGAATTTTGGATGCAGTTTTGTTTCCCATTTCAAATAGCCATGGTTCTACGGGGGAAAGAGAGGGTAACAAAAAGCTCGAGACCGTGACTGCACTACATTTGTTGCCCCCCCTGCTCTCCCTGATAAGACCCTGCCTTCTTAATACTGTAACGTGCTTGTTATTACTTTAACAGTAGCTGCCTCATGCGTTAGGCCTTCCCTATGGGGTGCAGGGAATACACTTTAAATTAACTTTCTTTCAATTCTCACCCTTTTTTTGTGTGCCATTATGACACAACTGACCTGCATACACACACGCAGACACACAAATTCCTGACTTCCAGATAAATTGGCTCACAGTGGTGTGTTTGACTTTGCTCCATCGTCTTCAGAGATGCATTGTGGGTGTTGTGAACAATCTCAGTATGTAAACCTGCTTGTTGTGTGTTTGACACTGTACAGCTTTGTTTTCTTCTGACACCTGACATTTCTCCAGGTTCATAAGTTATTGTGTTATTGAAAGTACTTGAATATTAAAACCTACGGGACCTTTTTTTTTTCTTTTTTTTTTTTCTCGGTCGTCTTCATAGCAACTCGACACAGTGGATACGAGGGGACTTGTGGGAAAAACAGGCTATTTGAATGACAGGTATTCATGTGTGAGAGTATCGGAGTGCCTCTGGAGGGTGTTGGACAGGTTCTGATTGTCAGACTCGCCTGCAGAGTCCCGCGCTCGCTGCTATTATCAAAGTCTTAGAAAAATCTTTAGGTTTGCAGTTCGACATTTGGCGGTTTTCACTCTGTCATCTTCTGATCTGGCTTACACGTGTTTTTTGTATCAGCAGCAGCTGGACTGTTTCATCACAGCCACATGAGAAATGATGGAAGTATTTCCGTAAGAGGAAGATGGATATCTAGACTATATAGCCTTCAAATACCCCCCCCCCCGAGCTCCCAGAGTGCCATTCCTGAGACTACTACTAGCCCTTGCCTTTCTTTATTTTATTTTTGACCTGTGCCAGGAACATAAAATATGAAGTTGAATGTGTCTTTATTCCCTCTCATCGGGATCCACCGTGTGTGCGTCTGCTGTCATCCCTGCAGAGTGAAATAGTTAAGTACCAGAAGATGTTGGAAAGCATCAGAAATGACCGTTTTTATTCCATTTCTGTCAGAAATCAGCAGCTTGCTTGCTTAGATTCTCATGGTTTAGCCGTGGCTGTCGACATTACGCCTCTGTTTGAGAACTCTGGGCCTCTTCACGGAGCGTCGGAGGACTCCCGCTCGGGTTATCTGGGGAGGACGGTGGGCCTCCAGTCTTCATGTTGAAATAAGCATCTTGTCCCTGTTTTCTAACGCCACATTCCATTTCTACCTGCGTTGTTTCTGATGTGCTCGGGCCAGGCTGGTGGTTGTGCTTCAGTTGTGCGTAATTCACATTCCTGGGTGTGAGAACGGTGAGATTCTCTCAAACGTGTGAATGACTGGCTGAGGTCTCTTTGGGTTCTCCGGCACTTTTTTCTTGTTGCTGTACTGTAGAAGGGTCTTGGATTTACTGTATTTTTTTCCTTTGAGGCGAGGTTTAGGGTGACATTTACTGCAATATTGTGATGATTATATGAAAATTGTAAATTGTACAGAGTTCACATATAGGATTTGTTCTTTCAAGTTTTGATTCCACATAAAAAATATGTATTTTTTTTTCCTCAGACTGGAAGGTCCAGTTGTACAGCTCCAATATTTTGTCCTCCCCGCAACATGTTTTTTCAGAGCTATGATTAAGAGTAATCTTTACATCTGTAAATAAATACTATGGTATTAAAAATATGAATGTCACTTCAAAAACCTATTTGAATGAGTTAGTCAAGGGCTTCAAAAATGAAGGACCCCCATGTCTTTTTAATGATTTCCTATTTTTATTTTACAGAAAGAAAAGGTTCTTTTTATCTGAGATGGCTGTTTCCCCTCTTGGATTCATATAAAACAAATATTTCACACAAGAATCACTTTTTATTCCCTCCACACCTAAAGGGAAACTCCAGTTTGCACCCTTTTTTATGTCAAATAAAAGATCTCTCCACCTTGCGGGATTGTCTTCTGTGAGATTTTGTATTTGTAATAATAAAACATCATTATTTATGCGCCATTTGTATGTGCAACCCTTAGGGGTCTGGACTCCTTTTTGTCCATTTTTCAATATGTAAAACTTGGCCTTTATTTGAAAACCTGGATTGGAAATTAAAAAAAAAAACATTTTCAGCTGCAACTCTTCAAACTATGTACAAAATTCTGCAGGCATCAGGACAACTTTGCATTCAGAGTCTGAGGAGACTTCAAATCACACAACAGGTCAGTCTGGTCTTTCTAGAGTCGACTAGACTAAAGCAGGCCGAGACACGACACTGTCCTGTTCTGTCCACCAGGCGGCAGCACCATGGGTTCCCGCGGCCTCGCGCGTCCTGTCGGGCTGCATCTGTTGCCATGGTGACGGGGATGCTCCCGCTGGTGGACGCGCCTCGGGCTGTCCACCTCGGACCTGGACATCAGGTGACTGGCAGTCCTCGGGGGGACATATATGATTTTGTTTATTTTATTTTTTTTGCAGGCGTCCCACGACATGCTGAGTGTTTAATTTCGCGTCTATTAACTAAATTAAACCGTTTTCCTCCTCCTCCCCTCCTGCGCTCCCCCCCGACTCGCCACTAGGCGGCGCCTGTGACGCGGCGGAGTATGAACTTCCGGCGTCAACTTCCGGCGCCTCTCTTCGGCCGGGCCCGGACAAGATGGTGGGTACGGAGCGGAGCGGCCGCGCCGCCATCCGCCTCCATCCGCGGCGGCCGCCGCTCATCCGGGCCGCCGGCCGCCCGCATCCGACCTCGTCCGGCGCGAACGACGCAGAAACGCTGACTTTTGCGTGCGCTTGTGTCCCTGGTGTTAAGTACCGGCGGTCACAAGCTAAGCGGCTAAATGTGGCAGAAGCCGTCAGAACGTGACCAAAACACACGAATACACCTTTTGTGATGAGTCCGGACACTCGTCCCTGCCTTTGAGATTGCACCAGAACTTAGTTGTGTTTAACTATCACCTGAAAAGAAGGTGTATGGCTTTCTATGACTTGTTCCAATTTTAAATTAGTATTGAGGAATAAAGACAATAAAAGTCTGAAGGTCATACTTTGTGCATTTTATACCTTCTTTACTCAGGTCTTAAATACTTAAAATTGTAAACTCAATACACAGTTGTGTTTTCCCATCCCTGTGGCTCCGTTGTGTAATCCATCACTGATTTCACCTCAGGGGCGCGTCAGGACCAAGACGGTGAAGAAGGCCTCCAGGGTCATCATCGAGAAGTACTACACCCGCCTGGGCAGCGACTTCCACACCAACAAGAGAGTGTGTGAAGACATCGCCATCATCCCCAGCAAACCTCTGCGCAACAAGATCGCCGGGTGAGTCGAGAACAAGAACCTCTTTGTTGATGATCAGATGTGCATTTGTGCGACTTAAAACCGAGCCGTTGCGTGTAAACGTGCTGGCAAAACACGAACAAACGTCTGCGTATCCCAGCTATGTGACACACCTGATGAAGCGCATCCAGCGTGGTCCGGTCAGAGGAATCTCCATCAAGCTGCAGGAGGAGGAGAGGGAGAGGAGGGACAACTACGTCCCAGAGGTCAGCACTGATGCTCATCACCGCTTGGCCTTAACGTGTAACAAAAGTAAGGTTCGACTTTCTAAAGGTGGATCTTGTCGTCCTCTAGGTCTCTGCTCTGGATCGGGAGCTCATCGAGGTCGACACAGACACCAAAGAAATGCTCAAGATGCTGGTGAGTGCAGAGGAGCAGCCGTTTGATAAACTGAATGTTACACTCTTAATGTGAAAACGTTTTGAGTAACTTTAGAATTCAAACTGACCCTTGAATCGTGTTCACTGGAATATCAAATTCATCCTCCTGCAGGATTTTGGAGGCCTTTCCAAACTTCAGGTCACTCAGCCCACTGTTGGAATGGACTTCCGAACCCCACGATGATGCAGAACTCTGTAGAATAAACCCACTAATAAAACATTCAAATGTGAGATCATCTGCTAGTGTTTCCTAAATACATGTTTAAAAAAAAAGCACAAAAATGGCAACCAGAATGGTCAGGCTTCTTAAATCAGTTATAACATTTAATCTGGAGGGTTTGTTGTTATTTAGGTTCATTGCTGTAGTTTGCACCATCATGAAGTCTTAAAAGTCCAGTCTGAGATTTTAGCAAGAAATGTTAACTCTGGTCAAACTAAAACTGCTTCACCACACCTCACCTCCGGATTTTTATCCAGCGAGATCGTTGGAGGACCTGAGCTGAGCAGCTTTGCATGATAAGTTTCTGAAGACAAAAGTCCTTTACCGTGTGTGAATGCCCAGTTTCAGCGTTTAGATCACCTCAGGCTCAAGTTAAAAAGCAGGAACAGCAGAACCTCCTGACGCTTCCCTTCAGCGGTCTTGAACCAAGCGCAGCACTTAGCCGACTCATTTCACACAGCTGATGCAACAGCAGACGGTACGAAACCCATTCTGCAGCTCAGTGACGCACTCGCACCCGCTCACTCACGAGGGAGTCCGAGACGTTCATAACCACAGAAGAATGTAGATGAGACGGAGCGATAATGCTTAAACACCTTTATTGTGCCCAATCCGAACATATTCCACAACTGTAAGTAGCAGCAAACTTGGCAGACCACAATGAGGTAGACTTTGAGAACTCTAAAAAGCAGCTGGGCTAAAAGAGACAACAAGCTCAGCATGACAAAACCTAATGAGAGAAAAGACACGTTGGTCTTTGGCACACAGCTTATTTATGCATTTATATCCAACTGGAACAGGGAAGGCGAAAATGGGATAAGAAAGCGTGGAATCATTCTACTGGGGTCTACTCAAGCACTGGATAGATTTTATCAGCTCAGTGGAAGTTCTTACATTCAACAGGAAACAAGCAGCTGTCCCAACCCAGGTGTGTCCCCCTGCTGATGTAAAAAAAGTGATTAAAAAACATTGCCACCTCTCCAAACGTGCAAATTAAAAAGTGCAAAAAAGAAAAAAAAAAATCAAAACGGCGCATGTTATTGTTCCTTCGCTCTAGTCTTGAGAGATTGATGGAGTAGAATTTTATCCAGTACATTTAATCTACCTGGGCTAACAAAGGTTTAAAGTCACTTTCCTATATTTGTGCCAATTCAGTTTAAATTTGGGAGGGCGAATTTAAAACGAAAAAAGCCACAGAAAAATGTTTGAGGAAAAAAAAAAAGAACTAAAAAGGGGGTTCTCCCATCAACAGCCACCTGGTAGAATTCTGTTCAAAAATTTTCATGTCATGACTTAAAACCGTTGTGTACAAATTAGTAAAAAACTGCGTAAAAATGTCTGAAATGCGACTGGTTAAATGAAGCTCAACATTCAGGTCACAAAAGTAAGAAACACCAGCTGGCCTGCACAGGAAAAAAACGGATGCCAACTGGGGGTACGGGAAAGGGGGAGGGAAAAAAATAAAAATTTAAAGGCACTGTATGGCGTTTGCCAATGAACGGCAATGAGACTTGCGTGATTGCTCTTCACTATGCAACACATGTAAAGAAAACGGAAAAAAAAAGAAATGGGATTTTTCATCCACTTCTTAACCACAGGCTGACTCCCATCTCTGGCCACAAGTCTGGGGAAAAAAATAAATGCAAGTGTGAAGGGCCCCTCGCCGCTCCCAAAGTCACTGTGCATAGTGCCACTGTGAACAGCAAAAAGGTAGCAAGTGCAAAAGTGAACATTTTCTACAGTGATATCCCAGTGCCTGGTGGAGTGCCGGGGTGCCCTTGCACCCAGGGGCGTCCGGCACGCGTGCTCTTCTTGGCGGGCAGCCTCGCCCCCGAACAGAGGGGGAGCTCCTCCTCTGGCCCATCAGAGGGTTTGGATCCGTCTGCTCTAGCTGGAGTCCCTGTTCTTCTGGTTGCGCATGAGGGGCCGGTGGTTGCTCAAGATGTCCATGGAGTGCTGCCAGTGCCAGCAGGAGCGGCAGTAGTACTTGAAGCAGGCCTGAGGTCAGAGTCACCCGAGGACCAACGTCAGATAAGACAAGAGCTGCGTTTGTAGGCTAATAGGTCAGCGAGTTGGACATTACTTTGTTCTGATTTCAATTAGACCTTAACACCATGACACCTGAAGCTCAGTCAAATCTGAGGGTTTTGTGTTTATTCCAGAGTCCCAACTGATCATTTTAGTAGTTTTAATAAGCAATTAATGAAGTAACCCTCATTACTGTTTAACTGGTTTCTAATATTAATTTAATTGTCCTGTTTTATGAACAAAGCACCTCTTTAAAATAATCTTAATTCTGATTAAGAGGTCAGCATCAAGATGTTTTTAAGATGCAGCCATTTTACATCTAATCCAGGCTGGCAGGAATTATAAAAATAAGATTTCACTGACCTGGTCTCTGCAGAAGAAAGGCCCAGGTTGGCGAAGGCAAACCTGACACATGGAGTCTTCCAGGTAAGGATCAATCTGGACCTGAGGGAAGGAAAAGGGTTCAGAGACACAGACCCACCAGCAGACAACCTTGTGACCTGAGAACTGCAAGTTTGAAGCCGTTTAACAGTTCAAACCTGAAATGAATCATCTTCAAGTTAGATATTTGGGACGTCTGAGACTATTTACTCCCATCAGCAGTGATGCCAACTATAGACAAAAAAACCATGCAAGTGTATTTTTACCTTCTTTGTAAACTTGGGCGTTTTGATCTCTACAAATGCTGCACACACAGCCTTCAGGTAACTGCGCTGATTGTTAAAAGTGACGCGTCCAGAACCTGAAAGAGCACAGTCGCTTATTCTCTACGTTTTCTGACAGATCAGGGTCAGTTCGGACGTCGTCTGAACTCGCCTATGGGGTACTTGTGTTTGTCCGTGTCGATGCCGGCGTACATGACTCCTCCAAAGAGATCGTTCATGATGCTGGCCAGCGCCTCGGCGTTCAGCATGCCATGCAGAGCGCCAACAAACACCGTCTTACTGGGATCCAGACGCTGGGCCGGACAGCGCACGTAGTTGCTGTCCGAGATCACCCAGGGGATCACCTGAACCTGGAGCGGCAACGAGCAGCAGCATCAGTCCCACACCGCATCGACTCAAACCCCCTCAAGGTCATTACGCTGATCAAAGGAACCCTGTTAGTCTTTGAAAAACTACCAGACATCGAGTACAACCAAGTGTACCACTAGGACAGATGTGCACGGTGAGATTCACAGGACTCGGAGGTTTCTCAGGTTAGGTGGCTCACCGCCTGGATCGTTTCTACTCACATCCTTGCATCGCATCCTGCGGCTGGACATCTTGAAGTAGTACTCTCTGTTGTCCTCGGGGTGAAACGGGTCTTGAGAGCACGCGTGGAGCAGCGCACGCACAGACTTGTCACTTTCAAACACCAGATAGACGTACCCTGCAAAGCAAACACTACTTTACTGGATGAATGATCGGCAATGGTGCCCGACGCTGCTGCACCAGCCGACGGCGCCCTGTAGCACAGGAGGTAAAGCGCTCGTGTTTAGAACGCAAGGAAAAAAAAAAAAAAAAAATTGAAATCAATCAACAGCTGTGATCAAGTTTTAAAAATATCTAATGAGGCTTTTATGTAGAGACATTTCAGGCTTGATGATCGGTCCAGTACTTATCTGCCTTAACTAGACCCACGGGAGCCATAAAACCAGCACTTGAGGATTAGTGAGTCAAGCAGATGCTAAAAGAGGGAATATAAATTTGAAAGTCCCAAAGTCCCAGAACTAACAATATCTTGTCCTACATTGAACCGTGAAAGTCACCATCCTCCCTGGATCTACTACCAGACTATCACCCAAACAGTTTGTGAGGTCAGACTCACCAACGTGCCATGTGCCCACCAGTGCCACCAGGAATCCATAAAAAAAATTTAAATGAGCCTACCAGCTTACCTTACCTTTAGCCACATTACCTTTGGGAGGACAGCGAGGGTGCTTTCCATCCTTACCCGGCCACTCCACAGTCAGAGGGCCGTAGGCACTGAAGGTGTTGACCAGGCCAGCTGCAACACAGAGTGAGAGGGCTGGTTCAAGCTGCCGCCTTCCACAGACCACACCATAGTCCGCGT
This sequence comes from Lagocephalus sceleratus, assembly GCA_911728415.1. Lineage (NCBI taxonomy): Eukaryota > Metazoa > Chordata > Actinopteri > Tetraodontiformes > Tetraodontidae > Lagocephalus > Lagocephalus sceleratus. The sequence goes on along the minus strand of CAJVRN010000017.1, from coordinate 9,141,004 downwards.
TTGAGGACATTTCACAGTGAGGCAAAAGTAGGGCCACAAATATTCACATTAATATGCAATTTAATTTGTCTTAACGTGCATTTTGATCACTTATAGAAGTCTTGTTTGCTGCTCTGGTTGTGAGCAAATATGCTTAGAATTGCACCATTTACAGTCCTCCCAGAGAATTTAAAAATTGGAAAACAAAAATACATTCATAGTTCATTCGAATGTCCTACATTTAGTCTTCTTAAATCAAAAGACCTAAGAGAAATTCTGCTGTCAAGTTTCAATGATGTAGGAGGAAAGAACATAAGAAGCCAGAGGTCACATTACCTTCTGTGATGTCCCAGGGAACGCCACCGAGAAAGACCTTGCAGGAATACAGAGGGTCCTTGTTGTTCCTGGGAGGGAGCTGACCACTCCAGGTGAAGGTGGCTTCATTCACAGCTGAGGAGTTCAGAGAGACACGTTCACGCCTCCAGCCTCAACTAGCACATGTGTAATGGCTCTGAGGCCCTCGCCGTACCCGCCGCCTGTCTATGCAGCCGAGCCTCCCTCTCAATGCTGAAGGTGTCGTCTGACTGGTCGAGCATTTCAGCACCGGGCCACGGAGAGCCAGCACGCCAGCGGCGAGAAAGGGCCGAAGACCCAGGGCTGGCACTAGATGGTGGAGTCAGAGGGGAGCTGGAGTCTTGCGGCTCCAGACGGGAGCTCAGTCTCAGCAGATCCTTCTGCATGTTTGACGTGAGATAAGGCAGGGGAGGGGAAATCCGCAAAGTGGACTGCAGAGAAAACACATCCGTACCAAAAGTGATGCTGATCTGTGTTTGGTACTGGCAATCCAAGACTCTGTTACAACTAAATCAAACCAATCAATATAGAGCATTAAAGCATCAATGCTGATGGAGCAGGAAAACTGAAGTGGATCGAAGACTTTGGGCGTGTAAGGAACCAGGCGATCGTCTCCAAAGAAACGCTAGACCGCATCTACTCACCAGCATGTCGCAGAGGTGGTCCGAGCCAGAGCTGAAGCCGCTGGTCTCTGAGTCTTCGGGACTGCTGGAGCGAGAGTCTAAAAAGGAGCTTGAGTCCAGGCGGTTTGCCATGCGAGCCATGCTGGGGAACTTTTCCAAGAAGTCAGGAGTCAAGCTCATGGACTCGGGGGGCAGGTAGCCTGGTGGTTTCCCAAGGATGCTACTGAAGGGACTGTTCAGCAGACCAAGCACTGGGGAAAACAGCAAAATCACGCCATTTACAGACGGGTCAGTAAATAAAAAACAAGAGGTATGCCAAACCTGTAAAGCCATAGGGGGGAGAATGACGAGAAACCAGACTGGAAACCTGTGGTGAATCAGCATATAAAATAAAACTTTGCCACCCTGAGTTTAGCACTGACATCATTGATCGTAACGTCTGGTCAGTTCCTTCAGCGACCCTGACAGAGGGCGAGTACGAACCCCCAGTACATGCCAGGCACGTCTGTATGGGGAGATCTGATAAAAACAATGACGCACGGGTGTTCCGCAGAATCAAAAATGACCCATCAGTCCTGACATTTCACTCAAGAATGCATTTACTCTAAAGAGAAAAAAAAAAGTTAAATAGCAACAGGCCTCGTTTCCACAGAGATGAAGTATAAATATTTTGAAGCCGTTTCTTCTCCGTCCAAAATAACCATTCGAGAGGGTTTTAGCAGACAGTCACAACTGCACCAAAGTCTGCAGCACCACTGCTTAGCAACAGTTTTAACCAGCATCTCAGAACAATCAGGCCTTTCAAACCAGCAAGTCTTTACTGGCCGTTGTTCATCTGCAGTTTTATTTTTAAACTGGCTGAAAAGTTCAGACAGCAAATAGAGCAGTTCACAGCAGTTTGGTGCCCATTTAGGAAACTAAAAAAAAAAAAAAACAGCCAAGAAGCATCTGTGACATACATCCATGCAGCAAACGTGAGGCTCCAACAGGATTATTCAACTGTGGGCAGCTTTCAAAGCCTGGCCCACTTTGTCACAGGCCCAGTTTAGAAAACTAATTTAAGTTATGCACGATTAGTTCACGAATGACTCGTGACAAGCTGGCAGCTGAAGCTGCTCGTGTTCCTTTGTGTTAACCAGCCAAGGTGGGCTAGAACAAATTTTCTGTTTGTTTCTTAACCAAATTTGCAACTGAAAATGATCCAAGCAACAGGTTACACAAGCTGGGAAAATACACACACTCTCCAGGTTCAAGACGAACGCCATTGTAAATTTAATGCCTGCTGGATGCAGCAACGCAAAAATGCTACATCATCCTCCCTGGTGACGTGACAGCCTGTTCCCACACAGTCTGTTTAATGGCACATCACTTAAAAATGGGGGCTAGGTGAATAAAAGCACAGAAGAGTATCAAAGGTTGGACAATATCTCAGCATTGTGCGTTTTTGTTTTTTTTTTAAGTTAAACTTGGGGTTTACTTTGTCAAACGGAGGAGAAAGGAGAGGTACTCACTAGATGGGGAGCTGGTCTGGATCTGAGAGGGGGACGTGTGAGTGTCTGTGTCCTGGTTGCTCCAGGGTCTGTCCCATCCAGACAGCCGCAGAGACTGGAGGCCCAGGCCCAGGTCTGTGACACCCGGCGGTGCCCTGGATGATGCCATCTCCTCGGAGCCGGGAACGCCACAGTTGGGGAAGAGCATCCTCCTGCTGCCCACTGCAGCCAGCTCCGACTCTTTTTCGGTCCGAGATCCAGTTCAGAGAAACAGAAATAGAACCGTTAAACGAACTGTTAAATCTGTGCCACACAGAAAAACAGACAGTCAACACATTACTGGGGAGGAATCTATAATCCTTCCCTCATGTCTCGCCCTACCCTGCCTGACGGGAAGCTAACCTGCTGCCTCTGCGCTCGGTGGAACAGCCATGCATCTCCATCCACATCACTGACCTACCTAGCAGCATGTGACATGGCTGCTGATGCATCCACACACCCCTGCTAATGACATCAGCCCCCCCCCACCTCCCTGCGTCCTTGCCTAACAACTAATGAAAAATTCCTGTCAGAGCTATTGGCTCGTTGAGAGAAGCACTCCCCTCTGGCACAGCATGTCTTCAAGTGAGTGTAAGCGCCGTCACCGCCGTTACTGCTGCTGCTGCTGCTGCTGCTGCTGCTGCTGCTTACTCTGGATCTAGCCCCGTTTCCTGAGTGAGCTGACAGAAGAGGGAGGGAGGGAGGGAGGGAGGGAGGCTGGGGCGGGAGGCAGCATGAGAGCAGTGACTCAGCAGACTCGATTTAAAGAACTTTAGCGTCAATGCTCAAAACCAAACTGGGTTTAAACGGGCAAAGGGGGAAGAGCTGGCTTTATTTTTTGAACAGTGGCAGATAAAAAAAAGGCACGCAGAGCCTCGCCGTGGCCGAAGCAGCTGACTGATCAGATGTTGACGATCAGATGTTGAACCGCCAGCTCCTCCCTTCCCTCTCAGGCCTGGAAAGCATCCAACAGCCAGCCAGAGCCCTGACTCAGCAGCGCCGGGCAGGGGTGGAGGGTCAGCGAGGCTGCCACCCGAAGTTTAACTCCGCTCGGAGCAAGACAATTTATACGGGCTTCGCTTATACAACCGTGAAAGACTGCTCCGCTACTCCGTCGAGCAGAGAGATAGAAATGTAACGCAAGTTCACCTGAAAGAGGAAAATAATGCAGACCAAGACTGCGAGTCACAAGAGCGGGTGCGCCTGCAGCCAACTCAAGAAGAGGACGCCGTTGGTGTGCTGAGCTTATAGCTTGGCAAATTTAACTAACGGGGTAAAAAAAAAAACTGGAGGTGCTGCAATGCAGCATGAATCAGCTGCTGGCAGCCGAGCAAAGTCGAGCAGATTGAAACACTGGCTATGAAAGTGACCCCGAAATATGCAACTCTCTAACTTTAGAAGAAAATATTCTCTTTTACAGGAGACGAAACTGGGTGTTGGAGGACCAAAGCTTAAACCTTCATTTTCCTACAACCAGCAATTCAGTCAACCTTTGGGTTGTGGAAGAGACATTACATAAAATACTGATTCATCAAGTCACAGGAAACCCATGTTTACATTAAATATAGATTTACAAGGTAGATTAAAATAAAACTTGCATTCAGCATCCCACAAACCCATTTTGTGCTGTTGAGCAGGCATGTTTCTTTTATTTTAACTTTAAAGGAAAGTAAACCCATCACAGCTTCACAACAGTATTTTGATACCGTTTTTGACGCGGCTCCATTCACTACAATATCCTCCGTTTATATGGGTTTAAACAAACTAACCCCGGCCTTATATTCTAGGGGCCAGAGAGGAGCCCCACGACTGTCCTGGGGGGTTGAGGAGGACCGGGTGAGCCCACCGCCCCGGTTAAACAGTCTAGTTCAAGGCCACAGCCCAGAACCAGCCTTCACCCAGTGGAGACAACATGGCGAAGCACGAGAGGACGGTGACCCCCTGACCCTGGGTGGTGGTGGTGGTGGTGGTTGGGGGTCAGGCTGTGACCTCTGACCCCCCAGGTGAGGGTGTGGAGGTGAGCGCTTTACCACAGAGCAGCTCCTGCTTCCCTTTGGTGCCGGTGGGGGTGGTGCAGACCCCGGTGAAGTCCAGGGCGTTGCCCAGCATGGTGTTCATCCTGCGGAAGATGTCGGCGTTGCTGCAGGTGGACAGGGCTGGGGAGTCGGTGTCCGGGCTCTCCCCCCGGCGGGGCTCGCTCCTCTGCGGCACACAGCCAAAGCACCGACTTAACCCCACCACCGAAAACACGTGCGTTTAAAGCAGAAAGGGGCTGGTTGTTTAACGAAGTAGCGGAATTGGGAGGGCGGTCGTTAGCTCGCGCACGCCGTTAGCCAAATTGGGTGTGGGGGGGGGTCAAAGTTGATTAAATGTCTCGTTTTTCAAATGTTTCTTTTTTCCACTCACCAGGGAAAAAGCCATGGCGCAGACTGACACCCTGACAGGGAAAAGCCTCGAGAGCAGCCGCCGCCCCGCCTCAGGAGGGCATCTTAAGGGCGCTAGCCGGCTAATTAGGCTCAACTCGAGGAACGTGCGCGCGGGCCAATGGCGGCGGCGCGAGGGGGGGGCCCGCCAGGCGCCCACGTGGGCCACTTCAAAAGCGGGCCGGCCGCGGCCCGCGCGACCGCTGTTGGCCCTTTTGTGACGACGGGGGGGAGCGTGAGCGCGTGGTGTCGAGCGCGTGAGGGACGAAGCGAAGACAGCGAAATAAAGATGAAAGTGTGTTCGGCTCCTCGCGGCTCCTCGCGGCGTGTTGTGAGACAGTGAAGCACCGACATGCTTCACGCTCGGGGTTCCTCGACGCCTGCGGGTTCACCATGTTTAAACGTCCGACTTGTTCTTGTTGTCCAGACTCGTTCTTTGTGTCGTCGCACCACTTCACGACCCTTCAGTCGCTCCCTCGCGTTTGTGCGGACGTGAACTGTTGTCAGTCTTTATTTAACTCCACGGAAATCTGAAGGTGGGGCGCTTTGTGGGGATTTAAGAGAGATACGCACGTCTATTAATGAGGCAGTCACAGTCATTTATCGACGTGTGATGGTGTCTGGGTGGATGAAAAATAACCTAGATAGAATGGAGATGACGTCATGTTTGTTTATTTACCCAGCTCTGGGGTGATTCCGTAGTTGAACTGGTGCTTCAATCTTCTGCTGCAGGAAAAGGTAGATATGGGGAGAAAATACAGCGATGTAACCCAGCACAAGGTGACAAACGTGATCTTCGTTTGAAATGTATAAAGAATATATGCACGGGCCTGAGCGCAACAGCAGCTCAGAGAAAATAATATAGATCTTGGTACAAACGCTTAAAGGTGAACAAAGGTGCATGCTTTTTTCATGTCATGTGTAGCTTTGACCACCAGAGGGCGACAAATCACAGCTTATAAAGGTCACAACTACTCATGGTAAAAACTATACATGGGTAAGTACACACACACACACACACAAACAAACAAACAAACAATACTGAGACGCAAACCAGTCTTACATACATGTCTGGTATCAGTATCAGTGTAATATCCGGCAGTTAGTTACACACTGGTCATTTTTTTTAATTGCACTTACAAGTATTACAGGACGTCAAATATTGAGGTAATAAACCAGTCTACTTACTAAACATTGTAAATTGCTCTAATTTTGATCAACTTTTAAAAATGTTCCACATTTTGATTGTGGAATCTAAGGATAAAAAGTGAGGAGGGCCAGAGGTGTTTGCTGTGGAAGGTTGTGGTCTATGGCATGTATCTGAATAAAACAGAGAGGAAGAAAATGGCTGCCAATCTTCAGCTTCTCCATCTTCACACTATATTGATTTCATGTCCATAGAAATATTCTCAGTGATGTTAAATGACCCGTTATTGTTTTCTCCCCATGAAGGTCAAATTCTCTTCCGATATCCGCTTCTTTGCCACTCTACACCTAATGCCACAAATTGTTCACTTCTACTTCACATCATATTCAATTATTGGACACGAATGGACAAGACCGAAAGATGCTGTAGAAGGAAATGGCGTGTGCCAGCACCAATCATTTATTTACCATAATTGGCACAATATGGGTCAACACTGTCAATTAAGCAGCTGGGGCCAAGTCCCTGGAGGAGCCGTCACGGGTGTCCGAGCAGAGGCTCATGTGGGCGGTGTGGAGGTCAGGCCCACGTGTGATGCAGAGACACTAATGTAACGTTGCATTACCGATGAAAAACACCGCCATGCATTATTGATGTCCGCAGGTTCAGTCCACGAGCTGGCAGACAGAATCCGATTTGCTGCAGAGACAAATGACAGATGTCCAAACGCACATGCATTCACTTCTTTTATTCATAAGATGGGGTTTTGTTTTTACATCTTATGCACAGCAGATACAAAGACAAACATCTTCTAAACCACAAACTAAATTCCTCCATCGCTAATCCTGCTTTCCATTTCAAAATGGCCCCCACCCCCGAAAAAGCAACCCTTTACGTTTGTAGTCCAGTTTCACATTCTGACAGATCTTTTACAGCAATCTCATTTTAGCAGAACGGCACAAGCCATGTTCAGAATACCAAGTTTTTGACAAATACCCACTTCCCCTTTAAACAAATTGCACTTTTTTCCTCTTTAAAACTACATCGACAGGATTATAGGATCAAAAGTAACACCAAAAACACAAGAGACGACTAAACATCCAACTTATACAGGTTCATTATTTAGCTGCATAAAAATGCATAAATATACATTACACAAAAAGTACAAAAATATTTGTACTTTCCTTTGCTCAAATAATGACAGACACTGATATGATCAGAGGGACTGGGATTGTCATCCAACATAGGGAAGCATTCACAAGGTCCATGCAAGATAAGCCATTTACACAACAGCCTAACTTTCACAGAGGTAAGACCAAGGTTCTACAGGAAAAAAAACAAGTGTTTTGCTGTCTAGGCCAAGAGGCAACACAAACACTAAGAAAATTAGGATACACAGAATTCTGCGTTCTAAATTCATGCCAAAAAGACTAACATGCAATGACTTCTAAACCTCCCAGGAGCAGCGGCAACCCGTGGAAGGACTAGCTTAACAACAGTTACTCCAACTTCCCTCAGCAGTGATGATGATCCAGAGGTTTACAAGGATTTGCTTCTCTTTTTTTGGAAGTGCTAAGGTGGTACCGCAATAGTTGCCGGGGAAACGCTCAAGATTGTCGACGGCATGGTGGTTTCGACTCAAACTCCCACCGGAGACAATTGGGAGGAGGTATAAATACTGTTTGTTTATAGTAATGCACATTTGTCCGTTAAATAAACCTGATTAAATTAATGAAGAGCTCGGCAAACCTCACTTCAGCTGGACAAAGGTGTGGTTTCCAGAGGCCTGGAGAGAACAGAGGAAAGCAGGGTTAGCTCAGCCTCGCCAACAAAAGCTTCATTTACAAAACGTAGCAGTCTGTTTCACCATACTTTAACTTCCCCAGCAGTCAGCAGCTTCAGACTCGAGACGATTTCACCAACCAGCAAATGTGATCTGAACTGGTAGCGAATAAATCTACGACTATTTCATTTACACAATGCACATTTTTTGCATCTCAGCGAAGCACCCACTTCAACGGAAAAGGTTATTTTTAGGAGTCCAAACACAGAAGAAATACCCGCTGATATTTAATAAACCCAGACACCATCTCAGCTGTACAATCAAAGCCAACTGTAGTCATGCAGGAACAAGCCTGCAACTGTGATGAACGTGCAAGAGCAAATATGAAGCTCCGGAATTAAGCCCCGCCTACATCCACAACAAATGCAATATTAACATAATCCAACATCTGATAAAAGCCACAATCACTGGCCGGTCGGCCGTAAACCATTAGAAATAGTGCATCAGTGTCTTTGTCTTTCTAAGAAAAACTGGGCCTGAGACTGGAGCCACAGACATCTGGGGAAGGTTAGAGTAGCTGCACACACCAACACAGATAACAGGATCTACAGTGGCTGTCGGGGAACAACAGGGATTTTCCAAGACCGCATTCAAGCAATTCCAGTCTGAATATTTGATGTTTTATGTATTTAAAAAGAAGTTAAAGAGGTAGAAATTTGCAACATTAGCATGCACATACAGGGTTAATATATTGATAAATATTAGCAACTTTATATGAGAGTACATGTTCTCTTCACCCTGAACAAAAGCATCCATTAACATGCCACAATCACACAGTAAAAACAATATTCATGCAGAATTTTAGAGAATTCTGACAATAGATTAAAGAAAAAACAGCCTCAGGAGTTTTAGTATCAACTCTGTATGCAGAAAAGCCCAAAACGTTCTGAATCTATTTTTGGTGTAGTCCTTAGAACAACAGCAGATTTAAGAATAAAGGACTGCTGATGGTGTGCCCGACTGATGGAGAAGTTGACCGAACACAGTTCAGTCTCACAGGCTGCATCATTATCATCAGTTTAATGATTTTTCACTGAATTCTGCAGTTTTCAGTTTCAGTCATAAATGTTGGCAAATCACAGGTAAAAACACGGTGGGACCAAAGGTTACTCACTAAATATCTAACAAAACTGCCGGGACTTCCATCCAGGCTGGGAAGTCTCAGAGGGAGTAGGGTACCAGCGCATCTAAAGAAACACAAACAAAGTCATGTGTACACCAGACCAAAAAGCAGGCTACAGTCCTGCACTTCTCAAGTCTGCAGGTTTTAAAAATCAATGAACACTCTTTACTCTTTGACAGACAGGTTTTGGAGGACTGCCCCTTTAAGCCCTGCTCACTGAAGCCATGGGAATGTGGGTCCAGCTCGGAGGACAATAGTCCGAGTAATTACCAGACCGGGAAACTTTGAGAGCTCGACCTCTCTACACAACATCTCCATGAGAGCCTCCATCTTTACCACGTCTGCAATAAAACCTGGCAGGACATGGATTTACGCAGCACAGGGGCCTTTACTGGAGGTCTAAGAGCTCCAGAACTTCCAGAGGACATCGGTTACTTGTGAACTCTGAGGGGAAAAAGAGGGGGGGGGGCTTTTTAAGAGATCTTTCAACAGACTACAATTAAATGACGCGGCTGCGCTCTCGATTATGCTCCAACAGTAACAGACAGTAAGTTGGCACCTCCAGGAGCAGCCATCGGGTCTGACCATTCTCCAAGCAAATACCTGACATTCCTCGGCCTCCTGTGCCCGACAAAATGGCCCGTGTAAGAGCTGCCCACCCTGCAGTGCAGCTCACTGCTGTGTGATTGCACTGCAGCAGGAAGTTGGATCACAATGAACTCTAAATGACCCAACCAGAGAAATATTTTCCATTGCTATTGTTACTCAAGGCCTGCCCTCTGCTGTGGCGCATCAGCATTTAGACTATTAACTTACAATGTCAACATTTTACTGCAAACATTTTCATTTGGAAACAAATAGTGAGAAACCAGAGCCATAAATAAAAACTATTTAGCATGCAAACCAATTCCTCCTAAAGGATAGTTATTTTACTCAATCATTTTAGATTATAACTGCTGTAATAAGGTTCCACAAGGAGCATTTATCCTCCAACACGCCATTAAAAGATTAGACTTAGATCTAGTTCTTGGACCACAACAATCACAAGAGGGAATTGAGGTAAGTGCTACCACAACAGAACATATACATCACTTCCACTGCTGGCAGACTCCAGATTTTCCATTTTAACGATTTAAATTGTGGCGTTTAGTCACCTGTCACTTCACATTTTACACACGTGCAGTAAAACGGTGCAGTTGTGCATCTTTCATCCTCGGTTTTACCATTCTGTCTCAGAAACTGGATATTATGTCGCCGCAGGACTGCAGCGCACCTAACCGTCCTCTACTGAAGTCTGGAAAAAAGACAAGTGAAGGTAAGAGATACACACACACTGGTTGGTCTCTCACCTGGGCGTGCAGGGCCGCAGCAGCAGCAGCAGCTGCTGGGTATGGGAAGGCTGCATGAGGGAGGCCTGGAGTCAGCTCAGTGGTATACAGAGGGTAAGGAGTCCAGGCATCCGGAGATGCTGGGATCAGTGCTGCCCCTGTCAGATCATCTGAGGAAGCACAGGTAAAGGAGGCTGAGCGAGCTTCAACATCAGGCCAAATCACTCGACAAAAGCTGTGCTGAAGTGGACAGCTTCATTTTTGACCCAGGTTTGTGTCACAAAAAGTCTGTCAACCAACCAATAACTGAGCTTACTGAAATAGCTTTAATGGCTACTACCAAGCCAAATTTATTGATGAGCAGCACAAAGCAGCACTCAGATCAGATCCTTCTGCCATGGTCACCTCTCCAGTTGGGGTTGGAGGCAAAACTAGAGTTGTTGGCAATATGTGCTGCTTTCACCCTCATTCAAGTCAGCAAGATCCAGAAATGAAATATTATCAGACACATGACAAAATAATTTAACGTACCGTCTGGCGCTCCTGCAGACTCTGGGCTAAAATCATTTATAAAAACATCTTTTTCCTAGAAGTCCAAAATTTAACTCGTCTTTTCCCCCCATTATTCTAGGAGAAGCGTGCCAATATAAACAGCAGTGCTTCCATTAACACTACTGTAATTTCAAAGCAATACATAAAATGATCGATCTACTTTACAATATTAATCATAAACGAACACTTTTATTTTGTCCTTGTGTGTTTGTGACTCCGCTAATCAAAGCTCGTCTTCTCCTCCCGTCGTCCAGCTCAAGCCGCCACTCCTACATTTGCACAGCAGATGAAATCTGGTCTGAGTGCAGCCTAATCCCGTTGTCACCTGTCCAAAATCTGGTGAATCCAGCAGGTGTTTAGGCAAAGAGAGCCGGGACAACTGCCGACTGAGAATTTCCCAGCTGGACAGAAGTAAAGCAGCTGTCTCAAGAGTCCAGATGACACATGCATGTGGAGGTGAGTTAGTCCATTTGTTAGATCAAGTTTTTGAACGCCCGCCCGTTTCCCTTTAATGCTACAAAATCCTCAGCTTTTAAAAAAGGAACAGAAGGGTAACCGAGTACTGGCATTGCCAAGGTGAGAGTGGATGAGAGCCTAGAGTGGTGCAGCCGTACAACTTACATGGGTCCCGTGCAATGAAGTGTGCTCCTAGAGCAGGGTGGATATTTGTGGGGTTCGGTGTGGCCATCAGCTTACTCTTTGCCATCTTCGTGTTGGCTTTAGCAAACTCTAAGCGCAGGGTCTGGGGATTTTCGGGGTCAAAACGGATACCCTGGGGGAGAGACGCAGGAGGGGAGGAAGGAGGACAGAGTACAGTAAGGGAGGTGGGCCGAGTTAAAGGGGGCGCTGTAGCTCAGCTGTCTCTCATGGCCGCCTTTCCTAAAGCCGTGCCTCGACATTCAGGACGTATCCTTCGAGCTTCCCTCCAGCTAAAACCTCTTCCGTCCTCCTGTGGGATGATAAATCGCCACCCTGATGCTTCCGCTCACATTTTTGAGAGTTATGCTGAAGCCGAAGGATACGCTCCTGGAATATCTCAACAGGCCCGCGCCTCTTTTTCCCCGTGCGCTCGAGGGCGTCGGGCGACCGGAGGAGGAGGAGTCCGCCCCGCTGCTCGAGTCAGGAGGAGAGCGAGACGAGGAAAAGGGCCGATGTAGAGACTTTCCTTCAGGTGGCTGAACCCTGCTTGTGTTCTTGTGCCCTAAGCATTGTGCCCACATGCAGGTGAGTAGTATTTTGGTGTGTGTGTGTGTTGTCTGTGTGTGTGACTGCTGGTGTGTCTAAAAGGTGATGCTCATAAGGAAGGCTAGGCTATGAGAGAGAGTGTTAGATACTGCCATTGTGGGCTACTGGGTGAAAAAATAAGAAGTTACACTACTGAAGATGTGTCCAAATAACGCTACACATGTGGCTATAGAACACAGAGTATCACAGTAAAGCAGTGATATGCAAAATAAAGAGCTATACCAGACTAAGAAGGGATGTGTATCAAGGTCAGAGTAAACTACCGTAAGGCTACGGGATTCTGGTCACTTTCCAAAAATGGCCCTGCCATTGAATTATAAAAGACAAAATTGGTTGGCTTTGAGAAATTTGGGGGGGAAAGAGTTAAGTTTTATTCTCCCAGTCACTGTTTCCTTTAAGTTTACACAGCTCACACAACATACAGATACAGGAAACTTTGAAAATGGGAAAATTAAAACAGCAACAGATTAAAAACAGGAATGAAAACAAGGCGGTGCTTACATTTAGTGCATTTTTTGCAGCTTCAGCTCCAGACCGACTGTCAAAGGTTACAAACCCAACAGGCTGGAAGGTAAAAAAAAATAAATAAATAAAAAGAGAGTTTGAACTGAAATGTCTATTAAACAGCACTGCTGGTAATCAAATGAGGATTATTCTGTGGAAGTAATTAGTTCAGTCTAGCGAGTTTCAATCTCAGTTTGAAAAGCACATCTCATCCACATGTTTAGTATTACAGCAATTCTTCCAAGTGGTGGAAGCCATCTCACCTGTTTTGACGTTAACTTAATCAGTGACCCTTCATAACCCTGCAGGGAAGAAAGATAGCCAATTATCCACCCAGGAGTCACATGCAGGAAGTCAGGCATGAACACCTCTAGACTAGAATCAAAAATAACCTGCCTGCGTGCACCTTCATTCTGAGGCAGGCAGATCCTTCTGTGATGGGCCGTTTCAGATAAAATATTGCGCGTTTAAGAGGGTTTTTCCACCCAAATGGAAGCTCAAAGCGCCCAAATATGCTCAGGTTAACAGTCAACAGCCTTTAACCCTACTGAAAACTGCATAGGACCTTTAAAGCGAGGAAATTCCTGAGAAATGAAGGAAGATTCAGCTGAGAAGAGTACTGATAGATGGGATATCTACCCATCCTGATTTGTGCTGGCTGTGATAAATCCCAAGGAACATCTTTAGATTACTCAGAACTGGAAAAAACCGGGATAGCATCAATGATGTTAAAAAATAAATAAAAGGGTTTTGCATACAGAACCTTCGGTGACTCACATTTCAACACGCGGCCATGTTTGCATACTGCAGGAAGAAAAGAGTTACAGCGACCCAAGGAAACAAAAGAAAACCTGCGTTTTTTACACTCCGAGTGATGCAAGAGGAAATCAGCCTTTTCCTGCACGATGGACGTGCTGGATCGCCGAGGGGTTTGGGTTGGCCAATCGTGAGGGCTACTCATTTACACATTCCACAAGATCATCCATGTGCAAGGGATACCGCTTCCAATTTGGTTAGGTAGGACATGAGGGGGGGGGTGTTGTGGAACTGGAGTCCAGTCAAAAACCAGAGCAATAGACAAACAATGGCGTGGCCTCGTTTCCATATATGCAAATATGTGGACTGCTATTAGCAGGAGAGCGCTTGATTCAGCTACAAAAAAAAAAAGGAGCAGTGATGAACTAAGCAATTATCCAACTGTTTGATGTTTGAAGGCTTTCCATGATTCACTTCCAGCACCTGGGAAAACGCTACCACACGGACTGAGGGAGGTCTGGCTTTGAGAACATATGAAAACACCAGCTTCTCTGACAGCGTTACTTACCTTAAATGGTCTAAAGAGAAGGTAAAGCTCCCTCGGTTTAATGTCGACCGGCAAACCGCTGACAAAGAGTGTTCGTACCTGCAAAAGGGAAGCAGGAAAAATAATTCCGTCAAGTGATGAACATGTGGAGACAGCAGAAAATAACTTTCAGGCACTCGGCCCCTGCTGTCATCGCTCCTCCTGAACTACAGATGGATTTAGTGAACTTTTACAAACAGGAAACCACTTTTTATCTCCGAGGGATTCACCGTGAGACAAACAGCTCAACTCCAGAAATGAGTCACTCGGACGCGGCTCTGAAGAACCTGGAACAAGTGCAAACGCCAGAGCGTGGATAGATCTCCATTCTTCAAGGCTTCTCCCCTTATACGCCGTTGATTCACAACACGAGCAGCTGCAATATCCAATGCTGAAACACTGACTTAGTAAAGACATCGTCGACAGAAAAATGTGAAGAGTGGACACAATGCCGATAGAACGACCTAACCCAAGTAGACTTGTCTTTAACTGACAGCTGCAGGAAATTCTTCCTTTCACCTCACGTTGTGACTAAACCTGCAGTACCACTGTATCACCAGCAGGGTGGGGGCAACAAGCCTCAGTCATTTTAGACCCAAGTTAGAGTTTTTCTTACTTTTCACGCGCTTAAAAACATCAAATTTGAGTAAAGATCGATGATTCCTGCTTATATTACTGGAGATGAATGGAGAACTGGATTAAAAATAAATATAACCTGAGTAACAAAGCAAAAGGTTTAGACTTGAATAAAGAGTCTAACAGTCCCCTATTTGGGCCCCGAGCTTCAAGGTTGGGTTCCCACATGAGATGACGAGTGGCACCAGATTTCAGTATAAAGCCTCGTGTGATCTGACAGTTGTCAGAGTTGATCCTGGGTGAACGACTAAGGACAGTGGATCTCCTCCGAGAGCCCGCTCCGGCCGTACACAGAACCAAAGCGGCGCGCAGATCGGCGCGGCCCGGGGAAACAAAGTGTGCAGTGCGAGGCCCATTAGTTCCCAGCCGGTGGGGAGGCCCTCGGTACAATGGGGGCTGCCAGACGAACAGCAGTGGACAACAGTGCACAGCGTGACACCATTTCCTTCCTCTGACCCGCGGCCCCAACCCTGCCGGCATTTTTCAGGTGCCGCACAGCAGCAATTCTCAGGCCTTTACAAGTCAGCACGTAGGAAAATCCAGAGCCAGCGCAGCTGGACACAAATTCAATGGAGACGTTTTAGTCAGCCTTGTCGTGGACGGAGACGCCGCAGAGCGGAGACCACGAGAGCTGCGCCTCAGCGCAGGGAAACCGACGAGAGGGGGCCGACGTTACGGCTTAAACAAAAATCAGCCTGTTTGCTTAATCTTTGACCTTTATTATGAGCAGAAAAAACAGGAGAACAAATTAGGTGCAGGAAAGTCAAGTGGCCTCACGCGGTTTTCTCCAAAGATAATGGGAACAAAGGGGGGGACCGACAAAAGGCCTCCGCGCTCCCCTCAGCGTCGCTCCATAGGGGCCATTAAAGAGAAAAGGCTGACCACACAGAGAGGCCGCGTAAAACACCTGAATTCATCAGGGCACCTGACCTCTCCTGTTATTACACACATCCACATGTTAACACACACCAACAGGAAAAACCAATGCCAAATTATCATTGCTGATATCCTGGAGGATTTTTGCTTAAATAAATTAATGTCATGTAAACACGCATGCAGCTGAAGTCAAGACGATATATATACATGTATATAAAAAAGAAATCAATTAAACACAAAGTAAATTTATTTCGTTCTTCAAACGCCTCTGATCCCATTTAACGTTTTAGAGCATTTTTCCTCCGACCCCGTCGGTTTATCAGGGTATTTTACACCCAGTAAAGACTAGAAAATTGTTTTTGAATTGAAACAAGGTTTTCGGTTAATTGGCTCGTTCGGCGTTTGATTAACACACACCTGCTGACGTTTAACCTGGAATTTAAAGAGACGTCACAGGTAGCAATAAAGAACAAGTCCATAAACAGAAACATTTTGGGAAATGTTCTAATGTTCTTCCAGGGTTTGCCCCCCTCCTCCTCCTCCTTTAAAGCGCCTTCCTGACAAACAACTTCAGGACATCACCGGAAAAGACGCAACGCGTAAAAGACGCAGTTTGAGCCACAGGGTTCTGACAAAGTTCCCGCTCGGTGGGGTGTGTAAAACAGTGAGAACTCACCTCCTCCTCGATGGAAACGTTGTTGTTCGGTTCTGCGTCGGTCTTGAGACTCATGTTGACGGGCGGCTCGGAGGCTTCTGCTGCTGCGCAAAGGATCAAGTCTTTCTTGGCCGGGTGGTATTTCCCCCAAGTGCGCCTGAAGCTGCCGTGGAAGTCCTGGTGGCGTTTGAACTTGAGGAGAGAAGATGTGCTGAGGTGAGGTCGTGCGGACGAGGGCGGCGAGGTATCCGTGGAGATCTGAGGGGCAGTACTGCGAGAGAGAATCATTCATAAAAGGGAGGGAGAAAGCGGGGCAAAGAAAAGAGCAGAGACGCGCTAAAGTAAAGGTGAGAAGGTGGATTTGGTGCTCCGTGTGTGAGGGTGAAAGACGGGGGGGAAAGAAGTGCGCGTAAAAACCAGAAAGCCTCTGCGCTCACATCAATGCCCTCAGCTGTGTGCGGAGGAAGAACAAGTAAACTTTTCTCATTGGAGCGCCTCTCTCTCCTCCCGCACCCCCCCTCTCTCGCTCGCTCCCTCCCTCGCTCCCTCTCTCTCCCACACACACACACACTCTCACTCTCTTTCCCTCCCTCTCTCTCTCTCTCTCACACACACACACACACACACACTCACCCCTCCCTGCTTTTCAATTAGGTCATCAATTATGTGCTGCTCGGCTGTGGGCCGTAATCAGGCCGCAGATCCGCCTCAGCTGTCGCGGGGAGCCGCGGCCACTTCAGCGCTTCTCTGGGAGCCCGACGACCAGGGACGAGTCCACATACGCACCATTTCAGCTTCTCTCGAAGGACATTTTTTTTTATTAAAATAAGGGAAATAATATTATTTTTTTTCCTATGTTTTTTTTTCTAGTTAATATTATTTAGGGCGAAACTTACTCACAGCTTTATTTGATACAAAAACTGGAAATATATAGATATAACATATACATGTATATTAACGCAAGATGTCATTTTTTATTTGAAAGTTCGAACATTTAATTGCACAGATGACATTTTGTATATTATAGCAAAGGTCTGAAGACTGAACAGAAATAAAAGAAAATCAGTCGAGATGAACGCTGGGGGTCCGTTACTTCTTCATTTGAATGATGGAGTCTAATAATCCAATTGGAGCTGTTTTTAATTAAAGTTGAGTTTAGATATGGTTTTGTGTGTTATTCATCAACGTATCAGAATCCTTGTATTCTATCTCTGAAGCCAACAATTTAACTGTTTAAATGTCAAGATTTCTTTCTTTATTAAATAATAATAATAATAATAACAATAACTTGTCTACACCAATTGAAATTAACATGATATGAACTAAAAAGAATAATAGAACATAATAGAAATATAGAATAGAGGAGAATGCAGTGAATATAGTTATGATAATTATTAATCATTAAGTCTATTTGTTTTTTCTGTTTTACCTAATCCAGGCCTGTGTGTTTTATCAGTCGAATTTAGGTGTCATCCAACATATTTAATTTTTGCATGAGTAATAAATGTTAATTTAGTCTGTTCTCTTCAGATTTACATCGATCAGAGAACAATATTTTCCTTTAGACCTTTATTTGGGCCTGTCGGTGAAACATTTGCTTTTGTGCACATCAGAAACTGAATATCTTATTGGCTTCTTTCACACAAGCGCAGTAGAGGATCAGGAGTCTTCACACATGCAGGAACCAGCAGGAAACTCTCCTGGAGATGATCTGGGTGGTTTGAGCGACATTTGGGTGGGGGGAGAAAACATGCGTCGTTCTCGCCAGTGCTCGGTTATTCGGTCACACGTGAACAAATTCCTCACCGTCTCCTGAGACACGGGGGACCATTTTCAGAAACAATGACAGAAGCGATCCCTTCCTTTTGAAAGGCGTCTTCCCAGTGTCACTGTAGTCATCTAAATGCACACTGGCCCCTCCGCTTCCAGGAGCCAGCAGGAGAAAATAAGAGCAAAAATCTGCCAACATTTTTGTGTCAAGGAGTGTGTGAAAGAGGCTTAAGAAGGTCAATCAGGAACCAAGTTTGCAAGTGTCACGGTGACATCAGGATTTCTGAAGTCCGATCCAGGTTTGTGGAGTCGGATATTCAAAGATCAAAGGTCAACTCATGAATTGGGTTTTTTCGTCCTCACAAAGACATCCAGATCAATACAATATCATTAATCAAACAATAGAGTCTCTGTGTGTTTTGGTTATTTTGGGCTGATACGTGGCGGGGGCGTTGTGTAGGTTGGGCCCTGGACGTGAGCCCAGCATGCATGTGTGTTTCCTCACAACAAGGCAGCTCTCAAAGGCCAGAGCGTTTCCTGACTTTGTATAAGAACACAATCAGACCTGCTGGGCGAGGGGCTGGGGGCAGCAGAGGGGACGCACGGACGGACAGATCGTTCCCTCTGTGCTTCTTTAGTGATCTGAGCTAAGAATAGTGAGCTGTCTTTGCTGACGTGCAGAAATGTACTGATATATCTGATTTTATTATTATTATACTTTGACTGTTACTGTATTAAATGTTCTTTAAAATAAATAAATCAAGATAAAGAATGCTGCAAGTGTGGTTAGTTGTTACAGTGAAATTAAGTAGAGTCATTGACAGATTAAAAACAAATATCACTAAAAGAATTATAATGCAGTTTCACTTCTGACATTGATCTGACTGGAATCGATAAATTAGTTTTAAAGATCATCCTCATGATAAATTAGTATGTAGGTGATAAACATAACAACAAAAGAAATATCTTTGTAAATTATTTTAAAAGGGTTTTTATTGATTTTTTTTCAAAGTAAATGCTTTAATAGGTGTGCTATTTGACAGTGTTATCAAGTGTCAAAATCCGTAATCTGACAGTCTTGACCTTTACTAATCCAGTTCAGTGTAATCCAAGTTTTATTTTATCTCCTGATTTCTCTGCGTGAGCTTCAGCTGCAGCCTTTTACTTCCAGCATGCTCTTTTAATGCCTTATGTTTGTGCGCTCCTCTTTTGAGAAAATGAAATGTAAAATTCAACGAGGCATCAATCTGAATTTCCCAAATCAGAATCTGCGCTGACCCGAGCGTCTGCAGAGTTTTGACGATGCTTTGTTACGCTCTGTTTGTCATTTCAGCAACACTCTGCATGTATGAAATATTGACGGAGCCTCTGTGTGTTTATTCATTTATTCAGCACGTACAGGTCTTTGTTGGGGCAATTATCTTTGGATTGCGGACTCTTACATCACCTGTTTTATAGAAATTTGCAGGTTAATCCTGCGTCTCTGTTCTGTAGGGACGAAATGAAGTCATCCAATGTTCTTTCAGACGTATTTAACTTGACTTACTTTGTTTTTTTCATGTCAGTAAGTCAAAGAAATCCTCTGGAAGTGCCTAAGTATCTTGTTTGTTTTTTTCTACAATAGAAAAAAAACAAACATTTGAAACCATCTCTATTTATCTTTTCATTTCTATTATTTATGACAAATTCCTGAAGGCGTAGATTACAGAAGCTAATCCTGCTGCTAAAGATAGATTAGATCAATTAAACTGTGCCAACATTTTTGTTTCAGGATTTAAATGCCTGATGTCTTCATTATCCCACTTGAAACAACTTAAACTGGATTACATCTGGCCAGATGTGGCAGCTGACATCTCCATCAAAAGGAGGCTGGGTGTTACAGATGTTACAAACCCCAGTTGTCGCAGAAACTGAAACAAAATGGTATCGCACCCGTTTCCAGAACTGTCAGATCCCTCCAGGCGGTTTAATCCTAATCTGCAAGGTGGTCGGGGTCAGACATCTGACGCGGCGGTGGCGGCTACGTCAGCCTTGTGGAGGGAGTGACATCATGCCGATGTGACACAGCAGCTCGCGTCCAGAAGAGCGCCACACGATGAAAACAGTCAAACAGAGGGAAAGGGTTACATTCTACCACAAAAGCCACACTGTTGTTGCTGTTGTTGTCGTCACATGTCGGTGGTTCACCACAAAAACCAGACATCGTAGCATTTCTCCTCGAAACACAGACTCCCAGAGTCAGAACAGGGCGCTTGTTCACTCTTCAGCGTCTTTATCGGATCTGCGAAAGCAGCAATCCACGAATCATGACTGGGGGCCGACGGGCGGACGGACCCACGCTCCTGTTTGGGGCCTGAGCGTGTCTGGCCTCAGCAGGCAGGGGTCCATCCGCTCAGTGTGAAACATCTCCATAGAGATGGGATCGTGTTGAGTTTAAGGTGAATTATAATGGGTGCGGTCAAAGCAAAGGCTTTAACTTATTTATTAGTGCACATTTTCCAGTTTTCCTTTTGTTAAATTGTTTATGATGTTTTTATTTTAACAGTTTAAGGTTTTTCATACGCCCGGGGGGGGTGGGCGGTGGATATTAGGATGTTAGGGAGTTAAAGGAATTCTTATTAAATAAACGATTACTGTGTAATTATCTTTCTTTATAACAACTAATCCGGCTCAGCCGCATTAAATCAGATCTTTACGTCCGCCTCTTTATACCAACAAACACCTGAAAGAAACCGAACTGCACAGCTCAGAGACTCTGAATAAGCCTCATGTTTTATTTGCGAAAAGCGGCCCCATTGTCCCATAAGTCACCTCGCACGGCACTCTTCTGCTTCACGGCCCGCTGAGCCCGTCCTGGCGCGTTAGCATCACCCGCTGCTAAAGCACTTAACTTGTGTTCTCCGCGTCCTCTGTGGTCCAGCCAGACATCCATTTGGAGGAAACTTTGAAGCTGCTTCACCCACACACTGAGCCGGGGAGGAGCGGGACGCACCCGTGACGTTTCCAGAATACACGTCCAATAAATAGCTTATTTCAGGAATACATTAAAAGCTAATCAACAACACGGGCCTTCCGCCCTCGAGCGGGTCGGCCCTCCGTAGAAGTTCAGGCCAGTGACACCAGTCGTGAACCAGATTTCCATTTATCTGCCAAAGGCTTTTTTTTTTTTTTTCTTTTTTTTTTTTTTGTCTAACACTTGTCACACCCACTGTGAGAACCAACGAGGACAGAGAAGAAGAGCAGAGACGCTCCTCTGTCTGCTGGAAATCAATCAATATCAACAACCGATACAGGCGTCGGGCAGGACGCGGCCACCGGCTGGTTTTAACGCCGCGGAGGCGGCGTGATTCGGGGCGAGAGCAGCGGGACGTATATGCGGATATTTATGTAGGTGAACGGGTTTAGTTGGAGCGGAGACAGTTGCTCCGGCAGATGACACACATAACAGTTTAATGCTCAGTCGTCGTTACAGCTGCACTCAGGAGAAGCTCCTCAGCTGCCATTTTCCATCAGCGCTTCCTTGTAGATGTAATTATCAAGAGGAGAGGCTGATTTTTAATAGATGATTGTTAAAATAAAGTCAGTAAGCGAGTTGTTTAATCGGCGGCGGGGTTAACATTTCATGATAACCTAAGAGAAAAGTTTATGGTTTTCTTTTTTATTCGTCGCACTAATAACTACCAGCTTTTACCTTGTGAAGCTAAAAGTATGTTTCTGTGAAGCACTGCTTACCGACACATGGGGAAAACGTTGTGAGGTCCACGGGTGAGGTCCACGCGGTCCTGGAGGGCCCCCAGCCGCATGGCTGCAAACAGAGGACGTACGCAGCGCAGCTCGGCTTCTCTGTGGATGTCAGCGGACAGAAACGTCATGATGTAGTAACTCCTGATCAAAACAACAGGAGACGACCTCGCACGGTTCTTCCGCGTGAGGTACAAGCGGAATCCAGCGCTGCTAGAATCAGAGGAATTTGGGCCCGGGCGTCTCTAAAATGTTGGCCCCCACATTTCTGAGCGTAGTTGCAGGTAACTAATCTGCTGGCTTCCAGTCGGCTAAATAAAAGGGACAACCGGCCTCGTTCCGCCTCGTTTGAATGGAGCAGCGCGGCCAATCGCAGCGCGGCGATAAGCTCTGTTTATCGTGAATCTGGGGAACGCTCTCGTCCTGACCTGTAGGACCTCTGGACACCTCAGTCCCCCCCCAGATACACGGCTCTGTCCACCCACTGTGCTGCCGCAGCGTCTTCTGGGTTGGTTTCATCAGTTCGGGCATCGATTATGCAACCCACAGATTGCAGCCATGTTGTTTGTGTTTCCAGCGTTAATCATTCACAGGCAAAAGAAAGTTCGTCAGGACTGAGAAGCCTAAAATAAACGTGGCGTTTGACTTTTAGAAAAGTGGTGACCTCAGTCCTCAGTCCACTCCTGGATCCGCAGGACTGTTATGTTTTCTACAACGACAACAATGTCGGTGCCAAAAGTGAGCGTGTTTATTGTCTCATAGGAAGCCAAAAACGAAACTGTGAGCTAAAAACGCCCCAACAACCTCGCCAGATCTGGAGGCTACTGCAACACAGAGTGTTTTCAACAACCTTTCTCTTCTGTGGGCCTTTCTGTCTTTCTCACACACTTTTTGGAGCACAAAGGAATGACCAAACAGAGACGAATTTCTTCTTGATACGGTTATTTGTTTAAAGTTTCTTCTTTTCTGTTACAGTGAAAAAAAAAGTCCCACCCAGATCATTCCCAACGAGAGGAAATGCTGAAGGAATGACCCACTGGGATCGTTTCAAAAGTCATTTTCTCATGAAGGAAGAGCAGATAAAAAAGAAATTCCTCAGAGATTTCCTTAAATACGGGAAGATACGCTGCAGTGGTTTTACATAAAAACAAAGCTTTAAAAAAAGCGGCTGTAAATAAAGTTTTACACTTAGATTCCAGTTGACAAATCTCCTGACCAGTAGTACATAGTAGAACATAAAACTCAAATTAACTCTAAGTTTGACGGAAAATAAACACTTTTGGAACCTTCTCCCCCAGCTAGGTCTTCACTTCCTGTTTATGTATGGAATAAGGGACGTGGGGGGGGGGTGGCTAGTCAAACGAAAGGGCAACAGATTCCCAGCTATCCCAGGCTGTTGGGATCTAAAAGGCTGCTTCCAGCATCTCAAGAGGCTGTAAAGTGGGTGGGAAAAGCAGGAAAAGAGGGAAAACAAGATAATCTTGCAAAAGTGGAACGGGAAAAAGGATAATTAACTGTGGGGGGGCTTTGTCATATGGCCGTGGGGGAGAAGACTTAGCGTTCACTGCTGATTACATTAAACATAAATAAAGAACTTTTCTTTTTGGGAGGGTGCTTTTGGAGTCCGCAATCCAACGCGCTGTAAAAGGTGGTACATGTCTGCCCAGCGTTCCCAGTGATGTTCCTGCTGGGTTTTTATTGCCAATCCTGCCCCGTTGATTTCCCACGAAATCCGCACGAACGGGGCAGCTGCCAGCCTGAACGTCTGGAACGTTTCTGAGGACGTTGCCGGCGCGGACGGAGACGCGGGCCCACGGAGCATTTTTCCAGGTGGACGGTTGATGTCATACGTGCAGCTGTAGCCTCCAAACCTTCCCAAAGGCGGTGGCGAGCGGCCGAAGGCTCTGAAAGGCAGGAAGGCCCTTTGATAAGCATCAGAGCCACCAGTGGCGGCGACGCCCTCCGCCCGCGGGGCAGACTCTGTGGCCTAGAGCGAGCGAGCGATCTCTTGTTGGGACGCTCAGATGTGACACCCGGTCGTGTTCTGTGTTTTTGCTGGAATGTAAACTACCCGCTGCCCACTCACAAACACGGAAGACTGCATAACAACTGCGTGACATCACGAAAAACAGCGCACCGTTAACACCAGTCACTTTTTACAGTGTTGCCTGTAGAACAGCACCTCTGGTTGCTGCTGGCTGTTGTCTGACCGATGGTTTAACCCGGGCGAGGGGTCCTTCGTGTTGGCTGGGCGTGCGTTTGTTGTGCTTTGTGTGCAGATCATGTGAATCGGGATCCGAGTTCATGGTTTCTCAGCACACTTTGGCCTCCCGCTGCTCCACTGTGTGTTCTTTGGACAAATTCGTGTCACATGTTTTGCATAACTGTGCAGACACCTCACAGTGATTAAAGCCAAACAAACAGAGTTCCTTCTGCTGCAACCATCTGAGGACATTAAAAACAGACGGACGAAGAGCGCAACAGCAACAACACGTCGGGGGTTGTTATTTTGCGCGCCACGCAGTTTTTTGTTGATAATGAGATGCTTTTGAAGACCAGCACTGGCAAGACTAATCTATACGTGTCATCCTGGCCTCTGCTAACCTGTTGCAAGTTATTCTTTAGCAATAAAGCTTTGTTGCTCCAGCAACTCCAGCCAAGGAGTTCTCCGGCTCTCGTCCAGGCTGAAATTCAATAAGAAAATTAAATTAATGAGGCCCTTTTAGTCATCTGAATGTTGGAAACTGTTTAACTAATCATCTGAAACTAAGAAGTAATTTGTTTTCTTTACCACTTCATGTCTCCCTCTCCAGGTTGTCTCTACAGTGGCCCGAAAGAGACAAAAGGCCTCAAACTCAGTGTTTTAATTGCCACCACAGGGGGCACATGGGAGAGATTAGCCTTCAGGGCCGTCTTGAGCACGAGTAGTGACAAAGCCAGGATGTTGAGGTTGTAGCTGAGTGGGTTGTTTGCAGGGCTCTGGTCCAAGAATGTGGGGATTTGGATCCTGACCAGGTACTTTTTTAAAACGATAACTTTAACTACGATGTCTTGGGTTGCCTGGGAACACCAAAAATACTTGGTTATTTTTAGCAACTTATAAAAACGAGCCTGACCCCATGTTCAGTATCTGTCCAGGCTGCAGTCTACCTCCACACCACAAGGTGTCAGTAATTAACACACGACATCACACCGATGTTGTCAATCGTTTTCAGGTGACTAAGAGAGCCTAGATCTCAAACAGTTTCCTTTTGGTAATTAAATCAAAGATTAAGTAAAAGAGTCACTTTTACGTACCAGTTTCCTTCCCCCATATGAGCCTGGTCCTGCTCAAGGTTTCTTCCTGTTAAAGGGGAGATTATCCTTGCCTCTGCTGCTTGTTGGGGATCTTTCCCTGGGTTTCTGTAAAGCACCTAGAGACAAGTTTGACGCGTTATAAATAAAGATGAATTGAACACAATTCCAACGAGCTAAACTGAGTCGTGGGTGGAGACAAAGGGGTCATGTGACACGTGCGTTTGTGTGACATTTTAGCCTCTCCAAAGTCATTTAAAAGTGTATAAAAAATGGGAGAGCTGCAGATGCTTCACAGTTTCCAGTGACGTCCATCCTGTTAGCGTTCAAACCTCACAGAGCATCAATCATGGACCTCCAATCTAAACACACCTAAAGCGCACGCTGTCCCCGCGCCCGCTGCTCGCATGGCTCTCGTCTTGTGGACAATAACAAGGTGCTTAATGGCCGCCGAAGGTAGCTCGCTCCTTCTCAGAGACACTAAATCCGTCAGTTCCACGTAAACACTGCGCTTTTACTCCATCGGCTCACCCAGAGGCCCGAGCTCGGACTGTGACGTTGTGATTTACGACGTTCTGGCGGCAAACAGATGAGGAGTCTCTGCACCTGGAAACGATACAGCGATGGTCGTCTTCGGCGCTCCTCCTGTTTCTGTGTCTCGTCTTCATCAGTCCGTCCGAGCCGTAAAACTTAAACATTCCTTCCTGCATTCAAAATGAGCTCAGTTGTTTATATACGTTATAGTTTTTTTTTTGTCCTTTAAAAACTGCATAATTACTAAATGTGTGAAGAAATGAGGTCAGAGGTGAAGTTGAGTCACTCTTTCTCAACATTTTCTTTAAACGCAGCGCAGAATCGTCAATCATTACATCTGAAACTCCTCGGCCGTGAACACAAGAAAATTTAGGTTGCAATTTACAGCCGGGGGTGGGAGGGCAAGGGGGGGTGGTGGTGGTGGTGGTGGTGGGGAGGGGGGGCTTCAGCAGAAGTAACAGGGCAGAAGCAGCCAGCAGAACTAATTTCATCAAATATTAAACTTGGTTAGAAGACTGGGTTTAACCACGGCAGATTCCTGTGGGATTTCCTCACAGAGCAGGAGCTGGAGCATCATGGGATATTTTGTGCAAGGGGCAGAGCCGGAGAACATTTTAGCAACACTAATGCAAACATGTTATGTAAACACGCCGCGTCCGCAGCGTTCCACCGTGGAGAACGACTTTGTTTGGTTTATTTGTCCGCGTCTTTAAATTATCCCGATCCAGCGGCGGAAATGGGGCTGAAACAAAGGAACGGGTGACGTTCACATCGTAAAGCAAAAATCTTTGTGCTGGCACCGGGTCACGTGACGGACACGTGACCCGGTGCCATGATGTCATCTTCTTCCTGACACAGTCACTGCAGCAAAATCCACCAGTTCAAAACAGTCACAGCAAGGTGAGCCATGTAGAACATGGAAGAAATGAGATCTGTCCATCCACTGGTTATACTGGGACAGAGAGGATAGGTGCACTGATTATAGGGGAACAGAGAGGTTAAATGGACTGGTTATAGTGGGACATAAAGGGTATATGGACTGGTTATAGTGGGACAGAGAGGATAGGTAGACTGGTTATAATGGGACACAAAGGGCAAATGGACTGATTATAGTGGGACACGAGGGTAAATGGACTGGTTATAGTGGGACAGAGAGTAAATGGACTGGTTATAGTGGGACACGAGGGTAAATGGAACAAAAGAAGGAGTCTCTCTAAGCGGCTCTACTGAGTCGGTTGGATGAACAAAGTTCAACGATACCGGTAACAACCCCTCCGTGTTGTTTAGTAAATATAGGATATTTTCTCAGAGTAGATTTAACAGACAAACTTTTTACTTTAATAAATGAGTGCATTTCGTTCCAGTCCATTTCTCAAAACAAACACTTTCCAGTCCAATATCTGGTCCTTTCGTGTGCAGAAAAGTGTCTCTTTTGTGTTCGAGAGCATCTAAAAATGAAAGTTTCCACCCCCTGACGTCTGTCAGGTCGTCCTCCTCACCCTGGCTGCAAAGTGACTGCCTGCTTTTATTCGGGGCCCACTGCACTTCAGGTGGACATTTTAGGACGGTGGCAGGTGCTGTAGTAATGGGGGAGTCGGAGGAGACTTTTTTTGGAAGGGGGGGGGGTAAAGTGATGTGCATTACCCGCGGGCGGCCAATCAGCTGGCGCTATCCTGTTGCCCTCCATCGCCTCCACTCAGCTCCTGCAGCTGAGGCGTACTTAGCACCATTCATAATGCATGCCCCCCCCTCCCCGCATTCACACACACACACACCCACAACCACACACACACGCACACACACACCAGCCTGTCATGGCTCGTTCCTTTCGACAACTCAGCCCAACTCTGCTTTTCCCCTAAGAGGAGGCAAACGATTTCATAATTCAGGAGCTGCCTGCTGTTTTCAGGGCTCATCTCTGATCAAACATGCAGGACTGAATTTCTGGGGGGAGTTTTATCTAAAGGGGGAAACGCGAGATGTTTCGCTGGAGACAATGGGCGGAGGTGGGGGCCAAAACTTGCACAACTTTCCTTTTTTTTTTTTTTTTTTTGTACTGGAACTTTCAGTGATGAACTTTCAGATGAAAGGCTGACTGCCCACAAGGTTTCGGGTTTATTCAGACTTATTTTCACCTCACTGAATCAGATTTAAACTCTTTACTTTGGCAGACTGAACAGTCCTTAAATTATATCTCTGAGCACATTTATGTACGGGGAGGATCAGAGTATAGCAGATTTAATAAATCAGAACATCGCCTCAGCCCAGGGTGGTGGTGGTGGTGGGGGGGGCAGAGGGGAACAAAAGGCCCATTGAGGGTCACTCACGCAGCTGCAGACCTGCACAGGTGAAGGTGATGGGGGGCACCAGGAGAAGGAGGACTTTAAAGACACAAGGAGGAACACCTGCTGGAAATGGAGGGGGGGGGTGGAAAAAAAAGGTCACTTTGTGTGTTGCAGATGTCTTCTTGTGATTCTGCACCAGCAGCGCCCACCAAACCTTAGGGTTAAACCATCGTCCGAAGAGGACCGGGGCAGGGGGACGCGTCCGGACCGCACCGCTGAGGCCTGCGCGATCCAGCGAGTCCAAGGCAGCCAAAAGACCAGGGAGGAACCTCCACCAGACCCATGAGCAGCAGTCACCTGTCAACGGAACGTGCCAAAACTACCACACATCAGCACGACGTGACACGTTTGTTTAAATTTATGTGATCATATATGAACATATATGTGATAAACGCGCATATTTTACAATATTACCAGCAGTGGTTGTGAATATTTATGTCATGTAGAATGAAAATGTTGCCAAAAACAGTTTGTATATCCTGATGTTAATCTGGTTTTTAGTCTGGTTTTTAGTCAGACTCCCTTGCTTTTCGCAGCCAGGGGTGTTTTTCCTCCCGCGTCTCCTTTGACAGGTGAATCAGACTCTGTTGGATTTCCCCTCGTCCGTTTTCAGTCTGAGAAGCGGCCTTATTTGGAAAGCAGTGGCAAGTGGCAAATGTTCCAAAGCAGAAGCAGAAGGCCTGTTGGAACATTTAAATCCCAAACAACAAGTGAAAACGGTGGGATGTAAACAGTCTGGACTTTTAAATAAATAGCTCCTGACAATCCTAACAAACGCAATGGATGGTATCAGCGTCCGTCTCGGAGCTGCGCTGACAACCATATGCTGTTTATTTTTTTTTTTTTTCCAATAAAGGAAGCGTGAGATGATGAAGTCAGTGGAAGCAAACAATAACATGAGCGCGCCATAGCCTTAATGCTTCATATAAATCTCCATAATAGGTCAAACCAGCAGTTCCCCTCATAATTATTATTTACCCAAACTGGCTCCATTTATGGTGAGCGGGCCTGATCTGGTGGCGAGCAGTCGAGTCTGTAATCTGGAGGATTTGAGGGGTGCTTGGGAAATTACTGTCAAGGCTGAGGGGATTATTTAATTCCTGAGTAAGGTCGGGATTTCACAGCCCAGTGGGCCACGGGTCCAGATGGGAGCCCTCCAGGACCAGAGGCCCTCCACTAGACCGGAGGAGCGAGTTTATCTGCTGAACCAGTCCTGGTGGAGCGCGTCCGACTTCGCTCACGACAACAGCTCTGCTGCGACGGTCGTCGTCCTCGGTGCGGCCGCCCCGCAGCCGCTGATTCGGGAGAACGGAGATTAGCGTAACCCTGCACCAGAGATGATAGAAATGGACATCGTTAACACCGTCGGTGTAACCTGAACCCTCAGAGCGTCCTGCGGTCCCATCGTCTCAGGAGCGACCGCTGAACCACACCACGTTGCGTCAGAGCGCGTCTTTGGTCCATCCTTTTCCGGACGTGCGCGGGCGTTTCGGGTTCAGAGGAGAACTCGTGCCGAAGGAGCGAGGCCTCGGTCCTGCTCAGAGGTCTTCTGTGCGTGTCGCTCTGGCCTCCCCTCCTCTCACTTCCTGTTGACTCCCCCTCTATCAAGGCCCGGATCTGACAAAAGTTCCCCAGAGAAGATTTATGCATCCACTCGTTTCATCGCCGCATTTTCAGATTTATGTGAAAAGAAACAAACCGCCCGTTGTTTTAAAAAGCTGGACACATTGGCCTATAAAACAACTTGTTTTGACGCCTAAAGATTCATCTCCGTCTCCGTTCTTAAAGAAGTTTCGTTTTATTTTCTCACGTAAAACGCTTAAATCTCCCGTCGGGTCGTGAAAACGCTTTGAGGCCGGTTCTTGGTGGTTCGGCGGTCACCGCGCATGAAGGAGGTTCTGGGTTTGAATCCCGGGTCTTTTCCATCCGAACACGAATATCTGCACGCCACGTGATGCCGCCGTCTGCGAGGAGTCGCTGACGTAAGACCGCGGCCGCTCCACGTGTGGAGATGAAGCAATTAGGCGGGCGGTAAATAAAAAACACCAAAGGCTGCTGGCCGAGGTTCAACCACACTGAGAGACATCTGGGCCTCGAACCGTCCCGCTGTCGGCCGACGCTCCGACATCGTATCGCGTGCTCTCAAACGGCAACAAACTTTGCGTCATGTTTAGCCTCGTATTCTAACGCTCGTTTCCCTCCCCTGGGGCCGAGGGATGGGGAGACGCAGGGACGCCCCCCCTCATTCCTGCTCCGCCACTCGTCCTCCCCCCTCTCTCTTCCTCTCTTCTTCTTTATCTCCTCCTCCAGCGCTCGCAGGATAACATACCGCCTGCTTCTTGTTTGGATTAGTTAATGCTGAGATGTCAGTCTCCATTCTGATGTATACCACCTGCCTTGGCCTCCAGCTGACCTCGTACTCCAGCTCCCACCACAGAGACATTCCAGGGCTTTTCTGGGTCTGTGTTTACACTACAACAGATCGCCCTGCTCTCCCTCTCTGTGCCAGCGCAATGGACAGAGGTGACTTTTAGTCATCTCGATGTTCTTCGCGGAGAGCTGGCAAAGGCCTCCGACGTCCCCGCGGCGGAGCGCCGCGTTCAGCGGGGCGAACAACGTAATTACATCCTCGGACTCTTTAAGATCTACAGAACGGTCTCGGTTACAGCGCCCAAGCTGCTCCGCTCGCTCAGATAGCAACATCCTCCCACTCAGCGCTGGGAGAGCTCGTGTGAACGCCATGATCTCACTGCGTCTGCTGCTCCAATGAGCAGGAGCTGTTGATTTACGCTTTAAGTCCATGTAAGATCATGTCTGAAAGACTGACGTCAAATGAAAAGGTTTTGGTTTCAGGAGGATGGCCAAGTCTTTGTCTTGGAAGAGACTCAAATACTTCAGTTTTGTAACAGGCCCACGTCACCGACTGAGGCTACTAATAGCAACTTGGCCTCGAAAAAAGTCCTTTGTTTGGGTGGGCTATCTTTTTATATTAAGGCAGTTCAACGGCAGAGCGCGATCACAAAAAAGCACGTAGGTTAAGTTTCCAAATGATGGTGTTGTTTCATCACAAGAGGGGAAAAGAAACGGCTTGTGTTCCTGATTTCGGCTCAAACCCGCCCGCTGCAGAGATCCTGTAAATAGCAACTATTCTGGGGGAGATCAGAGCCTGAAGGCTGTAGACTTGAGACAGGTTGATTTAAAAAGGTGTGAAAAGGCCAGTTTATCAGGTTAAACGTGCAACATCAAATGCATTCAGGCAACCTTGCAGCAGCCGTGCATCCAACAGCTGGTTTCAATCCAGCGGCGGCCACCTACATTGAACGGTGACGCGCTGAAAAAGTAGCCGCTGTCACATTCGCCACCTGTTTTCTTCAACACAACTAAACGACTGAAGTTTCAACCTGCACGTCTGTGAACTGAGCACACGGAGCAACGACCTCCGACTCTCTCCAGGTGATCTGTGACAGGAAACTGAATGTGAGGAAATGCTTTATTTAGTGGTTTTATGTCGATACTTTATGCCCAGATTCGGTAATTGAGCTTCCATTTCGGACTGTTTTGGTGATTGCAGCTGTGATTCTACCTGTACATCACCAGACCCTCAATGGTCAGTCGCACCGTGTCGCCACAGGCCCGCTTCTCTCAACTGGAAGACAACAGCGCCGCCCAGCGGCCGGTCGGTGAAACAGCACACGGCGAACCGAGGATGGAGGAATCACACCTGTCAGAAACACACAAACCTGCTTTTAATCAAGCAACAGCGAGGTCTCAATCCCGTTATTGAATTCGTTTTCTCGGCTATGATCAGGCAGCAGAAATCTCCATGTAGAACCGTGACCAACAGCGCCGCCGTGTGGCCATAACTGTGAATTACTGCATAACTAGTGTATGCTACGGTAAAATGTGAGTATAAAGTACTAGTAAAGTATTTAATGTGATTACCATCCTTTGTTGTAACCTATTTTAGGAAGGGTTTAGTTTTATGTTCTGACAAGAACCACAAACGCATCCAACACTTTCCAAACTTTTAATGTAAAAGACAAAACAATACACAATGTGGTGACATGAGAGGGTAGGTAAATGTACTCATTTATCCTTCTCCTTCTGCTCCTTCTCCTTCTTGTCTTTTTCAGCCTTGGCCTCCTCGGCCTCGTGACGCTTGATGAGCTCTTC
Organism: Lagocephalus sceleratus; assembly: GCA_911728415.1. Classification (NCBI taxonomy): domain Eukaryota; kingdom Metazoa; phylum Chordata; class Actinopteri; order Tetraodontiformes; family Tetraodontidae; genus Lagocephalus; species Lagocephalus sceleratus. The sequence goes on along the minus strand of CAJVRN010000017.1, from coordinate 9,108,991 downwards.
CACCTCTTTCTGTTTCAGCACTTTGATTTTCGTTTTCCCATCTTCCCGTGTCAGGGTGGCGATTTCCACTGTCAAGACGAGGCGCCGTTGTTAGAGCGTTACAGAGAAACCGCCACGATGCCGCCTGAGAATATAGTGAACGGGGAAGTGGCAAGTCCTCCCGGCCTCACCTTTCTCTGCTGAGAGCTTGCTAACGTCCATGGTTTTGTTGAGGACTTTGACAGCCAAAGCCAGCGCCGAGGACAGGGTCATCTCTCCTTCCTTGTAGTCCTGCTTCAACATGGACACGGCAGCCTGGGGCCCACAAGCCGCAGCATTAAAGACCGAACGGGGGAGCTCAGAACAGAGAACCAACGCCGCCTACGCAGACTTTTAAAATGGCCTTTCTGGATTATCATCGGTCTGACCTGATTTCAGACAGCAAAGGCGGCGGAACAACCTCAACTGTGTTCACAGAGAAGAGTGCAGAAGAACGAGCTGCTCTTCCAGAACCTTCCACCCACCATCTACGGAGACTTACAGCGCTGTTGTTGCCGATACAGGTCGCCTTCCAGCCTCCGTAGTTGCCGCTGGGGTCACTCTGATACAGCTGAAATCCGTAATGTTTGTCCCAGCCCATGTAGAGCAGAGACACTCCAAATGGCCTCTTCCCTGTCGGGACACAAAACGAAAGCAAAAGTAAAATTTCTCTCAAGGTTTTTAACATTTGATTTGAGGTGGAGTTTATTCTTAGTCATTGAACAGCGTCCACATTGTGACGTTAGTCTCAAAAGAGACTAAGAGGTGGATAAGGAGCCCCGTACCTCCAAACTGTGTGTATGCCTGCTTGATGTCACATAAAGCAGTCACCAGCTGCTCACAGGGAATGGGCTCCTGGTACTGGAGCAAATATCTGAAGGAAAAGACAACTGGTTACACAAAATGAGAAGAAAGGAGGTTTTTGATAAATGCCGGGTCCCACCTCTGTGCAATTAGCCGCAGCTCATTCGTCAGCACGTTTGCATCTGATGTGATCCCAGCGACGCTGCAGGCCATGTCACTGGAGAACATCAAGACGGGCTTCAGACCACAGAGCAGCAGCACAGGAGGACCGTCCTCTACACTCTCCAGGCAGGTCCACTCACTCATTCAGCTTGTAGATCTTCTCAGAGAAGAAAACCTCGTCGAGCAGTTTGTGGATGTTGCGCCTCTCCGCTGCCAGCAGAACCCCGTCGTTTGCCAGAATCCCCAGACACGTTCCAGCATGGCCGATGGCTTCCATGGCGTACTCCACCTGATACAGGCGCCCTGCGCATTCACACGAGTGACCACAGATAAACCTACAGACCCAATCGCCAACTTTATGTAAACAGTTCTCTTCCATCCTCCCCCAATTTCTAAACCGAAGACGTCGGCTTCGCTGAAGAGAGTCTTGAGATTTACAGGAGCCATGAGACCACCCCCAGAAACCAGAGTCCAGACTGCAACACACACGTCAGCTATTAGATCTAACTTGGTCGGCACTGCAAATGTCACCGGGTCAAAGCAACAAAATCAAGATTTAAAAAAAAAAAGAGCGACTCATCTGCCATTGCCATCTTTGGGAGCACAACCACTGCCGTGACCCGGATTCGAACCGGGGTTGTTGCGGCCACAACGCAAAGTACTGACCACTATACGATCACGGCGAGCTACGATGAGCTGACAACAGCATCATGAACAGTTTAAAGACCACGGAGGTCCCGACAGGACTCACCTTCAGGGGAGAATATGGTCGTTCTGGAGTCATATCTGCGAGACTACAGACAGAGGACACAAACGCTAAAGGTTACACATGCATGAGATACATCACGACAGAGGACACATATGTATAAAGATATATAGGTACTGTTGTTATAGATGCATTTGTGCCTCACCATTATTCACCGACGTGGATCTACAGAAAGAAAAAGAAACAAGTCAGTCAACAGAATAAACCAACGATTTCAACACACTGGCGCCCATTAACGCGCATTACTTTCTCGGATTGGGGGTATAATCCACCTTTCCCTCCCTTTAGCCCCCCGGTGACTCCAAAAAGGTGGTTTATTCCTCGTTAGCTCACTGGCTAGGCTAACCGCCGTAATGAATCGGCAATATCTCCGCACGCTAGCTGCTAGCGTGCTGGCTAACGCCCGCGACTCTAAACACCCCCAAAACACACGTCTGCGGCACTTGTGCGAGAGCGCGACAACGGAGTTGCAAAGAGCCGCATCTTAAGGTTACCTTCAGGAAAAGGTGGTTAAACGTTTCGGGTTTTTTCCCTCAGTTGGAGACGAGAGAAAGAATCTACTTTCAGTTTAGAGCTTCCTCCTCACCGTAGAAGAAGAACGTCAGGCTCGCCTGCCCACACGTAGAAGAAGAACGCCGGGATCCCCGTGACGTCACGGCTCGGCAGCGCCCCCCGCCGGAAGGAGGGCGGAGGAGCTCCATCAATGGACGGGGTCAAAAGATACACGACTCGAAAATGAGAGGAGGATAGAGCCATCACTCTGCCCTTCGAAATGACTCACGGGGTTCAGATATATCAGCCTGGGGGGCGATGATCACTGGGAACCAGTTCCACCTGCTGCAAGTGGGGACAGACAGCTGGTGCCAATGAGAAGTGATTAACAAGGCTGTCACTGTTTTTACAGGCGGTAGTCACGGATTATGTCTCTCATCTTCCTTTCTTGGACGGGTTAGGGTGTTTGCACAGCTCTCGGGGCCTAGTGTTAGTGCTGCATAGCCCGCAGGTAGTGTTTAAAAACCCTGGGTCCAACGGCGCGAGGGTCACCAGGTCGGGCTTGTGCTCTCGGCCCAGCACTCTGCAGCCTGCTGGGTACGCGCTGGGAAGGAGGTGGCAGACTGAGCCCGGCTCTCTTCACAGGTTCAAGGCAGGTGATGCTCTGGGGATGCTCTTCAGCAGAGCCGCGCGTGCCAGCAGGCAGAGGCGCTGCGGCTGCCGTCGCACACGCGGACGGCCTCCCGGGAAGCCGTTATCAGACTGCACGCTGGTGCAGAGTGGCCGAGGTGTGTCAGCAGCTCCTGGGCGATGCTGGCGTGGGTGCTGGTGACGGCCCACCTGCTCCCCCGACCTGAATGTCATCAAACCCCTCGGACATCACGCGTCGTTCCATCCTCACCCGGGACGGACTCGCGCTCTGACCCGGGCCTGTAACAAGTCAAAAGACCGAGGGATTACATAATTAACACGATCGCCCCCCAGGGGAACTGTGGTTACTCGTATATGTGCCTCTTTCGTCACAAAAGGGCCCTCACAGCGGCTCTTCCCTCCGGTAGGGGGCAGCAGCGGGTCGGTCGCGCGCACACCTGGAGGCGCAGAAGAAGAAGCGCAGTCACGTGTCGCCGGTCCCGTCGTTTAAATGGAGGCTAGGCTAGCGGCTAGCATGGCGGGGGCTCGCTCCCTTCCACATCTTCAGCTCTGTCTCTGACGGACGCCGCCGTCGGCTGCCTTTAAACGCCTCACTGACGCGCCGCCTTTTTTATTTTATTTTTACTGCAATGAACGCGCGGTAGGCGTCTTCCTGCGGAGGTGAGTGTTCACAAAACACAAACGATGCGTTAGCCTCGACGTTAGCTCAGGCGAGCTCTAAAAACACTCGGAATGATGCAGGCGCATTATTTTACACACTTCGGACGCTATCGCTCACTTTAAAGCCTCATTCAATGTACAGCTCGCTTCCCACAAGCTTCAGAACACTGTGTCCTTTGCCCATTCCCGCCACCGGGGTCAGGTAGATCAGATCAGTCTGAACTATCAAATCAACACAAAGACACCGATCATCGACCGACTGGCTAAAATGTCTGTGTCGAGCTTGATATTTTAATGTTTTTGGTTGATTTCAGCTTTGGCGAAGGTCCTTGAGGTCTCCATATTTGTAAACTGGGGCGAGTGTCAAAGATAAGAGTAATGTTTTAGACAGACGTGGGTGTTTTTAAACTATAGTCACCTTGAACAGGTGCATTTAATAACACCGTGGCGGCATTTGGGGGGTGAAAAGAGAACCTGCTGCGTCTGCCTGGTTATGTTTTGGTGGAGGACACCTGACACCATTTTATCTGTCAAACGAGCTTCCTCCATTTTCCCAGCAGCAGCAGTGAATCAACATCAACACAGTCCCCACGTGCTTCTCGGGACGTCTCTTCATCCGGTGTCTTTTAATGTTGGGTGGGAGAGCGCAGCCACGCGCCACACTGATGATGCTTTTGCTGTCAGACAGGATTTGGTCTGATGAGGGGGCGTCACCAGCGGGCAGGATGCAGCAAAAAAGGAACATCCAGATCATCGAGTGGGAGGACCTCGATAAAAGGAAGTTCTACTCCTTCGGGGTGTTCATGACCATGGCCATCAGGGCCACCGTCTACCCCGCCACACTCATCCGCACACGCCTGCAGGTCCAGAGGGGCAGGTCGCTGTACAGCGGCACCTTCGACGCCTTCTTCAAGATTCTGCGGGCGGAGGGCGTTCGGGGCCTCTACCGCGGCTTCATGGTCAACACCTTCACGCTGATCTCGGGTCAGGCTTACATAACCACCTATGAGCTGGTGAGGAAGTACGTCTCCCAGTATTCCGAGAACAACACTGTGAAGTCGCTGGTGGCGGGGGGCTCTGCCTCTCTGGTCGCCCAGAGCATCACCGTTCCTATAGACGTCGTTTCCCAGCAGCTGATGATGCAGGGCCAAGGGAAGCACCTCACCCGGTTTAGACTGGACACACAGGCTGGGAACAAAAAACTTTTTGGCCAAACCAGGAACATCATGGCCCAGATCTTCGCTGTTGATGGTTTCCAGGGCTTCTACAGGGGATACGTGGCGTCTTTACTCACCTACATCCCCAACAGTGCCGTCTGGTGGCCTTTCTATCATTTCTACGCTGGTAAGTGGCTACGCGTTTCCTGTACGTTCGTGCGTGCTATTCTCAGGGGTTAATAAGCGCCTTGTGTGTTTTTGATATTGCTCAGAGCAACTATCCAAAATGGCTCCCACCGACTGCCCTCATCTGATCCTGCAAGCCATGGCCGGACCGCTGGCTGCAGCCACAGCCTCCACGGTCACCAACCCCATGGACGTGGTCAGAGCTCGAGTACAGGTGAACAGACAAACCCTCGTCTTGCTCCTCTCCGTTTCGGTCGGGGACCGAACGAAGAACTGTGCAGCAGTCGTGGCAGAGTGACTATTCTCAGAGGGGGAAAGGCTTAATCTGAGCTATTTCTTCACCAGTGTTACCGTGGTTGTCGTCACTTTTCTGCCTCAGTCTGAGAATCTACATGTAACGTTTCTTCACAGTTGACCTGACTTTTTTGTTTCTTGATCTTTTTACTTGTTCTGACGGCTCCCTGATATTTACTGTGCTGCTTTTCTCAATGGCCATTTGGTCATTTGCATCATTAGAGGGACGTGGACCCGTGACTCACATGACGGGGAGCGTCCACATCCCTTTGATGATGCTAATCACCAGTAACAAGGTGGAACAAGAAAGTCCAGTCGGTCCGTTTCAGCCTGGACGAGAATGTTCACCGACTTGCTCTTTCCTGTCCGGTTTAGGTTGAGGGGAGGACCTCGGTCGTGGAGACGTTCAGGCAGCTGATCAAAGAGGAGGGCTGTTGGGGAATGACCAAAGGACTGTCGGCACGCATCATTTCATCCACCCCCACCGCCATCGTCATGGTGGTCGGCTACGAGACGCTCAAAAAACTCAGTTTGCGGCCGGAGCTGGTGGACTCTAGACACTGGTAACGACGGACGGGTGGTGGACTGTGCCATTTCAACCCTCAAACTGGACTTCCTGTGAAAAGAGCCGAGGTATTTAAGATGCCAGAGGCGTTAGATTCAATTATGCTTAAATGACCGTTTAGTTTCCGGCGAGCGTTCCCAGGCTCACACACTACTGAAGGTGGGGACAGCCGTGCTCCAACACTGGAAGATGCAAATCAAGTGGCTCCTCCTTCTTAAATTGCCTTTTATGTTTTGGTTCCCCCGTGTGGGCGTACACTCCAGTCATGGGTCAGCAGAGCCCAACAAGTCGAGCAGTGTCGGTCGATAATTACACCTGACACAAGCAAAGAGAGTTTCAGTCAGACTTTCTCAGAATGTTATTAAATATGGGACAAACTTGCCTTTTTAAATCCTTTTAAATTTACACATGCAAGTTGTTAAATTGGAGCATGTTAAGACTATAAAACAATACTGCCAGTATCTAAAACACGTCTGCACCAGTGTCACAGCCTGTGAAGGCTCTTTAAAGCCATGGCACCAGTTACCATGGTGATCTGACCCAGGAACTACTACTGTTGCAAAGGTGCAGCTCATCCTCGTATTTGCTCCTCTTAAGGCTCGGCTTCCTGCTCTGCTCCTTCTGCAGTCTGTTTAATTTCTGCCTTCTTGGTTTGATCAGATCAAACCCGACGCGTTCGTCTGTGTTGTGAACGTCCTGTGTGTCGTCCTCTGCAGCGTACGTGCACGACTAAATCACTAAAAACGTGGGCTGCGCACACACGGCTTCCCTGACACCGACAACGGGCTGGTTGGGCTGTGAGGCTCAAATCATTATCCTCCTCTTGCTGAACGCTGCAGTGCAATAATGTGATTAGAGTTCCTGTAAACAAGTGTGTAGGTTAAAAATATAATTTATGAAGTTTTTATAATTCTGACCAGAGGTCTGTCTGTGGTGACTCGTGCAGTTTTATTTTTTAATGGGTGAATTGTAAATGCACAACATCGGATGTGGCGGTTTATTCTTTTTTTTTTTTTTAATTTATGTGACGTTGAAGGTATTTTCATTGTTGAGTTTGGAGAAGTTTTCCTAAATTCTAAATGAAGCCATATTTGACATGATATGGAATTGAAATCTATCCCAAGTCAGAATGTGTCTGGATTATCTGAGTTCTGTAATTCCATGAGATTCTCAAACGTTTGATCTTTGTTTGATGTCCAGGTGCATTTGTCAATAAAATGTTCTTCAAATCCCATGTTTGTCTTCATTCTTTCTTGTATTGATATTATGCAGATGTTGATAGAATGATCAGAGGAATTGAAGTCAGATGATCACTTCTTTTAAAGTGAATCCAGTTAGTTTCTTTTTAAAATCAGAATGCACTGTCATGTAATTTCCTATTTACAGTAGCTTAATTTAAGATAAACCTTTAGAGATTATTGTGATACTCTTTAAGGAAAAGTGCCTGCAACACTGGTTTTAAAGCGCCACCCAACAAACATGATCAGAACACCCTCAAAGGTGTGATATCACAATTCACAAATATACACTTGTAACAAACATAACTGGACGTGTTGGGACAGTGGGGTTAAATGGACTGGTTTTAGTGGGATTGGGACGAGACAGATTAGTTATTTTGGCACAGACAGCGGAGCTGATTGAGAACAGTTAAAAGGTTGTTTCCAGCTCTACACGGTGATTTGTCGACCCCTGGTGGCGAAACTGCAGTATTGAAAAGTTGATTTTTAACTTTTTTAATAATCAATATACAGTAATTTTGTGTGTTTAAATATGTGTGTTCAGAGCACCGGGTTTTACTAAAGTGTGTAAAATAGTCAGTGGTGGAGGAGGGTGGGACTTTCATAGTTTTCAGTGGACAAAAATGGGAGTTTATAATCATTTATGTAGATAATTATTTAGTCAAACTAAATGTTGAAGTAGATGTTATCATAGTACATTTGCAATTAGAGATAAAATGCCCTTGTGTGGACCCCACTTAATGTTCTAATGACTGCAGGGCTCTCGTTTGTCTCACTGAAGGTCACCCCGACAGCAGAGGCCATGTCCTTTTGGCGGATAAATGGAAAGCTGCACTGAGGCCACGTCAACCCGCTTTCTTCACGCAGCTTCACCGCGCAGACTTATCCGATCCAACCTCAGCTGCTCTGCAGCATTTGAGCAAATTATACACAGAGTTCCGTCCAGTTCTGATCCGAACACACGGATCTGCCAGAAAAATAAGATTTGAGCGAAGGCGGTGCATTTCAAGTCAGGTCAGGTCTGAGAAAGCCATTAAAATACCAGAACGTTCATGGTAGTCGAGTCTAATTTCTCATAAAGAAGGCCTCAGACATAAGCGGGCAGCCTCGGACGCCCTGAACTCTGCTGCAAACGCTCGCTCTCCCCTTTAGAAACCAACAGACAGATTTACTGATGAATGAAACAAACCAGGAGGCAGAGGGCTCCTTTCAGCCGACACCTCCTGCTGGGATGACGGAGTGCTTCCTCCCCTGCTCAATACATTAATGATCAGGCGGTGTCTGGAAGGCACTCTGTCAAAAAGATCGATGAGGCCGCCGTGACAGAGGGAACAACTCTGGCTGGGCCCGGGGTGAGAGGAAGGGCCTCCTTTCTCAGGCGGGGGACGCGAAGGTGGTCGCCGCGTGGATCAGCATGAAAATTTGAAAAGGCACCACAAAAGGCTCCGCTTTCCCTTTACATCCGTGCATCCCATTCCAGACCTTTTCCCACTCACTAGCTCTTAAACTTCACATTAAAATGACTAAAGGGTAAAAATGTGCAGAATTCCAGTCTATTAAATGGCGTAAATGGTCTACTCTGAATAGAATACTTTAAAAAAAGATCTTTTTTGCAAAAGGTATTCATTGAGAAGTTTGGAAAATTCAAAGTTTTAAGACATTGACGGAGCAAAACAGATCAGATCAAGTACTCCATAACTGAAGCTGGCGAAATTATCCTTTACAGGAAAAGAAAGTCCCAAACTCTCCCGCTGTACTGGGAGGTGATGGTGGGGGTTTGGCCTGTCTGGGATCACAGGGAGGAGAGAGGAGGGACAGGCGGAGGGAGAGAAGGAAAGGCCCAGGAAAGGGAAGGGAGCGGACAGACCGACGACTGGGCACGCCGAGACGCGAGGAAGATGCCAAATTTTGGAGGCACCTGGAAAATGAAGAGCAGCCTGAACTTTGAGGAGCTCCTCAAGGCTCTGGGTGAGTCCCGCGATTTAATGCCGGAATGAACAGGTAAGCCGCCCTTTTAACGACACCTGGATCGCTGATAAGGACATTTTCATAAACAAACGTGAACAGCGGAAAATCGGCGTCCCTTTATCCGCCTTCAAGATCCGGAGTTCCAGATCTCGCTTCTCGGAAAATGTCTGGTTCGGTACACTTTTGAGCAGTTTTAAAAGCGCTGATAAACGTGTCAGCGAAGCGGTGAAGCGGGACTGGTTTTAATTAGAGGATGATGAGCTCATGCGTCGCTGCTGCGTCTGAGTCAGGGACTCCAAGGATGGATGGATGGGAAGCGGGCTCTTTGAGCCGCACGGAACCTTGAGCGGAGCGTGATTAAAAACTATAAACAGTCATCAGCTCCTGCATTCCTCGCCCTCGCCCCCCCCCCCCCTCCAACCAGCCTCGCTGCAGCGGCTGCGGACGATAATCTCAGCTGCAGGAAGAGCCGTCAGCTCCGAAAAAAAAAAAAAAAAAAAGAGAGAGAGAGATTACAAACACGTTTGGCTCAGCTATCGCTCGCTGGGAGAGCCGGGTCGGATATATGAAACCGGACAAAGCATACGGGCGCCGATCCCGGAGCGGTCCCCAGGGAAGGTGGTCTTAAGCGATGACTGGGTGTAGGTCCAGGCTGACGTGACCCCCGTGACCCCGCCCCCCCTCCTCTACCTGTGTGCCCTCAGGTGTCAACCCCATGCTGAGGAAGATGGCGGTAGCCGCCGCGTCAAAGCCCCACGTGGAGATACGCCAGGACGGCGAGCGCTTCCACATCAAGACCTCCACCCCCATCCGCACCACCGAGGTGGACTTCACCATCGGAGAGGAGTTCGACGAGGAGACTGTGGACGGGAGAAAGTGTAAGGTAACTGAAAGAGCGACGGGAACGCCGGCTTACATCATGTTTGCGTAACCGCGGGATCATTGGGGTCGAACCTTGGTTTTCCTCCAGAGCTTGGCCACCTGGGAAACGGAAAACAAGATTTACTGCAAACAGACTTTAGTGAGCGGCGGCGGCCCGAAGACCTTCTGGAGCCGCGAACTGAAGGGGGACGAGCTGGAACTGGTGAGCAGCGTTACACTTTAACTTTGAAAGCGAGAGGTGGGAGATCAAGTAATCCCCGTTTCTGACCGACATCGATCAAAGCGTGTTTAACATATTTAGGGGTCCCCGAGGGAACGCGAACGCCCCCCCCCCCCTCGACGGCTGGAGGACGTTCACGGGCCTTCGGTTTCATCCCAAATCTCTCAGCAGATCACTGAACAGATGTCCGGACATTCTGCAGGATTCCGTCTCTGCCAGAAACAAAATAAGGGATTAGCTGAAGGGAGGGTCTTCGGTTAGTATCAGAAAGCCAGCGTCCGGCCAGCTGAGACGTCTTAAAGGAACCGTCCGACTGCTGAGACGCGAGAACTTTTAAGCTTCGGCCACGGGGAAACCGACTGAGGAGAGCGCCCCCTGGTGTCCCACCAGGCTCCCTCAGACTGAGATCAACGCTGCCATGCGTCTGTTGTTAGTCCCTTGCATCCGTCAGCAACACCTCCGCTTCCAGTTCCTAGAACTCGGCCGATCCGAGCAGTTTTTTTTTCCCCCTCCTCATAAACGTCCGCCTGGATTTATCGACCAGATGGACAACGGAGCCGGGTCCAGCTCGGCTTTGATGATCTCTCAGACAGCGACCCGCCGCTGCTCGGCCAATCCGGGGAACGTTTGTGGCTGCAGCTTAGAGCAGGACCGAGCCCTGGACCGGGGGCAGATGTGTGTGTGTGTGTGTGTGTGTGTGCGTGCTCCTGAAGGCGCGGGTGTGTTCGCTGCCCTAATAGGTCCGGCATGTGGAACCGAATCGCTGTGAAAATAACTGCTCTTTCTGAAGATCTTCCTTCTGAGACGTCGGAGGATGGGAGAGGTCAAACTCCCCCCCTCACTCTTCTGTAACATAAACTGGAGTTTGGCCAGTTCAGAATAATGGAAAACACCTGAAAACCGTCCTACACACAGGCGGGACAGCAGGTTGTTGGTTCCCTTTACACAACATGAGGTCAAACTTGATTCTGAATGACTGGAGCAGCAGCCCACCGAGCCTGGTGGACCCTCACAGAAGGATAACAGGAAGTGATGTAATAAGATTGCCCATGCTCTTAGAACACACTCAGGGCCACGGTGGATGAAGCGGAGGAGAGATCGCTTAAGTGCCACAAAAGGTTGCAGGTTCCAACCCCACATTTCAAGGCGTCATTAAGGGTCAGCTGACTGACCCGTCTGTGTGGTAACACCACTGGAGCACAGCTGGAGGCGGCTTCCCGGTGACAATCAAACAGAGGTCTTAAAACTTTTTTTTTTTTTTTTTTTTTTGGCCACACGTGAAACGGGAAACGGCGAAACAAGATGACGGTTACTGCTGCGAACCGCCTCCGACAGCATCCGTCACGCGCACACAGGACACCGCACCGACGGGTAACCGCGCATCTGCTCTCGTCAATGTCATTTCAGATCTTCGGAGCCGACGACGTCGTGTGCACGAGGATCTACGTACGAGCGTAGGCGACCTCCACGTCCTCCAGAATTCAGAAGACCTTCAAACAAACGATGGGTTTGACCCGCCACATTGGATAACCCCCCCCCCTTTTCTGTACAGAATTTTGGATATAAAGAGAATAAAAACCCGTCCCACTGTGATACATCAATTACTCTTTTTAATTCTATTAAAGAAAGGGGAGGAAAAAAAAAAAAGAGTGACCCGTTTGTCTCTAAACGACAGTTTAATGCCAAACACCATACTAACACTCATTTACAACATCTTTAAAGAAGAGAAGAGGAGACGCTTTACAAACCACGTTCTGTACAATCAGCTGGACTGGGCTTTGTTGTCTCCACAACAAACAGCAAATAGAAAAATAAACCAACAGATTAGAAACCGTTTAAAGATTGTCATAACTGGTTCTGCGGTGAACATTCCATCTGAAAGCAGATTGGGAAGGTTTGAATATTGTTAGGTTTCGTTCCAACGTTTGGAAAAGATCTGCTTGTCGTCAATTTTGTCTCGTCGTCCAGCGAGGGGGCCGATCCAGAGCGGATTTCTGAAACGGCTCCTCTGAGGGAACGCAACATTCACCTTTGTAACCCAGCTCTGAACTGTGAACCTATCGAGACTGACGATATTATTGCTTATCGGCCGCGTTAATCCGGAAACATTCATGGATGCGTGTCTTCAACCTGTGTCAACGCCACAGAAAATAAAAAGCAACTCGCACACAGCTGAGCGAGGACGCCCGTCCTGCTGTCCAGAGCCGAGGCTGCAGAACTTACAAAAATGTCATGAGCTGTACTTTCAAAATAAAAACTGGAGCCCAGCTACATTCAATCCCCTTAAGATTAGCGACAGGAGCGACAGTGACACTGATTACTGAAGGTAGAAATGTGCAGAAAGAGGCTGAAACACTTAAACTGGACTTCAGGAACAATATGAACAAGGAAGAAGTCTCCTTTGGTAAAGAGAAGACAGCTGAAACTTTGCGTTTTCTTAACTCCTCTAGCTAACAATCGATGCTGTGTGTGTATGCTGCACAGCATAATCATCAGATTAAAAAAAAAAAAAAAAAAAAAAAAAGAAAGAAAGAAAAAAAAAGTCCAGATATAAAACAACATATTTACAAAAGTGTTTAGGTGGTCATAAATTATTGGACTGGATACGCGCTGCTGGCATTGTACTAATGCCGATCCGTCAGCAGAGGTGTTGAATATTTACAGCAAACCCGGCGCTTTAATGCACCGTAACCACCGGGAACGAGGAACATCCACAGGCTATACAGGTTTACAGCTGAAGTCTGATAACACTAACAAATGTAACAGCTTGTTGTTCTTTAGAAAGAAAATCAGAGGTTCTTTGTAGGAGGCCGATCAATTCAACGCCAACTTGCAGAATTCTTAACCAGGGTCTCTGGGATTGACTTTTGTTCTTTGCGCAATGACTGCAAGTAAAAACAATGGATTTCACACATTAATGGGGCTCACTGGGAGAAGCGGCTCCCAGTAAAATCTGCAGTGAAAGGTCCTGAACCGGTCCTCGCATGTATGAATAAAAACAGGACCCTAAGCTTTTGGCAACTGAATCCACCATCGGAGGGAAGAAAAGCCTCCTCGTGAGCGCGCGACATCATCCCCGTGGAGACGGTGACGGTGAGTCTTTGGAGAGACTACAGTGTTCTGTACTTCACCCGGTACTTGTTAACGCTGAGATAGTGAAGGACCTCGGGGCTGCAGGTGGTGGTGCAGGACAACAGACCCTCTTGGTCGTCGCCCATCAGCCACTTGTGGGTGTCGGCGGCCATGTTGGCGCTCACGTGCTCCTTGGCCCAGGCGTCCACCCAGGCCTGAAAGCGTCGGTGCAGGCCAGTGTTGACCCGCTGGTGGGACTGAAACAGAGGTCGACAATGCAAGTCAGTGGCGGATCCGAGCGGCCCCAGACGCGCAAGTTTCACTAACGCAGACTGCGAAGGCCTCACCTGATGGGCCCGAGTCAGCGCCGTGTGTCTGTACATGTAGTCTTCAGACTTGCACACGTAAACCATCTTGTAGGTGTTGAGCTTGAACATGCACTCGATCTTGAGCTCGCCGTTGTCTTCCAGCGGCTTGTCAGAGGAGTCCCTGGTCATTTTCTGCTGCTGCAGCTGCTCCCATCCTCTCTGGCACTTCCTGATGCGTCTCAGATTCCTGAAGGGCCGAAGCAGAAGGACAACGATCAACACCATCAACTGGTCAACGAGCAAATCTCCTGATTACTGCACACATCAAGGGGTGCGTCACGTTTACAGGGAAAGTTCACACAAATTTTTACAAAAGTAGGGAATGCTTTTATTTTCGATAAATGGCAACTGCGGTCAAGCAGGATACATGTTGTTAAGGCAAATTTGGAAAAACAACTGAGTCAAACTTGAGAGGACTGTCCCTTTAAACAGTTATTTTTAAACCCATGCACTGCAAACTCACCAGTTTCAGAATTAGATAGGGAGTCAAATCATTCGTGGATAATGAGGATCTATAAGAGCAGCAGAGGCAGCAGCGGTAATATTTCTGTACAGTGCGTTTCTGTTGCACAACCACATACTATTATATATGAATATTTAAATCCAAGCCTGATTTTGTGCAGATAAAAGAAATATGCAATTATTCACCCCACCTGAATGAAAGTTTTAAATGTGTACTTACCCCAGAGGGTACAGGTGAGCGGGGACTGAAACCATGAAGCATATTTTTGCATTCAGGGCTCCACTTAAAAGACATGACAGTGAGGCCAATTTCAAGTAAAAAAAACTGTCAAAAACAAACACTACAAAGTTGCTGCCTGGTCGGGTACCAATCGAAATTATGAGCCAAGAGAATTTTGATGTGCACAAACTTTCACCGACAATGTACAGCATTGTGATTATGAGATGGAAGACCCAAAACAACTGGTGGGAAATAATAATAAAAAAATAAAAATCAAAGGTTTTCTTACTGCTACTGATCATATTTGTCAAGTCTTTTCACCTCGTGCTGCTGATCTCTCATAGATTTGATGGGGAGAAAAGAAGGTCACGGTATGGGTGGACCCACTGATTTTGAAATGTGTATGAGCATGGACAGCCATCTCAAAGGTGAGAAACAGCAGAAGGCGATGGCGAGTTATGTGCAGCACTCGGCTGGAGCCAACAGTGGTGATGTGGCCAATTCCAGCCATCAAGTTCTAGTCTTAAAATGTAAATGAAATAACCCATACAAATTTGACTATAAGCTTAAACACCAAACCTGACAGATGAATGGCTTAACAACAAAATATTTTCAAAACAAATGCACCCCGGTTCACTTCAGTGATGACGAGACACACAGTCACACCTCCATGCGCGGTTCCCGTTATTGGGGAAAAAAATACACCAACATGAAAAAACAATTTAGACAATCATTTTATTTACAAATGCTACACCTATGTACAAGCTCATGTGTTTTAGCAGAGTCTTTAAAAATATGTGAGCACTAATCTGTCGCCGGAACAATCTAACTGGGAGTGCAGCGTTGCTGCTGAAAATGGATTACATTGGTTGATTTAAACAAATGCATATTCACATCTGTAAGCAGTGGTGGAGTTAAACACGGGACCTGTGATCCGAATATAAACAAAGGGCATGGTTAGAGTAGAAAAAGAGTCTGTCACGTCACGGATCGCCAACAAGTCAAGTCCAGCACAAAAGCAGCAATCACTAAAACTCAGGCCAAACACAAAGCAGGAAAATAAATTACATGCTCAACTTGTGTTTCTTTCAGACGCCGTTTTCACTTGTCAAAATGAAATTCATCGAAACCCAATTTATGAAAATGGTTCAAACATAACTTGTTACAGCCGTCTACTGAAGAGCAAATTCAGCCCTCCTTCAATAAATACAACCTCCCATTAAAAGAACAGAGTTGTTCCATCCTTTCTTTTTTAAAAATAAAGTTGGCCATGTAAAGTGCAATATTTTCCACGTGAGACAGAAGAAGAAACTGAAAGCGTCGCGTTCACTGCTGATTCTGTGGAGTCGTTCTTTTTAAACGAATCTTCTCAAAACGCGTTCCATCTGGCTGAGTTGTGCAGAACAGCCACCGTTTCTACCTCAACTCAAACAGACAGCCTGTCTGGCTGCTCGGCCTTACAAGGGGCTTAAAGGTGAGGAGACAAGAAGGAGCTCAGGCCTCACCTGGGGAGAAACACGGGCTTCTGGGAAAGATGCTCACGCAGCTCCACGGAGGCTGAGTCCGAGTTCAGGAATCTTCCCAAGTAGTCCGACCACCGCTGTGGAAGACAGAGTAGAATACGTCTAATCCATGCAAAACATACAATTTAACAAACCACAGTTGGAATTTAACTTGTGTGTTGATCTTCTGCACAACCACGACGTCACTATTTTAACACTACCGCACTGACATTTACTGAAAGGCTGTTGGACTAAAGGCGGGTGAGTACAGAAATGTAAAAGATGACTTTATCATGGAGAGTTTTACCTCAGCGTCTGCCGGCTCATCAGAGTTCTCTTCCTCTGTGTCCAGCAGCTCTATGGCCAGACTGATTGACCCTTGGTTCTTTGCAAACATCAACTAGAATCGAAAAGAGAGACAGTTGTCAGTAAACAGACCGCGGAAAGATGTCGACACAGGCAAGAACACCGACTGTCAAACCTTGAAACAGTTCTCATCTGACATGAGTTGCTCGGCTTTGCGATGGTAGCCCCCTTCTGCGGTGGCCCTCAAAGACTGTGTGGACGCCATGCCTCCTGTGGCTTTGTTGGTACATTCGCTCAGGTACGTGTCCATTACACGCACACATACGTCATCTGTGACCAGGTGCTGGAGCTGGAGGGAACAAGCCAATGGTATGAACCTCAAACCTTAGGAAAAACAATACTTTCCTGACTGTGGTCCTTGTGTCCACCAGAACGCCGGACTGAGTTACCTGGCGGACGATGTTCTGGATGAGTTTGTCCATAGTGAAGGCAGTATAGGCGTGGATAGTAAACATTTCCCTCAGCGAGTCCTCGTACTGAGCTGGTTCCATGTTTCCATCCAAAAGATTGCGCACCATCTCCAGAAAGACGGAGTAATAGTCCTCCACATCAACATCCACTACAGGAGGAAAAGAAAAATATTTAGAGGACACTTGTGTTAAAGAGTGACACAATTTGATGTTTTTTGTTGCTTACTTGGTTCCTTTATCTTTAGTTGAATGGCTGGGTTTTCATTTTTCTCTTTCTTGATCCCCAAAACTTCCCGCTCCCACTCACGCTCACGGGTTTCCTCCTCAATCTGCTTCTCCGCTTGCCCGTAGATTTTTAACAAACGTGAACAAAGGATGTGGTGAAGACGAAAGAAGATATACCAGTAGTTGTTCACAAAGAACAGGTTATAGGCGTCATCGGCGTCTCGCAGCTTCTGAGCTGTTGTGTTACTAAAGAGCAGCTTGGACTTGGATGGACTGCTGCCCGGCAGGCCATTGTGCTTCTTGGGGCCACGCTCATCTGACTCCATGTCTTCTTCCTCGTCTTCTTCCTCTTCCTCCACATCAGAAAGCTCACCTCGCCGTGCAAACAGGAGGTCAGGGATGAAATGGTGGATGATCTGTTTGATCTTGTACTTGTCTTCTTTCTGGATTCCCACCTGTCTTTTGACGTGATGAATTATGAGTGCAGCAGCATCCTCCAGTACTTGGCTGTCATCATAATTCAGATTCATGTGTGGGCCAGTGGGGGGAGGGGTGGCAGTTTCCTCTGATGCTCGCTCTTGGCGCTACAGGGTAGTTGAGAGAAAAAGTAACATTATTTCAAGTGACTTATAAGATGACCATTGAGTAAAAACCTAAATTCAGCTATTAAATGTGTAGTCTTACATCATCATACAACATCTCAATTTCGTTGAGTAAGGTCTTTGAACGCAGCACTTTGGTGTCATTCTGCTTGAAGTTGATGCCTTGGTGGTCAAGAGATTTCAAATAATATTTTTCATTCTGTTCCCGCCAGATTTTGTTGAATCCTTTCTGAGCTTCCCTCCACTCTTCATCCTTCATCTTTAATCTGAAGGGGAAAAAAATACATCGTGCACAGGATTAAGTGAACTTCAAGTCCAAAAACAGTTTTATATCAAGTAGAAAAGAAACTAGAAAAGGTTAAGAACCTCTTCAGCACTATAGGGACAGACACGGCTGGATTCCGATGGAGGCCATCGATGATGTCATGGGCCTTGTCTCCGTATATCCTCTGGATGGCTTTTCGGTGGATGACCTCTGAAGAGCCGCCCATTGTGTTGTCTAACTTGAAGCGCAGCTGCTCCTCTGCAGACATGCGGGAAAGCCTCCGCTGCACTGTCTCTAGGGCTCGTATCGTGGCAAGGTTGGATTCCAGGACAACGTCCAACTAAAGGTGCCGTAAGCGAGAGTCAAATTACCGACGAATTCAACTACTTTTCGTTTTGTCTATCGCTGTCTCTCAAAGTGACAGGAAGTAGCACAGTTTGACATTTTTACTTTACAGCTGTGTGATGTGGTAAATCCCTCTAAGGGCACTTCAGTAATTACTTTTTTAAATATCTATCTGACAATTCAGAGGAAGATCAGCTATATCAGAACAACGGTATTTCTCACCTCAAATCGCTCATCCTCACATCTGTAAATGTGCTCCTCATACTGAGTCTTCTTTGAGCTCACAAAAGTAGAATCTTCAGACCATGATGGAAACGACACCCATGTGTCATTCAGAACCTGAAATAGATCAATTCAGGTGGTCCATTATTTCATTCACATACTACTTACAGCTCACACAATATATTGCACGATGAACGCAGACGCTGCAAAAGTGTAAGAAGTGACAAACCCCATGATAAGTGACACATAGCAGTGTGACAAACGTGTGTTGTTGAAGTGTTTTTCCAAAACTCTCTCAAAAAGTTCTTTAACAAACAAATCCTCCACCAACACCCCTTCTGAATATGCAGAGAATCTCTGAATGAATACACATACACGATGTGCACATTCATATTAGGCCCGGAAACTATGTAGACAATTATAATAATAATATACTGAACACACACTAATGTGTGGGCTGCTATGTGAGACATGCAAGAATTTTGTCTTTGCTGTTATACCTCTCGGCACAGTAGTGTCCTTCCGGTGCACTTGGGCTGCTGGTAGCTCTTTGGTAGTGCTCTATAGCTGGGCCCCAACCTCTTACAGGAGGCATAATCAATCTCCATGGCGATGCCCTCTGTTGCTCGCTCCTTGGGTAGACTCTCTGCGTGGCTCGATTCCCCGTGACTCGACTCCCGATAGCCCAAAAAATTTTTAAACCAGGAAAAAAGCTCTGGGAATTTTCTGTAAGATAAAATCCAATGTAAGTTGGATAAAAACATCTATAATCATAATCAACCACATGCGAGTTTGAACTTACCCAAGAAAGGGGATCACCAGCTGCACCAGCTCAGTGCGGGAAATTAATTCCTGGCTGAAAATGTGAAGACAGCGCAGGAAGTTGTCATACGCCTCAGAGCTTCGAAGAGCTTTCCTCACCTTTTTAAGGAGAAAATTAGGGGGGAAAAATGAAAAATTCTTCTTAGAAAAAATTAGGTCATTCATATGAATATATTCATGAGAATAATTTAGTGCTCTGTACTGACCTTTTCAAAGAACATTGTTTCTGTACTGGTGCTGTGTTTGCTGACATCATTTATACTGTGGTCTTTCCCCATTATTTTAGGTTTTTTCTGAAAGATTATCAAAACATGACAAAATCAAACTTCTGCAGAGTCGCGGGAATGCTACACCTGAGGCAAGAAGAACCTGTCATATGGATAAACTGGACACAGTTTTAAGTGTTGAATGTAGGAAAAAGATGTGCAATTTTCTAAGCTTCCAAATAATTTGTCAGAAACCAAATAAAATATGCAAAAACATACTTACATATATAATTCTTAGGACAATTGTTACAAGAACACTGATCATATTTCAACGAATAATTGAACACGTAAGTGAATTTTATATCCATTAACTTTAATAATTTCATTTGCGGTGTAAAATCCAAACTTCAAATTCCAGCACTGACTATATCTAAAATAAACCTCTGGACTAGGAAATTCTACTTTGTTCCCATAGGAACCAATGTATAACCTGTAATTTGATACTTACCTTTACAGGAGGTGTGGGTCCCAGTCCAGCGGGTCTCCTGATTGCCAGACCGTTCTGGCTCAGCCTCTGTTTGTTGTTGAGTAATGGCCTCTTCACTGTGCCACCATGGTCATTACGCACAGACTCTGCTCTGTCTGGCGTTGCCTTTCCCAGGAGCTGGATAGGAAATCACAGATTATGATCTCACTAATGAAACCATTATAGGAATATGCACTTATATTTAAATAGACATTGATGACCTGGATAGATGTTGTTCATTATCATTGATACCCAGTTGGCATATTAGTGAAAACTTTAAAACACAATTGCCCCCGCTCTGTTATTTTCTTCCGCACACAAAACAACTATAAAACTGCACCGTTTTAAACAGGCTGCTGTATCAAATTTAGACAGGACAGAAAGACTCACAATGGAGCTGTTTGCATCAGGGAGAAACTGTCCAAACTCTGAGAGCAAGTCCTCCTGGTTCTTAAAGAGTCTGGCAACCTGTGTGTAGACCTCCTGTTCAGTTAAGGCCGGGGTGTAGTTGCCTCCTGCCTCTTTAGCATTCCTCTGTTCCTTCTGTGAAAGCAAAAATAGACACGTTAGTGTGACAGAAAGCACTAAGAATGCTTATAAAATATTGTTGCAGTTGCCTGATCTCCCTTTCTTACCTGGTATGTGTGCAGGATTTCCAGGAAGGCTTTATAGATATCAGGTTGACCCTGGAAGCGGTTCTTGATTTTGTTGACATAATTGATGGCGTGGTTGAACTCCACAGGCTGGTTGTTCTGGAAAGGAGGCCCACTGGACGGTGTGCTGCTGACAGGAGTGTGGGGCTGAACTGTGGGTGATCGTGGTGAGGCGTAGGCAGGGATGGATGGGCTGGGCTGGCTGGTGGGTGTGTGGGCTGGAGAATGAATGGGCTTGACAGAAGAGAGAAAAAGGCACATCACTACACGAAACACATGTTAATTACAACAGAGTTAATTAAAGCAAGAAGTTTATCTACCTTGCTGGTTTTATTTGGAGCCGGCTGTGCGGGGATTGTTGGAGTGTTATTGTTGGTATGTGGGCCACCCTGTGGAAGACTCTGCTGCTGAGGATGACTTGTAGTCTGAACAGATGCAGCAGTTGCAGGAACATTCTGAACGGAAATGCCGTGAGGGGTGATGTAGTGAATCTGACCCGGTGTTGTCACATTGACAAGATCGTTGGTTTGAACCTCAATCTTATATCCAGGTGGCAAGAAAGTATTAAAACCCATAATAAGATCAGGGTGGCCCTTAAATAGCTGTGACACGCGGTTGATAACTCCAGGAGTGTCTATACTGTAATAACAAAAGAAAGGCAATGTCTTAGCATCCAACATATACAATGGGTGTGCAACAGCAGGCTACACAGTATTGACTTTGCATTTTCTAAATTGATAAAAAATAAACAATTGTTATCTAGATTTTTTTTTAAAAGCATTCTCAGTTTGCAGCATTTTTATACCTGCCTAAAACATCTGCACAGACAGAACTCACCTCTGGGACTTAAACTCTTTCATAATATCAAGGAAATCATTATAAACTTGTGGCTTATTTCCAAACTGAAGCTTCACTTGATCCAGATAGGACAAGGCATCTTCAACCTATAAATGGAAATATAACATCTCATTGTCAATTTACACACATTAACATCATGTTTACAGTCTCCTGATCATGCATTTGTTAATTTTTATGCACCTTCAGCCTCTGAAACTGCTGCTGTCCTTGGGTTGAAGTAATTGATGTGGGAGGATGAACAGGACCTTGGACAACAGTCGGGCCCTGGGACTGAACTGTAAGGCTGTGGCCATGGGGACCAACGAGAGGAGCTGCGTTGTGGCCATGCCCATGGCTGCTTGCGTTCTTTAGGAGATTACATTTTAAAATTAGGATTAATGTTCATCAACAACGGAGACAGAAATACTTGCAGAGATGGACAGCTAAGAGACCTCAGGAAAAACAAATGCCTGACTAATAAAAGTAAAGGACAACACACGATAACTTCTAGTAGCACTGCAGTCGTAACAATATTCAGATATGTCATACCTGGTAGCTATGAGAGAGAGAATACTGGATCCCAGTGGACGGCTGCATACTGTCTGCGGCTGCCTCGATTATCGTCGGCGCTGAGACGAGGTTTCGCTGTTGAAAACTCTCTGCAATACTTTGAACTGCCGGGCGACGTGACTGTTGCTGCTGGGGTGCAAATACCAGTTCCTGGTCCTCCACGCGCTTCTTCATTGTATGTGCATGCTCAAAGGTGCTAAAAAGACGCACAATAAAATTTGTAATCTCAATCATGGACTGTACACATTTATTAGTTATAGAAAAAGCACATATTAATATGCGAGTTAGGTCGAATCAATATGCATCTTAGATTACTTTAAATAAGACAGTAGAAGAATTAAATAAAAACAGCAAATGCACAAACATCATCAGCTGTTTATTAGAAACAACACGAGGCAACTAAAAAAGTGAGTTTCAACTTCTCATCATAGAAGTGCAGGTATTTCACATTGCCAGTACACAGACCGCTCTAGTGGAAGAAAACACGTACAACTTAAAATATATACGCGCTACATTAAATAGGGACAACCCGACAACACGGCTGCGACGCTACGCGTGTAGGGAGAGCAGTAATTCAGCGACGGTCCCCCCGCAGACGCCGCTGACCTGGAGTCAGCGCCCGGCACGTTCGACGAATCTTTATCTCCAAGGCGACGGGTGCGGAGAGGAGTCAAAAAGCAGCCGAGGACGGCGCTAAAAAAAACAAAAAAAAAAAGGGACGGAAGGAAGGCGGAGCGGCGTCGGCCAGCGCGCATGCGCCGTGAGGCCCGGCCTCGTCCCCTCCCCCTCCCCTCCCCCAGTGGAACGCCATTCGGGCTGCTTTTTTTTTTTTTTTTTTTTTCCTCCCCCTCGGTGGGTCGCTCGCAAGCTCTCGTCGTCGCCCTCCGACGGAGAAGTTCCGTAGCAGGAGGGGAAAAAAAAAAAAAGAGAAAACTTGAGCGGCTAAACCCACCGATGCTCGGCTACTTTAAACAATCACGCATCGCCGGAGGGGGCTCGCCCCCCCCCTCCCTCCTCCCCCTTTAAATCTTTTTGGTCGTCGCACACACAAACGGAATTCCAACGAGGAGAGAAAAACACACCCGAGAGGAGCTAAAGGTGGCTAAGTGACGTGACCACACGGCCCCGCTCCGCCGCAGCTGACAACGCCACCCCGACGCCGGCTGCCCAGTCTCTCTCTCTCTCACACACACACACACACACCCTCACACACACACGATAATAAAAGTTATCAAGTCAAACGCGGAGTCGGCGGCTCGGCGGGGGGAGCCGACCCCGACCTGCAGCCACGCGTCGGCTCCGGAGGCACAAGGAGGCTTCCGTCACCGCTGAGCCCCCCCCTCGTCCCCCTCGTCCCCCGTCCCCCCCCCCCCCCCAAAAGGAGCGTCGGATCGGCGGGTCCTGGGCGGCGGGGAGCGCTGTCAGCGCCGCGCTAGCGCTAGCGGCTAACGCGGGTTCATGGTCGCCGCTGTTAGCGCGCTAGCAGCCGAACTTCGGGGGGGCAGCAGGGCAGCAGCCCGGGAACGGGGCCGCTCCCGGGCGACGGGGGGGGGCGCCGAGGCGTCGTCGGAGACGGACCCCCGGTCGCGTCGGCTCCGCAGCGTGTCGGGCGGACAAGGTTACGGAGCGGCGGGCGGCGGCAGCCCCGCTAGCCACGACCGGCCGCCCCACTCACCTCGCAGCGCGGCCGCCAGCGGCGGTGTGAAGCGGGGCCGACGACTCGCCCGTCCCGGGTCCGTTCCCCCCGCCGGTGACAGGAGGAGAAAAGTTTTATATCCGCCGTTCCGGCCGCGTCGCTAACAACAGTGTATGTATGGAGCGGTGTTCCTTGAACATAAGGGGCGTGTCCTCCGCTGGGGGGGGGGCGGGGCAGGCTCCTCCCACCCCGGGCTCTGATTGGTCGGGATTCCAGAATGAAAACAAATACAATGGAGGCAGGGAGCCAGGGTCTGAGAAGACTTCCGGGTTGCCCGTGTCGAGTTTGTTCGGGGCTCGTTTAGCGATTGGAATAAATATTCAGAGGAATACATGTGACCTAGGTAATTTTTATATGAATATGCCGCTTTATATTTGGGAAAAGGGTAGGTTCGTATGCATTTTAGCCCACAACCCTAGGGGCAATTTAAAGTGAAATGAATGAAGGGTTTTGACAACATAGGATGTCTCCCTCTGTGTCACCACAGACTTTAGGAGCTTTGCAAGGGCTCCTGCCATCCGAGAAACGCTGCAGAATAAAGCTGCAGATGTGTTTCTAGCTCTATAATGGCCTTCTTTCTCTTGCCTCTCGGCGCAAATTTTCATTATACTTTCACTTCAGCTGAGTGGAAACCCGAAGCGATTCCTGAATGTGACATACAGAAATGCACATTAAACCTGCACTTTAATTCACAACAATGATCTTGAAAAACAACAACACTTGTCTTACAGGATCATATAAAGAGCTATACCTCATTACATTCAAATTCCAAAAACAACTTGACTTTAGTTCAGTAAAAAGTATAATGTTTGAAAATACGATGAGCAAGTGCATTTAAACAATACCACAATTAGTGTTGACAGTTTTTTTTCCCCTCAAAGCTAACTGATCCAAAGTCAGCAGCATGGTCAGTAAAGGATGACCCGCTGAAAGAAGATGCAGATGATGGTTGAAATCACCCCGGCTGTGTGTTTTGAAGCTGCAACACAAGAGGAGGGAGACTTTAGGACACTTGTCTTCATGTATGAGTGCTAACAACAATCTAGCATTGCATTATAGTTTCTTTTATGGATGTTTCTACTGAAGACAAAAGAATACACAGGGTTTTACCATCAGCAGTGGTGGCAACTGATGTGCCGGTGGTGGCTGCAGTGGGAACTGGAGCAGGTGTAGAAGTTGAGACCAAAAGGCTGACGGGTCCCGA
The DNA here is from genome assembly GCA_911728415.1 of Lagocephalus sceleratus. Lineage (NCBI taxonomy): Eukaryota > Metazoa > Chordata > Actinopteri > Tetraodontiformes > Tetraodontidae > Lagocephalus > Lagocephalus sceleratus. The sequence goes on along the minus strand of CAJVRN010000017.1, from coordinate 9,084,355 downwards.
GTCGACCGTATATGTTTTAGTGTACAGATTTCCGACTACGTCTCTGCGTGAAAAGGAGTGACTGCACAGGCTGGGGCACTTCTGAGATGGTAAAGTGGTGATGCAGAGGTTAACTGTGCATCGGAGGTACATCTGCGAAACACAGACACACACACACGTTAGCCGGGTGAAGATAGTGAAACATCCCCGAGAAGTGGAAACCAGTCTGCCGTAAGGACCATTTGTGAAGCCACTAATCAAAGAGCCAATGCAACTACAGACCATTGGTACTGTACTGGTTGTCTGGGACAAATCGAGTTGATAAACCTTGCTCTGGGAGCCTGCTAAAACAACCTCGGCTGTTCCAGACGAAGAAATACACCTGAAAGAAGCAAGAAGAAACAAAACAAAAAGCACAGCCGATCTTCATTCTAATTCTGTAATTTTCTGAAAATTCTTTTGAAGTGAGTCAACCGTCACTGACCCCTGCCGAATAATAGTCGTGTATGTTGCAAAGTCCTCCGTGTCCGACTCCATGCAGTTGCTCACGACCATCTCGGCTCTCTCAATGCTGCAGTTGGACAGCACAGTCAGGTAGAGCATTTTGATCCTTGATCCCGCTTCGAAGGAGTCGTTTGCCGACAGTGACGGTGGCTCCGCATCTCGGCGTACTCGGGTAGGATTCCCTTGGGTGTCTAACATCCTGGGGGCTCTTGTGAAATTCGCGAATGGCCCTTCTCCCGGTAAGTAAAGTTTAATGGTGAAGAACACCTCACCAAAGACCTCCTTCTCCGTGGGAATGTTGAGCCTGTACTCCGGTCTCTTGGCCTGGACTCCGGGGATGCGGCACGCCAGAGGGAGGATGAGGAATGGTTTTCTTCTGACCACAGAGGAGGGACGCACACTTTGCAAGGTGTTGGTGTAAACCAGCTCTGAATCAGTGTGCTGGAAAAGAGACAGTTAGCTTTCAGCTGAATCCAGAAGATTCCAGTGTTGGTCCTGAATTGCAGTTTTGGGCCTTTTCCTGTTGAAAGTTTACAAAATATCTTTGTGGTCATAACTGTCCTCCCATGAGGCTTTTAAAGATGAAATCAAACTGAATTAAAGTAATATATTTGACACGTTACCACGGTCTTGGTGCCGCAGCCGTCCAGGGAGATGCTGGCTGTCAGGTGTGTGCTGTTGTAGCTGATGGGGCAGGCGGGGCTGTTGAGCTGGAGTTCAGTCAGGTTGACGCTGGGAAAAGAGGTGACAGGGAGCACCAGAACCATCTCTCTTTCCCCGCAGGTCAGCTCTGCACACAGCAGACAAGAGGTTTCACTCCACACATCACTTCAGCCCCAAAAGGATGCTTTAAAGAGTATTCACTCAACCTGTTCCTGGAGGCAGCACCTTCATTTCCCCTGCAAAGATTAAGATCATTCAGTGGTGTTTTATTGGATCCCTTCTGCAATATAAATGCAATTTTGTGACCGTGTTTGGGAAGACGAAGCCCTTACTTTGGTATAGCCACACACACCTGGGCTCAGACTGCATACTTCAGGGTTGAATCATGGAGACATTGATAAAAATATCATATCAGGAGTTTGTTTTACCCATTTCAATGAAATGAAAAGTTGGACTCAAATATTCCATGAAGTCTATTCAGGGCTACAGTAGCCAGCAGGGCAGCATTCCTGCATCCACAGAAGGAAATAAACATCACATTTATAATATTTTACCTCTTGGTATTGACAGCGAAGCAGATGGGCAGCAGTTGAGCCAGGCTGTTATGGGATCGAACCCAGGCCATCGTCATCATTGCCAAGGGGCCAACTGTTTTGAATCCCACCCTGAAGAGATTTGGTGGGCCCACCACTGCGATCTCTACAACACTGCAAATACAGTGATTTCCAGCTCACGTGAACATTCGAATCACTTCCGTTCCCATGCTCTCCAAAGGAAGGTCTTGATACTGACAGTATGCTAATGTCAGTGGGCCAAAAATTAAAGCCCATTAAAAGTCAGATGAGACCCAACAAACCTGTCCAGCCGTGAGATGAAGTTGACGTTGAATGTCACCTGGTCGTATGGGAGGACGGTCATCCTGGTGTCAGCTGCGGGGGTGTCCTCTGCCGCCACAGGCTCCTCACCACAGGTGACGTCTGACCGCTCCACTGGAAAATGAAAGCACAGGAGCTCAAACTGAGCAAAGAATAAAACAACACCGATGAGACAAGCTGCGTTTTGGTTGGTGGAGGCTCACCAGTGAGAGAAAGTTGGAGGGGGACAGCGCTAAGAGGGGCACTGGTCGGGTCCGGCCGGCCATTGAGGGAATAAATCCGGTCCTCCACCATCAGGTAGATGAAATACTGCCCTGCTGCTGCGTTTCCAGTGAACCTCAGAATGCATTTTTCCTGATGAGCAATCGAAATCCACCATTTATAATTTTCTCTTAGACTAAATTTTAATAACTACCTAGCTGGAAAAGCTATACTGAAAATAAACCTTTAATCCCTTTAAACCGTTAAAGCGTGTGTGTGCTTTTATTTTGTGCAGCTTCACTTAAGACTCACCTTTTCCAGCTCGATGAACGAGTGTCCCGCACAGTCGACGCACTCCCCCAGCTCTGCACTTGCAAATCGACACTGCGCCTTATCTCCGTCCAGATCTTTCACCGACAAAGGGAAGTGTTGAGGGCAGTTCACACGGGCCCTGATCCATTTACACGTGCAGAAAGAGAGAATCCATTTGCAGAAAGAGAGAATCAAGCTCGAGTTTTAACCGTACAGAGAGAAATCCCAGGTTTGATTGATGAAGCCAGGCAACAGCTGCTGTCTGCAGAGTTCCCTGGCTCTCAGCTGCTGAACCCTTTCACCCTTCCTCTCAGTGGCCATAGGCAGGTTTGTGCCAGTTTAGCACTAAAAGGAGGAAATGTCAACAGGTGGAAGTACTGGTGGGGACTCAAGCAGATTTTAGGGGGGGGCATTAACAGAAGTAGCCTTTCCTGAGGGATGGTCTGCACTACAGCACAGCACGGCATGTTTGGTGGAACCATATTATAATAGGTTGTCGTTAATGCAGTTGTTAAGAGTCTTAAAGGACATAAGACGCTGCTGGATTTTAGTCTTAAATGCAGAATAACAACATTGGTTGACAACATTGGTTTTACCTTAATGGAGGAGGGAGAGCAGCAAAAGCAGGATGGTTGAGCTTCCCCGTGTCCTCCCGGACTATTGGTGCTGCTTTCAAAGATATGTAAAACGTATTGGGCCTATAAGGTAAACAAAGGGTGGTGGTTAAAGGTGTTGCACAGTTTCATTCTTTGTAAAATGAATGAATAAATCTGCATTTAAAGAACATCCAACATGGGTCTCCTACCCTAAACTGACGGTGCTGCGGTAATTACTTGGAACCTTCTTCTGCCACTGGCGGACGCACCACCCAGAACTGGGCCTGGTGCCGTTGAAAGGCATCGAGGTGCTGTAGACCTCGCAGTCCTCCCCCTGAGCACACAGCCCGTACATGCGAGGACATGGAAGGGGGACGATGGCGCTGAAGTGGGCTTGCACCTGCAGGAACCAAAGTCACAAAAGACAGGAACAACCTCATATATGACTTCATTATTTGTTACATAATTCATGACAGATGTAACAAATGATACTTTGGAGAGCTCCACTTCAGGACATCCAATGTTTTTTTTGTTGTTGTAATATTAGGTTAAACTCTCTTCTCTTGACTTACTTACATTTTTAGTTCTAGTTTTTGTATAACTAATAGAGAAAATAAAAGAGAGTAACTAATGAAATTAAGAAACTGTGTGAAATCAAAGGATGAAGTGAATCAATTCTGTGGCTGTGTGTGTAGTGACGGTGAGTGTTTGAGCAGGCGATGCCCACCATTTTCCCTCCATTGCTCTCCAGTGGAACAACGGCAACCGTGAGGCCCAGAGAGGTGGCGTCACACCCAGGTCCCAGCAGGGACCACATCAGGCCCAGCAGCAGGAGCCTTAGTGTGTATCCGGGCGGCATCTAAACTCCACCAGCACTACTGAAAACACGGACACATGCATATCATTACTGTCTACCATAGGTGTACTTTCAACTATCTCAATCTGGTGTGAATCCATTTCTCTACTGTGCCTCTAAACAGGGAAATGTGGAGTTTTGACATCAAAATAAACTTTAAAGCATCTCTAAATGAAGAACCGAGCATTCCACCTATTCCACATTAGAAACAGAGGTTTATGAACCTGCTTTAAATGACAGAACTTCTAAGTAATGTTTTTGTTTCTCTTCTAAACTAGTTCAGATGATCCAGGAAACCACTGTAGGTTGGAATTTGGTGATAGTGCTGAATGCGTTCCTGCTCAGAGCGCAAAATACACGATGCAGCCGCTGCTAAAGATGCCAGAAATGTAAACCTCACCGTTGTCTGTGGGTCACTTTGTCTGGAAAGCGTTCAAAATCCGAGCTGGCGGTCTCTTAGGTTAGTGACGAGTTCTGATAGCTGAAGTGTTGCACCTTCAGCACTGAGGCTGCGTCACATTTGGGAAGAGGAGGAATGGTGTTAAACTGGCTCCACCAGTGTAAAAACAACAGAGAGCGAGAGGGCCTGTGATTTGATCCACCAGTAAATACAGTTGGAGCCATACCACTAATTGAAACTAATCGGTCAGCTTTGAAAATATCAAACAGATCCTGTCACCTTTGCACAGGAGACACGCGTCGACACTCATCCAGAGATGTCCTAAGATCATTTCAAACCGGATGCTTTTAAATGGTATTGCTCTCGCAGTGTTCCACGGCTTCATGCAAACAGGTTAAATTCAAATGAATGCCGTTTATTGTCTGAAGAAAATAAGCAAAGACGTCTGTATTAGTAGAAATGTGTTTATTGAGAACTGGAATGATGAGACTGGAGTCTTGGTCTTCTGACCTGTCCAGATTAAAGGGCAGAGTTTTGGTCCTTTCTGTTAATAAAGTGGAATTTACAAGTCCGCTTTATTATTTTAAGACTCTTTTCTGATCAAGGGAAAATATATTCAGCTCTACAGTAACACCCCCACTTGCATTCACACCAATTATTAAATGGCGGGTCAGGAAACAAAAAGAGGCGGTCCCAGACTGAGGAAAGCTGCCTGTTCAGTCAGCAGCATCTTCAGACCCACGTCTGTCATCACTGGCCGTTCTTCACGGAGAGGATTTTCTCCTGTAATTTAAAAACAAAACAAAACAAAAAAACGATCAGTTACTGCCCACAAATCAAAGAATTCCTTGGATGCTTTTTCCATGTCCGTCGAAAGTCCAAGTTACTTTGATCATGGCCTCCAGCTTGATGGCGTCGGCTGCAAATTTGCGAATGCCATCAGACAGCTTCTCCACGGCCATACGGTCTTCGTTGTGCTCCCAGCGGAACGTCTTCTCATCCAGATGGATCTTGTTCAGATCACAAGCCTTGGCTGTGCACACATACACACACGCAGAGTTAAATATAAAAAACAAAATTAAAGTTAAATTGAACATTCGCTTTTCTTCTGAATTTGATGAGATGTGTGGGCTTTCATTTGTCATCACTCATGTTCTAATCGTTTTTTTAAATTAAAATGCAGCATCAAAACCATAAATCGACCAGCTGGTCCTGCTTATTTCATTCAATATTTTATCCCATTTTCCAGCCAGAAAGAAAATTACATCATGAAATCACATCAGGACGATGACGGACGTCATTAACTTGCAGGTCGAACCTTCAACTGTGTTTTAATGCAGCATTTCAGAGCCGCCCTCTCTGTGATCAGTACCTTTCTCCAAGTTCAGCGTCTCCACCACGGTGCTGTGGTCCTGGCTGAGCTCCGACAGCAGACCGGGAGAGATGGTGAGCAGGTCGCAGCCCGCCAGGGCCTTCACCTGACCCGTGTTCCTGAAGGAGGCGCCCATCACCACCGTGGTGTAGCCAAACTTCTTGTAGTAGTTGTAAATCTTGGTCACGCTCAGCACACCTTGGGAGGCAGAAACGATGTTCAAAAGCCCTGAAGGTGCTGCAGTGGGCTCCTGCTCCACCACCACCACATTTACTGTCCTCCAAAGTGACCAACAGGTGGCGCTCGCTACCTGGATCTTCATGGGGCTCGAAGGTTTTGCGGTCTGTGTTCTCCTTGTACCAGTCGAAGATGCGTCCGACGAAGGCCGACGCGAGCGTTACCTTTGCTTCTGCACAGGCCACAGCCTGAGCGAAAGAGAACAGCAGGGTCATGTTGCAGTGGACGCCATGTTTCTCCTCCAGCTCCCTGTCCAACAGAGAAATTCATTCAAAAAGGCGTGCAAGCCGACGGCGTTTCATTTACAATGTTCTACGTCGCTGCGACAATGGTGATGTTTGCAGAGAGGGTTAACCCCCAGGGACGGTCAGAGGTCTGTCACCTCATCCAATAGTTAAAGGTCAAAGGTCAGAAACAGGGCCGTAAATAAAATGGATCATTTGAACACAAGTATTTGGACTCCCATTGACGCGACGGCATTTGGGACTCGATGCCATTAGCTCGTTATTGTGAACGTGTTGATCCCAAGCGTACCTGCCAGCCTGGATTCCCTCCCATGTGGATGACAGCTTGATGAGCACGCGTTCTTTGCCGATACCAGCGTCTTTGTACAGATCAATGAATTTCAGCGCCTTGGCGACCATTCCTTCTTTGTCAAAAGAGAGCCTGTTGACAAGAATTCCACTTAGTGCTCCACAAAGTGACTCCCACCTGTCAAGTTTTTGATTTACAATCGTCCACTTATGTTGTTTCTGTGTACATTTTAAGTTCATCCCTGTTCAGCTCAAAGTCCAGTCATTTGTCAGCCTTTAACCATGACTCAAGGTTACATATATCAAATGGAATACAGGCTTCTTTGTTATTGATTTTTTTTGATATCTACAAAAGGATTGCCCTCAATGCCCAACATCCATCCATCTAGTTTCTGCTAACTGAAACTGATTCCTGATAAGTCTATCTAAAGCAGAGAGAAGGATGTAGTATATTTAATGCAGCATTAAAAAAGTACCGATAAATGTACATCATCTATTCCTACATAAAACGCAGACGTGATATTTGAGTGTTTGGCGCTGGAGCGATATCAGTTTGTTGTTTAGTCCACTAGATGGTGCTGTTGCTCTGTTGACGCTGCTATATTTTTATTCCTTTTGATATTGTAAGCTTGTTTATTTCAATATAGGAGAGAATATTTTATTGGATTTTATTTTAAATGAGCAATAATTTACATTCAAATAACCTGGTTATTGAAGGGCCAGCAGAACTTTTAACAGTTCCATTTGTCAGATGGATACATGTTCATGTTCAATAAAAATGCATGAATGAAAGCTATAAGAACTGAACAAAGATGTTCATGTTGTAATATCAGACAGATGTTAAAGTTAATTTGGAGATTTTAAGTTGAAAAAGTGAATACATTGCAATTTTGTAGTATCACAACTGAGTCAAATATTTAGTGATAATATATTTTAGGATGGGTCTTCAGGTTTTGACAATGTTGTCTCTCTTATTTTCCTCTTTACTCCAGAGTTGGATTTGAAATAAAACAATTAGCAAGCCTCCTGAGTTTCAGCATGAAGAGTGTTTAAAGCTGCAGCAGAGCAGAAGTACACCGGTGATTCTGAATGATTTATCACCGCCTCAGGTCTATTTGTGATTCGTCTGGATCATAAATGAGTCTTTCACTGGTAATTACAATGATGTAATGTGTGGACAGTACACGTACCTGGCATCAACCTCAGTGGAGACCCGTCCTGGGAGCTTCTTCAGGATTTCAACCCCAAAATTCACAAACAGCTTATCCATTGTGTTGTCTATCTGCTCCTCTATAGATCTGGAAAATCAAGGAAATGTAAACTGCAGTGGATATGTATAAAAAAGGAAATTCAAATACATTTTCATGTGAAACTTTAGGTTCTTACCCTCCTTTGTTGGTGCCGTATTTAATGGCATCGTCCAGCAGATGCTGGTAGGCTGGCATCTTAGCAGCAGCCAGGAGAAGCGATGGATTGGTGGTGGCATCCTGAGGCTTGTACTCATCGATGGCTGCAGGACACAGGAGAGAAAATCAATGAAAAACAAGCATACATCTTCAACTTGTTACAGAGTTATAGACACCAAAGACGCTGTCATTAGCTCTTGACAACTTCAGATAGTTTCTTAGTCAACTTCCTCAAACAGTTCACTGCATTTATTGTATTATCCTTTGTAGGTTTAATATTTAATAGTTACAACATTTAACTCCAAAAGAGAGATTTTACCCAAATGGCCAACAAAGTACTTTATCAAATTTATTAGATGGTCAGTCGACGGCACTCAGGTATAGTCGACATTAACAGCCCTTCTGGTCATCTAACAATAGGCTTCAAGTGTCTGGTTAGGCTCACTGCAAAACCAAAACTGACACCAGCTACAGCTCAATAGTCCGGTCCTTCAGTAACTCAATATACAGAGCAAATCTAAGAGCCAGAGCACGATGCACCGCGGTTTAAACTGAATAAAAAGATAAATAAATATTTCCCCTGAGGGAAAAGAGGATTGTCTTAATTGTACCCCCGCCCCCCTGTAAGTGATGCAACGTATGGGTTTACACAACCACTGACCAAAGTGTTGCATTTTCTCTGTGAAACAGAAGTGATTTTAACATCTCTGGGCTGCAAATCTCAAGCATTTAACAAGACAAATGTGGCAACTTGCGACAGTGAAGTTCATTCCCTGCCATTCCCCCATTTAGTATGTGTCACTAGAGCTTATCAGGGGCCAAAGTGACATCTTGAAATGGCTCTTTGTGTGTGTTTTTTTTTTAATCTCATTTGAGTGTAAATAACTCTTTCAAAAGTCTCCACGCCCCCTGACATGTGGTCCTTCATCACCACGCCTGACTGCAGCTCAGTTCTGTCGTGTCATCCTGAGTCTGCAATCACTCAATGGCAACTATTGTTTCTGCAACAATAAAGCAGTTATTGCAAAACACACACAAAAAAGAGATAAATCTGCCCTTCGGAGAAACAGCGGCAGGTTCAACCAGGAAGTAGGAAATGTTTAAAGGTGAAACGGACCTTCGCAATCGCGTTTCACGACAACGAGAGCGCAACAGTTTACGCAACTCGCAGTTGGCTGCAGCGACAAATCTCATCATTTCTGGAACCACCGGCGACTCCCGTGATCATAATTAAATAACCCGGGGGGGGGGGGGGGGGCTGGAACAGCCGGGTAGTCTGGATTAACAGATTACCAGCTGCTGCGGCTGGTCGTCAGGTTAGTCAAGGGCGAGTTAGTTGGTCGAGTTAACCCCCCCAACCACCCCAGCCCCCCTCCCCCCCCTTCCTCCCCTTCCTCACCCCCACCCCCGGGACCAAGATCAACGGTCAACATCAAAGCGGGGGACGCTTCCGCGTCATTAGCGGGCTAGCCGGCTAGCGGCGTCGGCCGGGGGGGGTTACCGTGGAAGTCTCCGGTGTCCGCCACCACCACCGTGTGCCTCTTCAGCTGCTCCAGGGCCGACTCCATCTTCCGCCGCTTGTCCGGGGACGCACTGGTCATGCTGGGGGCAGACTGGGACTCTTTTATACACACGAGACACGTGAGCGGGGGAAGGACCGGAGACACGGGGACGCGCGCGTCGGGCACGAGCACGAGCCGGGGCGCGTCCCCGGCGTCGGGAGCGGGTACGGACGAGAGGAGGATTGACGAGGAATAACATTCAAAAGTCACCAAACTAAACCCGACAGCGGAGCAACGCAAAAGTTTTGGGTTTCCGTCACAATTCTGCGTGTTTTACCTGCACGTGTCAGCTGGGTTCAATTAAAATCCAGCTGCGTCACGATCTTAATCACATCATTAGAAGTCATTATAAAAGAATTAATCAGGACTCACATTGCCAAGTAAATATATGCTTGCAAAAAAGTCAAAAATAAATCCACAAGAAAAAATAAATTGTTTTGGTAAATATCCGTCCCAGTTGTATGAAACCATTCCATTCGCAAATAATGGTAAATCTGCACCTTGTTCTTTCAATGCTTAAAAAGATCTGGAAGGGAAGAAAAAAAAAAAGACTAATCAGTCAGAAAACCTGTGACAGAAACAGATTAAACCAGAAGTGTAAATTCACAAACGCAAAGCCCGAATGCCGCTGAGGCATAACCTCGGTCAGTGTACTTCTCTCTTTTCTGGATATTTCTACTATATTTCAGTTTTATGTCGTTTGCACATGGAACGGTGGAAAAACCCTCGAATAAAACAAAAGAAAAACACAAACAACAAAATGTAACGACAGAACCCACCACGAGGGGGCCCCACTGTACTGTCTGACTACGAGGCCCTGCGATGGGGAGAGGGGGGGAGAGAGAGGGAGGGAGAGAGGGAGAGAGAGGGAGAGAGGGAGGGAGAGAGGGAGAGAGAGAACTGGAACAACTGGAGAAGTTTTGTCCAACACTGAGGGAAGAACAGGGAGAGTTTAGAGCAAGAACACGCCATTAAGAAGAGGCTGGTAAGTTCTTTTCCAGTACCACCAGCTCTGACTGTCTCCTCTTTACCTCTCCTCTCCTCTTGCTGATGTCACTGACCCTGTTTGATTTCCCTTCTGACCATCGGGGATCTCTTTTGGGCGAAACCGATGCATTTTAACTGACGAAACTCCTTTCGATGCCGAGCTCATCCTTGACCCGACGGGCTGTTCGAAGCACTTAAAGTTCATTTCAACTAGGTTTCTGCTTTGAACCTGTTGCCTGTGTACGCATGTCGTGCCCATGTGATGTGATTGTGGAATTGTGATGATGCGTCCCAGTGGGGCTCTCTGATTGGCTGAGGGAATCTTGCCTGGACCTCGATGATATAAATAAACTGGCGAGAAGTGGAACAACATTTGGAAATACCACTCATTCCTGAGCTTTTGCCTCCTGTTGTTTTTTTTTTTTTTTTTTTTTTTTGTACTCTTTCTGGAAAGGCTGCAGGAGCTGGAGGCCTCAGCGATTCCTCTGGACCGGCTGGAAGAGTAAAGTCATTCACTGCAGCACAAGGAGCCTTTATGGCAGGTTGGCAGAGGTCTTCTGATGCTGCTCCAAAAAAACGTATGCGAGCTTTAAAGGAAAACGCGCCGCCGTGGCGCGAGTTACTCCCCGTCGGCGGCGCCCCGGTGGGATTTTTTTCCACCGAGAATAAAAGACAGAGGCCCCTGCCCAGCGCGAAAGCGCGCTGGTGCGGTCGTACCTGGGAGCCTCGACCTCTAGACCAACCCCTGCAGGGTTTATATATAGCAACAGGGCGACAACGGCGGCGGCGGGGATCAGCCGCGAGGCCTCCAAACGCTGCGGCGACAGCGGCGCGCCCGCCGCTGCCAATAAACCCAAACAGACGCGGTGAGCTGTTCTTTCCAGGGTGTTTCCGTCCTCACGCTCCTGCTATTTATATGCCGGCCGCGTCTCGCAGACACCGGGCGTTGTTATCCTCAGGAGGGAGGAGCGGGTCTGATCGGCTCCTCGTGCAACCGGCTGCAGATGTGTCGTTCTGGGGGGGGCCCACGAGCCGCGTGGGGAAAAGCAGCGCTACGCAGCCTGAATCTTACGGCTGCTGGATGACAGCCAGAGCGCTTTTCCACATTCTGGTGACGTGCTCGGGGGGGGGGGGTAAAAGCGGAGGACGTTCCGCTTTCCCACGTTCTCCTCCTGCACTGAGGCGATGGGCCGATGTCTCCCGACGGCTGACGTTTACCCTGGCGGCTGCTGCAGATGCGGGAGGGCCTCGACCCCATCTGCAGCTGGCCACTGTCTCCTGTCTGGGAGCAGAGGCGTCCGTCCGTCCGTCCGAGTGGCCATCCGTCCGTCCGTCCGACCAACTGTCCGTCCTTTAATAGTCGCAGCTGTTGCCTGCCTCACTTTAGGTGTGGTGACACTTGGCCGCCGGCCTGAAGGTGCACGCAACAAGGCCACATTGTGCCAAGCGCGCGTGCACATGCGCCGCCCTGCACTCCCCCCCACCGGCACTTTCCCCTCAATCCTTCCATTTTTCTTCTCCTGCCAGATTTTACCCGGTTCTGCCTCACTTCCTCCAGTGTGTTTGCTGCCCCGCAGTCGTATAATCGCAGCTCGTTTTTCTTTGATTATTGTGTGAATGAAAATATTCTCCGCGCCACACACAGTCACACTTCTGCTTTCTGAACTCGTGCAGGGATCCAGCGCGTCGTGTCTGAAAGGCAACATGAGGGTAAAATAAGGTAACTCCAGCAGGAAACTTAAACCTTGGCACACATATTGATAGTAACTTGGGAGACTGATCCAGCCAAGCATTGGTTCCCTTTGTGCAAGTCTTATTGCTCCCATAGATCTTAAACCAGGACAGTGAACACTTCAAAATATCCATGTGGTGACCCCAGGTTTGATTCTTTTAGGTTTTAGGTCGTTTTTCTGAAACACACAGTCCTCAAACAAGACAATAACTTACATAACATCACCACTTCCTGGGTCCCAAACACCCACTAATTTATAAAAGTTAATGTGGGCAATTAGTACAAATTTTAGTCTCACTGTGTGAAAAGATGAGGCCCAGCACTAAAAGTGGATAATCTTGTGTTGCTATCTTGCTGATTGAGAACATTTTAGTCCCCCAATTAACAAATTGAAGCCCATTTTCATCGAATTTGAAAGCTCAGCAGGAATGAATTAATTTGGGGCTTTTTGGGAGACTTCATCATGAATATGCGCATCACTAATAGCTTCATGTGAATAACACACGTATTTGAAAAACAACGATGAAGAGGAACCACAACAACTGTGCTCCAGAGCAAATGTCAAAATATTCATCTAAACACAGGCACCACGCAGCAAAAAAAAAAAAAAAAAAAAAATCGTTAAAGCCTCCCTCCTAAATGAGAAACAAGTGTGTTTGACATTTTCAGCCCCGCCAGCAGTAATTTGCACTTAACGGGACGCACTTGGTGCCGTGAAGGTTGTTTTATTTCTCTGTGTTTCCCGTCGCGATGTGAACCGCCGGTGGAGCCTTTTCTATCCTGAGGGGTCTATTTAGTCCCCTCACATCCTCCCCACGCTGAGAGCTCCACAGGGTTGTTGGTGTCAAGTGAAAACCTCAAGCCTGAACCACACTAGTGGTGTCACACCCAGAAAGAAGAAAAAAAAAAAAAAGAAGGAAAAGGCAAGGGCCTGTTTTTTTTTTCATCTCTCACTACATTTGCTCTTGTCTCCTCTTCTCCTTGCTCCATATAGCTCACCCCCCACCCCGTAATTGACTCCCTGTGGCTGAGCTTTTTGTTTCGTTGACGCTCTCTTCAGAGGGGGGTAAAAATAGCAGGCATTTACATTCTGCGTATGGCGCTACACCCCAGAACATTCGCAAGGAAACATGTTATTTTGCCTCGCATGTCAAAATTCTTTAGTCATGCAGACGTCCCACAAAGGCCCAGCCACATTATTCCCGTACATTCTTCCATCTGCACCTTTCACACTGCCGTCTATCCAAGGCTCTTTATTTCACCATTATTGCATTTCTGGGACACCTCAGCGTAAGTCTGCCTCTCATTTACATTCATTTGTTCAGTCACTCCGGGCCGGTCTTTGCTGTTCTTAATGGGGTTACTCCAACTTTATGGACGCCGGCTCCCTGGACACGGATCACGCTATAGCCTCAGAGGGAAAATCAATTTTCCTGCCTTTAAAATGGAGAGCATCTGTCTTCTAGATTTCAAGCACGCCGTCTTCAGAAACTTCCCAAAATGTGCGACGCCCACAAAGCGCCCCACTTTGAATGCTAATTGAACTTGGGGAAAGTACACAGAGTAGTCGATACCCAGCGCGACCGCTGGCTTAGTCGTTCCTTCACCTTTCCCTGTCACGAAGAGCGTCAGCTTCTGTCACCTCCTGAGGGAATTCTGGGTCCGCTCTGCTTTCACATGCTCCGAAAACACGGACATTAGCGTGATTAGAGAAGCTAAAGTGTCCTCCTCGTGATTGTGTGTGCTCAAAATGTGCCGTTTCACCAGCAGAGTGTCTGAATAGCTCTCTTCAAGGTAATGCACCTCAATCGAAACCTGCTTCTTTATTCCTTCTTCTTTAGACTCGGCCACTCAGGCGCGCCGGAGGTAAAGGAATTTCAGTCTGGTTCAGGATTTGCCCTGATGCAAGTTTCACAACGAGAACAAGTTTCACAACGAGAACAACAATTTATGCTTCGTATTTCACTGTCATTTAAAGACTGTGTTTGTGTTTTATTTACACGGGGACAGTAAACACCAGCTGTGTTTACACAGAGTGCATCTCAATGAGAAATCAAAAGACGGTGGCATCAATACGAGTTGAAACGGAAGCTTCCCAGAGGAAGTCGATCGGGACATTTTTGTTTGCACGTGAGATCGTCCACGCTGAACATTCGCAGCAGCTAGAATGATCAGAGGGACATCGTCCTGAGAGAACAGCCGCAGGGTTAAATCTCAATTACCAGTGCCCTCTGACAAGATGCCATCCTGGGTGTCTGCCTACAATCTAAATCTGGAGCTGGATCTGACTTTCTTTTTAATCTGCTACTTTATTAATTTGGAAGGAAAAAGCGCGAGCGGACGTGGAAACCCCTTTGTGACTTGTGACTGCAGGATTTTTGAATAAATCATGGAATATAAACATGGCCAATTTTCAGTTTTAAGTTAATAAATGAGCCAAACACGAGTCGATACTTTTGAGTGTGCGGGTCGTAAAGACGATCCTTCAATATCCGTAAAGTCGATCCTGATTCAATGCATTGCAGAAAAAGCCGTGGCTTTACGCCATCCTTTGCTGAAGAAAACTAGAGTTCCTGTTTCGGCTCGGTGTTATCACAGGAATACTTCTCTTTTCTTAGCCCGAAACACTTCAGTATTTTGATTGTCTGCTGAAGACGCATCATCCTCAGCAGCTGCTTGTTTAATCTTTGGCTACGTGTCCTTTTCGTCTTCATCACCGTATCCAATTAAGGCTGTTGCCAAATCCGTCAGATAAACGACCGCGAAATGTGAAATGATGATAGAGGAAGTAAAAAAAAAAACAAAAAAACAAAGAAAGATGAATTCAGTAAAAATGTGACGCAAACGCGAACAAAGAACCACAAAAAGGCAGAAGTGTTAAAGCGAGCTGGGCTTAATGTTACTGGCCCTAAATGAACCAGTCAGAGCCTCTAAAGTTGCTCCTTTCATAAGCAGAAGAGATTTCCGTCAGTGCCCATCGGCTGTACTGAGAACAGTCGAGAAACCTTTCCAAAAATGCAATTAAGTTCCTTCTTCAAAGCCTGCAGACTTGTTTTATTTCATTTTGACAGTTTGTGTAGTCAACTGTCATCGTCGCCTCGGTCTAAACCCGAGCAACTTGAACATAAACGCTCTGCCGTTATGGAAGTCCCACATCGACTCCAGGCACTCTGGCTCCCTCCACCGCCCCGAGAGACAGAACAGCCTCGCTGTAGCCTGTAGGGGCCTGGTCGCCACCACCAGGGGCTCTTCTGAAGTGGAAGCTTCTGCTTCAGTTGGTTGGGGACCCTAACCTGTGGTTGGGAACCTTCCTGTTCTCTTTAACTCCGACAGCTTCAAACGCGATGATTTTGAGAATGACTCCGAAGTGTCTCAGAGCCTCTCCTTCCCACAGAGGTGTCCTTCGGCTGGAATTAACAACATTTTCAAAGCAGCATGTGAACTTCCAACAGAGACCCTGAAAAATTGTGGAGGTTTGTTAATTTCCCCGTCCAGATCTGAGATTTAATTATCATTCACAGGCTGTTACTCTTTACTCCACAGCGACTTGTTCTCATTGAGAAGTTCACAAGCTACTCCTTCAGTCTGTGGACTAGTTTCCATGGAAACAAAGCTGTCAGTACAGAGGAGGAATGCACGTTTGCCTCCACCAGTGAAGAATTTGTTATTGAAACGGGTGAAAAGAGTTGTTGACTCAGGTAAAAAATATATATGCATCATTTTTCCCCCTCCTCTAGTACACTTGCAATGCACTTGAACTAGTGATTGTGATTTCTTTTTCTTATTTTGGAGCAGTTGTCTATCAGAACCTGAACAGAACACAAGAATAATATTGAGATTGCATAAACATCCTGAAAATTCCTTTACGAATTAATATTTAGAGAGCAGGAGGCTTTGATTGTAGCCTCCAGCCTGCATTGAAAAGAACAGCTGCAGTATTAACTCTGCAGGTCATGTCTGTCTGAAGATGACAGGCAGAACTTTTCAGTTCTGACACTGGCCAGCTCGCTGCATCCCAGAGCAGAGGGGAGCCATTTAGAGCTGGTCTCCCTGAAAGACTTCTTTGTATTCATGCTCAGGAGGAAGAAAATGATTTCCTGGATTATATGAGAAGCCTTTTCATAGTCTACTGGTGTGTCAGTGTTTTTAATTAAGAAATAACCTGAATTTGTGCAGTTTTCCCTCCTGGTCAGCACTTCAAATAGTCATGATTGTAGAATTATTAGCAGGCAAAAGAAGAGAAAAAGTGACTGGATAATACATTGATTATTGCACATGTTCATTGAGATAAGAAAGAAATTAAGCTCCAAATGAACTGATGATATACGACTGACTCTGTGTCCAGGAGGTTTCTGTTCAGTGACCACAGGGCAAATATTTAGAATCATCATCGACTTTATGCTTTCTCACACGTAAAATCCCCTGATTTTGACGTACCAGAACACCAGGTAGAGACTGGAGCACCCTCTGCTGGTTACCAGGTGATACTACCACTACAAAAATATTACATTTTGATTACCCCCCTCTCTCTCTCTCTCTCTCTCTCTATATATATATATATATATATGTGTGTGTGTGTGTAATCTAAAATGTAATCACTTCTAAATGAGGTCACAGTCTTCCCTTGGAAAATAAACAAAAAAAAATCAATACTGATAAGGTCTTTCGGCGATGTGGAGGTAATAAATGATATTTGTAAAAGGCCTCGCAGCTGTTGTGGTACCCACATAATCTCTTGTTAGTTAGACCTACGATGAGCAGCCACAGAAAGTCCAGGAAAATGTCAAATGCACTGGATTAAATTGGGGTCACATTGATTCTTCGACTTTCTGCTGAGAGAATCTTTAATTCATCACAGCTAATCTCGATTAAGCATATAAAAGATACTGATGTTGTGCTTCTGTATCAGGGCTAGATTAATCCATCTGGATCTGCTCTTGTCAATAAATTATTTGGGAATCATTGAGGATGAAATGGTATTAAAATGACTTTACAATTCTAAAGTTTGTTGTACCTGGCTCTCTATTCCAGCTTCCATTAAAGCACCAGATAGGCGATGAAAGTGAGTGGAGATTATCATGCAGCATTATCTAACAGCACTATTTGTCTTATCATCTGTGAAAATCTTGTTTACTTTTGCTTAATTAAATATATCAGGTAATCACTAACCCCCTGTGTTCATAATTGATACCTTTACCCGAGGAACGACTTCTATTGTGTTGCCACTATGAGCATTTGTTTACCAGCTGAGGGTTTAACAGGAGGAAGAGAAATTAACACAGTTATGTAGCATCTGCAAAGCTGGAGAGCTGAGAAGGGCAAATAGATAAACCGCAAGGTCACAGAGGTCGAAGCTGCCAAGTCAGGGATGTTTCATGAGAGAAGTCAGTGAGAAGAGAAAGAGATAAAGGAGGACGGTAGCCTAAGGAAAGCAAGGTAGCTGTTAACAGCTGGAGTGAATATTATGGTTCATTTTTCATTATCATGAAAAATGATAATGAAAAATGGTGAAATAGTATTAAAAGTCTACATATTTTATGAATGAATCTACAAGTACAAATCAGGACCATCAGCATTTTTGTAAGTCTAAATGAGCAGAAATGGGTCTTCAGAACACGAGGGGCCTGTCAACCTGTGGCATCCTGCTCTCCTTCTGAATATCGGATCCATAATGACCATTCAATCTAAACTTTGCACTCAAGTGGAGGAGCTCACATTGGCGGTATTTCAGTGAAGCACAGTGAGGATCAGCCTGACTGGAAGCAGCCGCTGATATCCCTGACTTGAGCATCTTGATTTGATCAGACTTTCCCAGTATCTGGTTGTATGTTTTTGCAGGTAAACGCCTCCGAAAATGGAACCAGGCTTAACCCTGATTTGTAGCAACCACAGTGAGGAGCTCTGGTGGCAACACTCCCCACAATAATTCAACTCAGAATAAGACAGCGTTTCTGGTTTGCCTGCTGGTTTGTGTAATTATCCTGGCTGGAATCAACATTAGTTCCTCTCTGTTAGTCAGTGGTGGAGCTGGTGGCCACCCACACATCCTTCAGCTAAATCTGCTGCCTCTAGAGCTGCAAAAATACAATCTCGCACAAGGAGTACGCGCAGTGTTCTGCATGTGAGGTATTAGCAATTCTGCAAGTCTTGGATTTGTGAACACATACTGCTTCACCAGAGACTTCTTGAGGACTAAATATATATATAATATATAGATAGATAGATAGATAGATGATAGTTGATAAGGCTGATAAATAAATCTGTTGTTGCTTGATCTGAGCTGCTTTAATTAAGACATCTGTGGTGTTTGCTGTCGATGATCACTGCATGGGTAATCAAAGAAAAATTAATTCATGGGAAAAATCATGTAGTCTTTTTATCAGGATACAGTAAATGTGGAAATGTAATTACTTTTATTGCATTTCAGTGTCAAGGAGATGTCTTAAAGAAATGACATCAATATGCTGGCAAACAGTTCAGGAAACAAAAAGATAAAAGAACATGTGATCAAAGAAGAGGAGGAGAGTTTTTGAATACACTTGATTGCACACTGTTAGAATGAACCCAGTCTGGTTATCAGCAACTCTGTGTGTCCGTGTGTGTGTGTGTGTGTGTGTGTGTGTGTTTGTGTGTGTGTGGGGTGTGTGTGTGGGGTGTGTGGTGGGGTGGGGAGGGGAGGGAGTTCTGGCTCCGGCACACACTAAATTAAATTTAGACAGAATTGATATTCCACAGATTTTAAGACGCGTCTCTAAATGTGACTGTGAAAATCAGATTAAGTCAGACAGTTTGTGGGCGTGCATTTGTGTGTGTGTGGGTGTGTGTGTGTGTGTGTGTGTGTGTGTGTGTTTGTGTGGTTTCCTTTTCATTAACCATTAAGTATTTAATTTGAAAAAAAGAAAGAAAAACACTTAAACTTCAGTGGCAACACAGCTACATTTCCTGTGGAGCAACAGAGGGCACGATGGGAGCACTATGGGAGTGTTGTTATGTTGACAGGGCGGAGATGGTCGCTCACACATCTGTGTGTGTGTGTGTGTGTGTGTGTGTGTGTGTGTGTGTGTGTGTGTGTGTGTTTGTGTGTGCGCAACCAGAATGGAACTGAGAACATACAGAAACCCCACACATCTCCTCACCTTCTGAGGGGGATAAATCCTTTGTCTCTCCCTTCATATCCGTAAATAAATGTCCAGGCAGAGCACACATTTGCTCTCAGCCAGCGTTTGCCTGGCAAGCAGCATAATAACGTTCCCGCTGGAGGGCTTTAGAAACAGAAGGCAAATGGCAGATTTGACACATATGCATACATCATGTGAGCAGGTGGAGGTTTTCGCGCGGCGGGAGACCAGCGTCAATCAGCTGCCGACACCACGCGCACGAGACAAACGGAGGCAACGCCGGCGATGTCACATAAATAAATGGAGACGTTCGGAGCTGAAAATGAGTTTAGTGTTTGTCGGGTGCTCGCTAATGGTGCGTCTGGATGTGCCCTGTCATCTTGTACAGGGAGAGTGAAGGAAGGATGGATGGATGCGATAAATGCGTGCTCTTCTGTGATCCCCACCATCAGGCAGTCCGCCACGTGACCTGCCAGAGAGTGGCGTAAATAATGGACGTCGTCATTTACTGATTCAGCGGAGGCTGAATCAATGTTTGAGGCCCAGTTATTTGTAAATTAACTTCTTTATGCTGCAGATTCCTGAATGCTGCTTATCAGACAGCACATCATTGAAGCTACATGCTTAATAAAATACAATGGTAGTTCACAGGGGTTGATAGTCCTGAATATAATTTTCTTATTTCTAAACATGCATCCTGGTATTGATAATGACAGGGATATCATTCGGTACAATTTTATAATCAGTAATGGAGACTTAATATCACTGAGGACCACCAGAGCAGGCTGAATAGAAGAGTTCCATGAGGAGCCTATCTGGGCTCTGCTACCTAATTAACTTTAGATGTTACAGAAAAACACATCAAATTTGAGAAAATGCTGAAAAGTAAATTACACTGAGATGAACTGTTTGATAATAGAAATAAACACAGAATTATTGTTTGGCAAATGAAATGCACGCAAGAGCGTTGAGAACATCAGCTGAAGAGTGAATATTTCACACCATGTTGTGTTAGAGCACGGTGAAATAATTATGTGCTGGCAGCTGTGAACCTTTCATACTTTCCTGAAAATATTCACTCATCAAATTAAACTCAGCAGCCAGAAAGTGGGAGCAGAATTTAAGTCACAACTGAAATGTTGCTTTGACATCAGTGCTCAGACAGCTTGCCTTGAACTTTAACTCCAGGAGGCTTCTGTTTCTCTTTGGAAACAGAGAAACACACACTTGTCTAGAGAAAACCCAGAACCACACGGTCACGAGATGCGAGAGGAGCTCGGCTGGCTCCATCGGTTCTGGTTCTTCCAGAGGCTTGGAAGAACCAGGGCTCTTCCCAGAGACGGCTGCCCAACAAGACTGAGCAATCCGGGGAAAAGGTGTTGATGAGAAAAAGGGTTTAATTGTAGCTCTCACTCAGCTCCTGAGATCCAGTTTGCAGAGAGATAGCTCAAAAAGAGCAGCCATCACTGCACAGGCATTCAATTTATGCCAACATTTAATTTGTAAGTTACTATGGCACCCCATTTATACAATCTGTAGTCTTTGTTTACCTGATAAGTCAATACAATAATGTAGGAGGGGCTTAGATTAAAGCCAATGGTAACACTCAAATTCAGAGTGGGCTGAATCCAGTGAACGAAGTCGCCTCGGCCAACCTTAGAGGCCTTTCTTTTCAGTAGTGGTGTTCTTGGATGGCCAAAACTGTGGCCAGCCTCTGCCACTCCTGCCATGCTCGGGTGGGTTGATAAAGACTAATTTCTGCTTAAATGGACAAGACGATGAGCTTTGCCCAAACTGCAAGAGGCGTTTAACGTTCCCTGTTTGTGCTCTTGAAAGAATAAAAACATCTGCTTTCTGTAGTTGGTGTTATTACGCAGGGAAAGCAGGTGGGTGTACAGAGACATTATGTTCTGTCGCCCCCGTGAATGTGTTTGGCTTTACTGTGCTGAACGCAGTAATTACATTTTACCGTGTCGGTATGCAAGTAAAGGCATGAACAGGCTCATCCAGCTCGCCTGGTGACGACTTCTCGACGCGAGATTTTTCACGGCTACTTAATTGTTTTATTGCCCGCTCATTTAAAACCCTTGTTGAACTGACGCATTAATTAAATCCTGTATTTAGCACTATTCATTATTAATAAGTCACCATCCTCATTCGTTGTGCTCTTTTGACAAATGTGTGTTCAGTTTTTACATTTCGCCACACAAACGGGGGGGTGTTGTATACACGCATGCTGATTATAATCAGTGCAGCTCTGCAGCTCCCGTTTTCAAACATATTTTTAGCTCCTATAATTTTCTGTAAAGGGATTAAAAGCTGATCTATACTGGAGCTCCACAGCTGGTCAAATTGGAGAGCCACCATCATGCTTTGTAACTTCAGGACGGAGCGGTGCCATTAAAGGAGTTTGAATTAGCTCTCAGCTGCACACACACACGGTAATTATAAAAGGTTCTGATAAGAGAACAATCGTGATTAAATGCAGAAAGACTGGTGGCATTTCTGATGGGTTAACACTGATTTTTCACATGTATTAAACTCCTTCTGGAGAAAAAACAACTTTAGCAGCGTGACCATATTCAGTCCTTCACCTCAAGTCAGTTCCTTGTTTTCTAAAGTTTTCTAATTCTGAAGTGTGAAAAATAATTACAGCTGTTTGAAAGTCAGAGTGGAACTCTCAGGTAAGGTGAGTGTGAGACTGCAGACATGTTTGGAGGAAACAGCTCCAATGTGACGATACGAACACACTTGCACTGGAAAAGTGTTATTTTGAGCAAGAGAGGAGAGCACAGTCCCAGAGCCCTCAAGTCATGTTAAGAAAGCTGCTGCAGCTAGACTCGCTGGTGTTCAAACACGACTCTGGTTGTCCCGAACAGACGCGGACGCAGCCTCGGCTGGCAGAGCTCACCCGTGTTCGATGCCGTCGAGGGTTTCACCCAAAACCAAACACAGGGAGACGGTCCAAAGCCACACCAGGGCCCTCCCAGCCCCGGCTTCAGAGAGGGAGGGGAAACAAAGGAAGAAGGCCTCCCCATTGTGTGTCATTAGCCTGATGACAGGAGAGGCAGGGCTGCTGCAGCCATGGGCTCTACACTGCTCCGCTGTCAGGCGCTGTGATGTCTGCGGCTGTCAGCATTGGCAGGAGCAAGCTCCTTCAATCTCTCTCTTTTTTTTTTCCTTTTCTCAGAGTCATGATAAGAACAGTCACAGATTTGTGGCAGTTAGAGCGCACCGCTCTCATTCTACAGCTCAGTGCGTACTGACATTAAATGAAACCGGTAATAAAAATTTCGCGTCGTGTCGCCTCGCCTGTGTGTAATGTTGTACTCAACAAGGACTAAAATAAAGAAACGTGTTACGCATATGAGAGTTGCAAGGTGAGCTGGTCCCAGCTTTCCTGCTGTGCATCTAGATGCGTCTGTTCCGCTTGTAGGGTCCATACATCGCTATCCCGTCAGCGAGGCTGACTCAGGATTCATCTCTGCTGGGCAACATGTCTCCCTGTTTCCCATCAGAGCTGTTGTGATTAATCTTCATTGTTCCAAAAATGATGCGTTGGGCAATGTGGGGTACTCTTTAAAATCTAAATGAAACCTAACTGTGATTTTTTTGAAGCTCATTTAAGTGAAAACAGGAAATCCAGTCTGTGAGGAGGCTTTTTCCATCTCTGCAAAGTAGTATGGGAGCCCAAAGAGAGCAGTAAGACACATTCAGAAGTTCTGGAATACAAACACATTCACTGTGGTCAGTATCCTGCAGCAGCAGCGGCCTTTGTGCAGTAGACATTTGCCTGCAGGGCTGCCTGCACACGCGCAACAATAATATAGAGTCTAGTGCAGAAAATATACATTTTAGTTTATATTTCATGTGATTGTTTGTGCATCCTATCATGGAATGAGGACAATTAATCTAGATAATTGATTTAACCATTTAACCTTTCTGAATGAATCACAAATAAAAGCCCTGTCAATTTACAGATGAATTTAGAAGAGAGATCTGGTTGTGTGCTGGAAAAAAATAGTTTTTTTTAAATCAAAACTGAGATGTCAAACTAAAGAGAACAGACCAAAACTCATTCATTGTAAAAGCCACCCCAGAGAGGAGGCAACAAAGGAATCTGAGCAGATGCAGCTGGGAAACAGGTTGTGTGGGAGGCACCAACGCTCCGGCAGCAGCAACAGGAGCGGCAGATCTGATCTGGTCGCCCTCCCTGTCGACTCCCTGTGCCATTAGTACCGTGAGTTGCAAAGGAAAGATGAGGGGGGGCTGAATGGATGACAATTAATATTCATTTAACTCAGATTACTAATGCCCAAAACACTGTGAAGAGCAGCAATGGCATCAACAAAGTCTGGGTGACATTAAAGTTGTTTGCAGACTTTTATCTGCTGAAGCATCTTTTTGACATATTGATCGCTTTGTTGAGTGCAACAACCTTGATTTATTGTATTCCTACAGTGACACAGAAAAAAGTATTCATTTGAATGCCTCAGAATGAGAGCAGAAAGTCAAAGAAAAGTTGCTTTCAAAATATCGCCGTAAAGCAACACTTGAAATTGTCATTAATATTTTCCACTGTTCCACCAATATATGCATGCAGGTTCTGTGCAGAACTGTTGTCTATGTGTGCAGCCCCTCCTTCCCTTTTTTCCCCATTTAGAAAAAAATATTCATAACTTTAAAGCAAACTACCCAGATGCAAAGACGCCAGTGTGATCTGACACCCACCGCGTGTCACGTTTTTCAAGTTAATTGCTGTGAATGCCGTTTGCTCGCTGCAGTTGTAACCTTGCTCTCCATCTGACTTTGTTCCTGATGTGGGCATCAAAGCGCCGTACGCGCGCGCACGTGTGTGTGTGTGTGTATGCGTGCGTGCTGGTTTGTCTGGCAGACTGCTGCGAGATGAGAAGGTCAGGTTTAATCCCGGGCTCGGATTTACGGCTGTCGCGGCCGACCGACGCGGGTGATGGGGTCACGACCCACACTCCAGCGGGAACCAAGAGTCCCGCCTACGTGCGGAAACATACAGAAACATGTTTCCTCCAACTGTCTGCAGACTCAACCTAACTTGGGTGGATGGATAGACAGATGGACGGCCGTTTTTTTCTTTTTTTTTAAACTGGGCACAGCTGAGAAACCGTTGTTGATAATGAAGAAATAACGCTAGGTTACATCTGACGAGGATGATGAAGGCAAAGAGCGGGCGGGAAAATGACGGAGGGAGTGCCAGAGGCTGGAGCCTGCAGTGGTGTGGGAGGATGGAAGAAAGGTGCAGTCCCACGGCTCCGGGGGAGCGGAGCAGACGCAAATAATGAGGAATAAACTGAAGTGTGCATTAGAGTCACCGGTGAGGAGAAGACTGACAGCTGAGGAGACGGGAGTGACAGCCCCGGGTTGAGGAGAGAAAACACAGTCCTCCCACAAACACGGCCCAATGGTAACGACTTCTGGAGCGACGGTAACCGCCGCGGAACAGCTGGACGCAGGCGCGCGCGCGTGGGACAGCGTGCCGGCGCGGTTCAATCATTGATGAGCGAGCGTGTAAGCGATGTAAAATTAAGAGGAAGGTGGAATCAAATTCAGATCAGCTCAGACAAGACAAATCTCCCATCAGGTGCGACTGAAAATGGAGAAAATAGCAGTGGTAGCCCAAAACACTGCCATGGGCCACACGTCCTTGCGCGGCGGAATAAGCAGAGGTGTGACACACTCGCTTACATGATTTAACATCATCTCTTAGTAAAGCAGCTCAAGCGTTCTAAACTTTTCCTCAGCAACAACAGCAGGCGAGCGGGAACCACATGCGCTGCATAAGGATAATTGAGCGTTATGCTCACGCTGCTCATGGCATGAGGCTGCAGCCCGTTGAGACCCCAAAGAGTTGGACAAGTGACAGGATGCAGCTTGATGATGGATTATTGAAACTCTGTAGTCCCTTCGGTAACTTATTTATAGACCATTCTACATAACATGTACAGGAACAGCATTCATATTTATTAGGGGGTTGGGTACGCGAGAAGGGTACACATCCATCGGTGTCAGCGGCAACGACAGAACACAGAAGGTGGTAGTAACTTCTTCCAGTTTGGAAATAAAGATTATTCCATCCCTTCACATCGCTCAGACGAGCAGGTACATAATCAGACTGAGCGAGCCACTTTTCTGATTTCTCCCTTTTTCAAGTCAGCGACTTACCTGTAAATTAACCACAGTAAGTCACGACCCCCTCCCTCTGCCACCCCCTGATCTCACGTCACATCACAGGAAATGACCTTCACGTCCTATTAAAACTGCTCTCACCTCTGCGAGGCTCATTTGCCCTGAATGGGATACTTCATAGCACAAATCTGAGACGTGGGAAATGTGCGGGACCAGATATGATGCATAATTCACGAGGAGCCGGAGACAAAGACGCTTCTGAAAGCACTCTGTGATGGATCATGTTGTTCTTGCATGTCAACGATACGTCACAGAGGCTATAACATCGCTTTCAGAACTGCACCCACAAAATGGTGTCTGATCTAAACATGCTTTGTTTCATCTGAGGGATGAAGGTATGTCTCATCAGGAGGGTTGTATGAGCTTCTGTCTCTTATAATACTGATTCATCTTAACCAAATCTGTGACGTACTCAGCTATGAAAGGAACCATTGGTCTGAGCGCCCCAAAAAAACAAAACAGACGCGATCTTATTTGTTTAGTAGATCTCGTCAACAGGGGGCGATAAAGCTGCTTTTCTTCACTTTTAAGGAGATTTAACGTCACGTGCCTTTGTTTTAGGCTCTTTTATGGGAAAAAGAGAAGAAAGTCAGAGCCTCTGAGATTTGAAACATCCCTGCGGACTTGTTAATGGCCCGACCCAGATGGTCACCGCGGTGTGTGTGGAAAGAGAAATGCAGAGAGGTTCTGGTGGGTGGGCTGGCGTTTGGTGTGGAACTCCGGCCTGACTCTGGTTCGACAGGGAGCGAGGGGGGCTGGGGGGGGGATGGGAGCATGAAAGGGAGCCGAGCGTGCAGGATGGCAGCGCGGCTTTGGCGCAGGAACAACCTCTGCATATAGAATGAGCTCCTGAGAGGGAGGAGAGCGCGGGGATGGAAGCGCGAGGCTTGCTGCAGCGGGGCTCTCAGCACCAGCGTGTTAACTATACAGCAGGTTCCTCTGCATGTGTGTTTGATGTGGCGGAGGCTCGAGCGCGATTGGCCCGCGCGCGAAAGTGGACCGCTGCTGCCACGCGCCGATTTGTCGAGCCTTTCACGGCAGGCGTGGCCAGAATACGAACGCCTGCTCCTGGCTTGCATTCAGCCAGGTTTCGGGGACAGCTACGAAGGAGGGACGAGCTCTTTGAAACGGCGCGAGCGGAGGGGAGCGCATCGGAGCTGCCGAGAGAAGAAGGGGGGAGGGAGAGAGGAGGAGGAGGAGGAGGAGGAGGAGGAGGAGGAGGAGGAGGAGGGAGCTTCAGGCGGCAGGACTGGGCTCACAGCTCCAAACACTGCAGTCTTTCTTCTGCTGCTCTGAAGGAAAACTGTCCTTTGCTTCTCTCCGGCCGGTCTCACCTTCCCGCAGCATTGGCCGTGACATCCCCCCCCCCCACCCCCCCACCCCCGCCGGGCACCTGCAAATGATAGATGTACAGAAGAGGAAGATCTAGGGAGCAGAAGGGAGGACATCACACGTTGCCACGCTGATGAGAGTCAGGAAATTAATTAACCGCCATTAAGCGCAGGAGGGGTCCGCTGAGAAAGAGAGAGAGAGAGAGAGAGAGAGAGAGAGAGAGAGGGAGCGAGTTGGAGGGTCAACTCAGTGTTTGTGTGATGAGGAGGCTGTGGAGGGAGGCGACGTAACACCCCCACCGGACACTTTTCAGAGACAAAAGAGGGACAAGTTAGGGCGCGTGCAAAGGAACTCCGGAAGGATACTAATTCAAGAAGCCCAAGCATGATCTTCGCCCGTGCGCTATTCATCCCTTCAGGCTTCTTTTCAGCCCTCTCACTCCATTCTTGCTTTTCTCCTCCTTCACATGTTTAGTTTCTTCGCCCAGGCGCGTCAGCACCAGTGCACTGACAGCCACAGCCACATGCAGAAGCGCCGGAGCGCAGCGCTGCATCTTATTCTACGCAAAAGTGTAATCTGAGTAAAAGTGGCTGAATCTGGGAGAGGGGGGGGCATTACCTGCCAGCCCAGAGCACCTGCCCAGAAGACCAGGTAGGACGTTTCTGGATACGCTTTTCCCCATCCGAAGCAGCAGGAGCGGAGCGGCGGGAGCCCTCCGGTCATTCCCCTGACTGAACTGTTAGAAGATGAAACTGCAAACCAGTTTATCTCCCCGAGGCTGACACCTGTGTTTGAGAGATTTGGGAGAAGGGGATGTGTGCGCGCGCTGGGATTATGCCCTAAAGACAGAGAATTACACAGGTGTTGTGCCGGGATTATGCAAAATCTACTGCTGACTGTTGCGGTGCTGCAGGATTAAAGAACTTCAGTCAAGTCAATGGCAGAATTTGGACAGATTATCACAGATTAAGTGTAATTTAATCAGTGCTTCTGGGGTTTGACAGGGGTGATTACTACTTTGACTGTGACAGGAGGATTGGGCAGAGGCACACATCTATCCGTCGGTCCCCCCTGTGGAATAACTTCTCATCCCTCCCTGCGGGCGCACGGACTTTTGAAAGGCTTTTCACAATGAGACGCTCGAGCACAGACGAGACCCCGTACCGGCGCAGTCCGTCTCTGGACAGTAAACCGGACACGCCGCCCTTCACCTCTGGCTTCCACCGCTTCAGCGGGGAATTCGAGTACAAGCGGCCGCCGTTTGCGTTCGGCTTCCACACGACGAAGGGTCCGCAGACATCCAAGGGTCGCGACGCTCAGGGGAAAAAGTATGTGGTGTTTTACCTGGACCTCTCCTTCATCTTCCTCCTAGAGCTGCGACGCTGCAGGATGGCTGAGGGTTGCATGATGGCCCTGCGATATGGAATGGTCTTCTTCAACCTGCTTTTCTGGGTGAGTTTTTTTTTTTTTTTCTATCCAAGCGTGTGCTGGCGTGTGTTTTATTTGCTTCCCTGACCTTTATGTTTCTCTGCTGCTTTATTTACTTTCTTTCTTTCCTCTCTGGTGCATGTTGATGCAACCAGAGTGATGCGAGGAGTGAATAAGGCTGTGTAGGGTGTGTGTGTGTGTGTGTGTGTTGGGGGGGTGGGGTGGGGTGGGGGTGGGGGGGGTGGAGACAGATCATGCATTTCGATCATGTGCACAAAGCCCACTGTGTGGGTGAGTTAAGCTTTCACTCTACTGTATTTTAAGCGTGGGCGTACGCTGCTTTGTTTGTTCTGTTAAGCTCGGACATATTTGGAACCGGCGTTGTGTGTAGATGTTAATCAGAGAGCTGATGCTGTGCTGTCGCCCCCTCACCTATCCCCCGCCTATCGCCTGTCAGTCTGCCCTGTCTGTCTGGTGGTGTCCACTTGCTGCGTGCTTTCCTGAGCCCCGGTGCATGCCTGCATATTTTGGTTCCGCTCCAACAGCCCCGCGACACCGACAGACCACTTCCTATTGTTACACGTGTGCTTTACACTCCTGCTTCATCTCAGACTTCCTTTGTGTGATCTGGATGAATTCCAGCCTTACCTTGCTTCGATTTTTCTCTCTCTCTGGTAATAGAATGAGATGAAGCCTTGAACTATGAAATGTAATCTTGGAGCCAAGCTCCAATCCCCCTGGAGGAAAGGGTGACCTCTTCACCTCCAAATCATCTGTCACATACAAAATGCTCCCATAGAGGGTGTTATTAGTGCACTTTGTGATTGTGTGATGCCACTAGGGATAAATAATAACCACATGATCACGCCGATTCTCCTGCTTCAGAGAAGCCAATCAGAAATCTAATTGTGTTTTGATCCTCAAAGTAATTTCTTTACAATGCTAGCCTCAGAAAAGGGCACTTTTTTTTGTCTTTTGCATACGTTAGGCGGCTGATGTCGGACTTTGGTGCCACCGAGATATCAGCCAAAACCAGGTCATTGGACTGGTTTATCAAATTTGACGATTAGTGGAGCTCATTTGAAGTTTGACGGTGATTCTGAGCCATTAGATATGAGCTAAATATGAGATCGCTCCGAGGCTCCAGGGAGCGTCAGTGCAGATTATATTATCGCCCGTCCAATCAGAATGTGTTTGATCTCAACTGCTCTCCGATTATTACACAGATAATTACTGGGTGAATCTGGTCGGACTCAACAAACAAAACCTTTTCAGGGAAAATATTCTTCCAAAATCCCAAGCATACAAAAGCAATTTGAAAGACACACAGACTGCTTCAGTGTGCAGGGTCATAACCAGGTCCTCTAATCAGCTCAATTGTCAGCAGGGGTTAAACTACTCA
The DNA here is from genome assembly GCA_911728415.1 of Lagocephalus sceleratus. Lineage (NCBI taxonomy): Eukaryota > Metazoa > Chordata > Actinopteri > Tetraodontiformes > Tetraodontidae > Lagocephalus > Lagocephalus sceleratus. Next base: position 9,054,638 of record CAJVRN010000017.1, on the reverse strand, counting down.
ACAACCTCATCAAGTCTTTCGGCTAGTTCGTCTTTACACACTTTTTCATTCTGGTCCAAAAGCAGGAAGAGCATCATGTTTCTATGACAACTGATGGAGAACCTGTACCTTTTTTTAGTCCTGAGATAACAAGGGCGAAACACATGCAAGTACAAGTGGTGCTGGTCATTTCCATCTCAATCATTTCCTCTCTTAAATATTTATTTTTTGAAAATCTGCTTAAAGTGAACATTGTTGCTGTGGTGGAGATGCTGAATCAAAAGCAGAATTAGCAACACAACTGTGGCGTAGATCCAGATGAAAGCTCCCCAGCTGATACTGATGGGTCTTTTCAGTTCCTACTTGTGGTGTATTCCAGGTATTTAATGCGGACGAGCATGCAGCTGTTTTCATGCAACACACGGACAGGACCAGAGTTCGCCTGAAGCCTGCGGGCACTTTGGCGTGCGCTCGGGTGCGACCGTTGTGTTCGCGCTGACGCACCAGCACCGCACTGGGGCCAAAAAGTCATCTGGGTTGACCTAAGTCCTGCCCGAGTGAAAGCGCTTTAAGAGGGACCACAGCCTCAATTCATCAGCATGCGAGCTGCAAATCATTTAAAGTTAGTGTCAAGAGCAGTGAGTGGCTCTCAGGGCTGGTGTGAGCACAGCGAGCAGCACAAACGGAGCGTTATGAGCATAACTCTGACACCAGTGCTTGCAAATTAGCAATTACATTACAAAAGAAAAGACCAGAGGGGGTTTATTTACAGCAATTTTAAATGAGCATGATATTGCAACATTGGGTTGGTCGTTATTGCAACCTGATTAAAATCTTCATTTTCCAGGATCGTTTGGTTCACATGGCGTAAAACAGTCACAGCCAAAGCAACGTCCATGCTCATTCTTCTAACGCACATCTGTCACCTCGGAAGCACAGGGCAAGACTAGAAAGGAGCGTAAACCAAAAAAGGAGCCACAGGCAAGCAGGGAGGTTCAGTAGATGGGTCGAGGATTTGGGCTGAGTGTGGGCCGAGCTGTTCCACATCAGGTGGCAGCGGGGGGCAACGGCTACGGATAAAGCAGAGGAACCAGCAGAGAAGGAATGAAGGCTTCTGCTTCACTTCAGATGTGCCGTTGTCACGTACGACTGTCTGAAGCCAAACAGGATGAGCTTTTCAGTAGCTGCACACTGTCAAACTCGGAGCAACGACAATTATTTGCTAGCACAATTCCACTTAGCACCATTGGCAATGCTAATCTCAAAAGTAATTTTCAGGGGAAGCACCTGAATTTACACATTTTTAATTATTTTATTCAATAAGACATTATTTAAATTCGGGACTTCCTGTTACTTCCAGTGACATTTTAAACATCTCATATTAGCCCATATGAGCAATAAATCCATTTTGTTTGAGCAGAATCTCAACATATTAGGGAAGCAAAAAATGTGCATCATGATTTCCATGATGCTTATGCACTGTAGTGTTGCGTTTTTTTGTATTTTGTATCGAGCCACGCTGATGAGTTAAACAGAACAAGCGGTTATTGGGAAAACGACAAATCTGCTCATTTCAGAGCTGCTGCTCTCATTTGCTCCCGGGCCAAACGCAAGAGGTCAAAGGGTCAAGATTTGATGGCCCAGCGAGAATGATCATTATTATTGAGGTTATAGCTGCTGACCCGCAGCCATACCATAAGGAACGGGCGCAGATGACGCCATCCACCAATCCAGTGGGGGCATTATAGACTATGCAGCTCCACCAGACACCAGGGTCCCTTCTGTCTCCTTTGGTGAAATATTTCCGAAAGTGGATGCTAGCGTAGCCACGCGCGGGGCTTTAAAAACTGTCAGGCTGTTTTGGGCCAAACATGAATGAAAGGGGCTTTTGTCCCATTTGGGTTAAAAGCCAAGTCTGCAGCTCATTTTGCAGGACGACACAAACTGCTGAGAACAGACCTCTGCTGCCTCCTCCACTCTCCATCCCATCAACAACTACACTTGAGTGCGTGTGTGCGCGTGCGGCGGCGTGCTTGTGCGCGTTGGCATTTAACCGAGATGCTCATACTGCTCAGGTCATAAAATTCTTATTACTGCAGATGGGATAGAGCGGTGACGTCACGCATGGTGAATGAAGAACATGTTAATGAAGTTACCTGCGGCGGTCCCAAGGAAGCAGGAAAATCTGGGCCCCCCCCCCCCAAAAGAAACAGAGCATGAGTTTACTCTCCTGACAGGGCAGGAACACGCTCAGTTCAGCAGGAGAATCTGAAAAAACGGGTTTGACTGTGTCGACTCATCTGTCTCCTGGTTAGGATTATTTTAGATTTGCTGTCAAGTATCCCATCAACATAGCTGGGAACATGGCACCACTGCAGCCGCTCTGCGTGTCTATAACAAACAGAGTTTTAAATGTGTGTGCGTTATCAGGCAGCTATGCCACCTGTTACAACGGTGAAGCTCCCTTTACCACGATTGTTACGAGCCTTTTGCGTCTTGTTATTGTGTTCACAGGGGACACAGAATAGAAATCAGGCATTTTATTTGTCTCTGGCTCCCACACTTCTGTTTACGGAGGGGGGAAAAAATCAAGTTCTTTGTAATTTTATCTCCCCATAAATCCAACAGTGTTCATTCTCTTACAGAAGAGATTTTGCAGTACAGCAGACACCTCAGCCCAGAACTGTGAACAAACCATCCAGTGATTTTAAACCACATTTCACCTACAATGTCTATGCTAATTCAATATTTCCTTAAACCGGCAAAGTAGAACTGCATCAATCTGCCTTGTTCTGTGACTTTATGGCTAATAACGAAAGCAACCATGAAGGAAGCTCTGAGAGTTCAGGTCGTGTAAAGAACTATCTCACCAGAGTAGAAACTATGTTGGTTTAGATCCCTCTCAAGTCATGGTGAAACTCCAGGGCTCTCTCCCTTCTGTGGCTCTTGTCACACGTCAATTCTGTCACTGCTCATCTTGGCCCTCTGCGGGGGCTCTTTGTGTTTTGCTGGGTAGATTTTTCTCAGTTTTCCGCCGTTACCTGAGAAATGACTGCTGTTTTTGAACAAAGGCTGCAGAAGTGTGGCAGCAGGAGGTTCATGCTGGATGAAGGCTTATGTGGATCAGTCTAAACACTCATTTTACCACTTTGCAGAGCCCGTTCTTCTGTGAAGTTGAGTTGATTGAAGGAAAAGCAATGCGATATTTAAATAGTGAGCTGTTTAGAAATATGAGGTAGATGCACGTGTTAACATATACTGGTGACACATGCTGCACAGCTCATCCCTTGTGCGAAGATAATGTGGAAGCTCACACTCTGACCTCAAGCATCACACACCCCTCCCACACACTCACACACACACACACACACACACTCACACACACACACACACACACACACACACACACACACACACACAAGCACACTCTTACACAGCATCGATAAATCACTTCCTTTGCTGGAGTTGCAGAATCATTTTTCCAAAGTTAAAACAGATATGGCTTCTTGCGCTCGCATGCTGATTATGACACCAAATGTAGAGGCAACGGCTCCACCATGAAATTGCAACAGCGGGTGACAAAAATATGTGCTGGAGCACAAATGCTTAATCGTCTTCGGTAGCGGCGTCCATGGGGCCAGAGACGGCGCCCTGCGGCTGCAAATGCCGAAATAAGACTTCTCATTTAGAATCACTTTTTCATTAATTTTGGAAGCACAAATGTGGCTTTTCCACACTGCTCGGGGGGGAGAAGGGGTGGGAGGGGGGTGTCCCCCACTGCTGTGGGAAACTGGGAGGGAGAGGAAAACACAGGATGACAGCTGAAGGAAGAGATGGAGGACGAGTCGTCTGAAGTTGTGTTTACTTGTCTTGGTAATGTAGGTCAGAGCCCAACGGAGGATCTGCAGATCGCAGTAGTTCTGACTGAACTGCATCTGTGTGCATACATTTGATCTGATCAATAGAAGTGATCATCTGTCCAGATTCCAGATGTACAGGCTCTGCCCATTGCATGCAGCCGCACAGCCCTTCGATCTGCATTCACTGTGCTGGGGAAACCAGTTCTCGTTCTTTCAATTATCGATAATTCGCGGGGGGCCCGTGGGGTGTCTTTGGATACGGATCGTTTGATTTGGCCGATCTGACGTGTTACTTATTTGAAATGAATCAATGATTCCTTCCCAAGCTAAAAAAAAAAAGGCTGACGTGGAGCCTCACCGAGGGTCCATGCGCCTGCTCTTTGATGCCAGTATGATTCTTTGATCTTTCAAAGCCAGCAGATTTTGGTGCCATCACAACACTGACCTACTTGATGCATTCTTTAGCATTTTCAAACATGTTTTTGTGCCTGTGGTTCTGAAATCGCAACGTGACACCACCAACGAATATATTTTCTTCATGTTTAATAATCATCTTAAACAGACGTGCCTTTTCTCCTAGGCTTGCTATATGACGCTTTATGGCGTTCCTTCCTGTCATATTTTTTTTTTTTATTTTTAAATCATGCCAAGGCATCAAGGAAATCCCCCTGATAGTGAAAACTATGTCAGTAACTAGATTGCATTCAATCCAATCACCCCCACACAATATCAGATCAGTTTTGACTGGTTGTTTCCCCGACGCCTGTTTCCATGGACACACCAGAATTACTTTGATTTTGTGTCAACTTACTTTTGAAGAATTGATGTAACTGTGAAAAGAAGATTTTGCCATTTGTTGGCAGCCAACACATCTCAAATCACACACCAATTTAATCGTCAGCTCAAAAGGTCCCTTTAAAAACATTTCCACGCCGGCAGGTTAGCAAAAATTGCCTTTGAAAGTTGCCTGGTCGTGCTTGTGTAAAGATAAGACGGGCTGTTTCCATCAACGTGGTTCAAGCTACACTAACAGGCATTCAGATGATGAATTCTGAATGGTTAAAGGTTCAGACTCCGGACGGATGGTGTCTCTTTTGTGGCGGCTCTCCGGGAAGCTTCTGACCTTTGACCTTCGCACCAACAACAAGAGTAACAGTGAAGCGGCAGATTTTACTGAAGCTAAAACTTGACCCTGAAGTGATCGAATTCGGACCAAAGATCAAATGTACAAGTGACATTTACAGGAAATGGATATCTCCCTTTCGTCCTCTCTCTGAGGATAAATCGATCTTAAAGTACTGATCTTATTCCTCTCAGTAAACTTCCAACCACCCCTGCAGTGAAAATCTCAGATCTGATCAAAGTCTACCTGGATGTGTTTTACTGAACTGATTCTGGCAGTTTTCCTGATGTTTCCATACATCCTGATCTTCAGAGGGCCCCAGATCCCAGACAAGTTTGAAAGAGGGTCTCAGATGTATACTTTTGAAGAGAGATCTTTGCTTCATGACCATTTATGCGAAAACTCTTAGCTTAGCAGCACTTGGAAAATGCCAGGATTCAGAATTTCTGCTTTTATTTTAAAGGTAAACTGGAAAAGAGAAGAGCACACCGCTGCTTTCCTGAACAGATCAGAAGCCCCCCCTCAGCCTGTAGGTCTGGGTTCTTGGGCTAATATCTTTATGTTATGTGCAGGTGTTGTTCTGGACCACAACCAAAAGTTAACAATTTCATTCTGACACCCAAACCAGATATCAGTGCAAAAATGAAATGTGGACGAACCACAACCTTCAGTTCCCTAGGATGTCAGCTATACCTTTTTAGACCTTATCAGGTTCTGGGTGGTTGTAGACGGTAGGAGAAACCAAACTGACTAAATTCGGCTCTGTCTCGAAGAGCTTGGCTAGTCTGCTGAAATGAACAAACTATGATTGATCGCGGCTGACAGACGTGAATCAGGAGCCCTTTGAAACTTTCATAAAGGTGACCTGAAGGCCCAGCCTGTCAAAAAGATGTGCAGCACTGCATGAAAACTGGATCTGAAAGTTTGTAATTGGGTCGTCTGCGAAGACGAGTCACTTCACTTATTCACATCACTTACAATGAGGAGCGATAAGAACATATAAACATCTACTGATCTGATCACAATGATCAGTTGAGTAACATCCTACAGCTATGATCTTTCATATTTAATCTGTGAAACACAAGCCCAGTCCGTGCTCCTTCCTCCTGCCATCTGCAACAAAAAAGCCAAATAATGACAAGGTTAAAATGATCTTCATATGAAGAGGCGCTTTTACAAAGCGGCTCCTCTGGGAATCAACAGTGAGAGGCAGGACAAGGACACATCTTTTATCGACATACGGTGAAGTTTTCTGGAGAGGACCCCTCTCAGCCCCTCTCCTCAGACAGAGAGCAGATGGAGGCGACAGCCTTTAACGGCAAATGCTTCAGCTGTTGCAGGAAGAAAAAAAAGTAGCAAAGTGTCATGAAAGGAGCTCTCAGTTTGGGGGTTAGAGTCGATGCATCTTGCTACGACCACTGAGAAGAGGCTGAGGGCAGCAAGTGGGGAGAAGATTAGATTTTTTTGGAAGGTAAATTAAATGTTATTTACCAACAGCTACTGGGCTCTTGGGATAAATGCAAGGACTCTTTGGAAATCAGTAGTAACAGTTGTCGCAACGCTTCAGTCGTGAGGGTACTGCGAGATGGAGATGCTTCCTGTGTCTAAAAACAGAAGCTGTGCACGTTAACAACAGCTCCCCGCCTCTGTGGTAATCGCCCCTCTCTGATGTGCTCTTCATCGTCAGGGAATATCCTCCAACAGCGACGCAAACTTTCATCCAGCGCATTTCATGCTTGGAAACAGAATGTTCCTCATGGAAGACATCAAGTGATGGCTTTAAAAACGAGGGGAATAAAGTCGCAGATAAGCTCGCAAAGAATTTTTAAAGAAAGGGATTTTTTTTTTTTTTCCTTTCGATTTCACAGTTAATTCGGTTGAAACGCAGCTTTGCCTCAAATATGCAACACATTCTGTCTGATTCATATCAGACACAGGTTAGGACTGCAGCAGGCTTCATTAATGTCTGGCAGCTCTTCATTATTAATGAGAGCTGATGCTTGTAATGGAGTCGTAATTAACAGAAGACAGTTCGGAGCCACATTCATACACATTTCAATCTGGTTCTATATGTTAGTATGGATGCACTGGCATCCTAAAATAGAGTTTAGTCCAGAAAAATACCGCCAACATTGCTGGAATTTGCCACAGAACAAAAACATTTGGTTTTCTGCCTCCAAGGATGATGAAGTGTGTCTCTAAGTTGCTTGTTGTGACACAAATGGAGGCCGTTAAAGTGTATCACACTTCTAATTAAATCCCAGAAGAAGACTGATGGATTTACAGGAAAAATGAATCGACAGATGTCTGGTGACAAGCTTGTAATGGCTGAATCAGGGGACCCTGTTCGCAAGTTTGATTGTATTTAAACTGTGAAATCAACACCTTCCTATTGTAACACAAGAGACACATCCTAGGTGTTTTTTTATTTATATGGTTTTTGAAAAAATTGCATTAATAAATAATGATATGATTAGAGCAGATAAACAACTCAATTTAGTGACTATAGCAATGTGATGAAAAGTGAAAAGTGAGAAAAAAAATACAGTGTAAAGAGGCAGTGCTAGGTACTTTATTTTCATTTATTTTACATTTTCTGGTTGACCAAACAACACACGGACATGTTTTGGCTTCTCTATCACTGTTTTTTGCAATATTATTCATAATTTCCACACTGTTACCATGGAGGTTGCAGGTTATTTATGGATTACAAAAAGTTAGTTCACGGAGCAAATATGTCCGATAAACATCTGAGAAGTATTTCATGTGATATTATTGAGGGGCTTATGACAACTGCAGCCAGCCAGCAGGGGGCAGCGGAGGCACATGAAGTTGAAGAGGAGAAGGAGGTGAACATGTGTCCAGGCGCGACCACGATGGCTGCCCGCAGCACAGTCGCCGATACACCGCTACCACTGTCTCGTTACATCTGTGTGGTCTGTGTGGTCCGTCTGTCCTCGTTATTTAATGCTGCACCCACGTTTCCCACAGCGGCCACTGTATGTGCTTGTCCTAATGAGCTCCGTCTATTTTCACATGCTGATCCAGAGTTCAGGTGCGGTGGGTGATGGCAATGTCTCTAACAAGCAGGAGATTACTGCTATGTCAGAAACAGAGGATGCAATGGCTTATTTTATCTTCTCGTGTGGTCTTATCAGTGGTTGCACGCGGGTTTAATACATGTACTGTTGTGTGTGTGTGTTATAATGAGTCATTGTTGCCAGTAAACTGAGCAAACACACTACTTTGTCTCACACACATGCCGTTTGGCACTGATGTATGCAACAACTCATCATTACTGATGAAAAAACACATTTTTAATTACTGGAGGAAACATCCCCAAGATCGGATACGATAAGAGCCGATCCCATGAATGTGTTTTCACAGAGCTGTCGCAGTTCCATCTAAAGTTGGTGCCAGATTAATTAGTTTATGTTGACGATGGCCTCTTCGTCCTCACACGTACTCCACGCCTGCCTATCACTCAACCCCCCGTGTGGAGAAAGAGTGATGTATTTCCATGCGTCTGCTGTTTTACTTCCTGGTCACATTCCATCTGCAGTGTCTTCCCAAGGAACAAATAACAGCATTTCAAAAATGTAACCTTTAAAAGGACCTTGGGATGTGCCAAACCAACTTTCACGAGGCTTCAACACGACCTTCTTCATTAGTGGAACTGATACAGATCTGAATTTGAGCGATTCTCTTTTGCCGCAAGTGAAGAATCTTCAACGCAGCCTGTTGAATATTCATCAGACTTAAATCACTTTCTCCCCCGCAAACGTGTTTCCCCTTCAATCTTTGTAAATCCCGAAAGAATTTTTTTAGTTTTTCTCAGTTTTATTTCTGAAAAAGCTGCCAGTTAATCAGAAAGTGGATTTCATATATCATGCATAACTTTGGATACAGAATCCTGAAGGGAGGTCCAGGGGCAAGGCCACGAGCATGTGCACATGACTGACACTAATCAATCAATACTCTTTGTCTATAACCAACTCTCCTTCAAAACAGGTTTAATCCAAAGCTGCAGCTTTATTGCAAGCATGGTCAGCGTTTTCTTCACAATATTTTGTATTTTTGTGAACAACTTGTTTTTTTGTTTTCATGAAATACCTCCGTGAGATGAGCTGCTGCAGCACAGAAATGCCTGCTTGATCTCGCAACAAAAATAAAACCTTATATCAAATGATTTGCTTAAATTATTTCTCGTCCTTCCTTCCTTGTTAATTAGAAGAGATGAGAGGTCTCTGCTCTTGAGGAAACAAATACCTTTTGGACAGAAAATACTCAAGAGAGATAGAGGGATGAGAAAGAAGTGAAATTAGTATTCCAATGAAGGAAAATGGATCTGGACAAAGACAGGAGCAGATGGTGGTCAGGGAATAAAAAGACTGGGCACTGAGAGATGGAGAGAGGAGGAAGAACTACCACCGCGAGAGAGAGATGGGAGAAAAAGACAGATGGAGACAGAGGAAGGAGGAGAGGGAGGTGGTGAATTTGCTCGTCTTGTAGGTGTAATTGGGGGTCTGGTGTGGAGAGACTGCAGTGTGCTGCAGTACAGCATGGAGGTCTAAACCAGAAGGTATCTTTGCACCCTGCTGGATGCAGAGCCAGAGATGGTGGCGATGGGGAAGGACCTGGGAGTGATGATGGAAGGAGCAGGGGAGAGGCTGCAGAGACAGGTGGGGAAACAGCAGGAGGTTAGCCTGCAACATAAATACCTTTCAAAAGCTTGAGGACCCAAACGTGCACCTTTGAAACGCTCCCTGTGAATGATCGTATTATACCAGGAATACAGCTTTATAATCGCTTTTCTATTCACAATTTAATTTCTCCTGCTGGAATTCTCTCATTTAAATGACGCTAAACTTATCAGATAAGACCAAACCGTTGCTTCTAACTGATATCACAGAAGGGGGCATTATATATTATTAAATTTTTATGACAGTTGATGTAACTACATTACAGCAATTTCTTCTACAGACAAATTCCTTTAAATTCTTCGGCTCCAAATGTCCAGAGGTGAACATATTTGTGTAATATTTCTTTCAAGTGCCACTCTGACTGTTTGAAACTTATTGTTTCCCTTCATTTTTATCGAGTCTGGTAAATAATGAAAAACAGGTCTGTTGTGGTTGAAGCAACAAAGCGGACAAATGTCGATCCCGTCCAGATGGATACAAAGCCTGAATGGCTCCTCCTCAGCCTGTCCTCTTTTGTAGCCGTCACAATAAACCCACAGGACCTTTGAACTCATCAGAGCAACTGTGTCCACCATTCAAAGAGAAAGTGATGGACGAGCGCTCTTCTGTCCATTTTCATTAAGTCGGGGAGTTCAGATGGCTCAACCACGCGCACAGAAAAGTGATGCTGCAGAGCATTGCTGTCATTAAAGATGGCGTTCAGTAACAGCTATAAAATAAACACCAACCCCGAATCCAAATGTCATTATTAAATATGGAGCTCCACAAAGAGGTTGATGGCATGTTTCTTTAAGTGGCTGCATGCAACGAGTGATAAAAACATATCACCCAGTAGTGTCACTGTCTGGTTCCTGTACATCAGTGTTTACCGGTGCGTGAAATTCCATATGAAACGTGCTCCCACCATTTTAAACATTGAGCAGCTCTTGGTTCAAATCCAGTTTGGCAATAAGAGATTTGATCTGTTCAGTTTTTAGTAAAAATAATGGGATCATTTGGAATGAAGCTGAATTGTTTTTTTTATTATTTTGATGGGGGGGGGGGTATTAATTAAAAAACAAAACACTACAGTTCAGTGCATGACCTGTCACGTTGACTATGCTCCCTTGTGGTTAACTGATTACAAAGAGCAATTGAAGATCACAAGTTTTAATTACAGGCCTATTTTTCCTCAAATGCCTGGGAAACCAATTAATGGGTGTGGTGGACTGTTATCACACCGAGCCTCTCACACATGCTGCTGCCTGCAATTATTCACTGACCACAAAATGAAATGCTGCTCTCATAACAACAATGCTAATTTGTGTCAAGATGGGGGGGGATAGCTGGGGTAATTAATGCCAGTAAATGTCATGTAAAGATTTCAAAGTGAAGATAATGGCAATATGGGAACAGATTCAATGGTATGAATCATAGTTGTACTGCTCAATCAAGTATTAATTTCATACCAAAATAATGATCTATTGATCTTTCTTCTGGGATAAACCCGAAGCAATTTAAAAGCATGTGAACTCTGAACTGGAAAAATCAACTACCCTACGCAAGATAAATAAATCAAGTTGGAAACATGAAGATCTTCGGGATCATATGATGCACCCCAGGAAACGTTCGCAGACTGCCGATGTCACGGTCTTAGAATCAAAAGTCCGTCAGTGTCAGAAATCCAGGTTGACGGTCTCATGTGACCGCTGTTGCAACCCACGATTACAAACCGACCAATAGGAATGCATCATCGAACTGAGACACTGGCACCAAGATCAAAACTGAGAGGGGACCCTTTTGGAGACGTGGCAGCAGAATCTCCTCCTCCCCGATTCTACACAGTATGCAACTGCTAGAAGGGTAGCTGGGTAATGCACACTGATGACATTAATTGACTTACACCCCCTACAACCAGTTCCTCTGCCAACCTCTGGATCTGTCATGCCAGGAGAATAAATTCTTTGATGAATGCGTGTAAAATAACAGTATAACAGATCACAGCAAGTCATCAAATATTTACAACACAGCGGCAGGAAACTGAACAGTAAGATAGGTGATTAGTTATGCATTCTCAAATGCATAACTAATCAAACGAGGCAGTTCTGCTCGCTTAAGTCAGGAAAAAAAAAAAACCCTGGGTGTGATGTAAGTTAAACTAAAGCTGATGCAGATTGCAGGTAAACACATATGTAGGATTTATTAATGGATCATTTTCAGGGTCGAAACTGTTGTACCAGAGGGGGGTTGAGGATGTCATGCTCCACTGCTGCCTGTCCGTGCTGGATTAGCTGCAGCTCTGTCGAGATGTTGCCTGACGAAGATGTTCTCTTATTTCCTTCCAGGCTCCTTTTTGCTGACATCTCTATTGTCAGCACACTTTGGTTCTGCGGAGTCCTCACATCTCACTGCTCTCACAGTTAAGCACACTGGAAAGGCAGGAGGCTGCAAACAGAACCGGACATGAAAACCCTTCTTTCCTGAGTGCTGAATGAGTCTGCAAATGACTGTTTCTAATGAAATCACGGAATATGTAGAGAATCCACTGCTGTTTTTGCAGTTGTGATGCCTACTTCAGATTAAAGAGGTATTCTGATTAGAATAATTAGAGAACGGACTGACTGGGCCATTAGGAGAGCAACTAAAAGTGGACTAATGACTACCTTGTTTGGCAATGTGGTGTCACAGGATGTAATATGTGTGATTTGATTACAGTTGTGTAGGTCTTTTTCTGTACTTCTGTGCAACAGAAACAGAGAAATTCCAATTTTTGAAATACAGATTTTATGGTTCTGGTTAGAGGTAAAGATCTGCCACATGTGCCAGGCTCTAACTGAGAGTTCTGAAAAGCATCTCAATTCTTCAACCTTCAGCCTGCCACAGCCCCAAAGTTATCATTCATTCAAAGATAATCAACAGTTGACACCCCGAGTGATCCAACGCCTCCTTCCTAAGCAGTGATGATCGCTCTTGGCTGTGAGAGTGCTGCTCCCATCTTTTCCATCTGTTTCTCCATGTAACGTTTGCAGCTGCCGATTATCTCATGCCTCACAAAGGCCAAATCCTCTGGGTGATGCCAGAAGAAGGCACAGTCATATCTCCACTTAACCCAAATTTGAGGCAATGCTGGAAACACACAACCAAAACGTACCTCTCAAGTCAATCTAACCAGAAAAAGGAACTTGTCTTTGATTTAATTAATCTTCTTTTTAACATCTCCATCTGCTTGAGTGCTCTGAAGCCCCCCCCGCCGCCCCCACTTCGGATGAATGGTGGTTCGAACTGGTGAGTGATTGAGTTGAGAGGGAAGGTGAGGATTAGATGAATATCAAGGTGGATAAAAAGAGGGCCGATAGGGTAAAAAGATGGATTAGAAAGGGAAGGAAATCCAATGCAGGAGTTGAGGAGTGGGGTGAGAGAGAGGGGGGAGTGGGGGTGTTTGGGTTGATTGTGAAGAGGTAATGATGGGAAGAGAGGGGGACGAAGAGGTGGAGAAGGAGGGGAGGGTGAGGTGTAACAGGGGTGGGGGGGCGTTGTGAGAAGGCTGTGCTAATGATCAGTGCTGGAAGGAGGAAAAAGAGCAACACTAATAAGACTTTTTCCAGAACAAAATAAAAAAAGGTTTAGTACGCCCAAAGCAAAAGTATAAAATTCAAGAATAAAGAGTAAAAAAATGAACCTGTCATCTCAGTGGCAGACAAACACAAGGCTAAACTCCATCCCAAAATATCTCAGATGTACACAAAAAACCTCTTGCAGAAAAGGCGGAAGTGAGAACAGAAACATGCAGCTGCAGCAAAAACCAGCAGAACAGCAGGAGACGCCATGAATGGAGATGATCTCATCTGTTTCTACTGATTTTACTGTAATTATGCCACAATTATACACAATAGTTCAATAATTTGGATCTTTTATTTGCGCGAGACACCATCTGTGGATGGATCCTCACACAATCATCTCCAGCTCCAACTGCAAATTGGGATGCAGCTATTAACCCTAGCTTAGCCTTAACTATACCATCTAGATGGTGGAGATAGAGAAAACATGAGCTTTTTAATTAGCTTTATGGGCTTGGGAAAACAAAGTAAAATCTGCAGAATAACAACTCCAAAATAAACCTTTCTGCATCAGGGATATTCACGGGATCTTATTTAAGCCACATTAGTGACAGTCCGTGTGTCGTGATGAAAAATCCTTTTCCCAGGTTTGAAATCTTTCATTCCTGAAGGAAAACACTGCCAGTTTAAAGAGAAGAGGAGTGAGGGTAAGACCAGATCACATGAAGCAACATCTGAACGACTCTGGTGTGTACAAACAGTTTATAGATTATGGGTGGACAAAAACGGATATTAATTGCCTAACCATGTCAGGACTCTAACTGCATAAAGGTTAGCTCAGCACAATGTAAAGTCAATTTCTTATACTGCAACACTCCACAGTAAAGGTCACCTCCTGACATCTAACATGCATTGAAGGTCCAAATGAATCTTTTTAGCCATTAATTCAGTGTGTGTGAAGAGCAACCTAAGGGTGTCCATCCGGGCCTGCAGAGACTTCCGATGCCACTGCAGCGCTTTAGATTGTGTGAGTTTCAGCACAGGTTGTGGCAGATTTGCCTTGTGGGATTGTGGGATGTGAAGCATCTGTGACTGTTATGGTGGGGGGGGGCACTTAACAACCCTCAGACGAAACAAATGAAGTCTTGAGAAGAGAGGTGACATATAACCCCGTGGGGTCTTTCAAAGAGAGTTTATTTTCATCATATTTTGGCCCGGGACTCTGCAGCCGTGCCTGCTGCTGCGTTCTGTCACGCGTTTCTCACGGGACGCCCGGTGCTTCCCCTCCCCTTCTTTCTTTTCATCAATAATTTGTTGCACCACTCTGTGCAGAGCAATTCTCACGGCAATTTCAGCTTCGTTATGCGCCGGTCACCGTATGCAATCATTCCCCTACCACCCCCACCCCCCACCCCACCCCATCTTAATGTTGTTTGCCCACATACTTTAGCTGTCAGGGATGCGTTCGTCACCACCGAGTACAGCTGAGGTCACGCTCGTCTGCAAACCACAAAAACGGTGGGCAACTTGCCCGATTCCCACAGACCCAAGCTGCTCCTAACTTCCATGACTTTATTTGCTCCTCGATTGCACACACTGTCCCAGCCAGAGGAGCTACATACCGATATTTTCTAGCACAAACATTGAGAAATGTAAAACTCTTGTTCCTGTATAGCAACGGAGCAAGGGTTTTTTTTTAGACGACAGCAACGTTTTGTTGTCCACAGGCATCGGCTCATGTTCATGCTGCGCTGGTTTCAGCGGCTCGGAAGCAGGAAACGATATTTTCCAAAATGAAACGTGGTCGCAAGAAACGGCTACAAAACAAGTAGTTTGTCTTGCGGAACTGGCGGCGCCGGGGTGGAACTGATGCTGCGCTGGAGCAATTATTGCAGACCAAAGAACATAATTGCTGTCTAAAGTGTCTGAAACAAACATTTTCTCTGATGCCATAACACTGCAGGATGTTTTCTAGGTAGGAGTGAGGCAGATACTGACACTGCATGTGCGTGTCATAAAATGATGACAGACAAGGGTTCCCTTCCCAGCTGGCTTATAGGAATACGCATATGGGCTGATAGATTTGTAGCTGTTTGTCAGGTAATTATGCATCATTTTCAATAAGCAATAATCATGCGTTTCCACACACTCATGATGCTGGTGTTGACTCAGTCTTTCCTAAACTGATTCCAAGATTCCCACTGATGATGTGCACATGCATGATTCATTCAGGCAGTTTTACAGCCGAGCGTCGGGGAAATAAGCAGGAGCATATTTTGTGCGCGTGTGAGCCGGTGCCGATGCCTCTGCTCTGACTTTGCCCTGGGACTGGATGGCTGCTGTCACCGTGTCTGACAAACCCGGCGCCGTTGCAACAAATCAGTCTCCTCCCAATCCTGGCGAATATAATGAGAGCAGACCTGCGGGCATCCAGAGGTGTGTGTCAGCACTTACGTGCGTGTGTTGGGCTGGATGGGGGGATGAGGGAGGAGAGAATGCTCTGGAGATTAGAGATTTATTGATTACCCTCTGCAGCGTCGCTCTTCACCTCCATCCTCCCTCCTCCCCGCTCTATTCTTTGGCGGTATATTTCTGCTGGTGGTACAGGCCACTGCTCTGCATTATGTTAGAGCCTCCCAGTGACCCACCTTCTCTACCCAACACGGCTGCACAGCTGTGCAAGTGTGCCAACAGCCTTATGGCTACAATAGGGTGCGAAGGCAATTAAATGCAGCATGTGGCAGCCCCCCCCACCCCTCCCCTGCCTAAACCACCCTTTTTCAATGTTGTCTCCCACTCTCTGAGTAGCTATGATCGGCATGATAAAAACCGAAAAGGCTCCTGCGAACGCCGCTTGCTTTGTGCCGCTTTCAGAGCGATGCGCTTTGAATACGAATACGACTGCGAGTGCCAGAGGTGGCAGCGGCGGTCAGAGGTGGCGGTGGAGGGGGTTAAGCGTTGAAATTTAAGGGGAGGCTGGGGGCTTTTAACATGGCGACGCGCTTGTTTCTGATGGTTTCCTGCAGAGCTCGCATGAAATGCGAGCTCCTGCTGCTGAATCTTATCCTCAACAGCAGCCCTGGCAAATGTCACAATGACATTTCGCAAACAAACGCGGAGAAAAAAAAACCGGCAAAATGGCAAGTCTTCAGATGAATATGAACCCGCCCCCCCCAAAAAAAAACAACAAAAGTTCTTAGGAACTTTCTACATGGGAAACTTTCTAACCACTTAAAATATAAAATCAATAAGGGTCTATAAAAACTTGCTCAGAGAGCCGTCTCCTGCTGAGTCACTCGACAATATTCACCCTTATGTTGCCTGTAAACTTTGTTTCGTGAAGAGATTCAGATGGTATTCACCTGAAATGAGTCGCCCCCCCCAAAAAAAAGAAAAAATCCATATAACCAAAGGCAGGAGACAACATCTCTGGAGCTGGATGATCCGTCTTTGGCTTCTACAGCTTTCTTTAGAAGGAGCGCAGACATGATGCAATCGGGGGGGGGGATTAACATCTGATCCAGCAGCGCCAAAATTGTCCAAGTATTTAAGCCCTGCTAGGTGTCGAAACAGTTTTTCTGTTTGGTGACGGATTTACAGAATTCCTGCAGGACAAGGTAATAATTTAATTTAGTGATTGAAGAAAGCGGGGCAGGGGGTCGATGTTTACTGAGGGAGAGGGATAATAAACAATATCGGGATGCTGAGATTTTATAATTCAATCTTGGGTCTGTCAGCTCCAGCAGAGCAGCTGGGGTTAAAAATCTCTGTACTTCATTAAACTTAAAATGGAACCTTGAACGTGTACATTACGGGCAGCTGCAGATAAAATCCCCCTCAGGACAACTATGTTAATATAGATTTTTTGACGGGCGAAAGATGTTTTCAGCTTTCTCGTATTTAGCGCGCTTGATTTCTGCATGTATTCATTAATGGGTGTCTTAACCTAGTTTATGAGCTTTTATTTGAATAATCGCCTGTATGTATGCTCAAGTTAACATGCACGCGAACACACATACACACACACACACACACACATACACACACACACACACACACGTTCTCATTACCAGCATGGCTTTCCTGATTTACATTCTGGGAGAAGCTTGCCTGTGTATTCTGATGTAACTGAAGCTTTTGTCGCATTTTCTGAGCTTAAAACGAACCTTTGCTGAATGTGAGGCACAAAAAAAGCATAAGATAAATCCACGGCTGGAACTCAACATCAGAAGATTGTTTGCAGCATCAATTCTGAGTGACGCGTGGAGATCCAGCTGACCCGTGTGTATCTGGCTGTCAACACTCTCTCCCCCTGCTAAGGGTGGAAACGATGGATTTTCAGGTTGGGAGGTTTTTACGGTAAAAAGTAGGTCACGGTGAGAGTCCAGGTATTTTCTTCAGGTATGAAGAGGCGAGAACATAAGCTGTGAGAAGCAGCATTGTTAACTCTGCACTCAGGAGGCTTCAGGAGGGAGAGAGGCTGGAAGGCCAGAGGCAAGTTTTAGCATTACCATGAGGAGAGTTGCACAACACAAAATGGTGGAAGCTGTTTCACGTTCTTTGCAGAGCAAGATTTGATATAATGAAATAGTCATTAGCATCTGGTGCAGCCTGTGCAACCTTGGGCATATGGCAGCACATTCTGTGGCCTCATAAAAACATTAAAAAAACCCCCCAAAAAAACACAAATTTTTCACTCATTAGCTTGTGGCTCCAATATGGGACAAGATGGCAACATCACAAGTTAAGAAGATCGGGGCATTTGAGTCCTTGTGGATAACGATTTTCAGAGAGACCCTGATCTGTACTCTCTAGATTGTGAAGGTGATTAAACTTTTAGGCTTGTCTTAGTGATAATTACGGCGGCGGGGTCGCACACACTTGACCCTCGCTATATTTCAACCGCTCAAAAGCCCACAGAGACAAATACAGCCATGCATGAGTCATGTACGGTCGAGCAACACTGAAAGGATGTTTAAAAATGGAGCAATTTTTCTTTCATACACCGAAGATCACTGATACAACTCGGTGCAGCCAACCTGCTACAGACACAACAATCTTGATTCCCACCACTGAACGGATGCCAGAAACAGTCTGAGGCACAGTGTTCCTTTTCAGTCCGGCAATCAGTTGAGACTAAACAGCAATTGACCGTCGTGACTGGCTGCACCACTGAATAATGACTGATGTTCATAATGGTGGGTTGTCACGGCCGCTCCTGGGTCAATGTTGACGTAGTGGGGCGAGAGCTATTGGAGTTTTATTTCTCACTTGAAGGAGATCAGTTGGGTCAGTGATCTTTTTTTAAATGTCCTGATTTCCTGATTTTTCCAGTGTTGGAGTGTCGAACTGCAGCCACACCAGCACATAGCTTTCAATGTATTTTTTTATATATGTAGAAAAGAAAATCATATATATAAAAAATCATTCTGTTGAAATATTTAACTAAACAAGATCATAGGGTCATTCTGGTCAGGCTGAAAACTAGATTACACTGTAATATATTGAGTGCTGTTAGAAGCTAAAAAAAAAAGGGCACAAGAGAGCAATGGGAGAGTCAATGAGGAACCATGATTCAAACACACGAGCTGATTCTCTGAGTCAAGCCTCATTCAGAGCAACTCATCAAAGCAAGTCCAACCAGTTAACTCCTGCTCCGGTGTAATCCAGCATGGATCCCAGCTCTCATACATGCCAGCTTAATTAGTCATTTCTGTTACCACGGTCTTAGCCTGGAGGTGAGGGGGGGGATCTTTTCTGCTTAGAGTTCCTCTTTATGCAAATATAACATAAGTAGGCTTCAGAGGTGGTTTGCCCTGCACATCTATGGGACCAAATGAAAACCAGTTCAAAGAGAGAGAGAGAGAAAAGCAGAAAGCGAAAACCAAGAGTTTTGCAGGCGCTTTTACGACTGACCCCCCATGTACAAAAAACAAAGAAAAGCAGCATTAAGACTGCGTCATCTTATGAGAGATGCTACCCAAGTGTGTTTTTCCAGCACCTTCCAAGTTCAAGGTGAAGCCGCGAGGTTTGTTTACTCATTAGAAGCTCACAACTTCAAAAAGTAAAGATCAGACAGTTGCAGAGGAGCTCAAGGCAAATACTCACACGAGATACATACTTTACTGTTATTGACGCACAGCAGCAAAACATAGACACTTAAATCACTTTTATTAGATCGCTAGCTTTTGTTTTCATAGTGAGGCTAGAGTAGACTGGGCCTCATCTGCTCCTTAATTCAACAATGCCCCAAACTACCATCACCCATCACATCTAACCACCCCACTTAAGCAGGGTCATAAACATGTGAGCAGGCGGAAAGCATCTCCTACCATCCCTGATTAAAACCTCAATGCAAGCTCATCAATGATAGCTCATTATTTGGATCCAGAAATGAATCTACCCTGTTCAGATCCTCACTTGAAACAATCCCGACATTGAGATTTCAAAAACAACTGCTGATGCTGTTATGGCTCTGTTGATCTGAAATAAATGGCTAACATCAAGGCTGAATTATTTACCGGTGGTTTCATTTAATCGACTTGTTTGCTGCAACAAGAACAGGGTGGTAAAAGTTCAAGTGTCTCTTGGTGTTCTGTCTATCTTAAAGTATTTCTTTCTAAGCAATAATGTCTCCACAGAGGTCTCCAGATCATGTCTTGCATTAGAAAGGGTCATGAAACTACGGTGGCCCTGAGAGGCTGGAGCCTTTCTAGAGATAAACCCTGCAAATCCCACATTACATGTTTCATCATGTATGTTTCAAAGCCTGAGGTTTAAGCTTATTAGTAATTACAATAACATTAAACCTAATTTCAATTGAAAAAGCTTCTTTTCAATCTTTTCAATCCCAGGCCCTATTTTTGTGCAAATGAGTGTTAGGTTGAAAATTGAATGGTATTCACATTGTATGTATGGTTGTGTGCTGCATACTCTTTTGCTTTGATGTAGTTGATGGACAGGACAGGGGACCCTTCTTTGTCTAAGGACAGGATAGAGACCTGTCTCTGTGTCTAAGGATAAGAGACCCTTATCTATCCCTGGACAGGCATGAACACGTTGATAGAGTCAAGATTAACTACAGGCTGATAGTAAGGATCCATTCTTGTATGTCTTCAGTGAAAGTTGTTCCTTCTTCAGAGGAGGTTGAGGAGAGGATCCAAGCTCATCTGTTGAATAAAGGCATTGACACTTTACTTTGTGTGTCTTGGCATCATTTTTATAAAACCTCATCAACACCCTCCTTTGAGCGATAACCCTTTTCAACTTACATAGATCTGATAAACACCTAGTGGAAATACTGAAGTAAGTAATTTTTCTTTTCAATTCTAAGCTTATTTCTCATGTACAATAAGTACTATACATCATATGATTCAGGGACACCTCCCACATTATTTTTGAAAGTAGCTTTCTGTAGTTTTGGTTACAGCTATGTTCTACTGACATTATACACTAATTAAATAGTGTGGGCTGTTTGCACACAAAAAAATAACGTCATTTAAAGTAATAAATACAGCAGGGACAGATATGCACACACCCTGTGTCACTTTAGCATAAACTTACCAAATATATGTTTATTGTCTGAGATCCCTCTGCCTGCAGGTGAGGAAATTTAATAATAAATAATGTGCGTAATAATGTACAGAACTTTCAAGGGTCCCCTGGAAACTCTTCTGTTGTGTTTTTTGCAGCGCTCAGGCCATATGAAACAGATCAAAACCATTTTGTCTCTAGTTTTTTCTCTAGTGTCATCTAGACATACTTGTTTACTTTCTAGATGAGACTAGATCCTGGAAATACTTTTCATAGTTTGATTCTGGATGTGTGCGATTATTCGCATTTAGTCAAACGATCTGTTGAATCTGTTCATTTTGAAAAGCAAACACAGAACAAGCTTGTTATTAATTTGGGTTTCTGTAACCCACGTGGAGGACAGCAGCTGAGGATGTTAGCGGGGTCTTAAAACTGCTGCGTAAAAGCTTTTTCGCTCATCAAATCTGTCTGTAGCTGATACAGGGGTTGTGTAAATAAAAGGGAAAAATGACTTGTTTGTTGGGTGAGACAGCCAGGGGCGGGCATGGATTAGTCAGACTGTTCTGAGCACACCCACACCAGGTACCCCTCCAGTGACAGTTCAGCACTTTGTAGTCCTCACGTCATCTGGAGGCTTCTTCAGTAGGATAATGCACACGCTCAAAATGGCTGCATACGAGCGGAAGAAAGCAACCTTAATATCGCAGTTTGTTTCTACAGGCAGTAGGAATTAAATCTAAAATGTAGACAGCATATGAAACTGGTCTGAGCACTTCTCTGAAGGAGGATGTCAAAGTTACGGCTGGAGCAGGGACCCAGACAGCGGTGTCAAAGACGTTTGCGGCGTAACGTGGCGGCATTTAATGAGGAGGGCGAACAGTCTTTAAAAATTAACTATGAGGGGAACAAGCTGGAAATCATTATCTCGCAGCACAGATGCTGTTAAATCATCTTCTGAAGCAGCCATAGAAACACTCAGCAGCCACATTTTGTTGAGTGTGCAATATTTCCAGATTACTTTAGGATAAGACATTAAACTCTGGGAGGTCACCAAACAACAAACTACATCCAAAAGGGAGGCGATTAAAGCTTTGTGTTGTTGTACCGGCAGTCTGAAGCTTTTAATACACAAAGTTGCGCCGCTTCTTCTTCTGGGTTCATAAAAGACTTTAAACTTTAAAAGGTTCTTTATTTGACTCTAACATGATGACAGCGTGGACACAGTTTAGTTCCTTTGGCTCAAAAATGTACCTGTTTCCCTTCAGTGAACACAGGGACACAATTTTTTTGATGCGGAGAAATTCTCTGAAATAGGGTTTATAGATATGTCTTCCAGGCTGGTCATTTTCAAAATGCTGCCAGGCAATGCAGCGAAAAGAAGGTCGTTGGTTCGATCCCTACACTTCCAAATGTCCTTGAGCAGGATACTGAATCCTAATACACCTCCTAAAGCTGAGTCTTTGCTGTAAGAATGTGCATGGATGGGTATTCTATCATCAGTGATGTTAAGTTAAAGTACTCTGACAGGTCAAAGGAGTCGACGTCTCACCATTCAGACATGTTTATATATCCTATCAAAGCTTTTAAGGCCTTCGATGCAGTGTGGTGTATCAGGTCTAGAATACCTGCAGATTTACTGCTTTTATATCTGGAGTGGATGAGCAATTAAACGTGCTTAAATACTGGATTGCTATAATTTGTTATAATAGCTTCTCTTCACCTCCTCTCATCTCTCACAGTGGTGTGCGTATGGAAATAATTCAAAGGTAATGTGAATGTTCGTATGGCGTGCTGGTTGGAAGCAGGAGTGGCGTTACAGGCTTGAAAAGGTCTCTCAAGCTTGTTTGTTATAACTTCATTTTCTAATTGGGTTCACGCTCACACTGCATGCTGGATGCATATTTACTGCATTGTGACTGAGGGAAGCAGAGAAGGAGGAGCGGGAAGGAAGATGGTGTTTATGCTCTCCTTACCAAGGAGCAGCATGTTTATCCTCACTAAAATCCCAGTATGAACAGAAGAAACAGCCCAATATTTACAGAAACTCTTCACAAAAGAGCATTTTATAGATTTTTATGCTTATTTCATGCCTGATGCAATATGCTTACCCTTTGTTGTTAATATTAGCATTTGTGTGATTCTGATTTTTTCTGGTTTTCTCCAGCCTCTTTTAAGTTTGCTAAGTCCTTGAAACCATCATCTAATGTTCTGAGACCAAAACCCCACTGGAATTCAAGGTTCCCCTTTATACAAACATGTATGTGCACATCCTAGCCTTGATGTTTAACATGATGTGTGAGACAAATGGGTGGCAGCAGCACACACACCTCATCCATAGTCTTGGCATAGCTGGACGCAAACATCACACAGCCCGTAAACGTCAACATATCATTAATGAATGCACGCCTTCACTCCTCCGGCGGTGGGTGAGACTTTGAGTTAAATGGCGGTGAAACCATTTATTTTTGTTCCTAGCAGACAAATAATCAATTCTGTTTATGCAGAATAATCCACAGGCTTCACTAACATCGTTAAGGCACAAAAGTGCATGACTTTCAGAGTTAATCACTTCATATACGCTTAAACTATATTGGAAAATACTGATATACATATAGAATATACATATATTTTAGAAAGAGAAGCAATTTGAATTGAATGTCTCAGCTCTTTATTGCTTTTGTGTACATAATCATATATATTTAACTTTGTTATAAAAAGCTGATTCGTCAATAGAAAAATAGATCCATTGTTTGACTTTTTCACTGTTTTCCCACCTGAAGTAGTTATAATTGATCAAACTGGCAGGCTTGCCTGTACTACTGTGAACGCTTTGACCTGGATACAGCCCCCACAGATTCTCACCCCCAAGCTGATTGTCAAAATGAGCCTCAGTAACACTCAAGAACATGCTTAATTCATCACACAAATCTTGTATGTGTGCGTCACGGTTTCAGCAATAGATTCAGAAACTGGAAGAAATAATTCTTGTCTCCTCTGGTATTTTAACATAATCCTAAATAAACACCTCCTTATGAGAGATTTATCTTTGATTGCGTTACAGAGGTGTGAAAAATACAGTATATTTTCAGCTCCGTAGAAATCAAAGGCATATTCCTGATGTATACATCTCTGAGGTTGAAAAAAAGCCCACCCTGTGACTTATGCCTCATTACAACACATGATCTGTGGCTGGATTTAGAACTCCCAACCTGATTACTTTGACTTTGAAATCAGACAGAAACAGATCCTCCTCCTCAGTTGTTCCACCTCTTTCATAAATCAAAAGCACCGCTGATCTGCAGAGTGAAATCTCTCAAAACCAACAACCATTAAACCCATCATCAGGATGTAGCCTGTAAAGCTGATTTTAAGGACCCCAGTTTGCACTTTCTCTGCATAAACTGAATACACGAGTCACATCAAAGTGTCACAAAGCTAACACTCACGTCAAGAGCTTTGCATGTAATGGGCAGTGTGGTCAGTGTTGTCATGGACCATTAAGGTGGATATCAAACCATCTCCTGGACACGACCTGCCCAGGCTCCAGTGTTTGTATTCTGTTCTTCAAATATTTTCAGCAAAAGTGTAATGCTGTTGGAGGCAGCCCAGATGGCTGGATCTCATTTAAATAATGCAAATCTGTGTGACTGTAATCACTTAAACCATTGTTTTTGCTTTTGGTTTGGTTTCTGAGAGGCTTATCAAACCAACAGTCATCTGAAAGAAAGTGAAACTCCGACTGACTGCTGCCGCATGTCAAACTCCGCTCCTATCAATGAGTCAGTTCCGCATTGAAAGATGTAACAACAGCCATAAAGAAAAGCCACAGCTGTATTAAAACTGCTGCGTAAAAGCTGGAATAAAAGCTGGAAGCAAGTGGTGCCAGTTTAACATACAGATAGAATGCTGGGATAAAAGAGGAGCTGGAAATTTTCCTGTCAACAGAAACGCTGACCTGCTCAATAAACATGCAAGACCTGGACAAACAGCCTCATTTCCAGTCTGTGTAGGTTCAGGTGTCCACAGATATACATACCGCCCTGGGCTCCATTATCTGGAGGCTGGAGTTAGTCACTTCCAGCTGCAAACTAATGACCTCATGCATGTATGCGCATTTTTCAGTGGTGCTGATGTAGCAGAGGGGGACGGTGCTCTGAAGTGTTCCAGCCACTAACAACTTCACTTGAGAATATCACCGGCTTCCTGGCAAAATCCATCCATTAGATTAATATAAATGTAAATCTCATAGGCAGAAAGAGTGGTCTTAACCTTCACTGGCTTTCCCTCATTCCCTCCTTATCCAGTCAGCTGAGCTGTGTGTTTGTGTGTGTCTGTGTGTGTGTGTGTGTGTGTGTGTGTATGTTTGTGTGTGTCTAAATATCATTATATTAAAATCTGAACAGGGGTGAGGTCCATCAGTAAAATCAATCCTGAATAGATTAATCTCCCAGATAAATCAATTATGTGGAGATGACAGTCGTAATAATTAATTCGTGGTGTGAATGTAATATCTCTGCGACTGATAAATCCCTGGAGATTTCACTTCAGAGGGCTGAATATGCTGCCAAATATCTGACCTCAAAAGGGTCTTTTTTTTAAAAAAACATTTAATGGTTACACCAGTAATCCCAGCCACGTTACAGATGGTCGTGGACACAAACCTGCCTCAGTGAGCACTTCATTTATGTGTATTTATTTCCATATTGCCCTACTTCCAACTCAACAGCTCATTAAATTAACAATTGTATTTTATGGCTAGAAATAGAAAGACACTGTGAGCAAAACAATAACTGACTCCAGCAGATTTAGGCGAATCAAGTGACTGGAGAGAGTGTTGAAGAAAAGATAAATGAAGGAAAGTCATAAAGACCTAAAAATACAAAGGTGTAGGTGCAGCACTATCATTAACGACTAACATTTGTGCATTTTAGTAGTCACATCATAAAAGTGTTGGCGTAGACAAGGCAGTTTAAACAGAGTGTAGTGAATAAGCTATTCTTTAACATGAGTGGGGCACATGTTAAAGACAATAATGAAACATGATAATTGAGAGACCCAAGATGAATCATTGAGAAACATAGTGATAGTGAGTTATCGCTCTCATTACACTAAATGTGTGGTTACAATTAGCACCATGGCGGCTGGGTACTTCCACACACCAGCGTTTAGCTCATTAATACACACTTATTAGGTCATTATTGAAAAAATATTTCTGCTTCCACAAGATACATATAACATTTTAATTAATTAACTTTAGAAGTGAAGTGATATCTTAATGCAACTCCAGCGAGCGGGGGCCAGTACCCTTAAATTACAGGTTTGAGTCCACTTTTTACTTTGCAAAGAAAGAATAAATATAAAAAAATAAACATTTTTTCCATGTGTAGAATTACTCCTTTGATGTGGGTTGCTAGGAAACTGGTTGTTTTGCACTCTCGCCTCAAATCAAATTGTAGAAAATGCTCCTTTTTTTTTTTTCCATTACAATTTTCTCTTCAAACTGAAAGCCAGAGTGTGGTTTAAAATGAGTTTGGCTGCGGAGTTTTCAGGCTAAAATCTCTATCTTCCACTGCAGTTGGGAGGATGTGGAATCCTGGGTGTCGGGGTCTGGCTCTCGGTGACCCAGGGAAACTTCGCCACGCTGTCCTCGTCCTGCCCTCCCTGTCGGCAGCCAACCTGCTCATCGCGGTGGGGACGATCACCATGGTGATTGGGTGTCTTGGATGCGTCGGAGCTGTCAAAGAGAGTCGCCCCCTGCTTCTAACGGTAAATAATTCATGCGGCTGGAGCTTTCACCACTAAAAGTTCATTCAGAACCACTTTTCTCAAGTTTCAGGGTTTAAATCGAAAAAATTATAGAACCACAGTCCACATGTATAATGTATGTGTCTATTCTCTCCCCTTTCTGTTCTTTAACCCCTTCATTGCCCAAGTGGCCATCAGGAGGGGGGTGGGACATATGAGCAGGGTCCTGCTCAAGGTTTCTTCCTGTTAAAGGAGAGATTTTCCTTGCCACTCTAGCTTGTCAGGGGTCTGGCCCTGGGTTTCTGTAAAGCGCCTAGAGACAATTTTGATTCTAACAGATTCTAAAAAAAGATGAAAGAAAGAAAGTCTTCTCCTAAGGCCCAATAGAAGATTTTTAGTTACCATTTATTATGCTATTTTTTTTTACCTACAACCTACAACTTTGTACAAGCTTCCCTGATAAAAATTGATTAAAGGTCTTTTGGTAAACAAACACACTTCTTATCTAAAGGTGACACTGTTCAGATCGTACAACCCCCTCCAAAAAAACCACACTTCACTTCTGAGTTGGGAGAAACAGAATTAATCATAAGAAAAATGGCTCAGCAGGAGGAGGTAATTACGAGCTGTGCGGGAATAAGTTCATGTGTCAATCAGTGCGATCCATGACTTTTCCCTATGGTGATCAGATGGATTCCTGGGCTGCGTTTATGTAATGACATAGTGCAAATTATAAGTCTGCCCTCATGAGTGACAGGGCCACTGTTCTTCCTGGAGATTAGAAAAGACTTTTCCTCCCCTCAAATTTCAGGGCTAATTAGCCCGTTGATCAGTGGCAAGAGGTGCAGAGTTCAGCAATGGATTTGTGAGGAGCTGCGGCTGAAAATATCCGCTTTCTGTGTGCAGCGGCAACAAAACTCAATAACGGCGAAGAACGTTTAGACTTTGACTGATCTGGGTGACACCTGTCATGTAACTGTATTTAATGCACAGTCAGCCAGTTGGCTTCAGCTTTAATTCTGATGCTTTGGACATTTTTGCTGAAGCCTTTAAATCATATAATGGAGTTCAACCAAAGAAGGAAATAAATGTCTTCATCTGACAATCTCAAAAAGTGTGTGGACGCTGTTGCCGACCAGCAGGTCTGCCAAACAGGAATATCTATCAATAGCTCCTCATCGCTCACGTATTCGGTACAGAGTGTGATTGTATCTGCAGAGTACAGCAAGCCCAAGCCCAAGACCAACCTCTATTCATCCTTTAAATTTGCTTCAGACTACTTGTGCCCTCTGGATGAACTCTACTAACTGAGGTGCAATATTTGCTTTCCACCTGCCAAATATCCATATTTTGTTGGATTTAAGCAAACCTGCTCTTCAAATCCACACGCTGTTTTTAATCAACCTGAGGTCTTTATTCTCCCCCAAGGCCCCCTCACAGTGAATTCCTTAAACCCAAACAATTGTTACCTTTAAAACACTCAACTTCTCCAGAAAATACACAATCCCTCAAACTTTATGAAAAGTCTAGCTGGTGCTTTAGTGCAAAGGAAACACTTCCACCAATTCAGCAATAGGAGCAGAGCCAGCGGCCACAGAAAAAATACTGTCGGAGCAAACCGCGTTAGCCATTGTGCTGACTGTTGAGGTTCGGCAGAATTGGACTGTGGGAACAATGACATGTCACAGAAAGTACAACCTCTCTTTCCAGTATTTTTAAATGAACAAGATGTTGCAAAGTGCAGCTCTCGGGCTGTAATACAGGCGCGGAGTGGCGAAATGGTGGCATTAATCTGGAACCGACAATAATTCTTCTACGTCTAAAGATGTTTAAATGTCAACGCTAGCTCGAATGTGTCAGGGTCACTGTTTGCAACGCAGTCGGAAGGCTCTTCAATGGCTTCACGCTGATTGGACAACTGGGCATTGTTGACTCTTGCAACAATAAAAGCTGTTTTACTGAGCAGAAGATAGGCCAGAGCAAAGCATTTAAGTAGTCATTTAGCGCTTCAGTCAACCTTTTGGCTTTATATGAAAAAGAAACCCAAAAATAGGCCTGCTGCATGCTTCAATTATTAGCTCCCTGCAGGGTGCCATCGCGCGCGTCAATAAGGACTACTGCTGCGACTCACTGGCGAGCACCTGCTGGCTCATTATGATGTGGAAAATGAGAGATCTCAATCTCCAGGCTGGATTACAGCTGTGGAGAAAAAACAGCTGTCACAGAACAGAGGAGGAAGCTAAAGGCATCAGCCGTCAGTCAGATTACCTTCTGGAGGCCCTCAACATTAATCTGAAACCCACATGATGGAGTGTGGGGGGGGGGGTTAATAACTCCCAGGATCACGTTCAGGAACCCAACTCAGGTTTTTTTGTAGTCCCAATCTTGGGGAGAGGTCTTTAAGCGCCATTTACAATAACCTTTGATGGAGAAATTAAAGCTGTCAAAACATGCATCACATCCATTCATCTTCCTAAGTGTTACTTATGCCCAATCAGAGTCCTGGAGGGTTTTAAGTCTACCTTAATGTGCAATCAGAGAGTTAAACTATAGTAACTGGAGCAAAATACATTGCTATTTACCTGAAGTTAGGAACCGAACAGCTTTGCCAAACAAGATGTTGTTGCGAAGGTCCTGACGGCACTGAGGTCACGGTGGGCCTGTGACCTCACCGACCGCAGGTTTGTCAGAGCGGTGGGATGACTGGGGTGTAGACGGAAGCCGGTGGTTTATACTGGGCAGCTTTACACAGCTCTGAGATTGAAAGCCTCACAAAACGACACGTAAAAAACAAAGCGGCTGTCACCTCGAGCACGTTCAGCGCCGACTCGAGCTGCCTGACTCACTGCAACACATTTCCAAAGCTCCACAGCATGGAGGAGCATCAAGGAAGTAGGATTACAGAGTGAGATAACACACTAAAGCCTTGCTAACACAAACAATGCAGATCAAACAACGCAGAGCGCTGAGGTTTCAAAGCCAGAGTTAGTTTATTTTCAGGACAAGTACTGCAGGGATTAGGCTAAAAACATATGGACTATTAACCCTCATCCTTTCAAATACCCCGTGATGCTAACGATTAAATTGAGATAAACACTGTTTACTGTATGTCAAGGTTCAACCAGTGCTTGAAACACCTGCCTTACGGAAGGTAATTTATCACCGCAATTTGATTAATTTTCAGCCACGCGCTGCAATTTGCTATGACATTTTGTTTCATTGGCTCAGTTTTGATTAATTTCTACAACCGAGCGTTATTGAGCCAGCACAACAGAAGTGTCAATGTTTTACACGGTCAGGTGCCGTGTTTCAGCTGCTCATGCTAGTCCACCGAGGCCTAAATTCAAAACATGCTTAAAAATGTAATGAATCTATAATCTACTCCAATCCCAGATCCTGCCCTGCAGCTGCTGGTTGCACTTATACACCTCTTTTAAGACACAGCTTATAGTGGAAACTCTCACGGCCCGTGCTTATTTTCTGTTGTAGTCTCTTACACTAACTGAACATTTCTTCCGCTGCGGCACATTTACGGACAACAATCTGACGTCTGGCAGTGTTTTATTAAGCTGTAAAGCCCGGAACATGCTTATGGTGGTTCCTTTTATTTCGCCCGTTATGAATCCTACGCGCCGCTGTGAGCCACAGCTGCAAACATGGACCCATTTTTCACGATGAATAATGACGATCCAGAACAAATATATCGCGCTTGTTTGGGTGCTTCATAATGGGATCTGCGTCCTTGTTCAGAATAATTTATAACAGGGAAACAATGGGCACGCAGAGGCACACACACTGTCATATTACACTAAGATTTTGAGATATTTCCAGATATTTGTGCTAAACTAGACAAATGACAAACAGAGGGTCTTTATGTCTCATTAGGCAACAAGGCTAAAACAAAGCCAATGATTCCTTTAAACACTGAGTTGAGCCAGCAGTTTACATGTTTGCATAATTATAACTGGGACGTTGTAGTCATGCTTTAGATAAATTATGTATTATTTAACCAAACAACATTAGGCCCATTTCTGCAATTCATTGGACAATGACAAAATATATTTAAAAAAAATCATAACTGTAACAAGTTTAGCAGATAATTTAATAGTTTCCTCGTAGTATATTGGAAACACAAACTGCGGCCATTCTCCCATTAAATGGTCCCAGTGAGTCCAGCTCATGCCTGGGGTCTAAAGGAGAGGAATCAAATTTCCTTTTAAGAGCAGATTAATGAGCAAATTTTCAGAGAGCCACGGGGAATGAGACTGTTTGTTTTCCCTGTGCCAGTGACGATCACTTTCTCATTCCTAATGTTCTTCTGCTTTCTGGTCTGAGAGAGCGGAGAACACAGCAGAGGCACAAATGCCGCCATCACCGCCTGTTTGGTGTCTAATTTTAACTGGGAAAACTCCACGAACTCAGTGGATTGAAAAGCCTGGCTGTTTGTGTGGGATGGCAGAAAGACCTTGAGTCAGAACTTGTTTGAGTAAACATCCAACAGGAAGTCGGGGGTGCCCCATGGTAGCACGAATCTGCGCAAACTTGACTTTTACTTTTTCCTTGCACTGCAGAGTTTCCCTCGTCTGTCTAAAGGTTAAGTCAAGAGTCATTTCTGTCTTGTTTTCCATTTTAAAAGGAGCACGTTGCTCTCTGTTTGGCCTTGTGCTAATTCCCACTGGTGAGCCTCTCCATGGAAAAATGCATTGAGCTTATCCGGAATTGGGAAGCCGGGAATGAACGATGACATTTCTAGTTGTGGATATTTTAAAGCAGCTCTTTGAAAGAACAAAGGTGAGTTAGAACCACCAGGGGTGATACCCAGTTACTCACCCAGTCCCCCACCTTCCACTGTTGGCATGCTCAGTGAATCATGCATGCAGCCACTGTCAGAGACCTCCGGGGCAACTTGGCATTCCTGTGAACCGGCTTCCACTGTCGAGCAAGCGCCTGGAAAACACAGAAGACAGATGATGCCTTCAGAAAACAACATCTATACTTTTCAAATCTGTCTGGACCCTCTGATGTGGTCTCGGGCTTTCTGTGGACGGCTCTCAAAAAGAAAAACTAAGATCCTGCATGGTAAGAGCTCCGGGCTCTGCTGGAGCCTAATCCATCCATAAAGTTTAGAACTAGTCTGAAAGCAGAAGTTTATCACACACGGCCTCACTCTCAGGGCGAGACCAGCATCTCAAGAACAACACAGCAACATACAGCACGGCGGCACGACGTCAGTGAAACGTCAATAATGTGGAGCTGCAACATCTGCTCTCGTGTCAGAAAATACAGCTCTTGACAGTACGACACAACTACGCTTGACAATGACAGCTTTTCTCATTTACTGCTTTGTAGATGTGTTGTACGTTGCCATTAGAGACCGATATTTTAAACACGACACAGAAACAAATATGACATTTTCAAACAGATATTTCACATTTGTGACACGTTAATGCGCTGCTGCACAGCCGTAATGCAAATACAAGATATGCATCTAATTCAGTTATCTTGATAATTAAATGGGAAAGAAAATCCCGTTCCATTTTAACTTAAATGAGTATTTTTCTAGAAATCAGTGTTTGCAGACGGTTGCAGTCGTAATGAGTGATGCTGGAGAAGGGCTGAGGAGATTTAAGGGGCTTTATTCAAAACATGGTGACCTCCAAGTGTTGATGGATCTGTCGAATATGAGTGAGAGACAGAGGAGATGATGGATGGCTCTGTAATGATTTTAGGCATTCACAGGAGGATCCATCAGCCTTCCAGCAGCTCCTCGTGTGCATAGAGCAGCGCTGGCTCACGATAAAACGCGGTTCTTACTCAATCCCAGTGAACAGAGGAGCGCTGTATATCACCCCTCCCAGTCCAGCCGAGCGGCTGTGATTGTCCCACGTCTCTGCTCACTGATCTGTCAGGAAGAAATACTGAGGCCTAACAATCACCAGCCGCTCCATCTACTTCCCCGTGTCAGCTCAAAATGCTGCAGTCGCTCCTTTGTTATTTATTTAATGTTATCATTCTATAATGTACAATCTGACGACTCTCTGTTCAATTTGTACTTCACAAACGTCCATCATCACCAGCGGGCTCTTCCTCCTCCCAGATAAACGCTGCATTAAATTTTCTTCCCTTTGTGTCTCACAGTTCTTCATCTTGCTCCTGCTTATCTTCTTCCTGGAGATTCTGTTCATCATGCTCTTCTTCATCTACCAAGACGAGGTAAGACGCATGGAAAACCCTTGATGTCTTATGTATCCTGTGATTCCCTTTCCCCCGCCGCTCGCCAGCAGGAGAAACAGTAGATGGTAAGTGGCGAGGGGGGGAAAAAAAAAAAAAAAAGAACCCCTGTTCAGATAGCAGCTGTCATTTTAATGTGACTCATCCCAGCGGCGAGGCTGGCTTGGAGTTCACGTGGTTGGAAAAGAGCGCTTCAGCTGGCATTTTTCCTCAAAACGATTTAGAAATGATTCCACTTTGTTCTGGGTGATATCACCAGGGTACGGCTGGACCCCCGATGGCCTTGTTCTGGTCATGAATCTCAGCGTTTGCACTTTTCCACATGTAAATAGAAAAAGAAGAGTAGGCACACTCCTCTCCGAGCTCCGCGATAAAACATTTGCTGGCTTTTTCAAGGATTTTAATAATGTATCAAAGGATGAGTTAAACTCCTCCAGTCCTCTCCTTTATTAAAGTTTTCCTGGCTGGAAGTTTGAATGTTATTATGAAATAATAAAAAGGCAGCACGGTGTGAAAGGCTTTTTGGACAATATTAAACCTATAAGAACCACTACTCCACAGATATGGAGCGTGCACAATGGCTGCATGTGTATGATTAGCCTGAATAGTGCAGTGAATCACATTCTGTCTGGGCTGAAGCCGTGATGCCTCCAAATTCTCTAAATATGCTTTTAGTGGCTTCTGAGAAAGGTGCCAAGCTCTTGAAGTCTGCTGCTTACTTTATCTGCTAATGCCGAGCTACAGCTTCTCGCGTAATCGCATAAATGTGCAATTCAGGAGTGTTTTGCTGTAACAAGAGGTAAAGTCCATGTAGGTTTTAATTAATTTACTTAGATTTAATTACAGAAGTGGGAAACAACAACAGCAACTGATTTCACAACTGATCTTTTATTTATTAAGAAACCGTCAGAAAACTGCTCTGAACCTCAGCTCCCCCCGTTTTTAATTCTGGTAGAGTTCAACCAATTATGTATCCGATGTAAAGTTTGTGCCTGTCTGACTTTCAACGTTCTATTAAATGCAAGCGCTGTAATTAAAGGTGAGACTGCTGACACATGCTCACCTACAGCCACCCACATCAATCATTTCCATTTTCTAAACGACATTTGCTGCATTATTCATGCATTGGAGCATCAAAGAACAATCCCTGAAGACCAAAGCAGCCACTTTTAAAACGCCAGTAAATAAAAACTACAATAATAACACAGCACGCTGATGTCTTATTGCAACTCATTGTAACAGCATGCTTCTAATGTTGCGATGGCATCTCCGTTTGTCCTTGGTGGCGGAATGCCGGCCATCAGTCACCCGTCGGACAAAAGGAAGAAATGAACAAGCGGGAACAGAAAACAAAACAAAAGAAAATCCGTCACCAGAAAGAATTGGGGAGATAATTGAAGCTCTCTTTTTGTTTAATAACGTTATCTCAAACATGCTTTGCTGTTTCTCTTACGACCTTGTCCCCTTGCGGTACTGCTGCACATTATTCAGGCTGTGAATTATTCAGTTTTGCCTCCCCAGGAGATGATTAGCTACAATGGTGTAAAGAAGTTATTTATGATGTGGGTGTTACAAAAAAACAACAACAAAAAAAACCTCAACCATGACCACGATTGTTTCCGCATGCTACTTTGTGCAGTCATTAGTTATCGGTCCATTCTAACTTGGTTTAGTTTTTTTTCCTGGAATTATGTAAATCCCAACGATCCTGGATTCCAGTGTGTACTTCTTGTCGTTATTTATGGCCAAGAAAATGTTACAGCCAGTGACACGTTACTATAAATGGACTCGTCTCCAGTATAATCTGATACACACAAACCAACATGACTCTTCAGGTGTGCACTGCTTTACAGATGCCATTTCCCAACTGGTGTGTGTAGCGGCGAGTGCACGCGGTTGCACTCCATCCCAGGCTTCAGTAACGGTCACGCTCGCTGGGCCAGTATATTACACCTACTTGAAGCCTGATAAAAAGCTGTGACGTGGCTGGAAGCCATTTCACACGGCTCACAGATCTTCCGAGCGGCTTAAACGCTCGCCGTTTGTTTCACTTTGTTGGTCCCCAAGGATGATGAAAGGGTCCTTAGAGGTTAATGCCAGAGGAGGCTCTGTGGCTCAAGGTGTCAGAGAGAATAAAAATGAGCCTGAGTCAGTGGGATGATATTGAAAACTGATGTATAGATGTTTTTTTATCATCTCTGCCCGAGTTTACAACCTTGCCGACTTGGCTTTATTATCACCTGGAGAGAAAATTACCCCCCCCTCACACAAACACGAGCAGAGGAATAACAAATGCAGGCTGAAAGTGCAGCAGCAGAAGAATGGAGCTCTGAAAAAATATCTGCCACAATGTTTCAGTGCTGCAGTTAAAAGCCTGTCAATGCCTTCACAGCACGTGTGCTTTGGTGATTACTGGGATGTTTTTAATACGTTTCATTAAGTCCATCCGATTAGGGCTTCGTGGATTCTTTGTTAAGTGATTTGATTCAGATGCATAGTCAACAATTAATTATGGCTTAAATGAGGGAAATATAAATTACTGATTACACAAAAGATAACCATAATTAAATATTTGCCTGCATCATATTTATTTCAACATCCGAAATGTAAGTGAGAACAATCTCTGGGCTACCAAGATGAAGGCTGTGGAATCAAACCCAGAACCTTCCTGCTCAGCTGACTGTACTGAGCACTGCAGCAGTGTGCAGTAGTCAGTAGCTAGAACATATTAAAGGGTTGTATAAAAAGCCTTTCAGCTGCCCAGCACTGCTGCTAAGCTCACAAATCAAAACTGGAAAAAAAAAAGTATTCATTTTATACATGACAGCGTAGGCTGATATTACTTGGATTACTGAAATGTAGCTGTGATTAGTCGGAATCCCCTGTGGGGGGAAGCCAGACTTGTATTTCTTCAGACAACCTCAAGACTTAAATTGCTTAAATGACCTCTTAGGCTCCCGCATCCTTCACTGGAGCTTCCCGTGCACCTGCTGTGTGTGTTTCAACTGAAGGTGTGAATGAAAGACGCTGCCCTTGACTTCCCTTTCAAAAGGTGACAGCACACTAAAGCATTCCACCTGCTTTGTCTGCTTTGGCACACATTAGAAAATAAAAATCACTCTCCACTGAAAATGGCTTCAGACCAGTGATTGAGACCTTAAATCAATTAGGAAACAGCCGTCTGAGGTGATAAATCACGTCACAGTTAAGGTCATTAGTGTTTCATGTGGGTTCCCTCCTGCGTCTCGTCATTAAGAGCTGACACTTTTCTGCTGCCCAAACAGGGACCCACTGTCATTATTCTGGGAAATTAATAAAGTTAGATATTGATATTATTCATCATTCTAACAACCCTGTAGGGATGTCTGTGAGTCAGAAACAAAAGCAGAGATAATAGCACAAACACTAAAATGAAACTATACGGATAAAAATGCTGACACTTAATTGGTAGAAATGTATTTTCCGGCCCAGGCCTAATGGGTTCCCCCGAGCGGCGTATAAAGCCGTTGTGCAACCATATTGATAGAACTTGGTGGCTATGATATAAATAATGCAAAACCAGATCAATGAAATGTTCTGAGTGAGATTCAGATGGAGTATTATACAGAATACATCAGTGCTGCCTTTTCCGCCCTGGAAGTAAAATAGGTCTCGATTTATCCCTTCATTTTAAATAAGCCAAATATTAAGAGTTGCTTGTGGGCCGCTGAGAAGACATCAGTCAGACACGTGGTGTTTGAGCGCTATTTCGAGATTCAAATCCACCACTTTGCTCCATCTGCAGAGATCTCTGACATCAAACAGTACTTCAGTCCTCGCAGGAAAAAAAAAAAGAACAGTTTTCATTCTGACATTGATGGATAAAGATTTGAGAAAAGTCTCCCCTTAATCAGCCCCGTGTCATCACTTCACTGCACACGTCATTTACCTCTGTTCTTCACTCCAAAAGCTGTGTTCTCTGGAACGTGATGTATGAAATAACCATATATTTGTCTTAGCATATGATATTCAGACCAAGCGGCAATTAACAGCTAGAAAGCAATAAGTGCACTCTAAAAGTTTCTCTCGGGGTTTAAAAATCAACTAAACTGATGCTGCCGCCACAGTCCAATACTGCTCACCACAGAACAATAAACCAGCTGGGTTTCTCAGAACAGATACTGGACACCTCACTCTGGTGATCATCTGCATCCTCACCTACGCATGACGTTCTCCATCAGGCTGGTGCAGCTTTTCCCTCTGCAGCTCACTGGTTCACGTCTGAAGAACTTGTCACGGGCCTGCAGTACAGGTGATTTGCTGTCTGCTTGTGTGCTTTGGGACGAGTCAAGGTGAGGCGAAGCTGCCGTAGAGTGAGCGAGCCCCGAAGAGCTATGGTTAGCTTAGGTTCCGAAAGAGCTCATTCTGTGACCCAGAGGGCAGCCGAGCCGTTAAAATGAGCCATTGTGGCTCCCACACAGGTGACAGCAGATGTGTGTATTTCATTTTGATGGTGTCATTTGTAAACCTTTAGTGTTTCCACTGAATTAATTAATTCTCATTTTCAACTCTCAGCTGCAGCACCTTAACGGCTCGACCAGCAATTAAGGTTGATATAGACTGTAAAACAGTCATGTGTTGATTGACTGAGAGTAAATGCTCAAACATTAAGTAGAGCCACACTCACACATATGTTTGCATGCATGTCTGACTCTATTACGTGGTGGCAGAGCTTCCTGCTGAGTAACATTCAACCTTTTTGTGGCGATACGCGGGTTAGATATTAACTTGTAGCATTCACAAGTACAGACATGTTAAAAGCCAAACTTTCAACAGTTATGGCACTTGCATTCTAGTTCATTTGCATTTAAATAGCCCAAGATCAAAAATTCTGCACTAGAGGAATTGATTTTTTTTTTTTTTTGTAAATTACTTTACTTCTAGAGTGAGTTTCATTATTTCTGGCTGACACAGTTCTGTTCCGTTCAGGTGTTTTCGATGCCTGGAAACACAAATTGTCCTGTCAGGTCAGGATTGTAGTTATTCCAGCTGTCTAAAACAACTCGGTTTAACATCACGAGTCTGTACTCGCCGGTTCAGACAGGTGGCTCACTATCAAAGACGCAATTGAACCGACAACCTTCGTACTCCACACGAGACACAGCATTGAGTAACTGAGCTGATTTGTCCTGCTGCTTTACTTGTGTACTTTGATTGTGATAACATAAATGATTCTTAGCGACTGTTAAAAACAATCAAACAGCCTTTATCCCATCTCCAATCTGTGTGTTTATAGTTTCTGAGCTAGTTTCACGCAACAGTTTTATCTTAATAATTTATTGGTGTGGGATTCCACTTTCCCCTCAAGAAAAAACAGATTTTATTTCTGTGTAAATCTGTATAAAGGTGTCTGGAAATAAAACCCCGTTTTCACAGTCAGTCTCTGCCTCATGGTAATTTCTGTTGACATGTGTTATTTCTGAATTCAGGTGGGCTCTTCAGTATCAAATCCACTTGGTTTGCAAACTAAAAAGGGAACTGGAGAAACAGCGAAAACAATTTGCGTCCTAACCGCATATGATGTATGGCACAAATGACTCCCTGAAATTTCATTTTGAACTTCATATCCTCTTATTTTCCACATTATTACAGTTTCATTATTGGCCATACAAACATTTTACCTCTTGCAGATATTGAAACGCGGTGGGGCTGTCGGAGCATATTTCAAGGCTGCGAAACTTTTCATCTGGAGAAATGCAACCAGACAGACACCTCTGGCCCAGCACACTGACTAAATGCACCCGTGTAATGGTGATGAGAGGCAAACTGAATTGATCAGAATCAGGCAGGATGTTAGCAGGTGGGGGTTCTGGGTTGTCGGATGAAGGAGCAGCTTGAGTGATGCATATAATATTGAGGATTTACAAAGCTGATGATTATAAATATTGTAATGGCAATCTGGCAACTATGAAAGAACAGAGTGGGGCAAAGCTGTTGCGGGAGGAAGTGTGTCAAAGAATTGCAACTATTTGGTGCACTTGTGGTTGTTGGCAAGTCAAGGGCAGCGTTCTCTGTTCCCTGGGGAAAGCATTGCCACGCTGCATTACCGATCGATAATGTTGATATTTCCAAATGTGCTCCTTGTGCGAAGAGCGGAGGGATTCGCCCAGTGGGTGGAAGTATAACTGATATTACATCAACAGCCCTCTGCCATCCCACAGCTCAGCCAGTCATTAAAAATAGAACAAGAGTATCCCCGAACATGGGAGGAGGAGTCAGGATTACTCGACCTGTCTCAACGGTGTCAAAGAAAAAACATCTGGAGTTCCACTCCAGGTGGTTAAAATAAATACCTGGGGCAGTGGATACTGCTGTCACCTCATAGCAAGAAGGTTCTGGCTTCAATCCTGGGCTTGGCTCTTTCTACATGGAGCTTACATGTCGTCTGTGTTTCCTCCAGTTCCCTGGAGTCACAATCAGCAGTCTGATGGCTTGTATTTGGAATTCAGACGGGTTGTGTCATTAAGATTAGCCACAGGTGAAGAGTGGAGAGGATGCTCAAACCCTTCACAGACAAATGAGGGCACTCGTGCAGCTAGTCTGGGCAGAAATGTCAGAGTGCAGGATGTAAGAAATGAAAAACACTTTAAGATAATAACTTGGCTTATATGTTAGCGCTGTGTACAGCCAAGTATCCATGTGTAGGAACAACACTTAGACCTTCACTGATTATCACGAAATTCTGACACATACAATCATCTCAAAAGCTCCTTCACGTTTGGAGTGCGATGTGTTAAAATCTTATACTCCCAACTTTACCACACAAATGCTTGTGGTTTTCATTCCTTAACATTAAGCATATTCTCTGTCTGCAAGTGTGACTCCTACTGTTGGGAGCAGATTTTTTTCTATCTGGGAGCTGGTTCAAGGCTGCAGTTGAGGTCTGGAGGTCAATCAGACTCAGCCATCGCACAATATGGTGAACCGCTGCCTATTTCACTCTTATTCACGTTGTCTACAAAGGTGCTCATTCCTGCTTCCATTCATCCAGAACACAAAGGCTCTACTTCAACCTCACGATCTGCAGAGTTAATTTAAACTGTAACTATGGATAGCTCTGTGAGCTACTAAGTGCTAGTTAAATCTGATGACAACACAAGGACGAGACCTCTGTTCAGGGTCTAACTCTTGTTAGCTTGGCAGCACAGAACACTTTGTGCAATGCGAAGATCGAGAGTGTACATGAATATGTAGATGTTTGTGTTTGATTTAAAACATGAATGAACAAATAATAAGTAACTCTGAGTACAGCTGTTTGATCGTCACCCTGGTTTGGCATCAACTGTCCTCTCACATGGTTTTGAAAATGCTCATCAAGAACTGATTACACTCAGCTCCTGGTGAAGATTCTAATTAAGTAACCCTCAGAGGGTTTCTAATTGATTTATCCAGCTATATCGGATACCACCAGTGGATTCATATTAAGGAGAAAGCCATGTAATTTAAATAATTTAAAGGGATTCTGGATTCCAAGACCGAAAGAGAATTTGCGACTTATTTCCCTCATTCGTTATCTGAGGATCACTCCCAGAGTCCACGTTCCACTTTAAATTTCAAGGGTTATTCCTTGAGTTTATGGCTGGCCATTCTCAGGTGCAGGTACAACGTATGTGAATTTCCTGCAGGGGTGGTAATCCTGTCCGGAATGCATCAAAGATTTAGAGCTTATGTCTCAAGTCAGGGGAATTAAACTGCGAGTCACGGTAGGCTGCAGTCACGTCTGCAGCCAGAATAATCACTTATGAAAGAATTCCAAATTGGTCGGGGAATGAGAAAATCTAATCTTGGGTTTCTCCAGAAAAATCGGAAAACACTGTTTTTCAGGAAAGGAGCTGGGGCTGATCAATGTGAGGTGAGGAGGGCAGAAAATCAGATTACACGTTTCATCGTGCGTTTCATCGTCAGTAATGAGAGATGAAAAACTAATCTCCTTACATTAACTCTAGCTTCATTAATATGACCCTGTTTTTGCTTTTCAAGCTACTGATATCAGACGGAACACGAGATGTTTTCTGCCCAACGGGCAGCTCGTGGTGGTCGTTTCCGCTGATGATGTCTTATCATATTTGCATAACCATTGATTGGTTCTCTCCAGCCGATGCATTCTTCTTTCTCCGCCCTGATTAACTGCTCTGGTTTTCTCCCATGCCTTTTGTTTCCAGTTTGTAGCCACTTTAACTTTCATTTTAGATCATATTCTTCTGACATCCATCCATTGGTTTCTATGGGCCCTTATCTAGCTGACGTCCCTGTCATACTGCATTAGCTTAAAAAGTTTCAACTCCCACCAAACCAGTCAGCAGTCCAGTTGACTCTTTGTTAGACTTCAGATCCTTCGATTTGTCAAACTGAGACAAAAACAGCCTTCCCACAGACCCATGTGGGTTCTCCTCAGAGGGTTCATCTTTGTGATGGTCCCGTGTGAACCTGTAGCCCCTTTCACACAGCACAAAAACCCCGCATTGGCCCAGATCGATGAGGGTCGTCAGCAATGTCAAAGGGTTGTTGTGGCATTTCCTCACAGGTCAAATGACCCCTGCAGCCAACCTGGGAAATGTGCAATGTGAAAGGTGTCCCGTGTTGATGTACCCGCCTGTCAAGTTCTGATTATGTCACTGGGCAGTCTGTCATCAGGCTGTCGTTGTGGAAGCTCCAGGGCTGCGAGAGCAGCTCACTCAGATCTCAAAACACAGAGTTTTAGTCGACGCCCATAAGATCGGTCTCAATCTACTGAGTACTGATCTCTCTCAAGGGCAGAGATTTTTTTCTTCTTTTCAATCAAAAATAAAGATAAGTGCTCTTTAATGAAAAGCACATATGGGAATTTCAACATGCTCAGGAAATCCCACTGATCAGGGAATCTTGATATACCACACACTCAGAAAGTAGAATACTTAGGGGAGTGTTCTTTTTATTTAAAATGAGATAAAGAGAGATGTTTTAAGCACAATGTAACCAATAAACTGGATTAGCAAAGCTGTGGTGTGCTACCTTAAACAAGAAGAGAAGTGTGAGAGAGAGAGAGAGAGAGAGAGAGAGAGAGAGAGAGAGAGAGGCAAAACACCCTAAAACTGTTGTCATGACGATCTTTATTGTTGCTACCTTCAGCAGATTAATGACCCGCCCTAATGTCAGAGCAGAACTACCATGCCAACAAT
The DNA here is from genome assembly GCA_911728415.1 of Lagocephalus sceleratus. Taxonomy (NCBI): domain Eukaryota; kingdom Metazoa; phylum Chordata; class Actinopteri; order Tetraodontiformes; family Tetraodontidae; genus Lagocephalus; species Lagocephalus sceleratus. The sequence continues at coordinate 9,012,731 of CAJVRN010000017.1, read as the reverse complement.
TACTAGTGGGGAACATTCAGCTCAAGGTTTCTGCAAACCCCTGCGTATATAGTTCCATATTTACATAATAAAACATCTAACTTTCTTCTCAAAGCTGTGGTGTAGATACAAAAAAAACAGTAACAACGCAAGTGGCAAAAAAGCTTGTTGATATAGCAACCATCGTTGCCATGACACTGGAGCCAACCACTGCATTAACAAGATTCAGCATGACCTACAAACTAATTCTTCTCTCAGAAAAAAGATAAAATACCCTTGGCACAAGTAATCCAATTAAATAAGCTTATATGTTCCACAGACTGCGGGTCTGAGACCAACAGGTGATCCCAGGGCAAGAGACAACATGTTTGAGAGGGTTCAGAGCTGCACACGGTCCCGTAAGAAGAGCTCACTGACATGTTACTATGTTTCCTCTACAAGTCAAATCGTCCACCCGATGACCCTGCAGCGTAGAACCCGTGAATTCATCACAACAACCTGAGGGGAGGATGGACTACGAGCAGCATCAGGCATAGGGGAGATACTTGCTTCTTTAATACAATAATCTTAACTTATATTACATAATTTATTCAAAATTTTAAAAAAAGAAGTGATTGAGGGGGTTACTGGCACTTCATCTTCTTTGGCTCAGACTCAAAACTTTGTATTAACCAAAGGTAATTTACAATTTAATGGGAAAAAAAATTGCGGCCCAGATCAATTTAGTATTTTTCTCCTTTCATTGTGTCCTCGTGTCTCCTGCAGGCTTTTTCCCCCACTATGGACTTTACGGGTTATGAAACCATTTCATCTGCCCAGAATACATTTTGCCCTTCATTGCCATCTGGTACAAGCTCTCCTCCTTTTACAGTTTACATTTTTCCTGCGCCCAATCTCTTTCCTACTGCCATCTCTCATCTCTGTTGCTCTCTGTCTCATCTTCGCTGCTCTCCTATATATACAGTACATCTCTTATCTCTTCTTGTATCCTCGCTCCATAAATAATTGATGGACCATCTTTGACTTGCTTGGTGTCATTAAAGGACAGACCAAAGCCTTCGAGAACACATCACTACTGGGGTACAAGTACAGCCATTGCTTATGCTGTCTGTTTCCTACACCCAGTCTTTAATTTCAGGACATGAAGATTTATCCGGTCCACCCAGACATCTCTTACAGGCTCCATCTTTACATTCTTACACTGCTTTACACTGCTGCAACGTGCTGATGCAACTTATTTAAACGAAAATTGAACTTTGTCTCCTTGGATCTGTGGCTCAAAATGCTCTTATCCTTTGGTTTGAGGTGTTGATTCCAAAAGTTGACATAGCCATGTTCACACCTCATAAATGATTATAATTACTGATACAGTAACGCACTTGGGGGGAAAAGTCGTATATTATACAAACTCACATCTAAGCTCCATTTGCGCAGTCAAGCTGATGTGCATGTGGGAGAAACCAGAACATAACACCCTGTGAGGTGTTTTTCAGGTGTCTGCAGCATTAGCAGAGGGAAAACTTCCTGTAGCGTGGGCTACAAAAAAGGTCACTGCACTGTGATTGATCTCTGATAAGATTGATAACTCAGATTCGTAAACATGGCTGAAGAGCGGGTGTGTGTCTGTGCGCGTGTGTGTGTGTGAACAGGTTGTGTTTGCTCTCCAATGGAGCTGTTGATTTTAAACAAAAGTCATCGATAAGCCCTGGTGTGTTTAAGATTGTTTACCGCTCACCTGTGTTCACAAATACGGTTTGTCCTCTTTGATTCAAAGCTTAACTCAAAAGCTGATTCTGTTACGATTTTATCTTGTTTATTTAGCTTTGCACTGCTGAAAGTGTGCTTCTAAACTAAACCCAAAGGATCTGCTGGTTGATTTTGCATCAAGTTTGTTGAAAGTTCCCCCTTCTATTCCCGTATGATGCTGTTGTTTAATATATGTTTAACTGAATTAGCGATATTCACCTAAAATGTTGCTTTTATCATCAATAAATAAAAGGTGATAATAAAACTAATAGACACATTTCTTGATTCACGTGCATGCTGCAGGTCTGTTCTGTGGTTTGAAATTCTGACAAACAAAAATAAGGTCATCTCATCACACTTGGCTCAACCTGATACATCCCTTCACCAGTTTTCTGTTTTTTCTGCTTTGTTGTTTCAGATTGATCACTATGCTCAGCGGGACTTGAAAAAGGGGCTGCAGCTGTTCGGCACAGAGGGCAATGTGGGTTTGACCAACGCCTGGATGATCGTTCAAACCGATGTAAGAACCTAAAGGAAACTTCTAAGATCTGATGAAACAAAGAAGTCCCAGATTTACCTCTTTGAGTCCCACTCCGAGGTCATGATGCTCTAAAAAATCCATCATAATCATTCATTATTAACTTTTATCAAGTCAACCGAGGTAAAAAAATACCTCATCACCAGCTGAGAAACATGACATTCTGAGTGCATTATTCATGTTGCTGTGCTGCAATTCTCTCCAAACTGGGCTCTGGAAGTTTACACATGGCTGGTGAAAATGGCATTATTGTTATTTCTGTAAGCACAATGGAGAAAAAGGGTTGCGAACAACTTTGAGACACATTATGCATAAAACAGACATGTTGAATTTATTTCAAAAGCATTTCGGACACTCCATCCAGTCTTCCCTGGTGTTTCATAAGCTCTACTCTGGACTTCTGCAAACTCTGCAACAATGTTGAAATATACTATAAAATTTCACAATAAAATGGTGAAATACCTGATGCAGTCCTGGGGCTAGTTTATGCATCTACTCATGGTGGACCCAAATCTGGCAAACAGGGACGCATGGAATTTATTTTAACATGATTTAGAAAATGTTCTTATAGTCTGCCTGCACACAAACACACTGCTGGTAATATAAACATTTGGGAACACAGACCACATTAGATTAATAATTCAAAAACACACATCAAAACGCTCCTAAGCCTTGCTTGACCGAATAGGGAACAGTTGAATCACTTCTACAATAAACATTTCATACCGACTGGGATGGAAAAAAAATATTCAAATGAGATGCAAAACAGCCGATGACAAGGAATGTTACATTAGCAACAGCTGGTAATTAAGGAACAATCAGACACCTCAACTCACCAAATTACTTTGCATGTCTTACATCAGTGAGTCAATAGGAACTATCCCCAATATAGTATTTCTGATTATACAATCTGAAACACCACTATTTCAACTTCATACATGGACCATACACAGACCAGGTACACGCAGGTTGCTAATGTTAGTCAGCATGCTTGCAGCAGCATGGTGTCATCACTCATTACATCTGCCCATGCTATTTAGTATAATTTATTACTTTTGGGAAACATTTCACTTTCAAAAGCCAAATAAACTATCAGCTTACCTCCTGGTAGCTCAACACTGGGAAATGTGGGCATAAAGCTGAAGGTGTCACTAGGTCAAGCCCACCAAAAGAAGCTCTTCTCTCATCCATCAGCATCGGCCCCGCCCATGACGCCCAGTTGAATTTGCAAGCAAAATGTTTCAATGCACGAGGAATTAAAACAAAATTTTTTAAGATTGTACCCTTTTCTGTTTTGCCCTCATATCTCTTTTTTTTTTTGGTTTCAAACATATCTATTTGATTGAATAATAAAAGACACGTTTTCCATATGTTAAAAGGCAGATTGGACATTCTTTGGTTTCATTTTTGTCCACATTACCCAAATTTAATTTTGTCAACAGGCATCATTATGTTCTATATTAGTGCATCCATGTGTCTGTGCACATAAATTGAAGTGTTTGGTTTGTAGAAAGGATGCTGGGATGAGGACTCACTGTATGAAAATGTCCATGCAATATTGTCCTCATTAAACCGGAGTTGTTGCCTGGATGCAGTAAAAGAGAACTATTAAAAGTCAGCTGTCGTTTTAGAGATTCTCTATAAATGAATCATGCATGCAAAGTCACAAGACTGGTGATAAGGCTCAGTCCCTGAAGTGCCCTCTGAATTTTAAACAGGAACAAGAAAATGATCTGAATAGATGAGAAGAATAGTTAAAAAAAAGGAGAAACTGCTCAATGTAAAGGTGATACATACAGCGGTGGAGGTGAATTAACTTGGATCTCACTTGTGGAGATCAGGAGAATGAAGCTGTCTAAAGATTTTTTTACTGGGCTGATGGATTGAGTCAAAAGTCGCAATCCCTCAAAAGAGAAATTGAATCATTATCAGGAATACCAAATCTGTTCAGGGCATATCAGTTTTGTTGTTTTTTATTATATTTTTTCATTCTTGGCTGGTAAACAATTTTGACTTATCAATGATGGATTACTTTTTAATATAACTGGTTTTGACTCTGTTGCAGTTTCGTTGCTGTGGAGTCACCAACCACACAGACTGGTTTGAAGTCTACAACACCACCCGTGTGCCAGATTCCTGCTGCCTGGAATACAGCGACAACTGTGGCCTGGACAATCCAGGAACATGGTGGACAGCGGTAAGTTCTGGTAACAACAGCAAAGGAGAGGATATAAACACTTACAGTGAAGCACAATCCCAGCATGTAGAGGACTGGCCACACCTTCTTCCTTTGATCTGGAGAACCAAACAGAAAACCAAAAATCCTTGGATTAGCATTTCCTAAATGTAATTACCGTCTTCTGAATATTGTTGCAAGGAAATGGCGATACACAGTCCATCTTTATTTAAATGAACTAGCCCTTAAAAACAAGTAAATGAGGAACCTGAATACACAGAAAAGATCAAAGCAATTTACATGACAGAAGGCAGTATTGAAGTTTAACTGTTCTTTAATCACAATACATCTATTCAATTCAGTAGCACAGCAATAAGCCTCAAATCTGGAGGCAGATCTGAGACTAGTGTTAGCAGATATTACAGAGCAATAATTACTCATCAGTGCCACATAATAGCGTTGCAAACACATTCAGACACTCTTGGTTTGAAGGTTAATAAAGGTAACAGGTGGAGGGAAAAAAAGGCTTACTAACTAGCAAATACTGATAAGGGCCCACTTGAACTTTACCAAGAAAAAAGGTTCATTTAATATCTCAAGAACAATTTTGAAAAAGAAAAAAACTGCCTGAAAGAAAATTGAGTTAGCAAACGGCCATTTTCCATTTAAATGCAAATTTCCAGCATTGAACATTATTTCTTAATCTGATCCAATTATTTGGTCGTTTCGGGATCATAATTGATATGACCTATATACCTTTCTTCTTTCCTTCCTTTCTTGACAAGAAGGGCTCAAAAACAATCCACTAACACAGCAGATGGTGATGATACAGTGATAATAAGGACTTGTATCACAACACAAGGAAAGCAGGTTACAGGTGCACGGGTTACACCTTTCTTGCCCCAGTCCCATGCTCAAGCATGGATTCTTCCACCTACATCTTCACATTGATCAATGTCATACGCACAGCTCAACACCATCAGTAACTGTTGATGAAGTAAAATTAACATCTGGCTCTGTCGTCTACACTCTACCTTTCTGACTTCTTTTAAAAGTCCCTCATTAGCATTCCTCAACTGATGCAAATCACATCCCACCATAAACGCACCAGCTGTTCTTTTGACACGTGTCCAGGAAGTGTCACCTTTTCCTGTAACTGCTCCCATGGGCATCTGCATCTCCATCCTACCGCAGTAGACGGCACACATGCGGCAACTTAAACGCAGTAAAATAGAAATATCATTTTTCTGAAGGCTTGACTCATCCCTCAGTCATTATTTTATCTACTTATCTTTCAGTAAGTTCTGTTAAAATTCTACCCCTGCTACAATTTGTTGCATAAAATGTGATGAGATAACCACCGGATATAATCACATATTCCATCTGCCACCTTCACTGTCCACTTGCATTACAATAATGAACACATTTTTAAAATATTCAGTCAGAGACCATCTGCTCTTACAACTGAATTATGCACTCACTCTTTCCTGAGACACAGAAATGAACATTTTAACCAAATAGGAGTTACCAAATACTGTCTGTATATGCACGCAAGATCTACTAAAACTACAAAGAACACCTTGCACACATAACCCGTGGGTTCATCGGGATTATGATGTTACTGTCCTGACAATGTGGCCAAAAACTGTGGGTTTGCAGATGCTGCGAGCGTCGACTATAAAGTTTTCAGTCTGATTTTTTGATCATTATGAATTTATGTCAAACAGATGGAACATGTGGCCAGGAGGATGCCAGGTCCACAGTTTTACACGAAAGGGGACGTGTTATGCAAACTTCACTGTCTCTGTTTTAGTCCATATATTTTCCGAAGTGCCTCCCCACCCCCTTAAAACATCAGCTTCAACAACTAATTCAATGTTAAGTAAACTGCCATAGTCTGTAAATGTGTCTCAAAATGATCTGTTTTGCGTTTCTGCCCTACTGTTATGTAACAGATGGATTTGAATAATCCCTACCTCACACTGCCATCTCCTCCCATATAGCCGCAGCTACCTGCGCAAGACCCCCTCTGGCAAAAGAGACAGGTGGAGCAAAGACCCCCTGTGGGCGGAGCTCATAGTAGCTCGTTAGGATTTAGGGGGAAAGGCGATCGAACCAGCCGTTCTGAGCAGGGCTGGGAAACTGGTGTGTTTAGAGTCCAACCAAGTTTTTTTTTTTTTTCCTCGACCAAAGCACGTTACTAATATTTCATTTAGACATCAAGGAACCATAATAAATTGCAGAAAAGGAGCATGATATGTCACCTTTAAAGTCTGTATTGCCCTCAAAACACAAAGGTATTCCATTGTCAAATATGTTCTGACTGAAGGAAATTCAAATTTATACAGTCATTACCTGAACTATACCCTGAAGTACTGTAATCCCAGCCAGAAAGGGTGCAATCAAAATAACTCAAATATGACTTTCTTTTATTTCTCCCACAGTAACGAACATTAGTACTATTAATGATGTGGAAAAGGAAAAAGCTTCAAATATATTTCAGCCTTTTTTCTTTTTTCTGGACTCACCACGAGCATCAGAATACCTCATAAACAAAGCTTTCACTGCTATTTGACATCGAAGATGACTTTTTGACAACTGAAGCACGTACTGGATAAGAAGCAACAGATCAATCAGATCCATTACATGTTTTTTATGCATCTCTTTTGGCACATCTTTGGAATGAAGACACTCCCACAATCCAAAGCATTCCCGCCTCTCTTCCAGTGGCTGCTGGAACAGACCCAGACACCCCCAAGGCCCCAACTGTTGAATCCTCTTTCATTGTCTGCTTTAACAAACTGAAACAAAAGCATTTTCTCTGTGTTTAAAACAGAGTACTATTTGTTAAATCTCAAGGGACTTCCGGGTTCAACTCAATTTTATTTATATAGCATCTGCTTCAATCTCGATTGTCTGAGGGCGTTTTACAGAAACGCAGAGCGAGCAGCAGCGGCAGGAACAATTCTTCCACGGCGGCAACATAGAGCAGGACCAGGGTCATATGAAGAGACCCTCTGTCTGATGGACAGGCGGGCAGAGGAGGGGGAGAAGGAACAGAAAGAGGAAAAGAAGAAACATATCCCTCATATATGCATATACATTAGGCGCAGGCGTGGTTAAAGTTTGGGTACGTCTCCTTGAGGAAGATAAATCAGCTGCACAGCTTAATATTCATTTATTCAGTTCCATGGGGACAAAGAAATACTGTTGGAATAAAAATTGGAAAACGACATTCATTCAACACACAACTCTCATCATTAGGGGTGAAATGCACAAACAGTATACCAGTAATGTGAGCAGTAATGTCAGAGATATCCCCAATTCATCACCATGAGTGAACATCATGAGCCAATATGATTATAATGGTTCAATTGTCAAGTCATTCATGATACAGTTGATGCAATATAACTGGTAAATGAACGCATCAAAGTAACATGCCTGCCAGATGTTTCCTGTAGAAAGATTAGATGTGTCAGATATACATCTTTATTACGGCCTTTAAAGAAATGGTAAACATCGCTCGATGATTGTTTGGAGAATTCCTACATAAACAACATTTAAATTTATTACATGAGCACACATCATATCCAGCACATGGAGAAGATAGGAAAATGAAATTACCATCAGCAGTGATCGTGTCCGTGTGCCACCGTACACACACAACAATAGACACAGCCACAGTTAACACAAGAAGTCACATACCTAGGGACTCATACTGTATTTACACACGTAGTGTCAATACTGTGGACCCCGGAGCCACGTTTTCACTGATCTTACACGGAGTTCAGCTCTTCAGTCTGTCCTCCAGGACCTGCTCATTACAACACGCATTGAATCATTGAACATTAGAGCTGAAATCCGCTGCTGCGTAAACAGCAGGGTGTTGCACCTTCAAGTGTCTCATCAGGGTTGCTCTATTTTTGCCTCCTAATTTGCAGCCATGGGCTAGCGCTCAATTTCCAGTTATTGCGGAGCGATTTTTTTAAAGGATCTCGCTCAGTTTTACACCCAGGGCAGCATATTGAGATTCTGGAACATTCTTGAGATCACATCTCAGCTTAGTCATGGAATAAAGATTGGTAGCCTCCACTCGCCATTATCTCGGTACCTGTGAAAACGCTTTGAGTCAGTATCAGGAACGATATCTGAGAGAAATGAGCCCTATTTCAGCAAACACTGCTCTGGTGTGATAGCTGTTTCTGCTGCATCCCATTAAGGGTCTCTTGACAAATGTTCAAAGCTGGCCTATAGAAGAAGAGCATTAACCGCATCTCTTTCCATTTCACCCGTATTTCATAACGCACAGTGACATAGCCAACTCATCTACACGAACGTCTTCTGACAGCTCCATTTAGGTGACCCAAAGTGACCCTTAATATCTTGGAGATAATTAGCCTACACAGGCTTTTACATATCTGGGGAATTATCACGTTGTTTTTAGAGAAACAGAAAGTCTTAATTTGTGCTCTGGAGAGAGGACAATATATTCTGCAGAGTCCCAGAGAGTAGGAAGAATGCATTAATCTGTGGGGCACAAAGGCAGCGTAAAAACTGACACGCCAGTGGCAGTTAATATTGTTGTTACAGTTAGAGAAATGTTATCAGATACCCAGATTTGTTAAACTAGGACACCAGAGAAACTCTTGGTAGTTTCTCTTCCTCATGCTGGAGCTCTGCTGCACGATAACAAATGTGGATCTTCATTTTTTGCGACAATAAAAATAGAATTCTCACGCTCGGAGCTTCGTGAAGTGTCTGATCACTTGACTTTATTGATACAATGTGGATTTATCTTATGGGGCACTCAGGAAAATATATTTCTGGTTGTGGGATATTTCAAACAGCAGCGACAATTCAAGACAGATTACAGAAAGTATCGTTTTCGGATCTTCCTGACTCTGAGTTGCCGTCTTGATATGAGGCGTTTTATAAAATAAAAATAAAGTGCAGGTTTGAGAAGATTGGAGAAACAATGTCATCAGAAGTGCAGTGTAATTCGATTTGTTCATGCAAAGTACAGTACCTACCGAGGCAAAAAAGAGGTTACAAATACTGCAATCAATATAATCATGAATTAAGAATAAATTAATAACTGTACTATTAACATTATTAATAATCAACTGTTTTCAAAAATGACTGTGGAATACACTCGACATCACCTTAGGCTGTTTAACAGAATGATTTGTTCAGAATGATGCTCATCGCAGCCCGCCTCATTTGTTTTCCCATCATTTGTACTCTTTTCTCTGATTCAAGGTAGCTCAGGGAATTTTTCCATATTTAAAGAGACTGAAATGATATATATGGTGAAAACGCTTCAGCAGAATTGCAGAAACAAGGACGAGAAAGTGGTCCCAGACTAGCTGGCGGTGTTTGTGGCGGGGACCTGCTCGAATCTTCAGGAAGTTTCCCTGAAGAATATTGGGTCAGAGGAGACGGAGCGGGGAGGGAGGGAGATAAGAACGTTGCCACTGGGGATCTTTTAGCCAGAGAACATTTTCTGCCACAGCCTCTTGCAGGAGAACGCTGGCTGTAAGCGGCACGCCAGCAGACGGTCACACTCGACGTGCACATAGAGAACCTCAGGTATCTGTTCCCTCTCTGTCTCTGCAGCCATGCTACGAGCGGGTGAAGGACTGGCTTAATGAGAACCTGGTCGCCCTCTGGATCTTTGCTCTGTGCACCGCGCTTACGCAGGTAATTGCGGTTTCTTTCGCGCCATTTACATTTTCAGGATCAGGATGGGAATAGGGAAAAACCCACCCACGGGTGGACCCGCTGTCCTTTGGGACAAACGGAGAGGGTGCGACTTTCATCAGCCGCTGTCCAGCGGAGTGTTGGCCTGTGTGCTGCTGCAATCTGAGAGGAGCCAGATCAGACGGCGCTGCAGGCGCAGTCGTCTTCACACCAGAGTCTCTGCTCGCGTTAAAAAAAAAAAAAAAAAAAAATCCTCCATGCAGCAAAACCAGAATTAGCCCAACACCATCACACCAGATTAAAGGTGGCATTTATCTGCCACGTTTGCCTGCTCACTCAGCGTTAGACCACATAAATAAGCATTTGCTTTCTGCACTTGGGGAGGAAAGCTAATTAAATCAGGATTTTGTGTATTACAATAAACACTGCAGCTTCCCTGCAACTTAGATACTACAGCTATGTGGTGTTGGGCAAAGTACATGTCATTCATGTGTAAGACACTATCACCAAGACTCCTTTTCTTCTTTCTTCTATTTTGTTCAATTCTATAGAAATCTAACCTCAGTGGCCCTGGAAGAGTAATTCCTTTTAACTTGAGATAGATAAAGTGTGCTGTTGGGACAGATGAGGGGATTTCCGAGTTTTAAAAATGCTGCGGATGTGACTTGGATCCACATCAGTGTTTACCTTTGCTGTGGAAACACCTGCTCGATCTCTTCTCCTTTGACACTTTTTGATTCGGCCAAAAGCATCAACAAACCTGCACCGCAGCCAACTGCTGGTCGGAAAATGGGACAACAGCAGCCCAGCTGAACAAATGATCTCAGCGCTGCCACAGGATCTGTGTGTTCAGCTACACCGACGCTTAGTGGTTTACTTTTGAGTGAAATGTGCCTTTACGCTACAATGAAGCTGGGGCAATTTCAGCAGGATAAATGGGTTTTTCCCTATTCCCATCCTGATCCTGAGGTAGTTTTAGATTTGGGAAAAGCAAACTGCTGCTCGTAGACGTTGGAGAGCTTCGTTACCAGCACAGCCTTGAGAGGGTGAACGTGATACCAGCAGACAGCAGAGGTGGACGGGGGGGGGGCAAAGGAGGCCAAGCGCTCAGCAGCGGGAACCCTACCTGCTCTCCAGTGCAAGGATGAACCGGAGAGGGACTCCCAGAACTGTAGCTAACGACCCCCAGCACGCCACCGCCGGCCGTGTTTCCACCAAAACTGTCAGAAAGACTCGCTGAGGGTCTGACATCCGCATGTGTGCGCCTGTGAGCGCAGGCGGTAATGTAGCCCCATTAAGATCTCACACTGAGCACATGTGACATGAGAGCGGGAGAGTCTGGCAGACCCCGTGGAGAAGGTTCTCCAGCATGACTGGTTTGGTGGACGGATCACTGGAGGGGGGGCGGAGACCTCGAGGTGCCCTGACACCAGGACCAGACTGCATGTCGGCGCGGAGCGGGTCACGCAGAACCACGTCCAAAAAAGAAACCCTGGGACACCGTGCATGGTGGAATCCACCGCTGTCACATCACACCACCATCCAGAGGCTAACCCAAGTCTGAGGGGAAATTCCCCAGGAGACCGTCCATTATCCAATCATAAGAAGTTTCTGGAATAATGCATTTTTCAGGAGCTGGAACGTTTGAGTTCAGGGGATATTTTGTTCCTGTGAGCAGTGGTTTTTCAGGTTTTGACTGACAGTTTGTTTACAGTTGATGGTTTGCCTGTGAGGACAATTATCCACTTTGTGATGATTAATATAGTTAAAGCCTCATTAGAATATTCATAAATGAGGCTACTTAAATTTAATTGCTAACCTTTAACAAACAGCGTCACTAAACGTTTTACGGTAATAGGCAAGCAACCTTTCCCAGTTCAGAATTTTAAAAATGACAGCATTTACTCGTTAGTAGCACAATTCTGATGAAAAAAAGGGGGGGGTGAAGCAGGATGAATGAGTCCAATAGGTTATTGAAACACACAACACTCTGTCATGTCTGTCAGAACAGATAGCGCTTGGTTCCAGTCAGATATGGAGGTCAAATATTCATCAAGTATGGATGTAAAGGCTTGATTGCTCCGACAAGTATATTGGCATTAGGGTCCAGAGAATAAGCCCATCAGACAGACGTCCACTTTCCCTTCATGCATGGTCTGATTTGGTTTTTTTGTAATTACAGATCCTGGGCCTGGTCTTCTCCATGACGATGTTCTGTCAGTCGGTGAAAGTAGAGACTTTCTACGCTTAAAAGCAACAACAACCGTGCACTTCTGCACACTTGGATTGTTTTTCATCAGAGGGACGAATATAGACCCGTTCCTCCCTCCATCCCTCCCCCTACAGACTCTTCTTCGTCCTCTCTGTGACATTCCCTATCGGATGGCACCAGTTCACCGTTTTCCCTGCTAACTATTGAACAAGCACAGTGACAGTGTAATACCTGAGCTTTTATCTTCGTTTCGCTCTGTGTCAAAAGCTAATTTTTGTGATACATTCTATGAAACAGTATTATGGAGATGTATAAAAGAGTGTAACTGTTTTTTTTTCCCCTTTTTTTAAAAAACAAAACAAACAACTGTTTTTAAATTATTTTATGTTCATATGTGTGTTCAAAAGTAAAAGTGCAGATAGGAAAATGCTGCAAGTGCATGTCTTCTGCCATGGAGTGTATTAAATGTCTTGGCTCCACTGAAAACACTCGTCAGGTTGTTTCTGTCTGAACCAGAACTGCTGAGGAGTTTCAGCTGAAACCTCGCTGCGAGACACGAGGCAAACGGGAAACCTTCCGTAAAATAGCACGCAAAGTCGTCGAAGGCTCCCGACTGCGACGGGGAGTTATTAAAATAGTTTGTAACACGGAACAAATTAGGACTTAATTAAACAGTGAATAAAACAAGCAGCGCTGCGACTTCACGCACGGCGAACAGCTTTTCAGCCGGTGGATTTAGGAGGGAGGGGAGGACGCGCTGAATTTAAATCAAAAAAAGTAGCAGGAAACTTCAGACCAGCGCCAATTGCATCTCCAGCGAAAGCTTCATGCGCAGCCTTTGAAGCCACCTCTGGCCCTTCTCCCTCATCTGATGAGTCTAACCCAGCACACTCTCATTACACGGGCCCCCGGGAAAAAAAAAAAAAAAAGGCCTTGGCTTTACGTCCCAGCAGCTGCTGCACATACGTTGGAACGTTTAATTCCTTTTCTTTGTTCTCTGCCTTGAATCAAACCTCACAAGAGGAACTAAAGTCCCCAAACAATCAAAGGATCCTGGAAAGGTTTAAACTCTCACGTCGAAAGCGGGCGATGACACCATGAGAATGTTAACACCCTGAGAGTGGAATTTGTCTGACTGCTCCCGTCATCACATCTTACCAGCACCTCTGTTTCCATGACGTTAGGTAAGAGGCAGAACATCATCGCCGAAGAGTTCACTAATGATGAAGAATGAATGAATTAAAAAGGAACCATAACGGCCTCCTTGACAATCAAATGAGACATCCTGATAAAAAAAAGTGGATTACACCTCAAACAGGTTCTCTTTTATTCGGTTCTCGTCGCGCTGATGGACATTCAGGTGCTAAATTGCTCATTTTCACAACTTTGGCTGCGGCGCAAAAACAGTTTTTTATTGCCACTCAGCTATAAAGTATTTCCAGTTCATCCGCGCCCCTGCAGTCACGTTTAGAGGGCTGATTCTGAGTTTTTTATTTTCTCTGCTTGTGAAATTGTAGCTGCTACAAGAGACAAACGAAAAGCAAGATGCCGCCAAACGAAATGTCATTGTATTCTTGTACGATAGTAATAAAAGGTTCATCAATCTGAAATCTTAATGGTCGATCATATGAACCAAGCAAAGGAAATGCGCAATTTGAATAATTAAAGCAGTTTCTGGAGTCATATCAGAACATTTAAGGGAGCTTTTCAAACAGTATCGTGTTCTTTTTTTTTCCCAATGATCAAATATTTATTTCTGGAATAATATGAGCGCATATTCAATATGTAAGAAGTATAAATCAGACTTTTTTGCAAATAGTGGAACTACAAATCACATCAAATGGAAGAGACATCAAGCTTGACATTACTAATTTAAAAATGTTTTTTAAATATCCCTGAATGAAATAAGCGATGGCAAATGAATACTCTGCTGATCATTTTAGCTGCAGCTGAAACAGCTAGAAGGTCACACAAACATGTCGGGATGAAGGGGGTACCTCATTAATTCTAATGCCAGATGCCCGCCGGGTGTATAAACTGAAAACATTTATCAGAATTTATTTGACATTTGCATTTTTTAACCACATGGTGGGAACATTACAGTCATCGTCGTCAGACGGCTGACTGAACTGGCTGACTTCCTCCTGGCTCCCAGCTCACATCCACGTTATAAAAATAACTAAAGCTCCTTTACCGATAAAGCTCTGGAATTTTCACGTTTGATTGTGCCTGATGGCTCAAACTCGGAATAGGAAAAGTTATTTTTACTCCCATTGCAATTCTGCTCAGCACTGATGTCTTTAGTTTTAAAAAAAAAAGGTCCTTGAATGCAGCCTAAACTCAGTACACGTCAGTACCATTATTTATCCTGACCCCCCCCCAGGTCAACCCTGCATGATAAATCCCTGGCAGAAATAATATCATGCTGGACGTGTCCGAAGAGGCTTATGTCGCATTCATTATCGCCTTAACTGACCTGAGGAGACGAGGCAGGGACAGCGCCCCAACGGCAGCGCACCGTCACCTGTGCTGTTACGCCGTGTTGGGTCGAGCCCCTGCAGAATATCGTCCTACAGTACACGGGTTTGAAAGTGGCGAGACGCGCTCGGTGAATTAGCTCACCATCAAAGGCCGATTACATCAGACCAAAGTGGTGGGTCGTTACACACCCACGAGAGAATAATGGACGGATGATCAGATACAAGCGCTGCACTCGCAACAAAAGGCGTGTAACATGACCAGACTGATACAGGGATAATGATAAAGAAAGACTAATTTTCTATGAATTTGCATCTCTTTGACTTTCTCAGCAGGAAGTGGAAACACTAAATGAATCTTCTCTCTGAAACCCATTATCTGATAAATGTATTCACGTTCAACCAGGATGTAATAAAAGCCGTGTCGAGAACCATTAACCTCCCATAGGTTGTTTTTTTTTTTCCCTCTTTCTCCAACACACACACAGACACACACGTACACACACAAAAAAAAAAAGAAAATCACCAAGGTGGTGCAGATGCAGGCTGCGACACCCGGTCTGCTCCCTCGGCAGCAGGAAGGTGAAGCTCGTCTGCCTCCTGGATTGAACCTCAACGCTCCACAGATCTCTGTTTCCTCACTCCTGTCTCATATTTTATTCAGTCTCATGTTCTTGGGCTTTCTCCAGTCTTATGCTTGATCAATAAAACATGCCCGTGTGCTTGCTCTCTCACCTCTGCAGCCTCTCGCCGCGCTCCTCAAACCTACCTGTGAGCGCCCGCTGAGCTGATGAGACATCACAGCCCGATGGCCCTTTCACACCGGGAACAAACCACCGCTTTCTAGCCTGCTAGGGTCCGCTCTTTAATTTGGAAAGTGATAGGGAGTCACCGAATTTTCTCACCGGCCTAGATGCGAGAAAGGGAAAAAAAAAAAGAAAAAAAAAAAAGAAAAACAGCTCAGCGATGCAGTATTCACTCTTTGTTCCTCGGCAAAGAGGTCAACGGCAGCCAGAGCCAGGATCTAGCTGAGATGTGGGTCTGCGTTGATGAAAGCCCGCGAGGCTTCTGGAGCCTGACCCAACAACGCCTCTGCTCCTCTCGCGACGGTCTGCGTAGATATTTTCACGGCGGAAGCGGACTTCCTCGTTTATTTGCGCGAAAGCCCGAATTCGCGGCGGCGCCGACATCATCAACGGCGCCCGCCGCAAAAAAAAAAACCCTCCTGAAAAGCGACGGCGGCGAACTGTTTTTGTGACCCACAAAGTGGAACAATTTCCACAAACCTACAAAGGGCCCCTCTTTGACGGGCTCCCGGCTGCGCCACCAAAGTTAAAGCGCTCTTGTAATATCTACGCATTACATATTCATGCCCGATATTACACCCTGTTGGCTTTCAGGAGGTCGCAGAGTCAAAGGCTGCTCGGATGAGAAACGTATGACAATGTTGGCTGGCGGAGGCACTCGATGTAATTGAGCCGTTTTATGCGCCTCTCAGCGCGGGGAGTGGAAATGTCTTTCACAGGGAGAGGTTAGATAAGCTCCTCCGTCTCATAATCAAACCCGCGGTCCCCCTGTTCGCTCCGAGCTCGAAGGTGTCACAGCCTGAAAAATGTGGCGTTCAAAAAAAAAAAAAAAAAGAAGGAAAGGTCACCCTCCGCTGCCTCTCCCGCGCAGGGTCATCCATCAGGCACGTTTTGATTCAAACGCTCGAGCCCGCTGAAGACCCCCCCCCGAGGTAAAAGTTTTTACGAGAGGAGACGAGGTAGCGCTAGGACGTCACGCCGTCGGCTCTGGGCGGGGCCGGTCGGGCGGAGCTCGAGTGTCGAAGCCCGCCGCTCTCCTAAGCTTTGAGCGAGCGCGGAAGAGACGACCTTCACGAAGAGCCGCTCCACGATGCTCTTACACGCCCCTGGCACGTCTGCGGCTCTGTAACGTCAATTTTCTTTGTCGCCTACAATTCCAGAAAATAACCAAACAAACAAACAAACAAAACAACTCCAGAACTAAAGTTGCGGAAGACTAAAGTTTCTTCTGTTGATGCGAACCCTGTGCCAAGAATCCGGGGCTCCTGCCAGGGCTGAATAATCAACAAATAGCCCACTTCCTGTTCGGCAGGTTCATCTGAGAACAACGTGAGGCAGGCACAGATGGATAAACAAGCTCCTCCAATCAAAGAATCAAACACACTTCTCACTAAGTGTTCCACCTCCGAGTGCAAAATCAGGAAAAGACAAATGGAAGTCAAAGAATTTCACGGGTCTTTGCTTTTGCTATTCTGGGGGACTAAAGCCAGCGGGGAGGAGAAGCCTTCCAAATCCAGTCCCCGGAAGTCTCGGGATAGAAATCAGGGGGCGAATCTTCCTCCTCATCGACCTTGGTTGGACTGAACAGAGCCGTTCACGCGTGCTCCGATTTGATGCGAGCCAGAGTCTCGATCATCAGCAGGACGTAAATAAACTATTCTGACAACAAATCAGATCCACAGAGGCGTCAAAAAAAAAAAAAGAACACAGGGTTGGGTGTCAAATCTGCTGGGATGTCAAAGGTCAGCTGTTATTGAGTCAGTATAAATGGCTGAATAAATCACCGTCAGTGTGGCGAGGAACCTGCGGAGCGTTGATCCGGTTCCTCCGGGATGGGAAACCTGCATCCTCCTCTGGCTCTGTAGCAACATTTCTCATTATCACAACCGCATCAGCGGTAGAGGAGGTAAAAAGACGAACATTGCCTTCGCCTGAGTCCAAATGAGCTGGATCAATGAGCTCCTGGTGCACACGCCACCTCTAAACAGCTACCATTATCAGGAACGTGCAAAGAAAGTATCAGGAGTTTAATTCATGCCTTCGACTGAAAATGAAACGTGGTGCACGGTGGCCCTTTCAAAACGCTCGCTGTCGCCCAACCGTGCAGGAACTCTACTTTTGATTTAAATTGCAAACACCGGTGGTCACCTGCGACTTCGGCCCAACGAGACAGCTGCCTCAGCTTCGAGTTTTCTCACCGAAAGTGCCTGAAGTCTTCTGATCGTGGGTCTGCATGACAAGCTCGTCCAGTGGAGCAGATGAATCCAAAAGCCTTGTGATGTTTCCCCTAGTTTGAGTCAAAAATGGTTCGAGACGCTTTAAAAAAAAAAAATCATTGCGGCTGCACCGAACTGGATAAATTAAAAAAGTAAATTAACAAATGCGAGATGCGTGGTAATTAAAAAAAGTTGCTAAAGAGAAAACTATTTTCAAAGGTATCAGCATAAAAATGACTTCGGCTCAAAGCGGAGATCTTGAACGGAAGGTGGCGACAGACGTCTCACTTCGTCTTAAATCTCGGCTCCAAAACGCGAAATTGTTCTGAAGAATTCTGTTTGTTTTTCTGTTTTACTCTGAAGTTCTTTATTATGATTAAACTATTCCCAGTCTTCTGAACATCCATTTGAATAACATTTCATTACTAGTTTTCCTGCAGCTTTATTGCTTTGCATGCATTATTATGGAATCTTACAGACATTGAGAAAGAGAGAAATGTGTTTCTCATTTTATAAATATCCATATTGGGAATAAAATTTTCAGACTCTACAGATTTTCAGACATTTTTTAAAACATGCATCATAAATATTCTGGATAATAAAGATTTACACAGATTACTAATTTAATTGCGCCTGATTTAATATCGACATTAGATTTGAACAGTACAATTAAAAACAATGACTCAAATCTAACCATTTTTTTTAAAGAAAAGAATATGCTTTAATATTGCTGTTTTAAATTGCAGTTTCTGTCTCAATAACTCTGCACATAAGTCATATAAATTCTTAATATCAACTGGTCTCAGTATAGGCTTGAATCATTTATGGTTCTAATTTGGGGGCCAGTATACTCTCAAAGACTTCCCAAACCTTGTTGTTTTTTTTTTTTAAGACATCCAAGTTTCTTATTTTGTCAGATTTTTAAAAAAAATATTTCCCTTGTGCACATATAGAATTAACTATAGAAACTTAAGGAGAGCACACAAGCCAAAAGCTTTGAGAGGAAGCCGCTGACCAGTGTTTCAAAGCACCGAGTGTAGAGAATCACCCCGTCCAAGTAATTCACTTAGACCTTTGATATTTTTAGATTAAAGGTCTGCCATCTTGTTTTCATTCCTGCAGCGATGAAAGGAATAATGGACACAACCGAAATTAATTAGGCATCAGTACGGCCTGCAGAAAGCCTGCATGTTTGTTATGGAGAGAGACTATCAGCACAGGCGGAGGCTTTCTGACCGCCTGTGCTTCACATAACAAGAATGAAAACAACAGTGGAGAAGGAAAGATCGAGATAAAGCAGGCTGTACGGGTGGAAAGGTTAGGATGGGAAAGGACAGGGATATCTGAAGTGCTTCTCTAAATTGGTCTCTGCTCAGACCAAAAACACCCTAAATAATATATATTACTCAGACTCCATTGTCCATTATGGAGCCGTTTTAACGCTCGCGAATGGCTTTCCGAAGCCAACATTTGGAATAATCCTCCCCATGTGAGCAGACAATGGGCATATGATGTAAAAGGCCGTGTTTGTGCTCCTGTTGCAGCTCAAATAGGCAATCAAAGCTGATGGTAAATGAACAGCTGACAGCGTGCCGCCGCTCCGTTGATCAGGACACCTGTTACCACTCGAATGAACCGATGTCAGAGCTGCTCTGAAGAATATGATCAGTCCAATCAGCTGGAGCAGCCGATAAAAGCTCTCTGTGCTTCTGTGTGGGTGTCGGGGGGGGCAGTCAGAAAGCAGGGTACAGACCAGGAGGAACCTCTGGTTCACGTGGCTTTTAATGAAAGAGTCGGACACGAGCTGTAACAGTAAAGAAAGTTTATTAGAACAAACAATGAAAACATTGTAAAGACAAAAACAGCTATAAATCTATCGTAATCCTGTTTCTCTTCTACGAGATGCGCGTTTGCGTGTAAATCAGCAATATTTAACCAGCAAAGTGAGGAAAGAAATGTCACAATATGCCAGAAATGACAGCTTCTTGGTTTTTTTCTAAATGATAATCCACACAAACACAATCTCTCTTATACACACGCCACACACACACACACACACACACACGCACGCACACACGCGCCCTGGAACACACTGACCAACTCTTCGCTTTGGTCTTTGAGTCCTCTAGACGAAGCGCTACGCACGCCACCCGCAGACTTGTTCCAATCAGCGCTGCACTCGCCCCGCTGCGCCGTCAGGGCTTCAACAACTGATCATGCACACGCTGTTTATTTATAATTATTTACAAAAAAAGCAGACTTTGCTCCCCCCCACGTCCGCCCAGAGCCGTTATCTGGCCCGGCAGGCAGCCTGGATGAGGGTCTGAGGTTAGTGGATCCTTGTCAGCTCCTCCACGATCTTAATAACCTCGTCCACTGTGGCTTCACGCTTCATGCCGCTGCCGTCATCGATCTGAAATCAAGGAAGACAAAACCGTGAGCCCCCCCTCCAGATGAGCCGATGAACAAGGTACAGAAACGGAGGGAACCATTTGAGGCAGGCCTCGCACACCCGAGTCGCCATTTTAGGCCTCTTGTTTGGCTCGTGGTTTCAGGCCAACGTGCTTCAGCTTGTTTGGAGTCACCAGTGATTTGGTGATGTCGGGGACCAGTTGAGCGGTTTTGGGCTTTGACGTGATTTGGTGGAGTCATATCAGCATGTTTCTCTGATTACTGCAGGTATGTCAGTGTTGAACGGACAGAGTTCATCAGAGCGCCACTTCTCCACGGACTTCTTGATGGACTCGGGGGTGCCGCCGAGATGATGACCACCCACAACTGATCATCTAATAAAGCGGTCGATGATATACGGTTTAATTTTAGGCTCCAGCTGACCCCTGGACATTAACAGGCCTTTCCTGGCAAAGCGCTTTCATAAACCGGCCGTGAGGTAAGTGAGGACTATAGCCTTTGTTTATGCGGGGTTTGTGCTCCAGTGACAGCCATGACACAAAGCAGAATGTGCTTATTTGTTTTTGCCAAAAGTGAAGCTACCACCTGTTCTTCCACTAAAACGATTCCCAGCTTTTACTCACAAAGCACCCGAGCAATATAATACGTGTCTGAAGGGATTTTTAAGGTTCTACAGTGCTTCCAGCCAAATGCAAAAATAACACCAACCATCAGTTTTCTTCCTCAACAGCTGCTTGTGCAAACTTCTTATTAACAACGGCGTCCGTGCTGTTATTAAACTATAATATCTTTCTCTATTACAGGCGTCACAAGCCGAGCCACTAAGCAGCTGAATTACGCGACTGAAATGTTCTTTATTGTTCAATACTGCGGGGACCCCGGTGGAGCTGAACCCGAGAGCCTACCTGTAGAGTGCTGACGACCTCCTGCATCTTGGCTCGGCCGAGGTCCAGGAAGCTCTCAATTAGATCCCCGTCGATAAACCCTGTGGCCTGCTCCGTCTTACGCTCCGTGTGGAAGGACCTCCAGGTGCCTCCGAGTCAAGGAAAATCGATACGAGGCCGGCGCGTCACCCGAGGGTGGCGCTTTTAGCACGGTATGACAGATTCCGCCTCAGGCGCAGTCAACAAATATTCAATGTCAAGAGTCGTGCACCAAATAAAAAAAACAACAGGGCTGTGAAAGCAGGCGGCTGGTGTCAGTCAGGCTCCGGAGCCGAGGCTGCTAACAGGAACCCTTGTTTTCGTGGCATGTACAAAACAACCCGGCTCCAAATCAAATCTCTCGGCTCTGCCTCTCCACGCCGCTGCAGTCCTGAGCCAGATGTAGCAGGTTGTCCTTTCTCCTGGTGACATGAACCCCATTTCCTCCTGTGGTGCTCAGTTTGGTCATTTTTTGTTTCAGGTCTGTATGAATCGTGTGACGTAGTGGTCAAGCGGCCATATTCCATGCTTTAGGTTCTTTAGTAAGCACTCCTAGCTTGTCTGAGCCCTGAGCAAGTTACTGCAGCAGGAATACAAGCCTTTAACAGGAAGAACCCTTGTGCAGGACCAGGATCAAATGGAAGGGGAGTACAGGAGGAGGGTGTGTCCCTTTGACAAGTCACAAACACACGGTCGCGAGGGTCACGTGACGGCCTGAACAGAAGGATATAAGCTGTGCTCGATCTTGCCCACGCTCTTGATGACCTTGTTGAGGCGGTTCTGCAGGTCCAGGAGGAGGCTGTACCAGCCTTCAGACAAGGAAGTCACCAGACCTACCGCACACAAATACACACTTTGGTCAGCAATATAAACTTTATAAATGAGGTTTCAATTATTTATCAAGAAGCAAGAGGTGAGAGGTATTGACAATGTCTGTATTGCACCTGTTCATGCTTTTCTTGTGTGTGTGATGACTCAGGAGCATAACAGAAGGTACATTCTAAAATATTCCAGTCAAAGAAAGATATTACCTTGCAGATGTAACATGGTTTTCATGCAAATACAATGTCTGTGACAATGAATGCATTGTTGGAAGTCTACTGAGGAATAATCTGCATTTTCTTACACACACACACACACGGAGGTGCACAAAATGTGAAGGTTAGGCTGATTTGAAATGTAGATGCTGCTTCTGTGCATATTTAAGTGGGAGTTTTTTAGAGGAGTCTAAAAAGGTTTAATATATATCCATGCCTTGTTGTGTATAACCACTAAAGTTCTAATGTAGTTGAAACTATTTTATTCTGCTTTTGGTTACTTTGGTTTTGAGTCAATTAAAAATTACTTGAATGGCTTAAAAAGAGTCCACCTTGGGCACTTTTTATTGTTGATAAAATTCTTGTTTTTATTGAACTGTGATTATGAGTATTTCCAGTATGTAAATAAAAGTAAGAAAGGAAAAAAAAATCTTGGTCTTTTACACAAAAAAATGTGATGAAAAATTGTTAGATAAAGTCTGTTGGAAGCCTCATATAAAATATGTAAAACATAAATTATCCAAGTTTATGTCTATTTCTTACGAAAAGATATTTACTAAATAAGGACTGCCTTCATTTGCTATACTTTTCACTTGTGATGCCTCATATGACACACTGTGCTGAAATTTGGGGAAATGCATATAAAATTAATCGAGATCCAATAGTAAAAGTGCAGCAAAGAGATATAAGGATAATAAATTAAGTTGAATACCGTGATTCTAAAAATCAGCTTTTTATAACATTGCACACATTAACATTTTTGGACATTGTATATTCAAAAACATTAGAAATTATGTTTCAATTGATAAACAAGACAATTCCTGTTTCTATTAAAAACTGTTTCAACTAAGGAAGGGGATTTATAACTTGAGGGAGTTGCTCATTTTTTAAACTCACAGTCAGAACTAATCTCAAGTACAAATGTGTGTCAGTTTTGGGTGTAAAATTATGGAATGGACTAAAGGATGAAATAAAGATGTGTCATCCTATGTTAGTCTTAGGTTACAATAAAATTTGATTGAAGTGTTCAGTTTAAGCTATCATGTGTTTTCTAATAATAGTGAAGTACTGATGTTTGGATGTGAATTATCCAACATGATCTATGATGGTATAGGGCATGAAAAAATAAGCCTTGGGGCTTCAGCCTGTTCATTTTTTGGTTGCTCTCTGATAAATTATTTTGTAAAAAGCATTATTTTATGTTTTTAAAACTGAAATAAAACTAAACTCATCAGATGACTAATGAAAAGAATGTATGTTCGAGGCAAATTAAACCTTCCATCAAGTCAAGAGTGTGTCGGGAGGATGATCTAGAGGCTGCACAAGGCAGACACCAGGGCGCCGTGAGCAGGTTCTTGACAGGGAACTGAGCTGTCCTGACATACCTGCGTGTTATCTAGGTTAATTTAGATCATCTGAAAACCACCAACTCTCATCAACACCTACTAGTGTATGAAAGAGGAAGCTGTACTTTTGAACAAGTCAAAGAAACATGAAGGTTCTGATCTTTTCACCATCTTGTGTCTTTTTGTTCCATTTGTATCCAAAGTCTGCTTGTTGCTTGCCAGCCTGCAGATTCTTTCCAAAAACGTTTAATGTATGAAAAGTCTGGAGGAGCAACCAGATGAGCAGCGTTATTTATTGTTTTCCTACTGTAGAAAGTTCTCCGCTCGAACTCTCTGTTGTGTTGGTGTTGAAATGAAAGCTGTGTCTGAACAATCTGAACTCTCTCTTTTTCATCTCTATCAGCATCACTGCAGACTGAAAATTTACTTGCTTGAATCTGAGTAATGAGGTGTAAAAATCCGGTTCCTCCTCCTCCTCTTTCTAAACTAGAAACATTTGTGAATAAATGGATGTGACAGAAGTCGGCGCAGTCCCTAATCAGTCTCTGGTCTCATTACCTCAGTTAACCGATTACTGGAACTAAAACAACCAAAAAGTGTCCCTGAGCAGAGCCACCATCTCATCTTCACATCTGTTCATGTTCACTGGCCTCATTTTTTCTAAATAGAAGCCATAGAATAGTTGGAAACTGGTGTGGTGGGGTTTCTGACCATACTGAAACGATGTACAAATGTGACACATGATTCTGAAACAAAAACCCCAACCTTATCTTAAAGAGGTTTCCATTTTTGCCAATGTTTATATCCATCTTTTACTGGTTTGGCTGAACATATACCAGTGTCAACTGGGAGAAAAGTGGGATACAAGGAGAAATCAAGGACACTTTTGTGCTGACGATCAACACACAGACCCACTCAAGGGTGACCAGCTAGTCAATCCTCTAATTAACCCTCTTTGCCCCTGCAGCCAACAACTGATTCAGATATTGATGCCAAACTGGCAGTTCTGCTGAAAACTCACAGAAGATACCAGATTTATGGAGATGTGTGCCTTTTTCTTTTGTTAAAAAGGCAGAAGATTTCAACAGCTTACAATAAATATAGAATATATAGTGTAATTGACCATAACAGAGCGGTGTCTATCTGCCGTCATTTTCAAATGTTCACAAGAGTTGCCATGCTAATTTAATTTATACTGTAGCCGGAGGATGTGTAGGATCCTGCTTCATTTAAACTACCGGGAGTAATAATTACTATTATTAATACTATGTTATATACTATAATTAAATTGTGAAAAAATGTTTAGTGTGTGTTTGCATGTGTGTGCCAGCCAAATGACAGCTGTTGGATTGAAAACTCATGTAAAAATAACATATATATAAAAAAAAAAAGTCTCTGTTTGGCACCCTGAGCAAACTGATTCTCCTAATAATCAATGTGGACAGATAGAAACTGTCAGAAGAGTTCTGAGGCTCTATATTTGGAATCCTTCCTTTGACAGCTACATTTAATTCATTCTTGACTTAGAAATGAAAGTAAATTCTTTTTTTCCATAATAAATAAAAAAAAAATCACGATTACAGTCTCAAAACTGGACAAAAAAAATATGCTCCCCTTTTTTTCCAAATTTGCTGAATCTTGTTTAACTTGTACATAAAGAAATATCTGGATCAATCAATTTATGTGTTTTATCAACGGACGGCGATGTGCTGTACTCTACTGTAACAGTTACTAGGCAACACTGTAGGAAGTTATTGCCCCCAGATGAATAATATTCCCATAAACCTCACCAGCATAGATTACACAAGTAAGATATAACCCTCAAGAGTTAATTAGGGACCTTTTGAAGCACTCAGAAGGCAAAAGTCATTTCTGAGAATAGACTCAGAGAAGCTCGTCACCCCATCTTTACTCTCACATGAACTATCAATTTCAGACAGCGGAAATATTCTTTTAAAATTGATCCTTGCATATGTGATGCATGGCAACAAACATTACGGCAGTTGTTGAAATGTTAATATTTAATACAGTGAGGCGTTCACCTCCAGCGATGTGTTTATTTGCACAAGTGTGAAATGGTCCATGCACTCACCAATCATGCCGTTAACGGTGCCGAAGAGCACAGATCCCTGAGTGGGCGTCGAGGTCTCGCCAAGATTCTGCAGCACCAGCGAGCCGTGGCAGAACACATTGACGAACTCACCGAGGTGGAACACCCCCACCTCCTGCAGGTGCTGCCGCTCCTCGTCTGTGGTGGCGGCACTGACCAGCATGAAAAAAAACGAGGATGCCGAACATTTCAGGTCAGACTGCAAATATTGACTGCTGGAACGTGTTTAGTGTGAAGAGGCCAAAGGAGAAAGGATTACTAAAGCCTTCCCAACAAATCGGGGAGTACAAATGGAAAAAAAAGGAAAGTTTGACGTGTTTATGAGCGCAAGTGATCGATTACAGATAAGAAAAACAAGCAGGGCAGAGACACATGAAGAGGTGGAAAAGGTCAAAGTGATAGAGTTAATGGAAAACAGGGTGAGGAAAAGAGGAGAGAGGAAGAGAAATGTGAAACAAAAATAAAGGTCAAATGTTTTGAGTGGCTTGACCTGATGAATTAGGTGGGTAATAAGCATTGGCATTAATGTAACACAATCATTTTCTGAGCCAATCTTCTGGAAAACATTTTAAAAACTGGAATAATAGGTCATGAATAAAGCAAGGAACTGAGCTGAGCAGCTAAAAGCTTGTTGAATGGATTACTTGCGATTTACTCCATAAATGCAAGAAGACAGCATATTCTCATCATGAATAAACACTGGAGGTGACTGGATAAGTCCATATTCCTCCTACCTGTCCTTCTGGCAGACGAAGAGATTGAAAGCATTCTCTGCCCCCAGGAAGTTGTCGTCATCCAAGATTTCCACGGCGCTCATCCAGTTAGGGTTGAAGTCACGTGCAATCTACAAAATAACGTACAGCCAAACTCCACTGTGTCAGAATAAAAGGCATTGCAATCAAACATGTCATTACAACATTTTCAACACTTTTGGAATTACAGTAACAGCGAGGTATATGACAAAAGAGTTCTCATCTCCAAGCAGATGCTGCATAATGCATGAACAAAGCAGTCGACAGACTTCTCGTGAGGACACAAACTTTGTAAATATCCTTGAAGACATTCCCATCATAAATTATGTAAAAGAAGTATAAAACTTGCCTACAACAGCCATTCTGTGTGTGTGTGAAAGCAAGATGTGTCCTACATTCAGGAAGCATCATGATCGCATGCAGAGCCGAAGAAAGTTTTGTTGAAGACAATGAAACACGATCCCTGTTTCCACTCTAAAACTTTTCTCAGTCACCAGAAAATATATAAAATAATATAAAATGCAATCTAGCGTTGGACAATCGATTTATTTTTTCCTTATTTTATCTAACTTGGCTGATGATAACAATTTCATTTTTATTATCAACTGTGAATTTTTGTTCACAATTTATTATTGCACCATGGCTGAGATTGGAATAGAGGCATCGTGTGTGGCAGGTTACTATAGGGGAAAAAAGTTAATTTCGTATATGTTTGACGATTGTCACCACTGGGTGAAAAAACCTACATTATTAATCAATGTTGACACAATGTGAAGTTTAATAATGCAGTGCTTTTCTTTTCAACAACACTGTCTCTTTAATATTTTCATTCTGAAAACGCCGCACCAATCTATTTACTGTGATATAAAAATGATGGTTGGGGAATGTTGATTAAAAAATATAATGTAACCATTCTAAAACCATCTAACATAGGCTGAACACTGGAATCTTTTGCTTTTGTTCCCCCCAGATTTATGTTTCGTATCAAATCACCTCTTCAAAGTTGCCCTCCATGGGTTTGTACGCCAGCAGCAGGACGGACCTCATTAGATCTCCCACCAGGATGAAATCCCCTTTGGTCTTCAGGTACAAGGCCATGATGTTGTTATAGTGGTTGCACTCAGTTCTCAGCTCCTTCTCAGCCGTCCACTCGTACAGACGCACCTGGAAGACGCACTCATTAGTAATTGTTTGTAGCCGTGCAGGCAGCTAAAGGTGAAGTTTCAGGTAATGGCACCAGCAGCGGCATTTGATGAAGCTGCTGACACTTCTGTTCCGTGTTGCCATTAGTCCGGAGCAGATGGGCCTCAGTGAGTGTGAGACAGAGGGGCTGCCACATTATATGAACGGTTAACTGCACTCAAGGTTTCACACAGTCTGCACCAACAAACGATTGATAAAAATGGCGTGTGGGGGAACGAGCGATAAAGGTGACTTATGGGGTTTAATGGAGGCGACACTGACACCCAAGGCACCTTTGATAACACATCATCTGCCTGCTTTTCAGTTTTGTAAATTATATAATATATTTTGGTGTCTTTTTTATGACCATGCGGAGAGTTTTTTCTTTCAATTTGCATGCTTCTGTGTCTGTCTGGAGCATTACTCTGTAAAGTTTCATTTGTGCAGAGAATCTGCTGCTGTACATAAATAAACAGACTTTTCCTCATTTAAATAATTGTGTTTGTCAAAAACCTCAAATGTGAAATTTTGTTTGCTCTTCTGCATTTTGTAGAGAGAAGGAATCATCACACCCCATAAAGTTTCTGTAACTGACATAGAAAATGAAGTTATCCTAAAAATATATTACTCGTAGCAGCAAAGCTGGTCTGATTTAAGTAAATATAATTCAATAAAGAAGTATCGGGAAGAAAGTTAAACTTGTGGTCTTTATATTGTCAGCATTTTTAAATGAAACAGCTATAATAGCTAATTCTTGAACTGAGTCTGTCGTACAGGAGAAGTGAAAGTTGCTTCTATTCAAATGGTTCCTCACACCCATTCACACAGAATACATCCACTTAAATATTCAAAGCATTTCCTCCTAAACCCAGAAAATGTTTAATCAAAGGATTACCTTGAGGGAGATGACATAAAATCTGATGGACTGATTTGAAGTTTAGATTTATATACAACGTTAGAGAAGTTGCCCAGATGAATTTAAAGAGCAAGAAAGTTTCTGTCTAAAATATTTCCATTTGCAAATCAGATAATTAATTGTTTTATTTTGGCTTGACAAAGCCAACGTATCCACCAGTAGTCAGAGATTGACACTGCATGTCTGGCTGCTAGACGGATGTGACAAAAAATATTTTTTGGCAGTGCTTTAGGGACATGGATGTCTGTGTGCTCAGTTTGTTGAATACAAATTTTTACCTTTTTGTAAAAACATGCAGGAATTACTGATCGTGGGTTTAAAACAGAAGAATTTCACACTTGGCCGACATAAAATATCGTGCTCGTTATGATAACAGATAAATATATTTCCATCAATGTTGTCTCCTCTGCTTCACTCTTCACACAACATTAAGCCTAAAATCCTTTAATATGTAATCACAGCAGGCCAGGTCGTGGTGATCTCTCCATCATGTGGCGCATGAAAGCCTACGCTTTTGAAGCTCACCAGGAAGATCCTTTCTGATTTTCAACTGTGATTGTTGATGATAAATGTCTGACACTACACAGAAAGGAAGAAGGAGCTGTCATACAGATCAGTATTCTGCACAAAGAGCTACAACAAGCTGTTCATTAGTGCAGAAAGTTGAAATAATTGCATAAGGTGGCATGGTTGAACAGAAGTCATAAGTATTGGTTCAATTTGTATTCACAGCTGGAATTTTTGCGACGGCAAAAGTTGTGGAAAGAATGCATTTCTTTTTTTAGCTGCAGACAGTGCTGACTGCCAAACAGTCTAAATGACAGACAAAGGGAACATTCCAGAGAGGCTGCAATTCGTATCTCACTCTAACAGTACATTCTGATCTGAATAGAATTTTTTTATAACGCACCTTAAAGATGAATTTGGCCTCAGATGCAGAGAGACAATATTTCTACTACCAGGGAAGAAGAAATAGAGCAGCCAATCATCTAAAGTGAACCCTGAGGCAAATTTAACATTGAAGCTGCAAATTTTTAAAAAATCTTTCTCTCTCTCACACACACACACACACACACACACACACACACACACACACACACACACACACACACACACACACACACACACACACACACACACACACACACACACACACAGCAGAGGAGTCAAGTGCCATCAAAGCCTCATTCACAATTGTAGAAGCACTTACTGTGCTGTTGATGCTGGCCAACAGTTTGCCATTGAACTCCACCATAGAATAGACCGCTCCTTTCACCTCCTTTTCAGCCACAGTTTGGAGCTTACCTGCAGGAATAAGCCCAATGCATGTCAGGCTGTCACTAGAAATCTGAGTAATGTCACCCTGAATCAATACAAATATGAGCTAAGGGAAGCGGGGGGGGGTGAAATAGTGAAGCATTCTGACTAAGATCTAAGATTAATGATTTAAAAAAAAAAAAAAAAAAAAAGCATATGAGATTACAACTGAAAGGCAACCAGTGCACCTTTAACAGGCTAAATGAAAGAGAATGAGAGGATCAATGGTGGTGATGAATATTGATTAAGAATGATTAAAGGAGAAGAAGAATGGCAGGGAAAAGTGAATGGAGAAATGTTCAAGAGAAGAAGCTGAAGACAAAAAACAAACAGAAAGGGCTTCTTACCATCAGTATAGTGGAAGACAACGATGCGCCCCTGTTTGGGTTCGGCCTCCTCTGGATATACCATGGCAGTGCCAACAACAAAATACATCGACGGGTCCTTCCCCAGGCGACATGACACCATGCTCAAGGCATACTCACTGGGAAGGAACTGATGGGCGTGAAGAACTGATGGAGAAGGAATGACGTCATGTTACAAATGTTCACAGCACAACTACAGTAATTCATAATTTAACTGTTAATATGCGCAAGAAAAGAGAATAATCTATTTAGTAGTTACAACACAACAACTGAAAACAAATACTTTCTAATCATCAATGTTGTTCATTGGGACCGTGTTTCTCTAGACTAGATCAAAGCTTCATCAAGGCCAGCACCATCCCAGTCACATCTGTGGAACACGACGCCATGGCAGCATCAACAACGAAACCACAGACGGTACAACCATTGTGTCCTGTTATGACGGATGTAATGATAAATACAGAAATCTCCTCACGTGTCAGATTGACATCAGTATAAATAAAGTTAAATCAGAATCTGTTTGTATATATAATTACTTTTCTTAAAGGTGGCCTCAGCTTTGACCAAAGTCATTTTCAAATGTGATGTCCTTTACGGATTAATGTAATTTTACAACTCTGCTAAAATGTCCTGAACAAACTGAGCAGACATGAAAACAATCCCAAATGATAAACGGTACATTAAATATTCTGGGAAGTACAGTTGCAACAGCGCTGAGACATTATTTCTGTTTATAAACTACAGTGTAATGGACAGTCAAATATGACACATTGGGCAATAATTTGACAAATGTTAATGTTTCCGATTCCCAAGTTGAAAGGGAGGGGGGGTGTTTATAACTTTTAAGCCTGTTTGATTGCTTTTGGCGATGACTGCAGCTACCCAAATCACCACAGAGCCATTTCAGACAGTAAAGATTCTATAATAAACTGGAGTTATGCATCGCCATGGACACAGTGGAGCCTTATTTCTAGTTTCCTCTTGCCTTCTCACATCTGCACACTCATCCATTAATAATATGGCTCTTCTTTCAGTGATAAGTGAGTGTAGATCAGAGAGAGTATGATTCAATTTAATTGGCAAATTTGCTTAGCATTTAGTTAGGTTACAAAACGGCTCATCATTGTTAATTGTTTTTCCTCTATATTTCACCTGTGTCCATTTGTATAAGTCAGAATTGATTTGAAATAAAACACTGAGGATGAGATTAAATGGCAGAAGCTTTGCGATATTTCACAATAATGGCTATGTAACTACAGCTATTACAACTACAGCCATTTTTGGATGTTAACCTGTAAAAAGTCGTCTTTAGCATCGGTTCAAAATTAAATCAAAAACATGTTGCTGCATTTTATTGGTTACAAACGTAACCTATGAAAGTTGCAACATTAAGAAAATAATGCTTTGAGTGCACATGAACAAATACAGTTAGCTGGAACACAATGTGGAGGATGAGTTTTTTGATTACATATTTACGGATGCTGTAGTGAATTTCAAAAAGAAAGGATTGGTGATGTAAAAGCTAACTTACAGAACAGATTGAAGCATAATCCTCCCACAATCAAGGCTGCACCACCACCAATATGTTCAGCTGTTTTGCTACCGTAGAGTGAGTGCGGTGTTGGGTTTAGATATGCAACAGTGATTACAAAACGCTAAAAATGATGAAAGATCATATGAAAGCTACACCAGATAAATTCCAAATGCTCCTCTCACCTTCAAAGGTGTGCTGATCCACAACCAACATACTGTGAACCTCCACCTCTTCACCGAAGGAGGATTCGTGTGGTGAAGTGCTACTTGGGAAGAGCTTGCTAGAGCTCACACTGCTGGAAAGGGCCTGGAAGAACATTAATTCATGAGACATGACAAGAGTACACGAAGAAATGAGGGAAAACTTAATAAAGGATGATGACAGCATTTCCAATTGGACCTCTGTGTGACCTCAGCAGCACAGCGAGCCCCATCTGTGGCCCCAGGTGTGTAGCATTTAAAATCAGACATCTTTCGATTCTTTCTCATGCAATGTTACAAGAACACATAAAAGCACACTACACAAACCTGTCTCCTCAGGGAGACTATGGAGTCTGGCTCGGTGGATACAAAACATGCGGTTGCTGCAAAATGTGACCGAAAAGAGGGGCTTTTTGGGCACAAATCATTCAAAAATAATCGTCCTTCTTTGCAGCTGGAATTCAGTGACAGTTGTATTTTCATTCACAAAGTCATCTTATACAAATTAACAGAGCTGGGTCAAAACCCAAGATCAATTAGGCTATTAAGGGTCAAGACCTCACTAATCTTTAAACAGTTAAATTTCTGTCAAAGTTCAAATCCTGTAATTAAATGACCAAAGCAAAGAGCATAGAAATTAAACTTAAATAGCTATTTCTATATTTAACCTTTCTACTATCAGGTCATCTGGAATGATTATTGTCTTGACATTGTTGCACTAAATAATGTACTGAGCTTACACTGCATTCACACCAAAAGTGACAGTGGTGACCAGCTGCCATTCATTTTCAAATTTCACTCATGGAGATGAATATTTGTGCAATCTTGGTCATGAATTATACACAGACCTAGTGAAAACAAGAACAACAGTAGATCCATGCTCATCCAGAGCACAGTCGAATCAGCTTGACGGACATGTGTGCACTGCAGCTTGAAACCCCCGCCCCTTTGGTCGCACCTGGGAGCGGCCACAGTGCAACACAACGTGAATGACTAGAACGACCACATGCGATTTTGCCGCTTTTGGTGTGAATCCAGCATTAGCCTGCAAGGTGAGATAAGACAGACTACGCAAACCCTTGGGCGTTTATCCTCTAAATAGCTACACAATCTGGCGTCATACCTGGGTGCTCGCGCTGGGGCGAACAGGTGATGTGGTGCCACTCACATCCTGAATTTCCACCCTGCTGGACAAGACTCCGAAACACTGAGAAACCTCCTGGTAGCAGATGCGCCTGAAGGGGTGTTGACAGAGGGATAGTAGAGCGGGAAAGAAAAGACAAAAGCAAACTGAGGGGCATGACAACAATAAAACAAAGGTAAGCAGATGAAAAGTTACAGCTGAATAAACTTATTTCTATCTTCTGACAGGATTAAATAAGAGCAAACCTTTAACTTACTGAAAAACTGTCACTTTACTATCTGAACACAGACTTGGCCAAACGGATCACTTAAAAAGCAGTGTGCAGGCAAAGTCTCAGGAGAGAACAGATGATGGGTCTGAATCATTTATTTCTGAGTTAATTCTAACTCAGTGATGGCAGAAGTGCTGACCTGGGAGATTCGTAGAGGGGAACAGTGCGGATGTGAAGTTTCTGGATCTCATCTATAGTGCCAATGGTCAGGGTGCTGTTGTTGGCCAGAGCCAGACTGTTAAAAAGAAATAGCAATGAAACAACAATTTGAAAATTATGTCTGAGCACCAAATAATGTACAAGGTGTGAAGAATTTTTTTAAAATAATGAGATCATCCAGTGAAACAATGGACACTTTTATAACAAGCAGATAGGGAAGGTTCTGCTGCTGACCTGTCAGGATAGCCTTCAGAGTTGAGGGGACACATGTAGTTGACCTCCTTCAGGTTGACGTTGGAGAAGACCAGCTTGTGATTGGAGGAGTAGATGACAGTGGGTCGGTCAGAGCAGGCAAACACATTTGAAGTTGAAAGAGATCTGAAGGTCCTCAGCACAGTTGGCTGGGTTCCGAGGGTGACCTTCTTACGCTCACTCAGGGCGCCTGTGGAAGGCAAAAAAATGGTCAAGGCAAATTTAACTCCAATTTTTATGTGTGGGTCTGCTCACCATGAATGAAAATGAAAACGGGGAGCTTTGGCCATAATGAACAGTGCATTTCTCAAAGAAAGAGGTATTATTTCAACACGTGTACATCATACGGTAAAACACGATCAAACAGCCGAATTTGCTGAAGGCATAAAGAAAATGACTATTTGAATCTATCCCTTGAGATTCGGTTTGAAAGAGAGAGACACCGGGTCATGTGGTTAGAAAGCTATGGATATTCAGGAAACCCAAAGCACCAAAACAGACACCATTGAATGATATTATAAGAGTAGGTGTTTTTTTGAAGCTCAAATGCGCAGCTAACACAGTGACTATTTCTACCTCAGGAAAGAGAAAAAGAGGTTACTGAGTCACTCTTTCTGCTATCAAATCAATGCTTTTAGATCCACTAGTATGTGGTTTTCAGATAAAAGGCTATAAAAATCCAGGGCACTGCCTGTGAGACAGAAATCTTTTTTTTTTATTCCTCACAGTAGATAAAAACAGTTATACCTATGGAAGAGTCCCAAAAAAGCAAAAAAAAAAAAGGGTATAAATAGATGCTATAAAATGTCAAACACCACAAAACCTGCTGACATTTAGCAAGCCCAGTGAGCTCCTTTCTAGTGACATTAATATCTTTTAATAATAATTGTATTTATTAAGCCCTTTGACCGCAAAATGGCACATCTTCCATCTACATCTGAAAAATTCTATAGGCTGAAAAGTTTCTCTGCTGCTGCAATAAAACTGTAAACTTGCAGTTAGGCGATTCTCCGTGAAATACTATTCTAAAAAAAGAAAATTGTTTCAGGCAGACGCCTGTGGCTTTGCCTTGGAGCCTAAATTACTCAGAATTTTGGGTAATGCTAAAGACCTACCAGTCTGCAGGTCCAGACCAAAGTAGAAGAGTGCTCCATCTCCAAGAGCACAGAGCAGATAGTAGCTGCCTTCGAAAGTAGTCATCAGGATTGAGCGAGGGATGATCTCTGAGGACACACGCAGGGAAAATGATTTATTTTTCCTTCACCATGGAGTCGCAAGTTCAAGGATGAACAACCCAGTGATAAATGTGTGCAAAAGCATCTTGTCAGAAAGATCAATAGGAGTCACTGGTCAGAGTGGCTGCTAACTTTCAAAAAGAAGAAAGAAATGTAGTGATTGCTTTTTGACTTTGTTTGATTTGCAGTCCAATTACATAAATACAGTTTTGATCAAACGTTTGGTGGTTGACACTGCAAAAGTAGCAACATCTGTTTGAGTAATTTAAAGTTTTCATTCCACTGAACAGCACTTTTAACTAGATTAAAAAAAACAAAACACTACATGTAGCTGAATTTTCATATATTTTTCATAGTCTGTACACGCACTGTCCATATTATGGTGTGTGTGTGTGTGTGTGTGTGTGTGTGTGTGTGTGTGTGTGTGTGTGTGTGTGTGTGTATATATATATATATATATATATATATATAATATATATATATATATATATAGTTTTTGGGGTTTGGGATTTGAGCAAATGTCAATTGAAGATGATGTGATAAGAATGTCAGCACATTTTACTTGGGAATTCCTTCCTTCGAGTGTTTGCCATGTAATGAAATCTAATCCCAGCTGACTGCAGAGCATTTGACTCAGCTTTATAAAATGGAGCCTTTTACATGTTTAGACATTTAGCTGCTATATTTTGTTGTAGAAGTATTTTGATAAGCACAATTCTAGTGTTTAAAATGTCATAATTTCACCAGGCCCGTTATTTCAACAACAATTTATCTAACAATTATGGCTGATGACACACATGATACAAATATTGTTCACTGTAGTCTCAGCCTTCTGCCTTACCTCCACCCAGCATTTCCTTGTGCAGGGCTGTGAAACAGGGCAGTTTGAGTACACGGGCTGAGATATCAGTCCAGAGTCCCACAGCACAGAGAGGTGACTCAGCACCAGCTTCTCCCAGAGGTGTGATGTCCAGACAGGCCACTTCATGCTCCATCTCTGTGGTACTAAAGATGGTGTAAATGTTGTGAGAAGCCAGTGACCAGCTGAGCTGCCCTCAAAATGACCAAAACTATTAACAGGTTTTTCTTTCTGTGTGAGGTGCAAAGTGAGTGGAAGGTTCTCAGCCAGATGATTTTTAAACTTTGTTTAATAAGCTCAGACATGACCTTGAATTTATTGAACACAAATCATGAACTCAAGAACAAAATTTAAGTCTTGATTAATAAAGATTTGCACTTAAATTATTTCCTTGAAAAGGCCGCGCCTCAGGTCTGTTACACCCAGAAATTTCTCATTTGTTTACCAACCATTTCTCTACTGTTGGGACTTTTCTCTACAGGTTGGGTTTTCATGAGATACAACATGATGATCAAAATCACATCAGAAATGTGATGTAGTAAGATTTCAAATGGTCTGTAGCACATTTGAGATTATTAATTTGATCAGAGCTTATGGTAAAAATGTGCATAAAAGCCTCCTTGGGCTTCATGTTCCTGCAGTGCATAGTGGGGGAAAGAAACAACATCTGCACCAAACAGTTATTGAGGCCTTATTACTAGATTTGGTTTCAGAAAAGCACCTTAAACTATGAAGAAAATTAAGACATCAAGAAAGCCTGTAATTGGACAGGGTCACTGACCTATGCAAGCAATGTATGATAAATTACCTACAGTGAACTGGCTGTTAACATACTCAGCATTGGTTATACAACATGAATACACTGTCTGGCTCTATCATCTCTCTCAGAGCTCTGAACACTGCAGCAGCTTTCATATGATCACTTTACAAGCTGTGTGAATTTGTATAGAAACCAAACACCCATACAGTATGATTCTGCTATAATAGAATTGCAGTTCAAGCAAACAGTAATAATGGCAGAGGCATCAGGACAACACAAAAACAATGACAGAACTGTAATTAATTCTAAGGGAGTCTAAACTTACTGAACCAGTTAAAAATTAAATGCAAATCTTTCTTCAAACCTCTGGAGATGAGTAAATAGGACTAAAATTGAACTGAAGACAACAATAAAAGACAACGCTCTTCCTTGGGTGTTTATAAAACAAGCCACATCATTGAAACGTCTGATATAAATCACATTAATCATCTTGCTACAATGCAAATGAAGGGTCTGCCATGAACAATAAACAAGAGTTCAAAGGCCTGATCACTGATAAGTCCTTAAAATTCCCCTGGTGCTCGTCCAATCAGACATGCTGAAACACCCCAATTGATGGAGGCTGCAAATTGGCTGAGGGACGGATGCACTCCGGTGCTTGACATCAGAGCTCAACAAGGAATCATTCCTATACTAGTTCTCCTTTAAAGTCTGGCCATTATATCAGATTCAAATTTCCTTTGGCTGGTATTGTATCCGACATTCATGAGTCAAATCAAAAAGATGGCCAAAATATTGCCTGAAAATATGATAAAACAGACAATAGGTCTCCATTGCACTCATCTGTCTGTCCATCTGTCCTACCTTATCTGTTTGAGCTCTCCAGCCAGGATCTGCAGGTAGTAGAGGGCTCGGCCCACGGCGAGGACCACCTGAGTGTGATTACAGGCTGCCACGCTGATGTTCCTTCCCTGCGGCTCCTTCCATTCACTCACTAATGCTTTGCTGTCCTGGAGCACCAAGCGCACCGAGCCTGATGTTATCTGGAGGCACATAAACTTTACATATAAATCTTGTTTTGTGCAGCAGTTTATCAATATTCCAGAAGGGACAATAAAAAAAACATGCTGTTTTCTAAAATATGAAGACATTTGACAGATGATATCATTCCTAGACTGGGATGTGCAACTAACAAAATGTCCTCAGCCAGTTTCTGAAAAGTTAAAAATAAAATTGCTTGGATTTAAGCAACATGCGATTTCACAACTAGTTTACAGCTAGTTCCACATCAGCAGAGAAAAAGACACTAACAAAAAACCACACCTGGAAATTACAGTTAGCCTCTATTTATAACCCTGCCTCTGTGCAGGGAACAGGAAAAGCAAAGAGAGAGACATTTCCCAAAGCTTGTTAATGATTCTGCTTCTCTTCCGCTGATAATCTTTAACTCCTAATGGCTTGTTTTCTTATGATTCGGCGATGCTTTGAAAAGAATCAGTCCCTTACGTGATCAATTATTCAATAATAACAGGTTTGTAACACAGCATACTTGTTTAATAAAAATCTTCCCTTAGTGTTATGCTCAGCTTAACTTGGCTACACAGGGGAAGATAGATGCTGTGACGTTCAGTATATATTTAGTATTCAAGTGTATTTCTCTTTTTAAATCACTCAAGCCAGAAGATTTAGACACTTTACTGTAGGTTAGAAAGAACCATCTACCACCAGCTTTCATTGTAAGGAAGGAAAAAAGAAAAGTAATGCTTTTAGTGCAAAAATATCAGTTCATGAAGAGACAGAGCCGTAGCAGCTTTCAAAAACTGTTTGAAAGCTGTAGTCATAACAACCTTGTGGCTCAGGGTCTAATACTTTCCGGCAGCTTCCATCCTTATTTCACAATAATGAAAGAAAACTTGAGCTTAAAAGTGCAGCATTTTCCTGGGCCACATGTAAAGAACATGGGGTCCTTCCATGACTGATATTCACAACTGACCTTTCTATTCATAAACAACTCGAAGAGTGAGTAGACTATCTGTTATTAAATGGAAAATGGTCAGAGTTGAATTATTAAACTTTATAGACTGCATTCATTTAAATATCTAAAAGTATTCTTTATTTCAACCAAAATGAACAAATACCAGAAAACTCATGCAGAGATACTGGTAGCGCAAATAAATTATATATAAGCGTTGTGGGTGCATGTGTACAAACTTGAATGAGTTGATTGTGTGCCACATTTCCACAGTAAAACGTCTGCTGGTTATCCACAAATCCTGGCAGTTCAGTCTCCTCAACCTCTTCGCCACTCAGCATCAATACACTGGAGGAAAAGACACACGTTAGAATTGATTCTGTACTTGACAGAGTTCCTGCACAGACAACACTCACCGTGTCTGTCCCACAAAAGACAGAACTAGCATGTCATCAGTCTCTCTGCCTGCTTCAGAACGGAGTGGCCATAAACCTTGAAGAGAATTCAAGAGTGGGCGTTAGAAATGCTTGTCTACCAAACTGCAGAGTAAAAGGACTGAAAACTGATCTGTCTGAAAATGTCCGTGTATCGGATGCTGTCAATCCCTCTCAGAGAGTCATTGATTGTGTAAATGAATAATTGCTTCTCATCAGGAAGCCACCAGTTTGAGAGTTTTAGGGGGAGAGACTGTCAATAAAGTACTGAAGCTTGACAAGAACAAGCAGACCTCACCTGGCCCGTGTTCTTACTTAAGCTTGAGACAACAAGGTCAAGAGAAAGAGAGAGCCAAAGTTTCTGACATTTCCAGGTTAAATATGTAATTGTGGAACTGTGAACAAGTTGCATCTTTCATACAGTGTGTCATGTTTTTGTGTAACTTTCTAATCATTATCTGTTACAAATGTAAAAAGCTGCATGTTCGGGATGTTCAGCAATAGAATTTTTAAATTGCTGCTTGTGTTTGTCAGCTTTACCACTTCATGCTTTTACATATTTATAGGATTGTTCATCCATGTCAGAGACAGCAAGTTCGCCATGACTACTGATGCATTGACACTGCATCAGTTGTGCATCAGTAGACACAACAATGTGTTGTCCCTGCCAATTAAATTTGATATTAATAAATATGAACAACTTTGGTTTGTAGTCCTTGCAACTCTTTAGTTCTTGAAGAGAAGCAGCTTTTCAAAAAACTGATGAGTTTACAGTTTACTTACAGAGAAATTACAGGAAAATGGGGTTGATTTTGAAATAAAACCATGTTGAAACCAGTCAAATGCATGAAATATTTCCTAAAATTATTTCAAAATGAAATATCCTCACACTCAAGTACACATAAGAATAAGCCCATACATTTTCGGAACATCATCTTTTGTCTGGAATGTGTTTTACACTATAGGTGAAAAATGCTTCATTGTTCATGGACTCCAGCCCTCCCCTCACATCTGTGCACCATCGCGTATGGAATATTGTAGAAATATTTGATATATTCATGTTATACATCTCCAGGGCCAGAAACATGAAAGTGATTTTGAGTCTCATGCATAGTGCAGACGGCTGAGATGTCTGGTGGAATTCACATGAAAACATGAGTGGCCATACTGGTGACAATGGCTGGCTAAAAAAAGCTTAAGCAAACTTCAGAATGATGGTTAATCATTTCAATCACACCATCACCCGCTGCTGGAGGAAATAATTAAGTGAAAACAAATGTGTGTAAATCAACCATGACAAATCCAAGATAAATGACATCTGAGCCATCTGCGCTCACACAAGCACATTATGCACAAACGATCAACATTTGGCATCTGTACAAGGCCAGACCAACACACCTGGGGGCTCAAGGGGCTCAACTATTGAGTCAGTAAAGGATTCAAGTTCTGATAAAATCAAGGTTTTGATTCAAATGTTGTAGAAGGTAAACACACACACGAGCGCACAAACACACGAACGCGTGCACACACACCTTTGATTCCTGGGAGGTCAATGCTGGCATGCTCATGAATCCCAATGCCATTGCGAATGATCCGAAGGGAGCCTTCTTTGAAAGCACCTGAACATGTCACCAGCTGAGAAAAGAGGATGAAATGATTATTTCCTCACCTTTCACTCCACTAAGTTATTGTAACTTTTGCTCCTTTTTTAATACTCTAACAGAGGGATCTCCAACTATTTCGGAAAGGGACGTGAGGCTGCAGGTTTTTGTTCCAACCAGTCAAGCACACACAACTTGACCAATCAGCTGTCTGAAGACTCAGATGAGTTGATTAAATGAGTCCAGTCTGGTGTGCTGCTGCTGGGTTGAACAAGAACCTGCAGCCACACGGCCCTTTGTGGAAGAGTTTGGAGATCCCGGCTCTAACCCATTTGATGGTGAAAAATGGTGGGAAATTAGTGAGTGATATATGACCTTAGATTAAGACAACTCCAATATCTTTGGATTTAATCAGCCTATACAGCATAAGCAGTAACAGCATTAACAAATGAGCTTGTGAAAAATTATTACATTTGCTAACAGGGGAGTTTAAAACACAGCAACTGCTATTCAAGACCCCAAAGTCAAAGTACTTTTATGTCCATGGAGAGCACAAAAATTTTATTTATTCATCCAGTCATGGTACTCTAATGAGATTAGCGTCACAATTTGTATAATCTCAGCCCCTAACACCTGCCACCTCTCACAACCCCATAACTGTGTCCTCAATGGCGCTCCCACACATTACCTCTTTCATGGGACCAACAGAATCCTGATATTCAGCAAATCTTTTTTGTCATTTTGTTGGGTTTATCCTTCATGACCCTCACTGTGGTGCATTACATGTGTCATTATGATAATTCATCTGGTGTGACTGCCGATTAAGCATGTTGAATGCCGAGTGAAAATAATCCCGTTTTCTTCATTCTGGACCTCAAAAGAGTAAATGATGTGTTATACCCGACAAGCGTGTATGCACGAACAGTCGTTCTGAGCTTTCATATCTGTTTACTGACTACTTATCTAACTTGATGATTCAGAACTGAAAATGTTCAAGGCTATTCGAGGGAACACTGCTGGTGCTGAATGCCTGAAAAACCATTAAATGATATTGCATATCAAGCTGTGCTTTGGCAGTTGAACAAAAAGCCTATTTGAGTTGTGAAACTCATTTTAACGTCATGAGTAAATGCAGCGCAGAGCTTTTCAAGGTGAACACCAGACAAGCACTAATGAAAACAGACCACCAACAAAAGATAGTAATAATAGTAATAAAGCTGATTAAGTATGACCAATATGAAGACTGAAAAGATAAATTGATGACAGAATAATAAAGTGCACGGTGTTTTTTTAAAAAGCAGGGTTACTGTGTTAATATTATCTCAGAGAAACTTGCTCCTCTCTGCCCAGTGGCAGCTTGCTGCTGTGGTATGTTGCATTCCTTAATTTGCTGACAAAAACATGAATCAAGCACTCATTTGCATGGGTTCTGTGCCCAGAGCACACAAAGATAAATATGAAGATGAACACAAAGATGGAAACGCCACATAAGTCTATCCTGTGGCAAGAGGGCTTTCAATAATCATCTTGTTATGCCTCAGTGCATCCTTTGGTAAGAACCCCAGGATGCTCTTTAAAATTATCTCAATGATTTCCCTTAAATATGTAACAAGCGAAGAATATTGTGAACATAATTTGTTACTTCTGTTTTTTCTGGGGCCATAAATCTTGTTTGCATTTGCAAATATGAAAAGATCATACTTTAAATTAATACCTGGCCTTGGCCCTGCCTCTCCAGATCTACAACGCACATGTCCACAATGGGGCCAAGATTGGTGAATGTCTCCATCACGGTCACAAATGAGCCCTGGTCATTGCTGTCGACGTTGAGCTGCAAAGAATTTGGAGTAATCAAATTTCCTAAAGGCAGTTAAAGGCAATTGAGCAACTTACCTTAGCCAAGCTGTTTAACTGCATGTTACTCTCACCTTTACAAGCTGGGAGTCTCCCAGTCTGGAACCAACGAAGACTACACCGTTGTCCAAGTATGTCAAACACTCAGCAATAGAAGTCTGATGTTAAATAAGACAAAATAACTTATTTATACACTCAAACTGGCTCCAAGTGCAACAACTTTTACAGACATTCATGCACCAAGTTTCAACCCAGAGCATGAATCAGCTCTGCATGTAACTGTGGCAAAAACACACTCATCTTTTACCAGTGTAAAAGTAAATGAGTACATTTTAAGACAATAAATTTCAAACTTGAAGATTCCCTGTTAATTATAAACTCTCAAATAGCACATGTTTTTGCCACAGCCAATAAAAGACAAGATTACACTCATACATAACAAGCCTAGCAGTTATAACAGTGTAA
The DNA here is from genome assembly GCA_911728415.1 of Lagocephalus sceleratus. Classification (NCBI taxonomy): domain Eukaryota; kingdom Metazoa; phylum Chordata; class Actinopteri; order Tetraodontiformes; family Tetraodontidae; genus Lagocephalus; species Lagocephalus sceleratus. Next base: position 8,969,781 of record CAJVRN010000017.1, on the reverse strand, counting down.
CATCACAACATGGCTGTGTGTTCTAATGCATCTGCTGGTCTATGGCAGTGATCTGAAGTGCCTGACAGATCAGATAAGTGTAAAATACTGTCTTTTTTAGTAACCTGCTATATGAAAACTGTTCAAGCCAGATAAATGTAAGTTAGATAACATTAAAAAGGAGTTTTTACTCTGACGTTTTAATGCAGAGCTGCTGTAACTGTCTGTCTACTCCCAACAATACAGTTAAGAATGAGCTGAAAGTTCCAGTATGAATCAGAGTACTGGTAGTTCTTATATCCCAATAACATGTTAGGATATTTTAAGCATCTCCAGGTTAAAAGCTGTATATTTATCATTGAATACTGGACTGATATGTTGGAATAAACAGCAGGAAGCAACAGAATGTCAGAAATTACAAGTAAATGGCAGAAACAACATAATATGACATAAAAACAGGAAAAAGGTTAACCTCTCCCAGCAGCTCCACATGCAAGTCTTTGAGTGCCACTGTGCCATCCATTAGCTCCTCCTTCTCCAGGAGTAACATGAAGAGACGCCCCTCCATGTCCCCCAGCAGGTATCGTGAGCCATTTGGGTCGACTCGGTTGTGACAAACAATGGTGCTTTGCTGGAACCAAGAAGAGTACATAGCAGATCATTAAAATGATGCTCATAGTGAGGTAAATCCTGCAAAAAGCTCTTTGAATTATACAGTGCAGAAAAAGGTCCTCGGCATCGTCTCCTCATGCATTATCTACGCACTTATCCACGAGCATATCAAACGACAAGCAGAGAGGCCGACTCTGTTTGTTTTGTTCTTTCTCATTACGGAAACATAGTGTAAAGAGTTTCCCCTAAAGTACAGATTAAATCAACTTACTGTTTTACAGAGTCTTTAAATTATACTTAACACAAAAATTTGAGAAAAAGTCTGTTTCACATTCTTTCAAAAACCTGCATACACTTCAGCACAGGAGTAGTAACTCAGTTTTATTTCAGAAAGAACAGCTCCATTTTCTGTTCTGGTTTGGGTTGTTTATTTTTAGTTTCATGTTTAAGTTTGAATTTTCTATTCTGTCTTACAGAAAAAGAAAAAAGAAAGAAAAAAATTTGTGTAATCTTAAGAGTGTAAAATTTAAAATATAGTTATGTAGCAACTTGACATATATGAAACTTTATATATCATGATGAGGATTTATAATAAAAATATAAGGACCTGGCTGTACAGGTTGCTATAACAATATTCTACCTTTACTTGAACAATATAATATTCTTTTGCAAAATGACTAACAACTAGGTCTGTCTCTTCATTTAAATTTGTGGTCCCGTTTTTTTAAAAATACTCCTCCCTACAGTGTGTGCAAATCACTATGTACTTATTTATGGTTCCTGCTTTGTTTGTCTTGTGCTCAATCCCATCAAGAGGGCCAGAAGGGCCTTCTCACATGTTTTTCCAAATCGCTCCAGTTGGTTCTGCTCCCCTCTGTGCTTTGATGCCCATCAGCTACAATGTCAGCATGCCAGGTTGCACATTGCATTTAGTTGTGCAACAAATGAATGCATTAATTCCAAAAATGCATTCACCTTGCATCAATGCTTTGATTTTGGCAGCCCCGCATTCAACATTTAATCCTGGCAAACCGGAGGCTACTTCATGAAACATGAGGTGAGTGGGAATTTAAAAGAACACATACAACATTCAGGTGCAATGAAAGCTTAAAACTGCAGAGTCTTCATTATAATTACACGATAAGCTGAGGAGCTGTGCAGGCACGATTGGAACGAACATTGAAATAGTAGCAGAAGGATTTTGCTTCACTTGTCTTCACAAGAAGTCATTCTTATTGCCAATACTGACTCTCAATTGACTGAGTTTTTACAAAATTCATTTTCGCCTTCTGTCTTTCAGAGGCACTGCTCTTGTTAAATAGTTTATCCTTTTATTTTCACAATTCTTCAGAAGCTTTCTCTCATCTGAACGACACCATCATTAACATGCTGATTCCACAACTGAAGCCAGTTGGCTGGACCGCCACGGACCAGGCTGCAAATAAACATACACCAGCAGGCCTCCATGAAGTTTTTTCATTTGTCCTCTTGAGATGGCCGACTTAATTATTTGCTACCAGAAATCCAGCTGCACACTTAAAAGCATGTTTCTGTACTGTGTGAATGTAACCAACAATTGTGCTTCAGTTCATAACTGGGCGGATCCAGCTGGACGCACCATGAGATGATTTAGAGCCTCCTCTACAAAACATCTGCTGTGCAACATCAGCTAACACTACTGAGACTACGCTACTAAAACCACAGACATGACAGCTTGCAAAGCAACAGCAGCTTTTGGAATAATCAGAATGTTTTAAATACAAAATGTATAAGGCATGACATAAAAGCTTTTGAAGATACATGTGCATTTGATTTATTATTTATGAGTGTACCTGTTCAGAAATTGCTGAAGTCTAGATAAACTTTAACTGTAGAGGGAACACTATATTAGCCTCCTCAGTTACTTAATACAGGCAAAAATCCTGTGTAACTAATTTTAAAGCTACTATATCAGGTACGTTTCCCGTTCCTCCAACTTGGGCTGAGTCTCAAACTGCCGCAAGACTGCCACTGAACATTCTCTAATTATAGAAGCAGGATGCTAATGGAGAACTCTACTGGGTCTTGAGCTTTGTTAAATATGAGAAGGGCAGGAGACTCTTGATGGGATAACATTGAAAATGCTGGCATATGGGGAGTTTAAGTCATCACTGCTGCAATTATGCCTGGAATATAAAAAGAACTTCAGGATATACCAGAATATTTATCACCAATGCAACTGTTTGCACAATTTATCTTTTTTTCTAAATTACTTGATGATGTTAAGGGATTATGCATGTGGGACTTGTGTTTTTAGCAAAATCTCTATTTTGCTAAAACTATTTTTGGTCCTCTTAAAATAAATTAACTCTAAAGATTAGACCAACAGTAATTATCCCTTCAGTTTCTAATTTTATGTGCATAGTATAATGTTATTATGCAACAAACAAGCTTGTTGCTGATTCTCTTGCAGTCGTCTCTACTGAGCAGAATATTTTACACGCAACCAAGGCAGCATTGCCATTTGGTTTAACCTCAAAATTACTTTATATTTGAAAGAAAAACAACTTCTGATAGGATACGTTTATAACAAGAAGCCAATTATCCCTGACGTGTTAATGAGACAGCACAAAGTTAAAAGACATATTCTCCAGTGTAGAGGGATGAATCATTGAAAGATAAATCCCACATTTATCTCCCTTAAATGGAGACACAAGAGGAAAAGTGCAATCAGTACACACAATACAACAGTCAATACAAGCGACGTCTTTACCTTAATGGTGGGTGGTGCAATGGCCAAGTATTTGTCTCCATTGTGGTAAGTGATGGACTCCTGTCCTATGATAATAGCGCCCCCAAATGGTTCTGGCACTGAAATACAAGCAGACAGAAATTGGTTTCAATTCCACACAAACGAATTTTATGTTAACAGGCTACCAAGGACCAAAACTGGTCGATTATAAAACTACAATCAGGATTTTAAATAACAAAATGATGACGACAATCAACATTTGTTGTCATCTGCATAGGACTAAATAACAAACGTGTTATGATTTAACCAGAAAGTACTATACCTGGGATGACCATAGATGCCTCAGCCTCCACATTCTCCTGTTTCCAGGGACCTTTGTTGAACTCTTTCTCCCTCAGAGAAACCTCGTAGGTCTTTACATGCCGCCCCTGTGGGTCCTATGACAGAGATATCGAATATCTGGGCTTTACAATACTTCGATGCAATAATCCAAGTTTCCACATTAAATTATAAATGTATTGAATATTGAGATTTCATAGAACACTGTTAACAGGGTTCTTTGAAAATCTGAAAAAATATGAAGACTGAAGATATACAGTACATTATTTATAACTTTCTTGCACTGAATCGATGATTTCTTGACTTTAACTGGAACATATCTCATATATATATGCACCCCCTGCTGTTCCTGCAATGCACAAGGAGCTGAACACACATGTCTCACTATGTGCTTGATGCTCGCAATGCTGCACCATACAGTAGAATTAAATAAGCGCCTGTGGGGGCTGGTGAAGTGAAGTCCTACCTGGTAGATGAAGCAGACAGTTGGAGCCTGACAGCCATACAGGAAGTGAACATCTATGACCTGCAGCTCCTCCAATCTGATGTTGAAGGCCTTGAGTTCGCGGTTGTCCCGGTCCAATGCGATCACTTTGAAAAGTCCATCATAAAGCCGCAAGCCAATCATTCGGCACTCTGGGTCCACAATTGCAATAATACCAGTTTCTGATGGACGCCCAATTCGATCCTGAAAAAAATAGGGTATTGTTGTACATATAATTGTAATTGTTTACTCACTTTAGTACCGTAAGTTGCACATAGTTTGTGGGGAAACATAGCAATAATTATTTTATTACTGCATATTTCAAAAACAACTTGTGTCTGACCCACCTGGACATTACCATGAGCACGGGTGATGATATCAATGCTCTCCCCATTCTGTTTGTATTCTAGGATGCAGGCGTTGTACTTTGACGTGAGAATAAACAGCAGGTCTTTGCTCTCACCCTTAAATTAAAAAGCACAGTTAACAAACAACCAAACTTACAGGCTTTTATTAATTTATTTTTGCTCCTAATATACCCTTCATTTCTGAACTTGAAACGATGGAAGGACTTAAGACATTTGAGCCCGTGTGTGAGGTGGTGTATCAGAAATCCTGACTATACATGGATGGTTGTACATATTTTGCCTGCTCAAGGAACACTCCCATGCAACATATACATAATTAATTTTTTTTTTCTTCATCCCAATCTTGGTAAAACAAACTGTACCCCTGTGGCACCTCTCCCCACCAGTCTGCTCTAAACCAATGTTGACACTGATTTAAAACCTCAACCTTGACCAAAAGAGAAGTGTTTTGCCTGTGTAAACATGTCAACTGACCACAAAAAATCACAATCAATACACATAAAAGCAACATATACTAAGCTTTGGGTCTAAATAGAGTTGCTTAAAGCGACACATCTGAGTGGGAGAAGACTGCTGTTCCAATATTAAGGGCAGCAACAGTGAAGATGTGTTGATCCTTCAGCCTCAAAGTCAAGTCTGGCACAGCAAAGTGCTCCAGTAAGGAAGGAAATTAAATAAATCCAACTTTAATTTTAAGGGCGTTATGTATCTAAATTTGACTGTGCATAATTTTAAACCGCAAAACAAGTTGGCATCACTTTCAACAACAACACACCTTTGGTCTGAAGAGCTCCATGACAGCAATTTTTCCATACATGCCCACTTCTTTAACGGGCCTGAGCCCTTCTGCTGTGACCACATAGATCTCCAACCGAGTGTTCTTTGCAATGAGAAGATTGAGGTCCTCCGCAGAAGTGAAATGACCTGTTCAACACAAAATTACCATCAAAACCTGTCCCAGCAATAAATACCCCACCACTTTCGAATATGCCAGGCACGTACAAACATGTGAGTGAATAACCAGACATATACAATTATATTATTACGTTTAAAAAACGATTGCAAATTATGTTTTATGCCTGTTATGTGATGTTAATGCAAGAACGAGCACTTGATTTATATTTCAGTAATCCTTCACAGACACCATCTTAACGTGTTCTGCGGCCCAGAATTTTTGATCAGCACCAAATGGACGACCGATCTGAAGGCACGACGCCTGTGGCGTGGACGTGGTGCAGGCTCGGCGCTTCCCTGCAGCAGAGTCGATGCAGATGCGGTGTCAACAGGTCGAGCGGGGTCAGGACACCGGCTCAGCCCCGGAGCGCGGCTGGCGCGGCGCGGAGCTCAACGAGGCCACGGCCACGACGTGTGCGCGCACACGCCGGGGGAACACGGACGGCGCTCGGGCTGTTGGGACGGGCCGACGGAGCGGTGCGGTCCGAGGGTGTTTGGGGCCCTCGGGGCGGGCAGCGCGGGAGCCGAGCGGCTAGCATGGAGGCGGGAGCGGGTCCGAACGCGCAGTTACCGAAACGCAGCGGCCCCTCACCCGTGATGCAGGCGTTCACGGCCGTCGGCTTCTGCGCTGTCACCACGTAGTTGTACGACATTTCTAACGGCAACAGAACACAAACACGGGATAAGAATCTTAATCTCACAACAGTGGCGAAATCATTTGAGAATAAGATCCCGGAATAGTAGCGCGAGTGTCCCGGAAGAACTTGAATGAAGTGTCGCTGTCCTCGATGGACGGCACCGCCCCCTGGCGCCCGGAGGTCAGAGGTGTAGAGGAGTACTACAGATAATCGATATTCTTGGAACATAACATAAAGAAAATAATGTAGCTCAACATAAAAAAAGTGAATAGTTTCAGACGTTGCAAGGAGAGATTTTGCAGTTTTTATTTTATTCCATTAGTTTCAAGGCACTGGGGAGATTCTCCATAAACGTCATGTGCTGCAAGTAGAGAGATTTCCACTACACATCACATATCTGTTGTTTCACAGTGAGGTTTGATGTGAAATAAAATTGTGTTTCCAACATAGCAACACCTGTTTGTGAAATAGCAGTTTGGTTTGCAATTTTTAAACTTGAAAATCACACTTAATTACAAACATATCAATCATTTAAAGACTTTGAGGATTTGGTCTATCAGATGGCTATAGTATAGAAGGTCTTAACTCTTATATTATTATCTATGAATCTGAGTTCTAATGTTGTTTCTTTGATGTGTGAAAGAACGTTTTTAATTTGCATCACATCACTCCCCAGAATTGGTGAGAAATCATAAATACACACACATACAATCCAATGAATGACCATCGCTAGATATAGTTGTATCTTTTCCTGAATAGTTGTAATAGACAGGGTTGTGACTCCTGCAGATCTAGAGACACCACATGAAAAGAAAGTTTTACATCCCTACTGAGTCAACCAAAGTTTTCATCAGAGTCCTGTGAGTGAGTTTATTAGAAGAACACTGTGTACTTGTGCTGTTACAAAAAAGAAACGTCGCCCTCCTTTTTAGACCGTCTCTTAGGCCCCCGAGCATTATCTGATAAGTTTAAGACTGTTAAAACGTTATGGTGTGAACAGAACATTTATGGTCATTGTCAAAGATGGAGCAGAATCTGTTCCAAGCCACTCCGACACATTGCAACAATGGACCAACTATTATTAACTTTTAATTTCAATATTCTAAAATGTGATATTGATAAACTAACCAGGAATGTAGGCTACAGTCATCATAAATGATGAGAGACAGATTTAAGAGGTACCTCTTAAAAGGGAAACATTGTTCAATATCTTACTCCTGTCATTCATCTTGAACAAGGCACCTCAGAAGTGGAGTCAGTCCCCAGGCTGGCGTCCCACTGGGTTCAAGTGCAACTTCACAATGAGGGCACTTTGACAGTTTCAGAGATTACACCTTTGCTGACATGATGGTGGCCTTATAAAAAATGAATGACTGATATTTCTGACTCTTGACTTCGAAATTCGAAGCCCATTCGCTCGAGCTGTCCATGCCGCTTGGCCACGACGCTGAAATTACAACACTGTCACGTGTGCTGCTATGGTGCCTATGGAAAAGAAAGAAAGAAAGTAAACGGTAGAGCACGTGTCTATTCACACATGCCCACCCGCCCACAGCATTCACCTCAGTATGCACAAAGCCCCCTAAATGTAGACATGGTGGGAACGCTTCCAATGGCAAAACGGTAGTAATATTTCCACAGTCACTGATAAAGATGTCTCAAAGGATGGAAGGGGGGTGATTTTGACCTTCTGAATGAGAAATGTGACTACAACTATTAACTTTTGGACTTGTGCAAACATGCATTTAGTTCCAAAAACCCATCGCTTGACTGTATTGAACAGGGATGTGGGGCCATTGGACCTCCAGCTGGAGGGCTTTTTTTATTTCATTTGCTTTGTAATTATGGTTTATAGATATCGTGAACATGAAGAACGTGTTTTTATCCCTTTCCTGCGTCTTCACCAGTTTGTATTTAATTATGCTAAGTGGAGAAAGAAAATGAAAACACTTCAATTTAAAAATTTGTCGGAAATCTAAAAAAATAGATATTCAATTTTAATGTTTTGAGGTTTTACAAATCCTTCAAAAGAACTAAAGTGAGACGTTCCTTAAACGACTAAAAGTTAAACTTGGTAAAATCCTGCCATAGATGATCAATAACGAATATTGGTTGCCTAGTGACAGTGACCGGTGACAGTTGCCTTGATCCCGCCCACTCTCCCTCTTCTGCATTTTGATTGGACGGCTGGGGCGAAAGGCGGGAACAGACAGCATAGCAGGAAGTGAGACTGGGGACAGAAATGTGTGGGCTGGAGTTAATTTGTAGTTAATGTGACAAACTTTGACATTAGTGCAGCCTCAGGGAGACAAACATGACGAACGAAGCACACAAAACCAAGAGCTTGCGAAATCGTCGAGGAAACGGTTTGCAAAAGGCAACTGTGAACAGGTTTGCACGTTGATCGGAGTCTATTTTTGTTACTTCTGCGTTAGATTCAGACCACGTGACACAAGAATCGACGAGATTTAAAATGTAGATTTATTTGTTTGTTTCTTGTTATTTGTTACATTACCGCCCTATTCTAAACTTTCTCATCAACTTTGGCACTTTACTGCCTTGCAATTTAATACGGTAAAATACTGAAATCTACCTTAAACAAAACGATTTGGAGTATCTATGATGATAAAATATAAATGCAGGCAGTAATAATACAATGTTACATAACATAGTAGGTCGCTTTACTTGGGTGATCAGCAGTCAAAGGCCCCTCCGGAATCCGGAAATTCACCAAAATGTCATCACCTCTTCCTTGGTCCATTTCAACATTTACTGTAAATTAAATTAAAACCTGTTCACAACTTTTTGAGTTATTCAGCCAACAATCAAAACAGACAGGCAGATCAATGCTTTAACATAACTTCCGAGGTACAACCAGTAATAGACAGATAATAAGCACCTATCTTCCACCTGTGGTTACTGCATGGTTGTAACAGAAAGGCCATGAAGTGGGCTCATGACTAACCCCGCCATTCCATTGTGTCCACCACAAAAATTAATGGTTGGATTGGTGGTTTGCTACTAACACAAATTCAGTTGTAATTGCATGGCTGTTATTTTGTTAATATTGTCATACTTTCCTGGATGGTATGATGGTGAAGAATATATGAAAACCAATCAATTCAAGTAAAAAGCAGGCAACCATCCCAGCTTTATTGTAGTAGTGATCTTGATAGTACACAAAACATGCGTGTCTTCATCAAGTTACAATTCCCTCAAAACTGTTCACAGCACTCCTGCTGGTTTGAAGGAAAATGTGCCCCACCAGAAAAGAAACCACTTCCACTTTGACTTGTGGTTCTGGCTGACTCTGCAGAATTGGATATTGGACTTTGGAAGGCCTATCGTCATGGTAATAAGGCTTTATAAAAGTCTCTTTATTATCTATGGTAGAATCACGTCCACAGGGGAATTTGCTGAACGATGAACACTAAGATGCTTCTTGTGGTGTGTTAAAGATAATGCTCCCTCTGGAGTGGTTCCCCCTGAACAAGCCCAGCGCTGGAGACTATTTCCATATGGCCTACAATGTCATAACACCATTTCTGATGCTAAAGGTGAGTCTTAATGATACAACAGTTATGCAAGGTACATGCAATAAATTAGACCTAACCAAATAGGAATGTAGAGAACTTTGACAATGTAGATAACTTTATATGTCATTTTTTTACTGACAGCATTAAATATTTCTGATAGAAGTATCATGTAGATTAAAAAATATTTATTTAAATCTTCCACTTTGGTGATATTTACATTTCTAAATTCACCACTTACAGAAATATATCTCTTGCTATAGTTGTTTTGTGTTCATAATCTAGAATATAATTAATATTATACTTAACATTGCATCTTGGTTGGTGTTTTAACTAATATAATTGTAAGAAGTGATTGAACTGGAGATTTGGAGTTTGCCTAATGATCTGCAATCAACGGAGCTTTAAGTAGTAAATTTACTTAATGGCAAAACATATGTATGTATGTCAGGTGTTTTGGAGAATTTTCTTTTGCTGAACCTAAGTATTTTAATATCTACATATCTTAATATAATTCATAATAATTTAGTGCGAAATGTTTCTCTATCCTGTACAAAATGCATCATGTCCTGTCACCAGTTGATTGAGCGCAGTCCGAAGGCCCTGCCTCGCTCGGCGGTCTACGTCTGCGTCATCACTTTTGTCATGGGAGCCAGCATCCACCTGGTGGGAGACTCCATCAACCACCGGCTCATTCTTAGCGGCTATCAGCTCCATCTATCAGTCAGAGAGAACCCCATCATCAAAAACCTCAAACCTGCATCTCTGGTCAGTGTGGAGAACCATCTTTCATCATGTCGCAGTAAAAAAAAACATTTATGCTTCAGATCTTTTTCATCTTTTCCAGCCATGGCTCCTGCTGACAGGCAGCAGAATTTAAATAGCTCAGAAAACGTGACTTATTTTTATCTACACCCTCAGTGAAATATTTTTTTTGGCATCTGTATTTTTTGCATTTCGTGATTGAGACTGTTATGGTTGTCACAGAGATGTAGTTTGATGTGGTATATCTGGCAGGACAGGAAAAAAATATCACATTTTACAGAATGGAAAAATTATTTATTATTATTATTATTATTATTATTATTATTAATTATTGTGAAGAAAAAGGTGGTTCTTTCTAAATAAAAGACATATTTTAATTTTGAAATAGCTGGGTTTTTGTTTTAGATTTATCTTTTGTACTTTGGATGAAGGCTGACAGAATTGTTGCTTAGCTATACTGGTATTTCCAGGACTATTTTTAGAATATATACTGAATTTATCTTTGTTTTCAGTTCATCTTTCTGTTTCCTCCTGCTGTAGCTGCGGTAATCAGTGTAAAGCTTACCTGAACAGTGGGTGGCGCTGTTGCTTCAGGTAGAATGGGCACTGCAGTTCTCTACCGATCATGAGTTCTTCTTTTCTCCTTCATCCACAGATTGACTCCTTTGAGCTGCTGTATTTCTACGATGAGCAGCTGGGACACTTGATGTGGTACGTATTTAGGACTCCTCTGAGCTCTAAAATGAGGAAATGTAAAAGTCTGTGGATGCAGCTTCACATGTGTGCACTGAGATTCATGTGTGTTTCTGAAACGGGAGAAACTAAACACGAGTCTCTGAGTTAAAGCCACTGTGTGTGATGATACAGCCAAATCTAACTTTATTATGTGTCCCTGATGTCATTGATATTTAAATCAGTTGTGTTCTGAACCCATCATATTCTATAAACACTGCACAGTGTCAAATTACATAAATTTTAAATTAAGTTTTCATTTTTAATCAAAGACATCTAGAACACAGAGAGGAGGCCGGAATGCAACAGATAGAAGCATGATTGGTTGGGAGACAAATAAAGAATGAGGGCAGGCGCAGGTCACCACTTAAGACTCTGAGTTTGACACTCTAGCTCTGTTACGCTTCACCCTCATCACAAGTTTGAAATCACAGTGCAGATAAGGTGGAATTCATATTTTTAAATGAATGAACCCTATCAACCGGCAGTGTGAGTCATTATCAACCACACGTGAGATGACATAACGGAAGAATGCAGTTGCAAATTGGATTCACACACAAATTCAGTCCACCCACACATCTACAGACACCAGCACAAAAAGTCTCCGTGTGTGTCCTTCTTGTTTAAGCAACCATACAAGCTATAGGAGATACTTCATGATTTCCTGTTTCTATAAGAACACTAATAAAAATCCACATCGATATGTTCTGACCTTTGTCCGATAAAAAAACAAAAAAACAACTATGTTCTTAATAGAGCAGCTTACCATAAATAAAGAACATTCATTAAACTTTAGCAGCCAACGCATCAGCGATTCACTGAACCGATGATCCACTTTGTTTGACTGTGACCTTTGAAGAACTGTACTCATCTCATTCCAGGTATATTCCATTCTTCATTGTCCTGACCCTTTACTTCAGTGGATGCTTCACCAAGGCCAAAAAACAGGAATCGATGCCTGTCTCTGGTTGGCTGTTGCTTGGGCCAAGCTCCCTCTACTACTGGTGCGTCACCATTGTTTCTGAGGTCTTAAGTAAGGACCGATGGGTCTTAATTAAGTCCGGTCATGGCCTTATGCCACTTTATTAACATGGAGAAAGGGTCATAGATTCTTTGTGTGTACTGTTCTGTAATTTCTCAGCCAACACTTATAAAGACGAATGTCCTTGATCATGCTTTAGTTGTTAACTTCAAACTTAACCACATATATATGAATGAGAAGATATACAGGCTACTTAACCAATATTCAGTCAATGTTGTGTAACTCGGAAAATATATTTTACCTCACTAACCTCACTATGGCAGATTTTCAAGTGCTACAGCACATTTACTCAAGATCTGAAAAAAAAAAAAAATCTGCAGAAAGCATTGACCTGCTTGGCAAGAGCACAACGAGTCCTATCAGGTACTGTGTTATCGAACACACACCGCTGGGCTACCGCAGCAACTTCAGAGTCCAAAAATTATGCACTCTGGAATTTCACACTTTTTGGGTTGTTTTTTTTTTTTTGCGCTGCATTTTTGAGCAAGATTTTCATAGATTTCTCCGGCCCGCTCCAGAATCTTAACAAGCCAAAACTACGTGGCTCTTCCACAGCCGGGGTTCCAGTCGGAGCCCACTCTGCAAAAAAGGAACAATGATTCTTGCTTGAGAATCTTTTTTATTAACCTCTGCCTGTGATCTGTCCCACCCGAATTAGCAGCGCCATTTACTCTCCCCCTGCAGCAGGCCTGTTTTATTAGCTCCCCCTGACCTGAATGAACCAAACAAGAAAGTTTGGCTCGAAATCCGAAAAGCTTTGCTGCTTTTCGTTCTGGGCTAAGAGATGTTATCTAATGGGATTATTCAGTGAGATTTCCAAAGGTAAAGGATAACATGCAAGCAACATTTACCTGTACTGACTGAGAAATGAGCTCCCACATAGTGCGGCAACTTATTTTTTTAATTCAATCATAAATAAATGTGTGAACTTTTTAATAACACTTTCTCATCTGTTGTCGATCCTCAAGGTATTTGGTCACAGAAGGACAGATCACAGAGCTCTTCTTCCTCACCTTCCTCACCATGGTTGCCATCCTCATCCAGAAGCGGCGTCGAGGCCTCAGGCCGGACCAGAACGGCTTATTCCTCTTCTGCAGTTTCACAGTTACTCTGCTGCTGGTGGGGCTGTGGGTGGCATACCTGTGGAACGACCCAGTGCTGCGTGAAAAGTACCCAGGACTCATTTACGTACCAGAACCCTGGTCCTACTATACATTACATATCAGAAAGAACCATTAATTTACACGTCCATTTTTTAAAAAAAAAACAACCAAAACAATAGTGTATTAAATGACTCTTCAGGATGGTGTTTGTGTGCTTATTTGTGATCTCAAAGGCAAATGATTGAGATGAGTCAGTTTCATAAAGAGTAAAAGCAAAAACAGAGTGTTCACCCCATTGGTATTCTCATTTTAAAGATTTAATCAGTAGATTCATGATCATCATGAATTGTCTTTTTTTTAATTAAAAATATATGAAGGTGTATGTGCAGAATATTCACCTTCATAAATCATATGTAATCTGTATTCTGATGGCTTCCGATCATCAGAATGGGAGGTAAACCTGGAGGTATGGCTGGAGCCTTCAGGGGTCTTCAGATTGTGCTCCTGGATTTCATGATGTTTTGCTGCATTCCTTTTTCCTCCCACCTTCACAAGCCTCTCACGACCTGCAGAAACGGTCATCATTACGACCCTTTTCCCTCTGTTTCACTCCTCCGTGAAGAGCAGATTGAGGAGGAATCCAGACAGAGGCGTTGCCATCTGTAGGGTTCCCTCCCGTCTCAGCTGTTAAAATGTGTCTTGTTGTTTCTGGCTAATCTAATTGCTGTAATTGATGGCCCACTTTAAATGAAGGCATGAGCCGCATTCCCTGCATTTCCTAATGGCGTGATCACCTGAACTTCAGGACGTTCACTTTAGTTGTTGCTCCTTCTGATTTGTTGACTGCTATCTTTGCTCTCTCTTCGTGAGTCAGGTTTCCATGGAAGTGCTTGTGCTTCTCATCTGTACTTCATCCCCTTCAGTCCATTATCGTCGTTCATTATCGTTTCAGCACAGCCTGCTGCCATGAACAGTCAACAGTTAGTGTATTACAGAGTTGCCCATTTTGATCTCACTGCTTCTTTCTTTCTCAACCTCTTGGTCCCAAAGTTATAATGTTCTAATTATAATAGTTATTATTTTAGGATGTCACAGGGTCATTTTTCACTTATTAGGAAGCTGGAGAATCAATATACACAACCACATATTTTTGGCTAAGAAGCAGAAACCTGGAGCCAGATCTTTGCAAGCAATATATTATATAAACATGTTTTAGGTCTCTAAAGCTTCTGAGGGGTCATTTGGTGAAAGAATAATTTCTTTTTTGTGAAAACAAGGTCAAAAGTGTCCAATTTTTTTTTTAATAGTTAAAGCACTAGCACAGTTTTGTCACATTCTTTCATATATAAATTCCTGTAGCATTTTGTTTTCCCTCAGTTGGATGCAGGTGATTTTAAGTCTGCAGTTTAAAGACAGTTGAATGGTTTAAGGCCGTATTTGGTTACAGAAGACTACCTTTCATCGTCCTGACTGAGCCCCCCCATGGGTGATGGAGGATCACCACTGGAGCGGTGAAAAGCGAAAGGACATGCGACACTGTGGATCTGATATCTGCGTCACCATAGCAACACAGTAAATCATGCGCAGGCTTACAGGTGGTGGACTTTAGTCAGAGGTGGAGAGGCGGTGACGTAGGCTCCTTCCTTCCTTCCTGGTCTCAAGTAGATCCTCTGGAGAAAAATGGTAAGATTTAAACTCTTTATAATTTTGATACACAATAATGTTTATTGACTTACCGGCCGAATGACGTCGAGTGTTCTTCCATCTCACAGGCTAAATTCTTCACTCCAGTTCAAATCAATGGTACGTGTCTTCTGCAGCAACCATGCTGTTAACTTATTTTTTCACCAATTCTCTTTATAATCACATTTTTTTTGAAAGCACAACACTCTCTTTGTGTGTTCCTGTGAGCTGAAGCTCGTATGATTGATCATTTGAGCTGAATTACATTCATTTTTATTTCTTTGCCAGAGTTCAAAGAGTGCTTTTCCTTGTATGACAAGAAGCAAAAGGGCAAGATTGACGCCAAAGACCTGATCACTGTGATGCGGTGTCTGGGTACCAGCCCCACCATCGGGGAAATCGAACGACATCTACAAGTCCACAAAATCGGTGCAGCACACACATCGAGAAGGCAAACAGCACATTCCTACAGGCAGTGTTATTGCATTTAATTACATTTATATCCTGTAATTGTGTTCAGAAAGGACTGGGGAGATGGACTTCTCCACCTTTCTGACCATGATGCACAGACAGATGCAACAGGAAGACCCCAAGAATGAAATCCTGGAAGCATTTCGGATGACAGACAAGCAGAAGAAAGGTTACATTCAGGCGTCGGAGCTGCGTGCCAAACTCACCACATTAGGAGAGAAGCTGACAGACAAAGAAGGTAAAAGGCACTGAGGATTCCCATCTGAACGGGTGGATTGGAACTGGTCGGAATGACTTCTTCCCCCCCATCAGGCTCATTCCTGACTTACAGACCCACTTCAGCCCCAAACATCATCACCATCAAAAAGCTCCATAATTAAATTGCCAGTTCAGCCTTAAGAGCTCAGCTCAGCAGCATGATCTTTAACTGAAATGCACAGAAATTGAGTATTCATCATACCCCAGGACCACTGAATTACTTTCTGACATTAGCTCAGTGGTGATATTTTCCCGATGAGTCTTTTCACTGAAAATAAGCTGTTTCATTTTTCCCTGAACTCTTTTACATAACAGCAGCCAATCAGGTGTTGATATCTGCAGGAATACTGATATCCTGACACACTATTGCCTCTGATTGCCTGCTGTGGCATAAAACTGAATTTCAGTGAGGAGAATGTCATCACCCAAGGAAAGACTCTCATTTGGGTGTTTTAGTCCCATTCCATTCGAGCTTGAAATGATCCCACTGCAATAAAAGAGGCAAAAAATACAGGAGTGTGCTCAGGAGGTTTCTGTTTGTTGCATTGAAGCAGCTGAGATTTCTGTTCAGAAAAAAAAAAAAGAAAAAGAGTTTTTGGGTCGATAGTTAAATGATGTCGGGTTAAAGCTCTGTCAATAGTCGAGTCCCGACAGGTTTTCATGTTAATTGACCAGCTGCCCTCTTTGTCTCTTTCTCTAGTGGATGAGATCTTCAAAGAAGGAAACATCAAGTCCAATGGGGTCGTCAAATACAAGGAGTTCACCCAGATGGTGACGCTGCCTCCAGTTGATTACTGATGGTGTTTTCAAAGAAAAAGGAAGTTCCGCTTCACTGGGAGCCTTTCGAATTTGACATCTTATTTTATATTGGGGGGTACGACTGATTGATGATTTGTGTGAGTACAATTTGGTACTCAGGAATTTTTGAAAATTGTATTTGCGAGGATCTTTTTGGAGAAGTGGGGGCAATTATCTCTGCTCTGTTTGGGTTAAAATTTGGGTCTGATATCAAGGTCAGGGCAAATTCTGATTCTAAATGTCAGGGTTCTGGGCTGGGGAACGTGTTATATCACTGAGTCTTCACAAAGACACAAGCGCAAACGAGTGTGCATATGTTTTGTGAGTTAACCCCCAAGTTTCCCACTGGGGTCTACACGTTTCTCAGTCTCTGAATCAACCATTCAGAGCTCAGATGGCTCCTCCTCACCTGTCTGCTGAATTTATTAACACAGCCGCCCACAGGCTCCGTCTGGAAAGGTTCTTTTCCCTTACTGGTTAAAAAGCAGCATGATATGCATTTAATATCGCAGAAAAACTGAAAAACCTGTGGTTCCACCAGTTTTTACACGGACAACTTCCTGCTACAGGATAAGTGTGTAGAGTGCAGAGGGCACAACCAGGAGCAGTGTTCACCTGTCCATTGCTCTGGAGCTTCAGCTGCAGAAATAAAAATCTCACCAAGACGTTATGTTACTGACAACATTGCTTTTTTTAAAGTTAGGAAGCCTGTATTACCCAAAAACGTTCCATTGTCAGTATATGTTAATTTAAACCGACACATCCCCACCATCTCAGTGTATGTCACACTATAATGTAAAAATAAAGGAAAATGATTAAAATATGCGTAAAGTCATCGTCATGTTCTCAGTATCAACTCAGTCTAATAGGACAGACAAAAAGTTTTGACATACAAAAGGAAAAAGAAAACTAAATTCTTAAAAATTATTTGTGACAAAACCACAATTATGCAAAATAAAAGAGACTAAACAGCTCCCTTTGGTTTCCATCTTAATTATTTATTGACCATTTGTATTTGTCTGGTATGACATTCGTACAGAGGCCTGTTTATTTTTACCTTAAAAAAAATTACAAAAAAGAAAAGACGGACGGGTGGACACTGGTGCAGCAGCGGCTGGTTCGACTGTTCCAAAAAAAAAAGTCTGAGTGCCTTTTCAATTCACATTTAAAAGGCTCTGGGATCACAAACAAGTCAGTGCTAGGACCTGAACGTGGAAAATGCGACACGGGCAGCAGCGAGGGTTCGGAAAGAACAAGCAGAGGCTTTTAATTCAGCATTATTTCTCAGCACACCATTATTACCCGTGTTACGCAAAAAACAGGAATATTAAAGTAACTGCTGAGTGCTTCTTTTGAAGTGTCGGTGAATGGTATTTCAAGTAGAAAAGGCACTGGGCCCGCCAACACCATGACCTGAACCTTTAGCACCAAAGATTTCCTGCTGCACCGTTTCCATTTTCAATTTACCTTTTGAAATGTGCACGCGATAATGCTCAGTGGTTTTCTTTACACAAGCTGCTGTAGATATTAAACATTGTGACCGACCATTCGCTAGCCAAAGAACTCCTGTCTTTACTGTTCATGGTCAACTTTCCTGATAATTCTCTAATGAGAGTGTGAAGTTGTAGCTGTTCTAAACTACATTGACTTGTTAATGTGGGACATGTGTGACCCCTGTGGAAGCTCTCACCTCCGATGAGAATCTTTTATGTTACAAATGATGTGTAGGCTGTACATTCATTTCTATGCAAACCTTGGTGGACGTTATCGTACCGCATCAACGTAGCTGCATCAAATAACGGTTCTGCAGTCTGGCCTGACGAGAGGAGGTAGGGCCTCATTTCATGTTTTTAAAATGCTTTATTATTGTTCAGTAAGTCAGCTCTTCAGTGTATTATCTGAGTTCTGCACTTAAATCCCTGATGGTAAAAATAAAAACCTGACTAAATGGCATGTAAAAGAACAATTTCTGTTACAATTTATTATATGTTAGAATGATTTCCATTTTGTATGTGAACAATGCATTAGGAATTTCAATTAAGGCTGTTGGGTTTAACACATTTTAAACATACATGAATAATATTATGTTTGACTGATTTATACAATAATTAACATAATAATTTCTGCAAAACGTGCCAGTTTTAGTCTCATATTATATTGAAAATGTTCAACTACTCAAGCCTACTAAAAATTCCTGAGAGTTGTCAAAATTCGGATTGTATTGGTGACTTAGTTGATGCTGACAATGAATGTCTTTTGCTGGCAAAGTTCATAGTCATTAATATCAAATCATTTTCCTGCACCATTAATCTGCGTGTGTGGTGTTACTGGGATGCGCGGTGGCGGCACTGTTTCCTTGTTCAGATATTGGGCGTGAACATTCGCTGTAGTCTGGCGTGCGCTGTTGAGCAGTGACCTCAGAGGTCAGGTTGTTAATATCACAGCAGCTCAGTTCTGACATTTATTGTGACAGTCCTACTTGTATCTAAATACCTTGTGAACTGTTTGTGAGTTGCTCAGATTCTACAGCTACGGATTAAATAGAAGCAAGGGTGGCTTTATCAGCACATTTCATAATGAAGGAGGACGTGGTTGTTCTGACAGGAGACCCTGCTGCGTCTAAAAATGCTGCCTCAAAGGCAAAACGGTAACACGACATAAAAAGTGCCAAGAAATATTTACAATCTTATTCTTTTGCTATGAGAGCCCACGTCTCATTTACAGTCCATGCTGGTCGTCTAAGTCACGCTGTCGCATTGAACATGCAGCGTTTTTGGAGTGGAATTAAATGATATTTTGCTTTTCTGACAAAGAAGACGGGACAGGGCTCAGATTATTGAACATTAAATATGATGAATACGTCAGAGTTCAGTTCAGTGAAGCTGGTGAGGCCAGGGAGCGCTTACTCAGTGGGGCGAGGCTCTCCTGGAGCGGAGGGGGGGGGGCGGCTGGCCGCAGGTCTTGCAGCACTGCGCTCGTATGTTGGGCAGCTGGCAGCGTCCAAGAAACATGAGAGTCTGACAGAAGCGATTTGTCAGCCGGTCACGCATACAAGCGGCTCCTGGGAGAGGGAAGGGGGGGAGACACGTGTCAGTCACAGGAACACTGCGGAGTGTTAGCATTTTAACCAAGTTCATATGATCAAGCACACTATGTATTCATCTGCGATGAACACTACACGATGCAAATCTATCCTGAATGAAAACCACAGTTTGAATGAAGTGATGATGCAATCAGCAAGTGGGAGTGAAACAGCTCCTGCTCCATTTTGATGATGAGTTTCCCTGCCTTTTATTCAGTGATGCTGTTTTGGTGATTTCTGAGGTCATGGAATTGATCTGCACGCTCTGTGAGGCGAGAAAAGATGGATCGAAGAAGATGAAAGGATGATCTAAACTGCTGTTCAAGCTGTCTTCTCACTTTTGGGTATCCACGCTAATGTTAGAGGATCAAACAATGTTTCCTTGATAAAACACGAAAAATGTTCACCGTTGCTTATCTGGAGTTTTTCCATCCATATACATTTAATGCTTTCTTACAATAGAGGCTATATCTGAGGGTACTGAGACCTGCAGAATGTAGGAATAAAAACTGTTCCACAGAGCTGATTGATTCATGTCCTGATCTCACATCTGTTGAAAGGAAGGAGATTTCTCGCTTTTGGTTTGAATTCTGTGATTCCTGTGAAACAGGTAGTTCTGCTGCCTTTTCAGTCTTTTCTTTTCTTTTGTTCTGACTGTCAAATGATGTTTTGTGTTGCTGTTTCTGACTAAAAAGCTAAGTGCACTTCTCAACTTCTCACGTACACGCGACTCTCTTCAGAACCTACAGAACCCACACACTGAGTCACAGTTCTTGAACAGAATTCTGAAGTTCTTGGAGATCTCTGCAATAATAAGGTCTCCTTTGCACGGCTTTTAATTAGGACGGTTTCTTGCTTGCTATTTTTGTTATATTGTGTTGAGCTATGTCTCTTCTTGTACAGTTGAGCAGGTTCAGTCAATCCATATATTGAGAGGATTTGTATATATTCTTGATAGAAACATTAATTATAGTCTAATATAACAAACACAAGCATTAGTGAATGAGTGAGTGTCTGTAAGAAACAATGGTTGACAATAACTCTTCACTGGCAGTGCAGATGTAATGGCTGTAAAACATCTGTAAATCAACAGAGGACCTGTTATTACTTGTCAACCTGCAGCACGGATTAACAGAAAATGGCTTAAAAAATATGAACCATGTCATAGCAGATAAAAGTTTTGTTTTTTTGGATTTGCCAGTAAAAACCATCAGAGCCCAGCTTTATTCACGCCTTCTGCATTCATTATATAAACTTTAAGGGGTTTAACCTTCATGTGTTGAATTTATGAAGTGGTTCCAATCCCCTCGATTCTTTAAATGCTGGAAATGTTTGCGCCATTGATGATGTCATACACTCATTTAACAATGGTTCAAGAATGCCCTCTCTTCTCCTCTCCTCCTACAAATACAGTACTCTAACAGCACGTGGCATGTTTTATAAAATGTTGCTTCCAGGACCTTTAAGCTGTTGCAGAGAATAAAACAAGTGACAGAAATGTGACCCAAATGCATAATGATGCTCTGACAGCAGTGAGAGTGAACAAAAGCACCAAAAATGTAAACAATGAGCTGAGACTAAATATAGAGCTCCGTAAAGCTGAAGGGAGGAACACACCATCCACTCCTTCCACACCGTTTTCCCCTTTTTCTTCAACTGTTGCACCACAGCGGGCTCACTGACTGCCCACAGACATCCCGTACACGTTAGAGGACATGGCAGGAGTGGGACCTTTTATTTAAAACCTCATTTAAATTCAAGTGAGTGGCAGGGTACATTTGTAGATACACATCAGTCTTTTTGTAGGGTGCCAGTCGATCAGTGTTTTCTACTCATAATGTAGACGAAAATATATTTCTGGAGCCACATTTCTGGACTTAAAGCAACAGGTCATCGCTGGGATTAGAATGGACAGCCCCATGTCTTCTAAACCCCGTGCTCAGTCCATGTGAAGAAGGAACTCGTGTCATCTTGATATTATCCTCCGAGCTCTGTCCCACCTTGGCGTCCTGGTGGGATATTAATTATCTGCAGCTTAGATATATTGTCAGGCACACAAAAGTGTATTCTCCCTTGGAGTCCCACACATGGCCTGACACATGCTAGCCGCTTTAGGTCGGTGCTGAATAGAAGCAGCCTCCAGATCACGTTTTAAGCGAGACCAGGTTGAAGTGGATTTGACCTCAGAGGTTCTGAATAACACACCGGCAACGGTGGCACTGATTGGACTGTCACCGGGCAGAACGTGACTGCACGCTCATCAATGCTTCAGGTGCCAAAAATGTGATCTGATTAGCGTTTCTTGATCAATGCAACTTCAAAATAGCCCTGAATATAAATTGTTAATTAGCTTGGTGAGTTCCATCATAGACTCAAATACTAGAAGAGAGTGCACAGAATAATGACAAAGACTGAAGAATGAAAAAGGGTAGAACAAAAACTGGCTTTATTCTGCCTTTTCCTCTATTTAAGATGGTCAAGGGCAGTGCTCCTTTTCTTTTATTTCAGTTCCACACTTTTCTATTATATTTTGGAAAGATCATATTTATCTGTTGTATTTTAGTTACTGCAGACTTACTTACATAACATAGCAATGGCTACTGCAGGCAAAAGGAGAGGTCCATTAAAGTTCCCCATCAGCCATGATTTTACACTCTTCCAAAGCAGCGGCTCTTAAAAAGGACCTTCAGCATGTTTACGGAACTGCCAGCAGACTCCATTAGACACATACCTGCTTTAATGGTACAGCATCTATGCATTGTGAGTAATGTTCTGTGGCCTTTTGTGCTGCCCCAGCAGGATAGTTTTTAAGTGCTGACCATATTTGATCAATTCTGGATGCTTTTCCTGCTGCTGTGGAATGACAGGATCACTACGATCAATTCTGAACAATCTCAATGTGCTCTGCAGGCCATTGACCTTGGCCAGTGTCAAATCTTACTGAGCTGGTGTGGGGAGCAGTTCCAAGCAGTGTCCTTTAGTGTTAATATTGGACCATAAAGAGAATCTTGAACCACTGGCTGGGAGATGATGAGGCTCGTCAGGGATGGTTCAGGCAAAATCAAGAAGCAAGATGGAGGAGAAGCACTTTCTTGAAAGACTTAGAAACCCTTTTAATCATATTTTCAGAGTAAATAATGTGCTTTTCTGTCATCTGTGGACTGAAGGTCACATTGGGTTGTTTTGTAATCTATATTCTTTTTTCTTTTTTATCTATCTTTTGGCTTTGCACCATTTATTTACTTGCTGACTTGTGCATTTGTCGACTTGTTTTTCCCTTTTTTCTGTGTACTTCTGTGCCTTCTCTGTGGAGGCTGATGGATCACACAGAGTACTTACGAGGCCCGGCTGTCTGTGCCTTTAAAATGTCAGCCCATCCTGTGAAGAACGGTGCTGTATCAGATCAGATAGAACATAAAAATGTCAGCGAGCTAAATGACCTGCACCGAAGAAAGGACTGGAAAAAGTGGGGTCGCAATAACAGGGATGGTTAGCAAACAAACCATTTTCTATTCCTGGAGTAAAAACTGGGCAAAAAAAAGAAAAGGATGTTCTCTGTGAGCAACATGAATGTCAAAGCCTGTTGAAAGCATCGGACAAAAGAATAGAACGATGCTTCAGTGTGGCTGAACGCTGATTCAAACGGGTGGAGAAAAGACGGAGAACAGCAGCCGACGGTTCCCCATCGCGTCTGTTTTGAATGGATGGCAGATTGACGGCAGATGTCTTCCATCTCCCTCCATCACTAAAAACAAAGCTTTCCGACACCTTCGTGTGTCCGGCTAACGGAGAGGATGTTTGTGATGGGGTGTCATGAATCATGCCCACAGCAAACTTCAGCAGAGTTAGGAGGATTTATTAAAGGTTATTCTGTGTTTCATATATTGATCACTTTGGATTGAATTCTCCAGGCATATAGCTTTAATTCACATTGTTTTCTGACTTTATTAAATTCCCTTTATATTACATGTTGTTGGAATTCCTTGACATTTATCCCGTTATTGCCTTTGATGTGCGTAAACAGTCAGCGTCCGTCAGTATTAACTGTTGCTGCAAACATCAGCTTATTGCTCACCATCCGAGCCAGTCCTGACATCACATACATCAGCGACGCTCTATGGGCTCAGACTACTTCTTGAATTCCTGTTATTTAATGCCACAAAAATAGAACAATCACGATTTAAATGAGCTAAACTGTTTTATTTGTTTCCATTGTTCCATCTTCTATGCCCTAAAACTACATCCACTGCTAGCAGCTCTGAGAGCATCTTTACAAGTGTTCGTTGATTCATCCAGTCCTCATTTTGACATTTTTGTGCCCTGTCATCAAAGCCACAAACACAGAATGTGTGAATGCAGCTGATGGAGTCTAAATAAGTGATTAGATCAGCAGGTTTGCACCAACATGTCTTAAATGTATAGATATTCAGATATAAATAGACATCAACTCACAAATCTGGAGTTACTCACCAGTTGGGGTCCTCTCACACTTGTGCACGTTGCACTTCTGTGTGCTTACGGGCTGCAGCTGCTGGTCACATTGAGACACGTCCACTTCTTCAGCCTCAGCCTTGGTGTTGACACACTTGATGAGCCGGTGCTGCACTCCTCCGCCGCACGAAGCCGAACACTGCAAAGTTTTGAATTAAAGCGAATTAAATCTTCAGGAAAGAAAATCTCACACAAATGCATCTTCAGGCAGACAAACTTTATATTTGTTTTCACATTTGTGATGTCTTCCGACCAGACCAAGGAGATTTAGCAGATTAAGTTACACTAATACACACAATAAAAAACAAACAGTCCTGCACCAGACAGTCTGTAAAAGCAAGCAGTGGTTGTCAGGACCACCAGGATGAAGACAGAAGGGCCAATCATTGGATTACTAAAACAAACACCTAACTTTTACACTAAAGCAGGGATCTCCAAACTGTTCCACAAAGGGCCGTGTGACTGCAGGTTCTTGTTCAACCCAGCAGCAGCACACCAGACTGGACTCACTTAATCAACTCATCTGAGTCTTCAGACAGCTGACTGGTCAAACTGGGTGTGCTGGACTGGTTGGAACAAAAACCTGCAGCGACACGGCCCTTTGTGGAACAGTTTGGACACCCCTACACTAAAGCATTGAGGATGATGGTGTAATGCCACCACTTGTTTCTGCTGTTGCGGTTTCATGAGCAGCACATTTTATTTATTTGCTACTGTTTTAGTATTTCTTCACTCTCTGGAAAAAGAACAGATGCAAAAAGAAAATCTTTGCCTAAACTTAATAAACTTGTGGGATCTATGGATAGTAACCAGAAAGTTAATGGCAAGTGGGGGCTGAGAAATCTCCCAGGGGTACTAGTATTAACTATGAATCAATCATGGCCTTTACATCAGATTGGCTGGTGCTGCACAACAGAATTAAAAGTCCCTGCCCATCAATGTTCTGCAGGTGCTGGCCTGATATTGGGTTAACTGAAAAGTCAGACTCACCACATGTGACTGAGGGACTCAAACACATTGTCTGCTTTTAATTTATAAAAATGAATATGACTGGCTGACTGTGTCTGAAAGCAGATTTGCAAATTTGCAGGGTTTTGAGCTCAAACCAGAAGAAGTGATGAGAAATACAGTTTCAGGAGAAGTGGGGGATTATTTTCAGCTCTCAAGGCCTCATCTACGCAGAGAATATTGCTGTTTTGAAGAAATGTAACCTGAAATGGCTTTATTTAATCAAGTGTACAGAGAAGCAAAGAAGCTGAAGAAATGGTTCCACAAAAAGTAACCAAAGGGTCAATATGAAAGCTGATGCTGATGCTCAAGGACATATATAATCACTTCAAACCTTTTCCCTCTGAGGAGGTAAAAATAGTGAGAATGTGATGTTTGTCTTCGGTAAATGCATTAGTTGAATTTGGTGCTTTTCCGCCCCAGGAAATTGTGTGAGACAATTTTCAGATCGGGAAAAGACACCTCTACCCCCCCCCCTTCCCTCCAAGTCATGACTGCAGAGTTGTACTTTCATTCCAATATTACCGATTTAAACAGTAATAAACAGATCAAACACAGTCATTTTCAAAAAGGTTCAGTTCATTTTCTTTAATATTAAACTCTGTGTGTGTGTGTATGTGTGTGTGTGTGGGTGTAG
The DNA here is from genome assembly GCA_911728415.1 of Lagocephalus sceleratus. Taxonomy (NCBI): domain Eukaryota; kingdom Metazoa; phylum Chordata; class Actinopteri; order Tetraodontiformes; family Tetraodontidae; genus Lagocephalus; species Lagocephalus sceleratus. Next base: position 8,944,073 of record CAJVRN010000017.1, on the reverse strand, counting down.
GGGGGGCTTGGGGGACCACATGCAACTGTGTACCTGTGTACTAAATCACACACACCCTGACAATGTACACACAAAAACGGAAAATTGAAACTGAAAACATAGAACCACACACAGCAGGACATAGGCTAGTTAGTTAGTATTTGTTTACTTAGAAAGACAGTCTTGTTCTATACAGTCATCAGTTTGGGGATTTCAATAAAGTCAAATAGTGCTGTTGATGTTTCAGAGATATTACCATATCTCCACGATTATTCACAATTTCCAAAATGAAGACTGGTGGATTTGACTAGACAAATGTGAAAGGCGGCTCATTTGCCTGCAGTAATTATGAGAGCAGCGCAGTGTCGGCTCAGGGCTTCCATGACGTGTGGATACGGGGTTATTTTGTATAGAGTGACTCAGGTTCATGGCATGGATAAAAAAAATCCTACATTTTGCCAAAATTTACAATAACACCTGTTTGGTCACAGGCTAAAATACCAAATACAATTAACAGTAATAAGTGCGTCTTCATACTTCTTTGAAAGGACAATACCATAAAGTGATGTAGCCTCGGTCCAGGTTGGGCTCTGAAAGTACCTTCTGATTACACTGAAAGAACTTTAAGGAGCACACACTCCGATACACACGTGCTCAACTTGCCTACATCCCACTATGTGTGAAAGTGGAGGCGTGTGTACCTGTCCCCATGATCCAGTCAGCCACTGAACACACTGATGGTTATTACACGATTGGATGCTGCTGGGTTGAAGGTCCGGGTCACATCGATCCTCCTCTGGACAGGCAACTATACGCTGCTGCTCACCGCCTCCACAAACCTCAGAGCACTGATTTCACACCCACCCACACCCACACACACACACACACACACACACACACACACACACACACACACACACACCACAGTGTTCAGGTCCTCCATCATCATCCTGAGTGGATGCAGCACCTTCATTATTCTGCTGATCACTCACCTGCCCCCAGGAGGAAGCGTACCAGTCCAGACATGGCTGAAGGTTACAGGGCTGCTGGTTCTGCGGTCTGGAGGACACGGCTCGACAGTGAAAAGGCCGCAGGGGCCTCTCGTCCCGCATGTCGACACACGTGACTTCCCGCGATTGAGAGCCACCCTCACAGTTCCTGGAGCACTGGGGAGAAGACACGGCATGATTGTTACTCACAAGGTGCGAGATTTGACCTCCACGCAGGTGAGGTCACAGCAAGAAAAACGAGCTCTTTCTGATCTTCACGTTCCATTGGACACAAAGTCAAACGCACAAAGGCCGCATGCACAACTTGCACTCCGGCTCACACCCTCACACATATTGCTACATTTCTGTCGTACACCTCCCCATTTCCTCCCGTCTCTGCCGTTTGTGTCTGCAGGTCAGGGATGAGAATGAAGGGCGTGAAAACAACAACTAAAAACAAATAAGAGCATCGGATTCAAAACTTTCACCCGTCTCACCTTACTCCATTCTTGAACTTTCCATGAGGCGCAGGGTCGTAGGTAGCACCGCTGGGCTGGGGCGGGCCTCTTGGCTGGGTCACAGTCGGGGTCAGAGCCAGAGCTGCACCATAAGGTCCTCCAGACCGCCCCCAGACCACAGCTGGTGGAGCACTGCAGGAGAAAAGGGCAGCTCTCAGGCTCGTTCACTGATTATAGCTTGCAGAGTTTCGCCTTTAAAGCCATTTTCTCTTAATGTTACAGAAAAACCGCACTCCTCTTAACTGAACAAAGTGCTGACTTCTTTGCTTTTGTTCTCTCTGCTCAGAGGAACCAGACAAGAGCTCGGGGCTTGAGCTTTAACACTAATCAGCAGAGCAGTTTCGCTTGACTGGATACCGTCTATGTTTTCTCTCTATAGTGATGCAAAACATTTCCCCTGCTCGCTGTAGATTAGTGAAGCACTTCAGCATTCTGACGACAAGATAACATAAGCATGTGCAGCTAACCCTCAAGGGCATTATTTATAGGTTATAATCTTACTATAAATAATCTGAAAACACACACACACGAGGGGGGACTCCTGCCAAGGACCACAGAGGAATAAATAAAGGATGTGACAGAAGTAAAATCATACTTCAACAAATTCTAAAAAAAACTCCCACTATATTTAGTAATTCTCAGTCTGCTTTGAAAGAGGTCTGCTTGATTTACTCATCTTTGATTTATAAATCTGCCTTTGTCTCTGAATCCTCCTTCCTAGTCATAAAGTTAATTCAAACACTGGCTCGATATTCGAGCTGTCATCCCTAACTCGTCTCTGTCTGTCTCGGGTTCTCGGCAGGGGTCTGGGAGACTTGCTGAGTGGGATTTGCCAAGTGTCATTTTCATTAAATGACATTACAAAGTTACAACCATTTGTCAAAGAAGACAAAAGGACTCTGAGACAAACTGTGATTTAGAGCAACCGATGAACTCACGGCACTCCAGTTTCCAGTGACCCAGTAACCTGAGAAAGTGACCTGAGGGGAGGCTGTAGTTTGGACGGATGTTGGCGGCAGAACTGACAGCAGAACAGCTGGATGCGTAGATGCTGGGGGGTCTTGGTGGGGGGCGTGTGTGGTGATTTGTCCAGGGCTGGCTGTCGCGCCTGACAGGAGCTCGCTACCGCTGCTCGCCGCCGTGACGGGGGTCACCGTTTCATCGGGACCTGCCAAATCAAACCTCGGAGTCTGGGGGGAGAGCTCTGCTTCGCCTCGCTCGGTGAAGGGAGGCTCTGTGGGATCATATTTCTTTGTAGCTGGCAAGAGGTCAGCTGGAGAAGTCTGCTTGGCTCCTTTCAGGTCTGTAGGAGGTTCGGTTCCAGTTCCAGATGATATGGAGATATCAGAGGCCTGTTGGTTACCTGAGGTATGCAGGAAGGGAATGGGGGTGGGCATGGATTCCTCAGAGGCAGAGAGGGAGGCAGTAGTGGGATTAAAGTCCGTGTCCCATGAATATCCACCAGTTGCATACGTTGTTCTAAAATCACTATGATCTGAGTCCAAATCCTCCAGCAGGAAGCCAGATGGAAACATGAAAGTCTGACTGGTGGTCTGAGGTATTTCTGAAGCACTCTCATCCAGCTGGACAGTCCGCAAAGTTTCTTGGTCTTCTGGAATGAAAGTACTTTCTTCGTGGTAACTGTACACATAAACACCGTCACTCCCGGCTATAGTACTCGTCGGTGTGGTGGGAACACCAGAGACAGTTGTTCGATATTCTGGATCAGGAGCAGACGTGCCAGCTTTGTCAGGGGCGTCGTCCCCTGTGAAATTAAAGCCACCTCCAACCTCTGGTCCAGTTCTATCCTGTGCTGGCACATCAAGACGGCTGCTTTGCTCTTTGTGCGTTTGTGAGTGGCGAACGGTGGGCGAGCGGGTGGTGGACACAGGCAGGAGATAATCCTTGGAGAGAAAGTCGTCCAAGTCCTGTGCATTCTCTGCTCCTGCGTTTCCATTGTCCTCCGTGGGGTCCAGGCTGGGGTCCGCTGTCTCCTCCGTTTGCCGGGATTCCGTAGTAACTTTTGGAATTGGAGCGATGCCCGAGGTCGCCGTGGGAGCCGTCCGCGTCGACTCTGCATCCAGCGGAGTACCAAACCCGCGAATGTCCTCTGCACCATTTCCATCGCTTTCAAAGTCAACCGACAAGTCTTCGTGGAAGTTGATGAAGTTATAATCATAGTAAAAATCGTCAACCTGGACGCTGCTTTCAGGGGAGTGATCGATGTTTTCTACGTTATTGTGGTAGTGGAAATCTCCGATGTTATTGGAGTCGCTGCCAGGTGGTGGCTGGGCCCTGGTGGTGCTGTGTCTAGGCGGAGGTTTAACGTCAGATATGGAGTTTATTTCATTCAGTACGTCATTGCTGGACCAGCCACTGCCGGACCAGTCCACTCCAAAGTTATCCGCCTCTTGTGGACAGTCTTGGATGGAGCAGGTGCTGACAGCAGGGGGCTTGTTTTGTGGGTCGCAGTCAATGCCCGTATTTCTGGAGCAGGTGATGTTACGGCGACGGACGCCACTTCCACAGGTCAGTGAACACTGCAGAGATGAAAAGACACAAGAAGTAAGGCAAATGTTAACTGCGTGTAGATGCAGTGAAAAGGAGTGATCTGAAACAAATGACTACTAAAGCTGGTCCAGACTGACCTTTGACCAGTCGCCGGCGGTCCAGTCGGCAGGACAGGGGATGTGCGTGTTGCAGGTGGACAGCGAAGCGGGTTTGGGCACGTGTTCACACTCACTGGACGGCAGAGCCTTCTGCTCTTCCACACTCACTGCCTGAATGCAGAGGACGGTCCTTTTAGTCTGGCCCGAGCTCCCGCAGCTTGCCGAGCATTTTTGCCATTCTCCGATCCACCACCTAACACAAGCGGGAGGCATAATTGTTTGAAAGTTAATGGCCTCATTAAAAACAACCAGAATTACAGCAGCGAAACTGTTGGATGGCCACATTGAATCCGACTTTTTCAACTGCATCGCTAAAATAGGCAGATTATTTTTGCTTTCATCCATCAACATGAAATGGCGTTACAGCTGGTGTTTTCACAAATGCATAAAATAACGAGGAAGGCATTGATTAAAAGGGCAGGAGAGGAGTAAAGTTGTTGTGTTTTATAGAATATTACCCTTATTGTCTCACTCGGACTAAATATTTCAGCATGTTGCATCAACTGGAGAGAGACTGGGGATCAAGTTCTAGATAGTTGAAAGGGACCAGTTCAACACTGCTCAATTTAAAAGGACACTATAATCTAAGACTGAGTGAGTCATTCCTGATAAGGCAATAAATATCTAATAATTTATGAGCATATATAGGCAAATTTCATTCTTAATTAGTAATGAATGAAAAGGCAAGAGAACCTGAGGAAACAAAGGCCAGAGCCACGTAATGTGAGATGACAATGTGACCTTGTGCATTTCTATGTGCCAATAAATGTAGAAAAAAAAAAACGACGGAAGAAAAACCATTGAGAAGACGCATGAGGGAGGGGCTGTTAATCATATAAATGGGAAGACAACAAAGACACAAAGTATAATTCAAGGGTATAAAAGATGCTTCAGCTGACAAAATAGCACAGGCAATTAAGTTTAGTGATTAACTGCAAACACACAAAAGAGATGGGACAAATTTAGAATCGGATTCAGGCACAAGACAAACGTCCATGCAAAGATACTGTCTAAAGAATATCCTCACAGAAAAAGCCCTCAAAATCCTCCACAAAGACATGAACATAAACAAAGAACATCTGCAAAAATCAACGGCTGCATCAATGTCTCGTCGCAAACATTGCTTTGCTGCCTTTCATGTGATTTTTAAACAACGCAAAGATGCACCAAAACTGTGACGCCAGCGTCACAGAACCTTGGGCAGTGCTAACATCCAGGAACGACTCACACAGCTGGACAGGGATCCTTCTGACAGCTGGTTTGGTTGTCGTCAGGTCGGGTTAAAGGGTCACACCAGTGCTCCTCCACTATCCCCGTCGTCCTTTCCACACAGTGAACAATCTGCCTCTGAACACCTGGAACAGCAGAGAAAGCACAGGAGAAGCTTCAAACACACTCGGGCCTGCTGTAGAACTAAGCAAAATTATGGCAGCAAAAGCGTAAATATTATATTGTTGAAAAAAGACATCTGAAGTGAAGAAACACACATAAGGCATATCAAATGTGGAGGCATCAGAGAGCAAAACACAAAAACACAAAAGAGCACGAAAGTATTTCTTTCCCCGAGGCTGAGGCAGATTTGTTCTCCTTTGTGGTAGCCTTCAATCATTCTTCTCACCCTCCTGAGGTGATATCTCCCCATCAGAGAAAGACACCTCTCACCTCTGCATGCTCTCTGCTCTGCATGCTGAGGACCACAATGAATGACTGAGAGCTCATTTACACCTTCAAAGTCACCGCTGAAAGGGCAAACCTGCTACATTAAGACTGAAAGCCAGATGGAGGCTAAAAGGAGCCTGTTTTTGACTCAGCTGAGCTGACAGTAACCATATATTATGAAATAATACATCACACTGATCACAGGAACAGTATGAGGCTGATTGGATAAGGTTTAAGAAGGAAATACAGGCTGCAATTAAATTTCAATCTGCTCAGCCTGAGAGCCTTCATATATGCAGTTCCACGATGCAGGACTCCAGAGCAGATTATATTTCCACTGAATAAAAACTTGGTTGATGTCTTGACACTTTGTATTGAAAGTTAGGTCAATCTAATGCTGCTTCTTCCCCCTCATGAGCTTCCCTCCTAAGACCTGGTGTCCACATATGTGGACATTAGATTTTGGGTCACCTATCATATAACGGCTAATTCTCTTTAGTATGGGGCCAAATGTCCACATACATGGACCCATTAACATTATATTATTACAAATTGAGATTGATTGTCCCTGTATGTGGACATCATTTTCCCCAAAAACCACTTGTTTCAAAATATTGTAAAAAACATGATTCTCAGTCTTTATACTTATCAGGTCCCAATAATCCTAACTATTGAAGATCATTTAAGAATGTATATCAAAAAGAGCTCGGGTCTTAGGAGGATAAACCATTTTTCCGGATGCAGTCCCAGTTATCACGAGGTGTGTATTCATTTGTGTGTGTTTTCGAAATGGCCAACAAAAATGAGTTCCAAACAGAACAAAATTCAATCTGGAATGTTTGAATATAATGTTAAAAAAAAAAAAGAATTGTGGAGGCCGCTTCAATACATCCTTGCTGAATGTGGGGGGTGTGGTCTTCCACACTGACCCCTGACATCTACCCAAGTGCTCTAGGGGAAAATACTTGAAGAAACTCTGAACCCATGTGCATGTCTAATACGACGGGATCCACTGCTGTTAGTGGTCTGGTGAAAGAATATTAAGAGAAGATTAAAGATGAAAAGATAATGAGTGGAGTGGAGTTCGTGTTCCTGTGAACGTGCTGGATGTTTGATTGGCCTCATTTATGACAGAAGTGCTTTGAACAGAGAGACATTCTGAGCACCGCAGTCGGATGAAAGCAACAAACTCGTTTTTTGCTGCCGTCTGTCTGGAAGTTATTTATGGGTGCAAAACAAAACAGTTATTAGAGTACAAACAAAGACGTTCTCCAGGTACGCACTCAATGCCTAATACCAACAGAGGAAGAAATTGTGAGCCGTCATCAAAGCTTTTTAACGAAAATGGCTCCTTTCGTCTCCAGAAAGAAGAATGCGATAAGTTCTTGATGCACGGGGTGAAAACTGATGGTGTTCCCAGTGTCACACACTGCAAAAGCTTTGATTTCCCTTTTAAGCTGATTTGTTCTATTGTTGTAAAAACCCGACAAAGATATTTTAACCTCATTACCATCTCTCTGAATATGCTGGGTCCCTCTCCCAGAGTGCTACAGTAACGGGAAAAAAAAAAAACACTAAAAAACAACTACTTTCTTTCTTTGTAACCTCTTTCGTGGAACTCAAAAGTCGAGAGGAAGAAACACAGTTGCTTTGATAAATTCCACAAGATCCCAGCTTTGTGAGAAGGCTGAAGAAGAGGCGCCTACCAGCTCCACAGGTGACACTGCATTCAGTCCACGAACCAAACTTCCAGAAGAAGCTCGACGCAGGCAGGTTGTTGCCCTCTGAGGCATTTCGATTGATTGTGTACTCGTAGCGCACGCCCGGGTTCGGCTCCTGAAAAAGAAGCTGCGACGCACAGAGACGTTGAACGCGTTTATATTTCATTTGTGTTTTTTTGTTTTTTTTTTTCCTGCTGAATTTCTGAGAAGATAACGTGTGAAACAACGTTCGGGTACGGACCTGAATCCAGAGCGGCTCTGTGGTGGGCCCAGGAGACGTCAGGTTCTCCAGGTGCCCCGTCCTCTCATAGGTGAATATTGTCCCCGCTGCCTTGTAGTCACCATTCCACTGGATCGTCCACCCCCCGTTCAAAAAGTATTTGTTGGGATTGTCGCTCCGGAGAGCCAAGAAATTTCCAGCTTCAGCCACTTCCTCGATACGGATATCCCTGGCCCCCTCTGGTATCAGTCCAATGTCAACATAGCCTAAAAGAAAGAAAGAGCTGAGCCTGCTGTTTCCTTTATTTAGTATTGATTAGTATGACGTGTGAGTCATTGTGATCAAAACACCCCAAGGTTCTATCACCGTGCCACAAATACATTTATGTCACATCCAAAGGGAGGTTGATGGCTGGTCGGCGCCTGTCAGGCACCGCCACGTTGATTCGCCGAAGGACGGAGAGCGGGTCAGCTAGGGCACAGTCGAGCTCTACTCAAGGAATTCTAACAAGGATTACGTGACGGCGCCTGAAAGAGCCATGTTGTGTGCAGGCGTGCCCAACTGGCCCAGAAGAAGGTGCTGACATCAAATTCAATTAGGCGACACTTTTTCTGGGGCAGCCATGAAAACAAAAACGCAATGTTCTCTGATTTCAGTTTGTAGGATTCATTAAACTCTCATTTATGAGCTGGAAACTCAGCTATATTTTGAAAATGACAAAGCTTTCTTCTGTTAATCCATTCTCATTTGGATTATGGTCCAGATTCACTTCCATACTTGAAGCCTTCTCTGAGGTAATTAACTAGATGTTTTTATGAATAGCTTTTCAAATTAGACTGCCCCATAATAATTAATCACTTAATGTCCAATTCTTCATTCACACGTTCATACAAAAAAAATGTAATTCACGTAGTTGCCCTGTTCATATACAGATAAGTGACAACTGACATTTATACATTTAATAATGAACCTGATGGTTTATTTCATTATTAAGGGATTTATCCTGCTGACAACCCGACAAGTTGAGTGACACACATTTGCTTTTTAATGATACATACCAAGTCCTTCACTCTCCTCAAACGTTCTCCTCACCGTCGTACAAGTGGAGCCGTCGCCGTTACAAACGCCACATCGGTCCTCGGCAGCGCTGGACTCCACCACGTAGTCACAGCCAACCCTCTGCAACACGCACGCAAGACCACAGGAATCCACAATTTATTACCTGAAGACATTACATTGCAAAAACTGGGTTAAAGGAAAACAAGACGAGCACATCTCATTACTATCTGCAGCACCGAACATCAACCTCTTCTCCTCATGTTCCTTTTTCTGAAAATACAAAAGCAGCAGTTCCTGATTTTTCCATGCTTTACTTTTTAATGCTGTGCTCCAAACCGTGCGGTAGCTCCCACCTGGTCCAATTAAAGGCTCAACAGCATGTAGAAAAGACAGCATCAGGAAGGCTACAGCAAGAGCAGGACCGCAAGAGAGACCGTGTCAGGCATAAGATTATGACCCCTGAGAGGTGACGAGAAACCCACTAATTACATTTATTATGACACCTGGGATGTATTAGGCAACATACTAAAGCCTGCTTCTCAAAGCTGGTGTCTTAGAATCAGGAAAAAAAGGGCAAGCATAAGGATTTGAAAAGCTCTGACAAGAGTACACCTGTAATGCAAGCCTGGGGCGTCTCTAAACCTGCAGATGTTGCAGGTCCATTCCAGGTCAGGAACCATCGAAACTGGTCCAAGTACAGAAGAGCAGCAGGGTCACGCGGGGCTCAACGGCTGGATGGACTCATCAGAACGACGATGCTCAAATCACCATGATCGGGTGAACAGCAGTGATTCAATTGCGATTCAATTAGGTTTGAGGTGTTGACTCGTTTTTCTTTGCTGTTGGCAGCAAAAATATTTGGTCATCATATTATGCTTGATTGGTTTATATTGAAATAATATAATTGAAATTGCTATTACTGGAATTCCATTTCATTTATATGGAAGCTTTGCTCTTGGGCCATTAATTTCAAGACATTTGAAAAAGGAAAGCAAGAACTGTTTTTGTTTTTTGGGTTTTTTTTTATCTGCAGCTTCTTTGACTTCTATTGTAAGAAATAAAATTACTTTTGTCAACTGTTGATGGCCTTCAGAACACAAAAAAACAGCAAATGTAACAAAAATGTCACAAAATGTCATGAAATCAGAGCCTTGGAGTCTGTCATTGTGGTCCTCTCAGTATCCACATGGTGTTTTTTTTTTTTGTTTAATCAGTGACTGGCATTTTCACCCAGAGTGATAGGTGGGAGCAGAGAGATAACAGCCACAACAATATCATTTTCATGCAGAATGTCAAATGTGTGCGGTTCTCCCAAAGAGAAAACAAAACGAGGGTCAACTGAACCTACTGTGCATTTTAATAATGACCGAAATGAAGAAGCACAAGATCGTTTCTTATGCAGGCTAGAGAACGGGTCTAAAAATGTCTACCTTACAGATGCCGTTGATGCACATATCCCTGCTTTTGTTGCCCTCGTAGCAAGGCGTGCCGTCGGTGACGGCGTCGCGCATCTTTTCCGAGAAGTTTTCGTTTAGGGGGCGGCAATGCAGCTCACAGGGGCTGGCTGTGGAGGACAGACAAGAGTCGCAGTTACATTAATCAACATCTCGGGGTGGCAGACTAGTGCCAAAGCGGTACGTCCGGCCCGTTCACCTCTGTTGAAGACGGTTTCCCACTTGTAGAACTTGCCCTTGTATGGCAGGACGTTGAAGTGACTGCACTGGACGTCCCTGAAGGTGGGCACTTCCTGAGGGCACGGCGTGATGTTGCAGATTTTGTACCTGCGGCGCTCTCCCAGACAATACTTCCCCCTGTACTTTGGACTGCAGGTTGTTAAAAAGTGAGAAAAACAGTGAAAAAAGTTAAGCTCTGGCTCTGATGTGTGCTCCTGTCTTTATTCTTTCACATCAGCTGGGTTTTCATTATTTGTTTGGCTTCCAGAACAAATACAATAATCAATATCACAGTTCTGCTGACAGAATCCTGTTCAGTCCAATGCTAAACTTCCATTTTGTACAAAAGTGGAGATAAAATATCATTTATGTGCTTCAATAACTCAGCTGCTTTTTTCATTCATTTCATTTAAATTAGGATAAAAACATGCAAGTGTATGTGTGTGTGTGTGTGTGTTCTTGTATTTCCTATATACTTGTTACCAAAATATGCATTTTGCTAGTGTGTGTGTGTGGACATTTTTGGGACATCAGGACATTTTGGCTGGTCTTCACAACTTCAAAGGACAGTTTGAGGGTCAAGAGCTGGTCTTAAGGTCGAGGTTAGAACTGGGTTTAGGTCAGGTCAGGGTCGGGGGGTTGGGAGGGATGGTTAGGGTTGGAGTAAGGACAGGGAGTACCAGACTAAAAAGTTAGAACACTTGGTCTGCTCTCAGCTTCAGCAGGTTTTTGAGGGTTCAGGTATCAAGGTGCAGGTTAGGACTGGGTGAAGGTGAGGGGCGGTTGGAGTTAAGCAGGGATTTGTGAAGGTCGTGGTAAGGGGCAGGGGTCCTCACAGAGACAGAGATACAAGCTGCTCTCAGTTCTCTGGGATTTGTTTTCATGTTGTTCCCTCCTCACTCCTCTTTTCCTCCTAATCTTCCCTTCTTCCCCCTCTACAGTTTCTGCCCACGGCACCTGAACTCCCTCCTCACAGAAGAGGTGCCACCCATCTTTGCCACCTTGGATCAGTTTGCTGTGGGGGACCTGTCCGCCTCCTCAGCCTGTCTGCTTCACATCAGTAAACTGTCACATCTATTTTAGTCTCTGAGCATCTCCCAACTAGAATCTATTCATCCAAAGACTAATTTCAATTTTAAGATTTAAAACAGGAAAAAATCTAACTTTCAGGAGTAAAATGACTGCATACTGTTTTTTGTTGCAAAATGTCCTCATCCTTGTGTGACATCTGCACATATTTTAAGAATGGGAGATAATAAATAACCAGGAAGGTTACATAATAGCTCTTAATGCATCTCCTCAAGGAGCCGGAGACAGAAAAATGTGTGAAGCAAGTTGTTATCGCATGGACCTGCAACTATCCACGTGTTAGACTTAATTTCCTCCATCAGACTCATTGACTTTAAGGGACACATACACACAAACACACACACACACACACACACACAAAAGTTATCATGATCATGATGCAATTTATCAGCAAATTAAATAACCAAAGGTTATTAATAATATCTGAGGTGTTCACTTGAATCATTGTGTTAATTGTGCCCAGCTCTAACAAAAGCTTAATTATCACAAAAATAAACAAAACAGAGGGTTTAAAGGTTTTTGTCTGCTGTTGGAACTTACACGGGGTTATCACAGTCTCTGTGGGCACTCTGGACCCCGGCTCCGCACGTCCTGGAACAGGTTGACCACTCACTCCACGATCCCCAGCCCCCGTTCACGATGGCAGGCTGATGGCCGATGGCCAGGCACTCCCCCCTGAAACACCACTGGGGATTGCACAGCAGGTCACTTATTATCTCGGTTTTGTATTAAAACCATAGCGGGAGGAGCAGTGTGGATGGCTGCTAGCAGCTAACAATGATAACAGCTTTCCTGGAGGTGTGGTGATTTACAACCACAGACATCCTTCTTCACACTGTCATAACAACTCTGATCAGATATCCTGTTTCCCATTTTTAGATGAACAGATCTGCCCACACAGGCCCATCTTTAAAGGCAAAGATTCTTGGGTTGTGTGTAGTACAGTTTTCCATGCAGCCACATTCATGCCCAGGACAGCAACTCATGTAAGGCCAATGCTTCAGTAAAACTTTTTAATTAGTGTCCTTTTTTTTTTAAACCACATTAGTAGTGTAATTGTTTTCATTAAAAAGCCAATGAAAGCTAATGTACCTCATTAAAGCATTAGAGTGTGTGTGTGTGTCTCTGTGTGTGTGTGTTAGCGAAAAGGCCTCTTTCCCCATCACAGCCTGCATCTTTTCCTCCACACCCTGAGAAGAAGACTCACCTTGTCCTCGCCACAGCTCGTCCCGTCCACGGCACCGTCCAGCTTTGAGTGGCAGGTTGTGCCCACCGTGCACCACAGGGTGCTGCACACGTTCTAGAGGGAGCAGTTCGGGTGTTATTATCGCCAGTCCCGTTGTACACCAGCCTTTTATGTCACAAATTGAAGTCCTCCATAGAGAGAACAAAACCAGATAAGGGTCTCCAGTCAATCTGATGTGCACATGTTATTCAGGAAAAATGCCTTTGAGCACCTTCAAACTCGACTAATTAACATGCTTTTAACTTTTTCTACTGCAAAAACAAAACCATTGAGGGGAGATGACAAGCAAAGGTCAGCCTGAACAGTGTTGGTCTTTTGTTGTTTTTGGCCTTTGTCAATTTGTTCTTTTTGCATCTGCGTAATTCATAAAATCAATTTAAAAAAACACAGCAGAGGAGTATGAACTGTGTTTGTGTAGTGCATATTGTGATTTCGCCCTCCTCTCTCAGGACCTGCTGTCTCCCCTGCCCTGTAGCTCCACAAACACAACCAAACCCCCGAATGGCTGACATCATGGCCGTGAAATCTTTACGGGTCAGGAGGGGAACGTAAGGGTGGGGATGAACACCTTAGAACTGAAGACTGAGTAAGCACTATTTTTATATCTGGTTCAAGTTTTCCTTCGGTATGTATGATGTCAGCTGCTGGATTAAGTCATTCATCACATGTGTTGTCCCGAACCAGTATGTGCTGGCTGGACAGACGCGACTGTGGTGGGCATGATAAAAGCTAAAAACTAGGCAAAGTAGTCAGAGAGAACCAGAAAAGTGATAAAAAAAAATATATTCCACTCATTACAAAAGCCTTTTTTTAAAAAAAAACATTCTTCTTTTTCTCTGTTGGCTTTGTGTTTGACAAAGAATGAAAGTGAAGAGTTTGATGGCATGTTTGTCAATTCTACTGTTTGTCAGGAATGTGCTCTATTAAAAAACCATGGCCGTTGTTAAGTACTGTTCATTTCCTGAGAGAATTTATGTAAAAAAAAAAAATTACTTTAAATGTAAATGTAACTTTCTATGATGTATCTCTGTTGCTTATTTGAATTTCAACCACATTCACATGACGGGGCCGGTTTCGGAAGCAGCTGGAAACGAGTGGAGGAGGAGAGATTAAGGTGGGCCGGATGTGAGTGAAACATCTTTTTTCCACAACTGACTTGATCATTCAGACAGAACTGAGAAAATACCAGTCCGAGGCAACAGAAAACACCCACACAATAATAAGGAAATATGTTACAGCACAACAAATGGTTGTTTTGCACTGAGCAAAGACTACAAGGATAATCAGAGCACTGTTATATAAAAACTGACCACTGGCCTGCAGGCTAAATGGACATTCACTGTGTTGTTGTTGCTTCTCTCAGTGCATTTGACTTATACTGGAACACTAATCTGTATTTGGCTTTGCACCATTTGTTGTTTTATAGGTGTGTTTAGATAAGAGTATCTTTGGCTGCAAAATATTTATCTTTCGGTTCCATATTTCCACATGTGAGCATTTCTAAAAAGGCTGGACTGGAGCAGAAATCTGAGGGTTTTGCACAAGTCTATTTGTACAGGACCCAGCCAGAGTGGACTTCTCCTGCCCTGAAAAGGAAGCGGGACCCACTTCTGGTGGCTCCAAGTCTCTAAGCCCTGTGCTGTTTTTCCATCCGCTGCTGCTTATAAAACCGGTTGGATCAAACCGTGTTTACAGCGACCCCATGTTGCACGCTGCCTGTGTGGTCCTGTCCCGCTCTAATTGCTCGTCTCCTTCCACGTCGTATATCTGCTCTCATCTGCTACTTAATCTTCCGCTGCTGTAGCTGCCTCCTGTCACGGCCGACCCATCAACATCACCGGTTACTTGGTGAGATGTGGGATTTCGCTTCTGCCGATCTTTTTTTCCTTCTTCCCCCCTCAGCTCAAGCCCTCCGTTCAGGGTAGATGGAGGCGGGGCGGGGGTGGTACTGGGGAGCTGCTTGCAGATACATTACTGCATCATGAAACCAGTGGGTGGTTAGAATAACACACTCGGCGCCCGGAAGGCTGCAAATTCCATCAGACGTGAGACAGCAGACCGGGCCTGAACCTGAAATTGACTCTTGCAGGAAAAAATAAAAAATAAAAAGGCTGTCGATTTGCTGCTCTTCCACTCTGATAGATACCGTGCAGGTTCCTCTTGGGCTGCATGAAGGGAGACCCCTCCAGCGTCCGCCTCTCTAAACATTTCCAACCCTCAAGACGATGTTATGGCATCTGTTCACGCTTATCCACTCAGGACTGTAGCCGTGCAGTTGCTCGGTCAACTTGGTGATCAGTGGAAGGACTACTTTTAACTACCAGACCTGTGCTCTCACTTAAAGGCAGCATCCACCTAGACGGAGATTTGACCAATCTATGCCTGATAGATTTAGCCTCCAAATAGGAACTAATTAGTTCCTTAAAAAGGCCTCCCTTTAAAAACATCAATGCAAGCCCCCTACAGAGGACGCTTATAATGCAAAATAATGAGGGGGCCTGTGGAGTTCTGTGGAGTTGGTGTTTTAAGGGGCTTTAAGCCTTTTAACCTGCAATGTGGAGTCACAACTCCGTCACAAGTATCTTTCATCATCACTCAAGCATTTGTACAAAAACAACAAAAAAAACCCTCACATTAATGAATATGCTAATTCCAGCTGTTTTTTTTAAATTTTATATTAATTATGAAATAAGGGATTGTCTCCAGGGCAACCCTGAAAACACTGCTTTTCATTTTCCCCAGCTTGTTCGAATGCCAACTCAAACTCCTTCATGTGCAGCCTCACTTAATAGATAGTGGAAGACACCAGAGCCCACTGAATTAAAATGTTGTTGTGGCAATTCAGTGAGGTGGGGGGATAAAATAAGCATGACAGTTCAAAGACTGCAAAGCCGTCAGATTATTAGGGATGAGGCTGGGAGGCTGATGGCAACACAGCCGTGGAACTACATTCAGAATTTCACCTAATGGAGACATGAAAGCAGTTTCTGCTGCAGCTCAGCATTAATCAGAGTCCAATCCACCTTCACACACGCCCACACCGAGTGCTTTACAGTCCCTGATCAAACCGACTTGTGTTTTCTATGGCTGTAGCATAAACCAGGGTACCAGAGAAGAACCCATGCAGCTACAGGGATATCGCTCTCACCACTAATGTTCTGCCCCCATGGTTGCAAAATTAAACAATATTCTAAAAAAGTATCCCTGCTCTATCTGTCTGAGTTGAACTGGTAAAAGATTACTCTAAGCCACTTTTTTATGACTGTCAACATTAAATACACTGAAAGTTGAGGAGCTGTGTAGAGAGAGCTACAGAAAATGTATTCATGTTCACGCTTACAGGCTGCACGTGCTGCACGTGGAGAAGATGACTTCAAGGAGGTGCAACACTTTCATAATTCATGCCAGGGGCAGCAGGTCCAGTGTTAATGTTGTGGCAATTGTGAGAAAACAACAAAATTACAATATTAGGAAACAGTGTTTGTGTGGACACCAGTAATATGCAAATATTTGTGACAAACCACAGAAATCCATTTTTAGGATGCTGACAGCACTGGGATGAGGATGAATGGAGGAGCTCAGAGGAAAGAAGATGAAGCGGTTCAGTTCACAGTCTTACATCCATGTCGTCACAGAGCCGGGAGCTGGAGCCGTACTGCAACCGACACTGATGCACCGCGCTGTACAGGACGCCAGGAAGCACAGAGCTCCACGAAGGCTTGTCCTTCACCGGGATGTCGTCGAGGCACCAGCCCCAGCCACGGCTGTGGGGAAGGAGAGGGGGCGTGGGTGGAAGGAGAGAAGTGTTACTGCAATTTAAAAAAAAAACTGTGCACAGGCTCTCTGAAGTTGTGGATGGAATAAAAGTAGATAAACTTTTCATTCACTGAGAAAAAAAAAAGTTCATTGGAGGGCAGATTTCATTCAGCTGCCCCAGACGGTGCTCTGCTGGATAAAGATGTGGTTTTATGTCATTAATAAAAATGACTCCAGCTCTTTCAAGGTTTCATCTCAGCCCTCTATAAAAAAGTGTGTGGAACCATTTAACGGTGCTCAGCGGGGCAGTTTAGAAGAGGAGACATTCATTAAGCTCACAATAGGTGTGTATTAATGTGAATGTGACGTCGGGTGCTTGTACAAGAATTTGTTCCAGCACAATCAAAAAAGAAGCTGCAGTGTCTTCTTAGCCATGAATAAAGAACAATGATTTATTTTACACTATAGGCACCCTTCAAATCACTCAAGGACACTTTGCAAAGGAAATGACACAAACAAGAACTGATGGATGCAGGAGGGACAATATAAGATAATCAGCAGGACGAGAGCAAACAATGAAAACAGACTAAAGGGATAAGTGCAAGCCAATAAGAGAGAGGAAGTCAATTTTACTGATCTCCAGAGAACCTGAAGGTGCTAATCCTGGGGGGGGGCAGATAGGGTTTGGATTTCAACTAACCTGGTGACATGTTGACTGGATAATGGAGGTGAGAAGAGACGAGGCTTTGAGCAAGAGTGGCAGCAGTGACTGAGGGGGGTGGAGGCAATTTAAGCTGCATTAATGGAAATGTGGCGACCGGCCGGCAATCCTAATTTGCATATTCATGTGCAATGATGATCACCTTCAGGGGTGTTAACATAGACTGAATTATGTGTTTTTACTTTTCCAACAGATCCTTTCTGTCCTTTAAAGAACTTAGGGTTTGTCATGATAATTGGACTGTGAAAGGATATTACAATTACTTTGGTGACTCTAAATGTTTTAACAGACAAAGTCAGGGTGATCAATGATTATTATCATATATCATTATGTGCTTCAGTGTATCTAAATTGAATGTAAGGCAATTAAATAATTTTTACTAAACTGTTGTTCCTTTTTCAGGCTCAGATTCTAAAATTTTTGTTGCCTGCAGGAAAAACCTAATTATCCACCCCCTCCTCATCATCGCTATGTGCTTCTTTCTGAAAATGATTGCGCTCCATTAACTGTCTCCCACTTGCTATCTGAAACATATATAATTTGCCTCTCGCTTTAATCTCATCCTATTAAGGGTGTACGCAGTGTCAAACTCTGCCAAGCTGACAGTCATTTTTACTGACAGTGTTTATGTTAATTAGTTATATTTACAAATCCCATCCAGGCTCGCTGTTAGTCAAAAGTCAAAGACAAAGGCAAATATTCCCGATAACAGATGTCTGCTATCAAACGTCTGTATTATATATAGATGTTACATATTGAGACTGAAAATCGGTCCGACTGCTTCCAGCTGGATCACACCTTCAGTGAAACGCATGCTGGGCAGGGGAGGATGCTGCTGGAGGTGTAAACATGACACCAACATGCTTTAATAGCAGAGAGGAGGCCTTTACATTGAGATGAGCTCTCCCCAGCTCAGCAGCAATTAAAATGTTCTCCATCAGTGCCTCCAGACTGAAGGGGAGCACAGAGCATAATTATGTTATTGTGGGGCCTTCATCCATGGCAGCTTCCCTGGAAATGTTTACGGACATTAATGAGCTATTTCCTACCCCAACCCCTGAATTAATTTATACCTCGCATTTAAACACAGCGCGATTGTGCCATACCAATGTCAGAGAGGATGAGGCGGAACATATAGATATGACATTTAAACGGTCTTCTCCACTTCAACTCACTGAACTCTCAAAATATATATATATATATATATATTTGTTGATACTGCATTCCTCACACGTCACCTGCCGACCAGAACAGCACGAGCTGCCAAGGTCTGCAGGGCCTTCCTGAAGAGAGGCTTTGTCCCGCGGGCCGAGAAAGAGATGAGAACGCTGAGGAGGGGGCGGATGCAGGGGAAGGTGATCAATACTGGGTTTTAGGATCAGATGTGTGCAGCGTGGAGGTTCACATTCAGGGAGCTTTGTTCCTCTGTGAAAAGAAATTGGCCTCACTTGAATAAAAATATGTTGGAGGGGTTTGATTCAAGTCAGAAAGTAAAGACCTTCTAACTGCAGACAGCCTCTGGCAGCATCTGAATATTAAAAGTTTGTTTTTATTCATATTGATGCCGTGTGTGTCCAAAGAAAGTTTGACACCCTGAATGTGAAAGCTTTTGTCTGGAGAGAGCAACTCAAGCGATATTATTTACGGATCTTCAGACATGACATTCGAGGCATCTCTATCGATAGAAACTTCAATCCAAACCTGTGATTGAAGCTTTATTGTCAATGGCAGCACTCAGACATGGACACAAACTGTTGCCCTTGTGGCGCGAACTCCCACAAAGTGTAAATATCCCCCCGAGGACGTTTCCCTCACAGTGAGGACAAGAAGCTGCAATGCTGTCAAGTGGTTAAACACCCACTGAATGAATTCCAGATGCTTGGACCCGAAAACTGGGGCATTCATTGTTCAATTTTCCAGACGTTCGTAAGACATCGCGTGAAGCCTGATGAGATCCTTTGATGGGAGGGACAGGCAGG
Source organism: Lagocephalus sceleratus (assembly GCA_911728415.1). NCBI lineage: Eukaryota > Metazoa > Chordata > Actinopteri > Tetraodontiformes > Tetraodontidae > Lagocephalus > Lagocephalus sceleratus. The sequence goes on along the minus strand of CAJVRN010000017.1, from coordinate 8,924,795 downwards.
GTGAAGCATCCTACTGATGGGGAGAGAAGGCCTTGTGCTCTATCTGCAGGTCTGTTTTTCGCTGGTTTATATGTGAAAATGAAGACGTTTGGACACACATTAAATCATTAAAATCTGAGAAGGGTCAGAGAATGAGACTGTTTTAGATCAAAGACTGAAGCCACAGTAGTTTGATAGTTATCTGCACATCAGAACAAACCCTGTGTGTGTGTGCGTGTGTGTGTTTGCCAATATACGTATTCTACTAGCAATGTGAGGACATTGTTGGGAAGTGAGGACATTCTGCTGGTCTTCACAACTTCAAAGGGTTAAGACATGCTTTTAGTGTGTGTGTGTGTGTGTGTGTATCTTGTGTGGGTCAGGGACACATAGTCAGCTTTGTTCTGAGAGGATGGTGGTCGTCAGACTTTTCATCCACCCAGATACACGCGATGGAGAATTTTATAAGTCTTTGACAAGAGCAACATTGTTCGCATTCTGTGCATATTTGCATATTTGTGCTCATTATCCTAATTATCAAGGCTTATATATTGAATAAGCATGTGGCTACACACAAGATTCAGAGCAAATAAATACTAATTTCCTTTTTAGCTAACAATATGTCAAGATTCCTCCTGGAATGAAAAGTTTTCAGATAAAAAAATAAAAGTTTTCAATGTTTCTGAATTTACACACCCAGTTTTGTGTCCATTAACCCCCCTATATTCATGAGACCCCCCCCCCCCACACACACACAAAGCTGAGACTTCAGTTGGGTGTCATTAAATGCATCACTCACTCGAGGAAGCGGGTGATGTACTCTCGACTGCATCGCGACCACTTGGGCAGGGAGGTGCCGTACAGAAGCTGTGGAGACATGACGAAAGGTCGTTTCCCAACAGGTTCACAGTCATTACCGTTGCCATCATGCTGAATCCCAAAGCTGTGACATAAAAGAAGATCCCACATGTTCAACATGACAATGATGATGGACAAATGTGACAGATTTAGCAGCATCTAGTGGAAAAAACACAAACTCCAACCTTTTCCACTCACGACATTAATGAACAATAAAGTGATTCAAACTTTATTAAAGATGAAAAACTGATTTCATTACATTGTTAAAAGAAATACAAACATAAATAATAAAATGTGGGGTTCTGTGCAGCTTTTGTCTGTCAATGAAGCTCTGTTGCTGTTACAGCTGGAACTGAATGTCAAGAACTGTCTTCTGAAATGTGAAAAAGTGCTTTTATGAGAAGGTCACAGTCACCACTAAAGGCTCTTTTAGAGAGGCCACATTATAGAACCAGTGTACCAACAAGGAAGGGATTTATCTCCTCCTTCTTCATGCCTCCATACAGGATTTTCCATCCATGTTCCCTTTACTTGACATTGTGGCGAGTATTTGAATATTTAACACAGATCTTCTTAAACCCGCTCTCCTCCAGTAAAGGCAGAGTCACTGCCGGAGCTGCTTGATTGACTTTTACTTTGTCTTCAGAGGAGCACTTTGCGGTTCACAAGTGCCTCTTGACAGTTGAAGGCCTATTTGAGCATGGCAGCAACGCAGAAAGATCCTGGATGCACACCTACTGCTGTCGGCCAACAACGAGGGTAGACGAGAAGCTTAAAGACCGTGGAGAGCCAGGGGACCATGTCAGTAACCAAGAATGGATGAAAGAATCCATCAAAGACGGAATTATCGACTATTTTCCACAACAAACTGCACTTTGTGGTGCAGATCTATACACCACTGCAGCCTTGAAACCTCATTGTGTTGTACAATAACTATAAATGGCTATTCCATTCAGTTCTTTACTTATTTGTTCAGTGATTGACTGGTTGATTTCATTAAAACAATGATTAAGGCTTCCAACGGTAACACTTTTATACAGATACAATTCATGGACATTTAATTTATTTTACAGTAAGTTCCATAAGTCACCAGGGTTGCCAATAGCAGATGGAAACTATAAATTTTATACAATTTTATACAAATTTTTATATGTGTGTGTGTGTGTGTGTGTGCGTGCCTGCCTGTATGTGTGTGTGTATGTGCTTGTGTGTGTTGAAACCGTACTTGTGTCCCAGCTCGTGAGCCACCGTGAAGGCCACAGGGAGCCCCGTGTCCTCGCTGATGCTGCAGCTGCGATGGGCCTGACACATGCCTGCCACATGCGACAGACCCAGAGTCTCGCAGGGCATGTTGATGGCTGCGCAGATGTCCTTCCTGTGAAATGTTACATGTGAGTGTTGATCACAGTCCCACCCAAACAGACAGGGAGCGCCTTCACATGGTATACATGCATGTGAATAATAGTATTTCATTTATTTTATTTTTATGGAAATGTAACTGATGTAACTTTCCTAATACATTCCATGTCTTCAAGGTTAATGCTTCTTACAGCTTCAACAAGAGCAGCAGGGGAAGTTCGAATTAATTAGCTGCTTTAGTAAATGCCAGAAAATGCTAATTAGTATGTTAGGCATGTAATGCCACCAGTGCTTTTTTTTTTTTTTCAAATTTCCATCTTCTTGTCTCTCTCTGTGTCCATACATTCAATCATCCCCCCATACGGTTTAATTTAGATAGAATTTGATTTTGACAATCGAGTTAACCTACTCCTTCAAATCAATATCGACAATAAAATCAATAAAGTACAAGAAAATGTAAATGGATGGACGTGACAATTAACCCTCGACCTTTTCTTTGTGCTTTTCTTAGAGAGAAGCCATGTTCTTCTGGATGAACGCAGATCTTCTTTCACTTATTTAAACTGCTGCAGCAATTCCAGAAAGAAGCTGAATTCAGGGATTTCTGTGGTTTAAGGTTATCTGCTGAGGACAGCTACAGCCTGAAAACCTTATGTTTACAGCAGAGTAAATGCAGGACAATAACGAGCACTATAGAGTCCAACTGAAGACAAAATTCAGTACAAAAAGTTAAAAAAAAAAGAAAAGAAAAGACCTTCAGTAATCCAGTAAGTTCTGAAGAATGCTGAAGAAAATGCAGCTTCACTCTGTTGGAAACATTGACTGCAGAGAAACAAGACCTGAGTCAGCTATTCTTACCTGGTGAGCAGGACGGAGACGTCGTGGTGCAGTGGGTGATCGTCTCCTTTCATGTTAAGCTTCTTCTGCCATTTGCAGAAGCTGTGCAAACTGTTGTCAGCATGGTGCGTAATCTTCAAATCATCCTGCCCTCCACATGCAGCCAGAGCACACAGACAGGGAAACAAAGCAGTCGGTTAGACACCCACCTGCTGGGCCCCAGAAAAGTACAACCTCTCTTTCAGGGAAAATTGCACAACTGAAATATTAACATCAATCATGTAGCTCCTGGTGAAATGATGGTAAAATGAATTTCACATTTCAGCGCATCTCTGACAGCCCATCCTTTTGCTGCGTTGATGGATTAATGCAAGTGAGATTTACTGTAATAAGCAGATGGCCGCATGATGACAGTTTTGTTGTGTGTGTGTGTGATTTTTTGTTTTGTTTCTTTTAAAATTAGGGTCATTTTTACCTCATCCTGCTCCAGTAAGATGAGACGAACGACCACAACATTGATGGCATTTCCAATACTGGCATCCCCAAACAGGCCTGCCACCTGAAACATGAAGAATTTGTACAGAAAATGAAAAATAAAGTGGTGTGTTGACACTCACAGCTTGACGGTATAGACAGGCAGCCTTAATTCATGGGTGACTGAAAGATGTGAAAGGCAATCTGACTTTACATGTGGTGAAGAGCTTTAGTTCAATAACAGTGAAGGGTTACTTCAGTATCCAATATTTAGTTTTGTCTAGCTTCTGATTCAATGTTTTTTTCTTTTTTTTTTTTTTACTAATAAGAGATATGTACTGATGACATCAAAACTACGAAGAAAGATATACACACATCTATATACATACGTGATTATGAAGCAAACAAAAAATTGCAAAATAAATCTTAATGTTTTATATTTTAGATTCCTTAAAGTAACGAGCCTTTGCTCTGATGCAGCTTTGCACACCGAGGTCATCACCTGACATGATTTTCACAGCTCAGACAGAAGCCTCACAGAGTTCTGGTAGATGACACTTCTCTGCACTGACCAGATCAGACCTTTATGGTTAAAGAGCTGCTAAGAGACCATCACTAAGGGAAAGGAAGGAGCAGAAGAGATTTGTTTGGGCCATGAAACACGAGGAATGGACCAGTGAAATCTGTGTTTTGGTCTGATGAGTCCAACTTTGAGATCTTTGGTTCCACCCACCGTGTGTTTGTGTGACGCAGAAAAGGTGATACTTGCATGGTTCCACCGTGAAGCTAGAGGAGGAGGAGGAGGTGTGATGTGTGTGACGGGGGGGGGGTGACGGTGTCACTCCTACTGGTGACACCGTTGAGGATTCATTCACAACTGAAGGCACACTGAACCAACCTGGCTGCCACAGCAGCAACATGCCATCCCATCCATGTGTAGCTGGACCCCCTTTATTTTTCAACAGGACATGGACCCCAGAGTAAAGGCGCGAGGAAGAGACAAAGTACGGGGTCAGATGAATGTTCAATGATCCAAACAACCAGATTATATGCACTCAAGTCTGTCACACAGCTCCTGATGCTTCATTCACCATCTATAAGGAGATGTCCTATCATTGATGCTGTTATTCACACGCTAGATCACAACCTGGAGAACTCATCAGACTACTGTCTCATGAGTCTTTAAAGCTATTTTTCACAAAATAAGGGCTAAATGAGCAAACTGAACACATTCTGAATCCCCCCTCTCTTTTAATGCAGTCCCAGACATCCAATCCAGACGTAACCTTTGGATAAATTTAGTCACAGGAGAATCCAACAGCATCCGCTGCTGCATAATGAGGTAGATGCACTGTCTGCCCGTTAATCCTCATGGATCCTACTCCGGGCTTGTCCTAATGATGTTTTGCATCAAGGTTTGTGATAAGTTGGCAGCAATAACAGGAAGGATCCAAAATCAGCACCTCCAGCCTAAGACGCCCTAGTGCGTTGACCTGCGTGGTGGTTGCGATGATGCACCGCCACACCAAAGCTTTTCCTCTGCGGCACTCACCTCTCACAACACCTGTGGCCCGCAGTAATTGTCAGCTGCATGCATCTCTATCCTCCTCTGCTGTCAGGGAACAGCTAAAAATAGTTCAAACTAAAGCCTTGGGTAATTAAACAAAGCAAAGTTTGGTAGTAATACAGCTATTATTCCAGAGAACAGACTAGAAGTAAATAGAATTAATATTTAAAAGGCTCAGTTTCTGATCCTCTGGGTGAGTTCAACACAAAGATGAATGCTGTTACACTTGAAAGACAGGGTTGCATCAAATGTTTGGTGAGGAGAACGTCTGTTGGATTCTTCAAAAGGTCAATCAAACGCAGAATCACTGACGCTGAATGGAGAAAACTGACAAACAGCAAAGGCTTTAATAGCCTTTAAAGAGGGGCCTCTCCAAAGGCCCTTTAGCACATTTGTTATTACTGGGCCGTGCTTTTTTTAACTTATGAGGATTAGCACGATCAAACACGCATCAGTCTGACGGCGGTGAGCAGAGTTCAGGGCAGGAGTGGACGCTTTTCTCATGTGCTCGGGAACGCTTGAAAACAACCTCTCCAGATGAAGAGTACGTTCTGAGAAGGGGGGGGGGGGCCTGCGGGACCCACCGTGGTAAGTGTAGTCATGGTCAATGTGTTGGATCTATTTATAGCTGCTGTTCTTTTGTGACCAGTGATCAAAAGGCTGCGTGAGGATTTTCATTCCATCCGATTTCACAAATGTTCAGGCAATAAGAAGAAGGCAACATACGTGCAAACTCCTGCTGGCTTCCCGATCTGCTCGCGTGTCGTGCTGAATATGGAAAGCCCTACAGATCAATGTGTGACTGCATTGTTGCTGCTCTATTTTCCCGCTATGGCGCAGCGGGTGCCGGGCCAAAATGCAAAACTGTCAACGGCCTTTGCGGGTCAAAGCCCAACAGAGGGTTTTTCCCTTTAAAGCAGAGCCACACCATTTTGGATGGACATCGATGGACATCACCATTTTAAGGATCTTTCCTCGACCCCGGCTGTGTTGGGTGAATAAAAGTTGTTTTGATGCAGCTCTCTCCTGCACATGCTTGGCTTCCTCCAGACAGGCCCGAGGAGCGTTAAAAAAAAAAAAGGAAGCGCTGAAGAAGAAAGAGGCATTCAATTTTGGAGGTTATTACTCAAAATTGGAAAATGATGAAAAGCGAAATGGAAGGAAACAGCAATTCAGTCCCTCCATTATGATCTGCTGCAGCAATAGAAGGAGCTGAGACATTACAAAGGGTTTGTACCAGAATGTTCAGGATATTCCACAAAACGGGCATCAGAAAGATTTCTTGAGGAAGAAAAGATGCTGAATTTCGAGGGTAATAAGCAGTGACGCAGCGGGTTAACATTGTCCTGTAACATCAACTGTAACAGTCAGTGTACGCAGAGGTTAACAGCAGAGGTTAAGAGGCTGATGTCATCTTAAATGGCCTGTATCTGCCCCCTCCAGCTCCACCACCATCAGATGATGCCACCATTCCCCCTCTCTCTCTCTCTACCCCCGCCTCTCTCTCTCAGGCAGCAGCTGCGTCTCTTCCCCCGCTGATCAAGATTCCTTTAAACGCAGCGTGCTGTCAGATCAGCATCTCTGGGCTCAACTGTGCCTGGTACCTCTGCAACTCTGGAGACCCAGCAAGTGTAAACACGGGCGTTCTCAAAGGCAAGAGCAGAGGATAGGCAGGTGGCTAACCAACATGTCTATCTGGAGTCTGAGTCTCGTCAAAGATGCATTTTTCCCTAAAAAACCAAGCAAAACACACTTCGGGGTTCTGACATTCGACTTTTCATGAGGACGAGATGCCAAAAACACGCAGGGAAAGGCTGCCTTTGCGTGCAGATAATTGTGGGTATTGTTGCAGTTTGCTCCTTCCTCTCTGACCCAGTTCTGTTTCTGTTTGCAGATCTTCCCAGCACGGCCTCACCCTCACCGGTGCCAGCTCAACATTGGCTCGCAGCAGCCTCCTGCAATCTTACACCCTTTTTTTTTTCTCTCTCCTGTATTTTTTGTTTTGGAAGCACATGCGTCTTTCAGTGCCATGGTCATTTCATGCCCAGTGCCCACGTTGTGTGTATTGTGTTTCAGCACTATAATTATGAAAAAAAAAAAAGAATTATTGCAAAACCAACACCTCCAATTTTATGGTGCTTGATGTTTGAAAGACAACTAAAGTGGCGGCTTCTGGTCATCTTGTTTGTTCCTGAGCAGTAACATCATCATCGCTGTTCCACCCACGAGCAGCAGAGTGGAGACGAAGCCACAAGACACAGCTTCTATGAAAAACTCTGAAACTCTAATATAATTCATGTTGTTTTGTAGGTGTTGTTTATCACTTAAGAACAGGATATCCATGACCCATGCAATTATCTATTTAATGAAGAAAACTTGGGAGGGACAGTTTGTCCCTCTCTAATAGGGAGAAAATGTTCCAGAGCTTTATCCTTCTCTCAAATATAAATATAATTACCTTATTTTGCATTATAATATAATTGATAATATCATAATGACAGTGCTCTGCAGCTTCCCTCATGAAGTGACTTAAATATATAACTTGAGCAGATGCCCTCAGCATGAAGTTAAGCTGAACATGAAAAGCTGGATTCCCTGAGGGAGTCCTGGAGTCAGCCGGGCTAATGGAGCTGTCATGTACCATCATGCCGCAGAACCTTAAGACAAATTTTTAATGTGGGACGTGCCAAGAAGTCTCCTGCAGCTGACAGGGGAGAGCCACGTGTGACGAGCTCGGTAATGACTGCCTGTATGAAAACCCGGGAGGACGTTCGGTATGACTGCGTGTGAAAATCCCCCCCCTCGCCCACCCAACCCCCATCACACCTTGTGAGCTCTCCTCACACAAAGGGGGGGGGCACAGTCTCATAATGCCACCAGGAGTCTGAGCTGCAGCTCAACAGCTGTAATAGGAGTAACCTGGGACCCTGCTTTATGCTGGTACACCAGTTTAAAACGGCATCCAGGGAGACTGACATTAACTTTAGTGCAAATGTCTCTTGACTGTAAAGAGACACAGGACATGACTGTACTGTTTGCCCTCATCTATAATGTAAGAGTATTCTTGTGTTTGTCCATGTGAGACATTTGTCTTGTAACGTGATCACAGAAAGGACAGCACAATAAATCATGGCACGATGATCATGTGAAAGGAAGTGGAGGTCTATTTTTGTTAAAAAAAAAAAAAAAAAAAAAAAAGCGCTGTTTTTCTGCTGAGATCAGCTCCTCGGCGTGTAAACCAGAGCGCCGGGCTTGTACAGGAGCACGTAAACATTAACCCCAAGTGCAGCCGACGACTTGGAACAGGGCTGCTGCGAGACAATGGAGCTGAGGAAGATGATGCCATCGCTTATCAATGGGACACGGGTAGGAGGTTGCTTCCTGGATGCTTCACCAGGTTGTTTCCACAATTCCGAACAATTTTAGGCTTTTAAAAGTTCAAAGCCGGCAGGGGGGATCGGGGGTCGGGGGTAGTGGAGAATGAGTCAGAGAAGAACCCTGAGAGGATGTTAGGAATAACGGCTGCTTCCTCAGTCTATTATTGTCTGCACGGTGGGTTAACCCATGGGCTCCTCCATCAGTGGATTCCATTTCCTGACATTCTGTGCCCTGATGGTGCCTTCAGGAGCTGCGCATGTGTGTTTGTCCAGAGAAATCTTTCAATAAGGAGTCGGTTTATTTAACCCCTGATGAATGAGGAGGTAATAACACTGAACTTGAAAGGTCAAGAGTTGTGATGGGAGATCAGCGTCCATGGAAAATAAAATCAATGCTTCTACTGTGTGACATAACAGGCAGGGAACATGGAGGGTGACCTTAAACATCCTGTAAACATCCAACATCTGTGAGGCACCTCTGAAGATGGCAGCATGTTAATAGATCATTGAAATGTCACTTACAATGTTCATGATAGCCAGGACGTAGTTTTCCACAGCTTTACTCCCATGGTACTCCACCATTTTGGGGTCAGCCACCACCAGCGTCTCCACCCACTTCTCTTTGCTGACTGAGCGCTGCCGGATCCTCCTCCTCTTTCTCAGGCGCCGCCGCTCCCATCGTTCCCGCTGTCTCTCAAAGTCGGCGAGGCCCCGATGGGAATCTGCGATGAATGACAGGAATAGATGTTGCTGCATTTGCCTTTTTATTGCGCGACGCGTGAACGCGGCTGCGTCACATAAAAGTCTCCATCTGAGTAAACACACATTAGCACAAGAAGGTGCTCTTTTAATACTTTCTGTGAAGAAAAACACAGGAAGGGTTCAATTAAACTAAAATATACTATTTTGGTTGAAAAGTAGCTGCTTGAAACCAGCCCTTTAAAATTGTGAGGATGAGCTTAAATGCCCTCACTGTTCGTGAAAGTGTATTCCCTGGTCCTCACAAGAGTAGGTAACCTGCATTGCAGAACTGCAGTTCTGTATAGGATGTAGGGTTATTTTGAGACGTTAATGAAGATAATTTGGATTTTTGATACATGAGGGGGCGGTGCCATGGTAACACGATGGAGGAAGTTAGCAGCCTCACGTGCATATTCCCTCGCGTGTGCCTTCTCTTTACCCTCTTTGCTCAAAGAGCCAATTAAAATTCAGCAGATATGGGTTTTTGATTCATCCAGGATCATTCAATATGCCTAATAAAACTGTCAAGACTAATTTTTTAATCGTATATTACCCGCCTGTGCCACATCACATGTCACATGATCTCTTTCGCTCATCCTCCCAAGATCCTCCCGAGATACTCCATTCACCTTCAAGGTCAATTGACCTACCTCAGAATTGTGAGCAGCTGATTTATGAGCTTATAGAGATTTAATTCCTCTCATCTCTGCAGATCATTAACTGAAGCAAGAAAATTCTCCAGGTTCTCAGTAACAGTGATGCAACATGTAATTAACAGAATAAGACTTGGCATAATGTGGACTAATTATGCAGCCTGAACCTCGCGATGCCTCATTATGACTTATGTCGTTTCCAGGAACGTGGGCGTGTGTGCACGTGTGTGTGTACAAGTGTGCGCGTGTGTGTGTGTGTGTGTGTGTGCTGTACTTTTATTTCCACAGGTGCCATTGAGAGTCTGTTTCCCTGAGAGAGGCTGCAGGACTTGATTCCAGGAGGGAGGGGATGCGTGACGTTTGTAGATGGCGTGAGCTTGTGGAGCTGAGGTTTCCGGGCTCGACTTCTCCAGAGGCTGAATGAAAAACTCTTCACTGGACAGCCGGAACAATCCTGTCTGAGGAAATCAATGACTTGTGTTATTTCTCTGTATTCTCTTTTTTACTCTGTGTGAGCTTGTTTGGAGAGATTGTTTATGTCTCCTCCATCCACTGTCAGAAATTAGAATAATCTCAATTAATATGACTGGTGCTGCATTCAGCAGAGACCAAAACAACTTTGCGCTGATGCTGTACATGGGCATCAGCCTACGACTACATTACCCCCCCCCTCATATTTACTCTAAGTAATTTGGTTGAATATAATTTCTTGATCTTGACTCACACTATGCACTCTTTCTTGTCAGACTCACACTTTTCTACTGGTAAGTTCATTTCAATTAATGAAATGGTTCTCACTATGAATCATTAACAATAACAAGACAAAGCAAAAGAATAATTAGGATTGTGATTATGATCATAATCCCAATCATAAATATAATAATTATTAAAAAAAACATTTTGTTTCTGGACACCGTTTAAGGTCACCTTATATATATACAACAATTAAATTGAAATTAAATATTCTAAGCATACAGACAAAATACTTTTCACATGACTTTAAAATGAAACATTTAAACTTTGATCTAAGTTGCTGACTGACTCTCTTACCACTCTTTGCAACTCTAATGCAACTTTGTTTTTTTTCCTTTTTGCGAAATAAGAGGCTCTAATGGGCAACATATCCCAGCAACAGTGGACTTGCTGAGTGATCAGAGACTCGGGGGTGTGAGGGTGTCAGACATGTTGTAAAGTAAGGCAAAAGTTGAAATAACCTTTTGCGTCTGCGGCACTGCGGAGTACCGCGGCTGTCAGATAACTTTCACGTCCTTTGCACCATATTTCCAACAGCAGGACATGAAACATCCACACAGGCACAAAGCAGTGTGAGACAAGCAGCATGAAAATAATCTTCTGGCCTCCCCCGCTGTCTCCACATCTGCATTCACTTCACTCCCACCCGGAGAAGCGAAACCATCGCGGAGCACAAACAATAAATAAATAAATGATCCTCCATGGACACTGGTTGCACCAGCGTGTTTCCGCAAAATGTCACTTTTTGTTTTCTAAGTTAAAAAAAGGTAAAATTCCAGATCCATTTGTCATGATTATCTCCAAAACCAAACCTCTGGAGCCCAAGACGTCGTCTCTCTAGCAAGTCCTCAAACATCTCAATTCATTCCAGGAAACATTGTGGCAGCTTCAGCTCGTGCCGAATACGTTTTCAGCTTGGCGGGACGCAACGCACCCCGTCCAGGCTCATCAGAGTCAGATGCGCACACCAGTAAAGCCAACTCTGAAGGTTCCTTATTAACTTGATGCTGCTTTTCCATCATCGCCAATCTGCAGGCCATGTGTGGAGACTACAGCCCAGCAAATGGCACAATTTATTGCTCCAATCCGCATCTGCGTCCTCTGTTAAAGCACTTCATGAGCGGTGAGTACAGATCTCTGTAATGCAGATGTTGGACATGAGGCGGGGAGCATGAAATGGACGCTAACGCGCATCAGATCTCGGGCTTTCTTTGCTTATTTCCCCGAAACTTTTGGCATTGACCCACAGACAAACAGAACCAGAGCTGATTTCAAAGTCCCCGTTATTGCTGCATCTCTCCTGGCATCACAGTAACATCTGACCCAGCAGCCTCAGACCCCCCCCCACTCTGTTTATAAGGAACAGCTTACATATGCTCTGTATGGAAACAACAGTGGGATGAGTGAAACGTATTCAGAGCAGATCAGGCCATTACTCGGCATTCTGACCCAGACCTCTACAGCGAAATAACTAAATCAAAGCCTGTGACGGGGATTCCTGCGGAAGGCTCTCTGGGGAGGCGCGTCAGAGACCCTGAGACACACCCTGGACACTCTGGAGGGACATTTCCCACCCAGCTCTGTTCGTCTCCCGTGGGAGCTGGAGGGGGGAGCTGGGAAGAGGACGGTCGGGGCTTCCCTAATGAATTTTCTGCCCCCCGTGACCCAGTTAAGAGGAGGGAAACTGACTGAAACTG